>JABYQF010000007.1:1340464-2010697 GCA_022606195.1 Trametes polyzona | reverse complement strand
AAAACCCCTAAAACCCTAAACCCCTAACCCTAACCCTAACCCTAACCCTAACCCCTAACCCTAACCCCTAACCCTAACCCTAACCCTAACCCTAACCCTAACCCTAAGTCTTCGTCGAACGCGTCGAAGAAATCATCCTGTTCGTGGTCACTACAGAGAAACTCGTGAGCCCCTCCGCCGCAGTTTACGCCAGGCCGTGCGCGCACGCAGCTCACCTGGAAGAGGCAAGCCAATCCATCGGTGAGAGTCTGCAGTAAACACTATTCGAAGCACACGGGGAGCAAGCAAGTGCACACGTCGCTGGGTAGGTGTCAAAGGCCCGCCGAAAAGACCGCGTCCTCCTCCTCCTCCTGACCGCGACTGGGCGATCCACAGTTCTGGTACGGCGTGACGTCGCATTTGCCACGGCGGTGGCTGTTCAAACTTTTCAGGAGTCGGAACCAGGCGATCGGCCGTTCTGGCGCACATAGGATATATTCACCCGCAGGCGGGCGGCACTGCGCGGATGCAAAAGGCGTACATGAGACCGAAACACGGAGAGATATGCGATGTAGATAGAGTACGAGATCTGTCAGGGGCGCGAGCGGATGAAACGAGAACGATGACGACGATGACACGAGCCAAGAAACGAACGAACGACAACGACGACGACCGAGCGAGAGCCGACCCGAGCGAGCGTACGGCGCGCACGCAATCACCTCACCTGCGAGCTCTCGAAATCCGAGTCCATGTCCTCCTCCCGGTGATCTCTTTGGTCGCGTCTGGGCCTCTTGGACCTGCGCTCTGAAGGGCCAGGCTGCTCGGTCTGGCGACGCTTGCGCTGCTCGTCCGCGGCGGCGGCGGCGGCGTCGTGACGCTGGCGGGCATCTGGGCACCGGATGTCAGTGAAGTGAGAACCAAAACAACGGAAAAGCGCGCGCACAGTCAAGGGTGCGCCCAGAACGTGTTCCTGAAACGCGCGGAGAACATGAGCGCATTGGCCAACATTCTAGAAGGATCGACACTTACGAGCGTCCGGAGCGACGGGCTGCGTGGGTTCTGCCACAGGTGCAGAGGACGGTACCATCGACGCCACCAAGCGCAGGACCTCTTGGACCTTGCGTTTGGGCGGCGCGTCCTGCGGCAAGGGGGCGATGCGCGCTTTCAGCTTCGCGCGGTAGGACTCAAAGTCGGCCTCGGAGACGGGGGGAGGGCGGAAGTGGAGGACGTCGAGGCGGCCTTCGATCAGCTCCGGATAGGACGCGATCGCCTTGAGCAACGACGCGCGAGAGGGCGGGGCCAAGTGCTGGGCGGCCTCCCTGATGGCGTCCGCCTGGTCCACGGTGCCGAACACATCCTCCTCCGCCATATCGGCGTCCTCGTCCCAACCTTGCGCAGCGGCCTGGACCAGCACCGCGTGCGCGTCGCGCTCCTCCACGGATGAGAGCGCCTGGGGCGGGGGAGGCTGGGTCAGAGGAAAGTCTATGGGGACCTCGCTCTGGGATGCCGTTGGGTCGACCGGCATCGCGTCGGGGTCCAAGTTGCCAGTGGCTTGTCCGGATTGGTCGTGCTGGGTGTCGCCGCGGTCCTGGGTGTCACCGCCGTCCTGGGTGTTGCTGCGGTCCTGGGTGTCGCCGCGTTCCTGTGTGTCGCCGCTGTCCTGTGTGTCGCCGTGTTCCTGGGTGTTGTCGCCGTCCTGGGGGTCGTCGTCCTCGGGGTCGTCGTCCTCGGGGTCGCCGTCCTGGGGGTCGTCGTCCTTGGGGTCGTCGTCCTCGGGGTCGCCGTCCTTGTCGACGTCCATGGCGTCGCGCTCACCCTCACTCTCGACGTCGGACAAAAACTTCAGGTCGTCGGGGTCGACGTCGCTCTCCATGTCTTCGATGGCCTGGTCCCCTTCCGGCCAGCGCACATCTTGAGGATAGATGTCGTCGAGGCGCGGGACGACGATCTTGCTGCTCTTGCCCGAGTCGCTCGCCTGGGACTGCGAGTGCTTCTCCCTGAGCCGTTGGACGTGCCGTTCGCGCAGCTGGACAAAGAGGTCCCACTGCCTGGGCTCCGCGCTCTTGAAGTGATCGAGGGACGGGTACGCGCGCGTGTCCCCGCGCTTCTCGACCGAGGGCACCTTGAAGCCGACGGCCTCCTTATCGCGCATCACGTAGACCTTGCGCGCGTTCTCGCCCTCGCGCCTGAACTCGAGCCGGCTCGCGTTGAACGAGAGCGCCTGTCAAAAAAAGCGATGAGAACGACGCGAGCGACGCGAACGAATCGCAATGGGAGCACTCACCTCAACGAGCTCGTCGAGCTTTTCAGCGACCGCGCCATTGATGACGCCCTTGCTGCCCTGGCCCGTGTGCGTCGCCGCGGCGGCCGTCGACCCGACGACCAACTTGACGATCTTCTTGATGTCGTTGGCGTACGTCTTCATGCGCGCGTCCTTCGCGACGCTCTTGTTAAAGTTGTCGCGGTCGACAACGGTCAGCTTCGTCTTCTGCTTGTGGGGCTGGACGACGTTGCGCAGGAGGCTGACGTCCCACATGAGCTTCGTGCCCAACTCCTTGTCGCCGTCCTTGACGATCCCCGCGCTGACGTACATGTCCTTCAGCATGCTCGAGATCGACCGCTGACGGTTCTTCTCGAGATACTGAAGGAGGTTGTTGCGGAGCGTCGCCGCGAGGGGTTGCACCAGCGTCTTCTCCATGATCTCCTTGTAGATCCGCGCGGTGAAGTGGAGGCGGGACGCGAGCGTCCCGAGGAAACGCCTGCGGTTGCTGCGATGGATCAACCCGCGGAAGTCGACCGCGCTGCTGAGGAGGAGGGAGAGGCAGGGGTAAGCCTGGCGGTGCTTGTTGGAGACGTTGAAGGGGGACGCGAACGCGCGATGGCGCGGGTGGTAGAGGCCCATGTCGAGGTCGTCCTCCTTGGGCAGAGAGCTCGGGGGGACGATGTGCTCGTAGAGCGTGTTCCAGATGGCCTTGAGGTCGTCGACGATGTCGTCCTGCTCCTCGTCATGGTCGAGGACGTTGAGGAGGACGTCCTCGATCACCGTCGTCGCGTTGGTGAAGACGTTCGTGTTCGCGCTGAACACGGCCTCGTACTCGGGCTTCATGATGCCGGAGGCGAGCATCATGTCGACGCCGCGCACGAGCTCCATTTTCTCGCAGAGCCATAGGTAGAACTGGACGAGGAGTGTGATCGCGGTCAGTACGGCGTAGAAAGCAATGCGATAGAAATGTAGAACGTACGTGGCGGGGCTGATCGTTGGTATTACTGATCGCATGCGGGTTGATCATGAACTCGCGCATGTTCGATGTGTGATCCCAGACCCAGGGATACTTTGACGCGACGGTCGCGTCGACCATGGGATCGATCTGACGGCTGATCTGTGGAGCAGAGTGAGCCATGATGAAGATAGATTCAGAATGCGCGCAAGTAGATTGTATACTCGCGCACCAGCGCAAGTGCGCTGGTGCGCGTATGCGCGCGGGGACATTTTAAACTCGCGCACCAGCGCATGTGCGCTGGTGCGCGCATTCGCATAGTAGGATTGTACACACGCGCACCAGCGCAAGTGCGCTGGTGCGCGTATGCGCGCGGGGACATTGTAAACTCGCGCAACAGCGCATGTGCGCTGGTGCGCGTATGCGCGCGGGAACATTGTACACACGCGCACCAGCGCACATGCGCTGGTGCGCGGGTGCGCACAGGGACATTGCAAACTCGCGCACCAGCGCATGTGCGCTGGTGCGCGCATGCGCACAGGGACATTGCATACGCGCGCACCAGCGCATGTGCGCTGGTGCGCATGGTCGAGAGAAAAGAACGGCACTTACCCATTGAAGTCCGTACGACACACTCGCAAAGTGGTCGTATAGGTCTTGGATGAACGTCGCCGTTGCCAGAGGAAGGTCGTACCCCTGTCCAAGCTCCCGCAGACGGCGCACCCACATCAGCCGCCCCTTCGCCCCCTTCACAGTCGCCGCAGTATGAGGCCCCCACGCGCAGTGTGGGACCATGCTCTCCCAGGACTCTGTGACCACCGCGTCGACCTGCGCCCAGTACACCGTCATCGCCCCCTCCCAATCAGGCGTCGACGTCTGGAGCATGCACCCCATCGCCGGCTTCACCGTCTGCACGTAGATCTCGTCGATCTTCTTGACCAGGTCGGCGTGCCACACCTCGTCGTCGACGACGCCCTTCTTCATGAACGTCGCGTACGTGTCCTCGTACGACAGCTTCACGTTCCCCGCGACCTTCGTCGCGCGCTGCTTCGGCGAGTACTGGAGGTACTTGACGTAGTTTTGCAGGCGCGTCGTCGTCGGCGCAGGCCAGTCGCCGCTCTTCGCAACGAACACCATCTCCTCGACCACGCTCTCGAGCATGTCGAGCCAGATCTGCGGCGCGCAAAAACGAATCCCTCCGTGAGCAAACGAACGTAATCGCGCGCGCGCGAATAAGAGAGAAGTAAGTGGACGCACCCCACCCGCCGTGTCCGGAGGCCTCACCGACACAGGCTGCTTCGTCCTCGGATCCGTCACCGTCTTGGTGACGCTCTGAGCCTTCGTGACGGGGCACAACCGCTTCTTCAGCGCGTCCATCTTCAGGTGCTTGCCGTCCCGCATGTACGACAGCTGCCCCGCCAGGTTCACAAAGTCCCATGCCCGCGGCATCTTCAGCAACGCGCCGAAGCCGCGCTTCTGATCCTGCGGCGCCAGGACCTTGCTCAGGATGTGGTCCTCCCAAGCGTCCGTCCCGATCGGCGCCCGCACCACCTTCTTGCCGCTCGTGCTCAAGTACTTTGCGTTGTACTCCTTGATCGCGGACAGCGACAGCCAGAATCGCTCAAGCTCCGTCTGCTTGAGGTTCGGCATCTCGTCGTTCATCGAGAGGTACTGGCCCATCTCGTTGTCGACGTCCTCTGCAACGTCGCATCGTGTCAGTGAGAAACAACGTCGTCTCAAACGCGTGCCACTCACCCGCAGCGAACACCTCGGTCAGCCACAACATCGGCTGCGCGAGGGTCTCTTCGACCTCGGCGAGCCGCTGGCGCAGCGTCGCCAGCGCCTCGTCCGTCTCATCGCTCACCTTGCGCTTGCCCAGCTGCGCGATCTTCGACGTCAGCGTCTCGCGCGACTTGTCCAACGTCGCGCGGTACTCGATCAGCGCGCGCTGCCGGTGGTGCCCCCCAGCGAGCTCGATGATTTGCTCGCGCGCCTCGTCGGTGAACACGATCGGCGGCGCGCGCGTGCCTTCCGGACGGTGCGCCTGAAGCGCGTCCAGCTTGATGAACCGCCGCGGCACCACTATCGGTATCGGGCTCTCCCAGTCCCAGACGCCCTTGAACAGGAGCTGCTTCACAATCTCCTTGACGCGGAGGGGCTCGATCGGCCGGTTGTTCCACTTGCCAAAGTGCAGTTTCACCGGTGTCGGGTCGATGAGGTTCAGGGTGCCGTAGCCCAGACGCATCTTCGCCGCGCGCTGCGCGAGCACACTCCGCCTCTGCTCCTGCTCCTGCATGCCCTTGACGTCGACCCCGAGTTTGACCTCGGTGGGCTCGCGCTTGACCGCACGCTCCTCGCTGTCGCGCGCCGTCTTCTGGCGCGTGCGTGACGTTTTCTGGAAACGGCACAGCGCGTGAGGCACATTCGTACCGAAATTGTACATGGCAGAGCAAACGCACCTGGGTCGCCGGCCCCTCTTCGTCCCCCGCCACCGTCTTCGCACGCGACCCGGCCTTTTTCTTGCCCTTCTGCGCGCACAACGGTTGGGAGGTCAGCATGTGTCGGCGTGAACGCGGCGCTGCATTGCGCACCTGTGTCCGCGTCGTTTGCGCGTCCTCCTCGTCTGGATCCACCTCCACAACGTCATCCTCCTCTTCCTCGTCGTCCTCCTCGTCCTCGTCCTCGTCATCCTCGCGGTCTTCGGGCTCCCCATCCGCGGCATTCTGTGTCGCGCGCGCCACGGCCTTGCCCTTCTGTAAAAACCCCAAATGTCAGCGAACCATGCGCGCGTACATCGAACACACCGCGCACCTTTGCGTTCGCAGACGCCGCGGCCGCCTTTTTCGCTTTGGCCTCGGACGCGATCGCCCTGGGCGCGGGTTGGGCTTGCATGCGCGCGCCGGTTTTCTGTTGCAAGTATGTGTCGATTAGCGAGGGTGCATGGAGTACGAGTGCGCGCGGACGTACCTGGCGAGGCTTCGGCTTCGGTTGGTCAGCTTTGGGGGGCATGTTGACAAGCGCGGGTTGTTCAGTAAAGAGAAGCAGAAGGTCGGAAAGCGAGATCGCACAGTGCCGAGGTGGTAAGAACTCAAACGCCAGCGCGTCCAACGTGCAGACGCCGGCGCACGGCGCGTGCAGACGCCGACGCATGGCATGCCTGCACTGCAAGGCCACGCGCGCGCGGCGGCGGCCGTGTGGCGCCTGGCGCCGCGCACCCGCGCACTTGCGCCACACTTTCCTAGGCCTAACTTGGCTTAAATGTGCGTTCATGTGCTGTGCGCGCGCGGCGACGGCCTGTGCAGGGCGTAGAACAATGCAATGTACGTGCGCGTGTAGCTTAGCAATGAAGAAATGAGGATATCACCCCTCCGAGGTGCACGAAACGGAAACGGCACATTGTATTCTTTCAGCGCACCAGCGCATGTGCGCTGGTGCGCGCGCGCACGACACATGGTGTCCATTTCGCGCACCAGCGCATGTGCGCTGGTGCGCGCACACACAACACATGGTGTCCATTTCGCGCACCAGCGCACATGCGCTGGTGCGCGAACACATACATACAAATACTACATACGCGCTGGCGCGCAAGCCCACGCTTGCGCCAACACACCAGCGCTCCGCGCACTGGCGCATGTGCGCTGGTGCGCTGGTGCGCCACTCAACGTGTGCCATGATTGCAAAGGAGCGGCTCAATCGCGTGAGCCCGCTATTCGTCCGCCAAGCTGGTGCGCTGGTGCGCCACTCAACGTGTTCCATGATTGCAAACGAGCGGCTCAATCGCGTGAGCCCGCTATTCGTCCGCCAAGCGTATCATATCGTGTGTCACCTGGCTCCGCACAAGTGGGCAAGGAACGCGATCAGAAAAGCCTCCACCCTGGCGCGTACATCCCTCGCTCTCCACGGAATACCGTCGCCCGTCCGCTCGCCTATACCGCTAGACCGGCTCATACCGATCGGCACCAAAATGCACAGCCTCCTGCGATGCGCGCGCGCGCCTCTCAAATTCCAGCCCCCCAAGACTGGATTGCTGGCGCCGGTCGCTAAGGAGACTGACACCGCCAACGCGTGCCGTCCATCGTCTCATACCGCCACGCCCTCGTCCCTGACCCCCCTAACGCCATCCTCCGCTCGCGCCACCTCCGCGCTCTACATCATCATGCAGGCTCCCGCTCCCGCCCAAACCTTCGGCCAGTGGCTCGACGCACAAAACTGGGAGCAAACCCTCCAGCGCCCAACGACCAGTGCGGCACAAAAGACTCCTTCCCTCAAGGAAGAATACACCTACCACCTTTTCGAGAGGGTCCAGCGCACCGCAAATCTCCCCTTCATCGTCGACCATCAAGCGCAGGTCGCTCAGCTCATGAACAGAACCGACATCGTCCCCCCCGTCGCAGTGCAGTGGTCAATATTCGCCTCAAAGGGGTACAACTACCACTCCGAGTCCGAGCTCGAGGTCCTACTCGGAAGGTTGTGGGACATCCTGAACAACGGCATCCCGGACGACCAGATGGCATTCTACCCGCCGTCCGTCCGAAACGCCAATTGGATGACGCGCACGGTCTACAGCGGCTACAGCGGCGGCCACAAAGGAATCCGGTTCGACATCGCCGCGTACATTCAAACCGCGTCCGAACATGGCGCCGACGACACCACCGACTTCGTCTACCTCCTCGTGGAGACAAAGACCGAGCGGGCGCTCCGGGATAAACTCGTCGGCCTCGAGGCGCAGATTGAAGCGGGCAACATGCCCAACATTCCGGTGCATCAGCTCGGGCCCGCAGAGCGGATGCTCGTGCAGGTAAGCCCGCGCTCTCGAATGTGTTTCGGAAAACGTGCACCGCAACTGACGGCGCGCGACCATAGGTTTTCACTCAAGCGCGCACGACGGGTTGTGAGACCGCCATGTTGATGGGCCACGACACCGTCTACGTCATTCAGGTGGTCGACTCGACCATGTACATCCAGGGCCCATTGTACCGGTACGTGGACCAAGGTCGCAACCCTTTCACCATGCGCTTTGCGATGGAGGTCTTGGCGAGCGCCTTTTATGTGAGTGCCATTACGCTCCCGTCGGTGCCGCGTTGGGTGACGTTTGATACGCTCCAGCATCGCGGGGCAAAGTTGGCTGAGCAACTTCAAGCCTTGCACGCCCCGGCGACCGCGCTCACCGCGCCCAGCCGCTCCAACTCACTGTTCGGCGGCTTCTCGCAGTTCATGCGCGGCCTCAGGCGGGTCTGGGACGAGGTGCGCTTGGCGACCTGCCGGTCGGTGCAGGTCCGCTACCCGAACGGGACCGTGGTCAAGTACGATCGAAGCGAGGACGCCCTCACCGGACCCGTGGCCTCGTCGCGGCTGTACCCCCTCCTCCGGCGGCTCGGGCAGGACGTCTTTGCGACGCTCAACGTGGAGGTGGACGAGTGCCTTGACGGGGGCGAGATGACGTTTGCTTGGCGCGGCACCATCGGCGCGACCTCCGTCGTGATCAAGATGGATCTGATGCCGGTCGACAATTGGACGGAGCGCGAGGTGACGCGGGAGTGGAACCGCCTCGCGTCCGCGTTGCCGCGCGATGCGAGAGTGGCCAGCGCGCTGCCGATCCCGGCCTACTACGGGCTGTTCGAGGGCGCGCAGGCGAGCATCATTTTGATGTCCGACTGCGGCCACCCGATCGACAACTTCCCCGACCTCGAGGAGCATCTGCAGTAAGTACTTTGATAGCGAGGGACCGTCCTGGATCATGCAGCACGCTGATGTGCCTTGCCAGTCATGCGCAAACCGAGGCCATCGCGGAGATGGAGAACGCGGGCGTCGAGGTGCGGGACATCGCCGCACGCAACACGGTATTTGACGGGACGAGAGTGCGAATCATCGACTTTGTGTAGGGTTCGGTCTCGGTCACAAGGCGGACATGGGATGTATCATACACCCTGTATCCATGTATACCCATATACCTATATGTAGTTTAAGTCTGCGTATTTATGGAGGATTTATTTTTGTTGTATCTTCGGGCGCACCACTTGTACGATCCTTATGTGTGCATGCGCGCACTGGCGCAAGTGCGCTGGTGCGCTCGCGTATGATCCTTATGTGCGCGTGCGCACACCAGCGCATCTGCGCTGGTGCGCCGGTATACAATCTATGTGTGCGTATACGCGCACTGGCGCAAGTGCGCTGGTGCGCTCGCGTACAATCCGTATGTGCGCGTGCGCGCACTGGTGCAAGTGCGCTGGTGCGCCGGTATACAATCCCCTATGCGCATACGCGCACCAGCGCATGTGCGCTGGTGCGCTCGCGTACGATCTTTATGTGCGCGTGCGCGCACTGGCGCATCTGCGCTGGTGCGCTGGTATACAATCTATGTGTGCGTATACGCGCACTGGCGCAAGTGCGCTGGTGCGCTCGCGTACGATCCGTATGTGCGCGTGCGCGCACTGGCGCAATTGCGCTGGTGCGCTTGCAAGCGATCCGTATGTGCGCGCGCGCGCACCAGCGCATGTGCGCTGGTGCGCCGATGTACAATCCCCCATGCGCATACGCGCACCAGCGCACATGCGCTGGTGCGCTCGATTACGTCCCTTGAGTGCGCGTGCGCGCACCACCGTTCTGGACCGCGCCACTCGCATCGCGTTCCGCCCGATGGTCGGCGAACTAGCCGAAACAGGCGCGCCAGGAACATCGCGGCTACATACGTGCGCGGTACCACATCGAACGAGTCCCGGCCGACCGGATCAAACAATTTTCTAACAAACCGAACAAACCGCACTTTGATGCCCGTTGCCAAGGACATCAACAGCGGCGCCAACGCGCATCATCTCTTGTCACCTACCACCACATCCCCGCAGTCCATACCACCACCTCCCCGCCGTTCAACATGCAGGCCCCCGCTCAGGCTCAGGCTCCCCAACCGACTCTCGCACAATGGCTGTCTCAAGAGTCCTGGCCCGTTTGCTCCGAGCTCCGGGGAACAAACTCTCGACAAAAGGCTCCTTCCCAGAGGGAGACGTACCAATTCAGGTATTTCGACAGGGTGGAGCGCATGGACGACTTACCCTTCTTGAGTCATCATCGCCCCGCCGTCAACCAGCTGCTCGCACGCACCGACATCGTACCCCGCGTCGCAGCACAGTGGGACGCGATCCGCGGGGAGCAACTGGCCTACCGGTCCGAGTCCGAGCTCGAAAACCACCTCGCCCTGTTGTGGAAGGCCCTCAACGTCGGTCTTCCCCCGGACAACGACAACCAGTACCCGGACGAAATCAGGAACGCGCAGTGGAAGCAGCGCAAAGTCACCGGCGGCTACAGCAGCAACCTCGCCGGGATCAGTTTCGACATCGCCGCATACTTGCAGACCGCCCCGCAGTTCGGTGACCCAGCCACCTCCGACACCGTCTACCTCCTCGTCGAGGTCAAGAACGAGAGCGCCATTCTCAGAAAGGTCGACAACCTTGAAGCGCGCATCGAGGCGAACGTCATGCCCCAACTCGAGCTCACCGAGCTCACTGAGGCGGAGCAGATGCTCGTTCAGGTGAGCACGAATCCTCCGCCCCCACCATTCTCAAACGCATGACTGAACTCGTGTTTTCTGCACAGTGCTTCACGCAAGCAAAGGTAACAGGATGCGAAGTCGTGGTCCTCATGGGCCACAACTACGTGTACCTCCTCCAGGCCATCGAATCCGAGCTGTTCGTTCAAGGCCCGTACTATCGCTTCCCCACCCCCGGTCAGCCAGCGTTCACCCCGCTCGACGCCATGCGCGTCTTGGCGAGCGCATACCTCGTGAGTGTCCGTGCCCGCTTCGCATGTCTACCTGAGCTCACTTTGGATGTCGTCTCACAGCATCGCGCATATGTGATGGCTGTCGCCGAGCGCCGCATTCCACCCATCCCGTCCACGCCCGCCATCCCTTCCTCAGCGCTCGCCGCCACCCTGACGAGGCTCGCGCGTGCCCTCAGGCAAGTTTGGGACGAAGTGCGCCTG
Organism: Trametes polyzona; assembly: GCA_022606195.1. NCBI lineage: Eukaryota > Fungi > Basidiomycota > Agaricomycetes > Polyporales > Polyporaceae > Trametes > Trametes polyzona. The sequence continues at coordinate 1,999,523 of JABYQF010000007.1, read as the reverse complement.
GCGACCTGCCGGAGGATTCGCGTGCGCTACCTGAACGGCCACATCGTGACCTACGACCGAAGCGAGCCCGCGCTGACTGGGCCCGCGGTGTCATCGCCGCTGTTCCCCGTCATCCGGCGGCTCGGACGCCACTTGGCCAGGACGGTGACTCTGGACGTCACCGAGTGCCTCGATGGCGGGGAGTTGGCGACCGCATGGCGCGGCACCGTCGGCGCGATCTCCGTCGTCATCAAGACCGACTTGATGTTCATCGACGACCGGACGGAGCGCGAGGTGACGAGGGAGTGGGAACGCCTCGCGAACGCGTTGCCGCGCGACGCGCGAGCGGCCAGCGCGCTCCCGATACCAGCCTACTACGGGCTGTTCGAGGGCCCGCGCGCGAGCATCATGTTGATGTCGGACTGCGGCGAACCCATCGACAACTTCCCAGACATGGGGGAGCGTCTGCGGTAAGTGCCGTTTTCATGTTTCTTGTCTAGACTTTGAACTCACCGACGCGACCGAACGTCCCATCAAAGGAATGCGCAAAGGGAGGCGATCGCGGCGCTGGAGAACGCGGGTGTCGAGGTTCACGACATTGCCGGGCGCAACACGGTGTTTGACGGAACGAGAGTACGCATCATTGACTTTGTGTAAGGTTTGACATGTCCTCGCTGCGTCTGCGGATCTCCTTCTGTCGCCTGTACAATTGACGGACATGCTATGGTTATCGTTGTATCTTTGGGCGCACCAGCGCATGTGCGCTGGTGCGCCGGTGTGCAAATCCCTTTGACTCATGCGCGCACTGGCGCACTTGCGCTGGTGCGCGCACATACAATCTATTCATGCGCGTGCGCGCACCAGCGCATCTGCGCTGGTGCGCTGGTATACAATTCGCTGTGCGCATACGCGCACCGGCGCACTTGCGCTGGTGCGCGCACATACAATCTATTCATGTGTGCGCGCGCACCAGCGCGTCTGCGCTGGCGCGCTGGTATACAATTCGCTGTGCGCATACGCGCACCGGCACACTTGCGCTGGTGCGCGCACATACAATCTATTCATGTGTGCGCGCGCACCAGCGCATCTGCGCTGGCGCGCTGGTATACAATTCGCTGTGCGCATACGCGCACCGGCACACTTGCGCTGGTGCGCGCACATACAATCTATTCATGTGCGCGCGCGCACCAGCGCATCTGCGCTGGCGCGCTCGTATACAATGTCTGTTGGCGCATGTGATCCCCTGTTCACATACGCGCACCGGCGCACTTGCGCTGGTGCGCGCGCATACAATCTATCCATGCGCGTGCGCGCACCAGCGCAGATGCGCTGGTGCGCTGGTATACAATATCCCTTGGCGCATGCGCGCACTGGCTCATATTACAATCTATATCTGTCCCTATGCGCGCACTGGCGCATCTGCGCTGGTGCGCTGGTGCACAATCTACCTCTGCGTGTGCGCGCACTGGCGCATCTGCGCTGGTGCGCGCGTGCACAATTGCTACCTCTGCGTGTGCGCGCACCAGCGCACATGCGCTGGTGCGCTGCTATGGGGGCCATCTCCCTAACCCTCACCTTAGAGGGCTAGGTCTAACCCTCACCCCCCCTACTTTTTCCCTATAAATACCGCCACACCCTCGTCCCTGACCCCCCTAACGCCATCCTCCGCTCGCGCCACCTCCGCGCTCTACGTCATCATGCAGGCTCCCGCTCCCGCCCAAACCTTCGGCCAGTGGCTCGACGCACAAAACTGGGAGCAAACCCTCCAGCGCCCAACGACCAGTGCGGCCCAAAAGACTCCTTCCCTCAAGGAAGAATACACCTACCGCCTTTTCGAGAGGGTCCAGCGCACCGCAAATCTCCCCTTCATCGTCGACCATCAAGCGCAGGTCGCTCAGCTCATGAACAGAACCGACATCGTCCCCCCCGTCGCAGTGCAGTGGTCGATATTCGCCTCAAAGGGGTACAACTACCACTCCGAGTCCGAGCTCGAGGTCCTACTCGGAAGGTTGTGGGACATCCTGAACAACGGCATCCCGGACGACCAGATGGCATTCTACCCGCCGTCCGTCCGAAACGCCAATTGGATGACACGCACGGTCTACAGCGGCTACAGCGGCGGCCACAAAGGAATCCGGTTCGACATCGCCGCGTACATTCAAACCGCGTCCGAACATGGCGCCGACGACACCACCGACTTCGTCTACCTCCTCGTGGAGACAAAGACCGAGCGGGCGCTCCGGGATAAACTCGTCGGCCTTGAGGCGCGGATTGAAGCGGGCAACATGCCCAACATTCCGGTGCATCAGCTCAAGCCCGCAGAGCAGATGCTCGTGCAGGTAAGCCCGCGCTGTCGAATGTGTTTCGGAAAACGTGCACCGCAACTGACGGCGCGCGACCATAGGTTTTCACTCAAGCGCGCACGACGGGTTGTGAGACCGCCATTTTGATGGGCCACGACACCGTCTACGTCATTCAGGTGGTCGACTCGACCATGTACATCCAGGGCCCATTGTACCGGTACGTGGACCAAGGTCGCAACCCTTTCACCATGCGCTTTGCGATGGAGGTCTTGGCGAGCGCCTTTTATGTGAGTGCCATTACGCTCCCGTCGGTGCTGCGTTGGGTGACGTTTGATACGCTCCAGCATCGCGGGGCAAAGTTGGCTGAGCAACTTCAAGCCTTGCACGCCCCGGCGACCATGCTCACCACGCCCAGCCGCTCCAACTCACTGTTCGGCTGCTTCTCGCAGTTCATGCGCGGCCTCAGGCGGGTCTGGGACGAGGTGCGCTTGGCGACCTGTCGGTCGGTGCAGGTCCGCTACCCGAACGGGACCGTGGTCAAGTACGATCGAAGCGAGGACGCCCTCACCGGACCTGTGGCCTCGTCGCGGCTGTACCCGCTCCTCCGGCGGCTCGGGCAGGACGTCTTTGCGACGCTCAACGTGGAGGTGGACGAGTGCCTTGACGGGGGCGAGATGACGTTTGCTTGGCGCGGCACCATCGGCGCGACCTCCGTCGTGATTAAGATGGATCTGATGCCCGTCGACAATTGGACGGAGCGCGAGGTGACGCGGGAGTGGAACCGCCTCGCGTCCGCGTTGCCGCGCGATGCGAGAGTGGCCAGCGCGCTGCCGATCCCGGCCTACTACGGGCTGTTCGAGGGCGCGCAGGCGAGCATCATTTTGATGTCCGACTGCGGCCACCCGATCGACAACTTCCCCGACCTCGAGGAGCATCTGCAGTAAGTACTTTGATAGCGAGGGACCGTCCTGGATCATGCAGCACGCTGATGTGCCTTGCCAGTCATGCGCAAACCGAGGCCATCGCGGAGATGGAGAACGCGGGCGTCGAGGTGCGGGACATCGCCGCACGCAACACGGTGTTCGACGGGACGAGAGTGCGAATCATCGACTTTGTGTAGGGTTCGGTCTCGGTCACAAGGCGGACATGGGATGTATCATACACCCTGTATCCATGTATACCCATATACCTATATGTAGTTTGAGTCTCCTTATTTATGGAGGATTTATTTTTGTTGTATCTTCGGGCGCACCAGCGCAAGTGCGCTGGTATACAATCTATGTGTGCATATACGCGCACTGGCGCAAGTGCGCTGGTGCGCTCGCGTACGATCCGTATGTGCGCGTGCGCGCACCAGCGCATGTGCGCTGGTGCGCCGGTGTACAATCCTTATGTGCGCATACGTGCACCAGCGCATGTGCGCTGGTGCGCCGGTGTACAATCTATGTGTGCGCGAGCGCGCACCAGCGCATGTGCGCCGGTGCGCCGGTGTACAATCTATGTGTGCGTATACGCGCACTGGCGCAAGTGCGCTGGTGCGCTCGCGTACGATCCGTATGTGCGCGTGCGCGCACTGGCGCAATTGCGCTGGTGCGCTCGCAAGCGATCCGTATGTGCGCGCGCGCGCACCAGCGCATGTGCGCTGGTGCGCCGATGTACAATCCCCCATGCGCATACGCGCACCAGCGCACATGCGCTGGTGCGCTCGATTACGTCCCTTGAGTGCGCGCGCGCGCACCACCGTTCTGGACCGCGCCACTCGCATCGCGTTCCGCCCGATGGTCGGCGAACTAGCCGAAAAAGGCGCGCCAGGAACATCACGGCTGCATACGTGCGCGTTACCACATCGAACGAGTCCCGGCCGACCGGATCAAACAATTTTCTAACAAACCGAACAAACCGCACTTTGATGCCCGTTGCCAAGGACATCAACAGCGGCGCCAACGCGCATCATCTCTTGTCACCTACCACCACATCCCCGCCGTTCAACATGCAGGCCCCCCTTCAGGCTCAGGCTCCCTTCCAGACTCTCGCACAATGGCTGTCTCAAGAGTCCTGGCCCGTTTGCTCCGAGCTCCGGGGAACAAACTCTCGACAAAAGGCTCCTTCCCAGAGGGAGACGTACCAATTCAGGTATTTCGACAGGGTGGAGCGCATGGACGACTTACCCTTCTTGAGTCTTCATCGCCCCGCCGTCAACCAGCTGCTCGCACGCACCGACATCGTACCCCGCGTCGCAGCACAGTGGGACGCGATCCGCGGGGAGCAACTGGCCTACCGGTCCGAGTCCGAGCTCGAAAACCACCTCGCCCTGTTGTGGAAGGCGCTCAACGTCGGTCTTCCCCCGGACAACGACAACCAGTACCCGGACGAGATCAGGAACGCGCAGTGGAAGCAGCGCAAAGTCACCGGCGGCTACAGCAGCAACGTCACCGGGATCAGTTTCGACATCGCCGCATACTTGCAGACCGCCCCGCAGTTCGGTGACCCAGCCACCTCTGACACCGTCTACCTCCTCGTCGAGGTCAAGAACGAGAGCGCCATTCTCAGAAAGGTCGACAACCTTGAAGCGCGCATCGAGGCGAACGTCATGCCCCAACTCGAGCTCACCGAGCTCACCGAGGCGGAGCAGATGCTCGTTCAGGTGAGCACGAATCCTCCGCCCCCACCGTTCTCAAACGCATGACTGAACTCGTGTTTTCTGCACAGTGCTTCACGCAAGCAAAGGTAACGGAATGCGAAGTCGTGGTCCTCATGGGCCACAACTACGTGTACCTCCTCCAGGCCGTCGAATCGGAGCTGTTCGTTCAAGGCCCGTACTATCGCTTCCCCACCCCCGGTCAGCCAGCGTTCACCCCGCTCGACGCCATGCGCGTCTTGGCGAGCGCATACCTCGTGAGTGTCTGTGCCCGCTTCGCATGTCTACCTGAGCTCACTTTGGATGTCGTCTCACAGCATCGCGCATATGTGATGGCTGTCGCCGAGCGCCGCATTCCACCCATCCCGTCGACGCCCGCCATCCCTTCCTCAGCGCTCGCCGCCACCCTGACGAGGCTCGCGCGTGCCCTCAGGCAAGTTTGGGATGAAGTGCGCCTGGCGACCTGCCGGAGGATTCGCGTGCGCTACCTGAACGGCCACATCGTGACCTACGACCGAAGCGAGCCCGCGCTGACTGGGCCTGCGGTGTCATCGCCGCTGTTCCCCGTCATCCGGCGGCTTGGACGCCACTTGGCCAGGACGGCGACCCTCGACGTCACTGAGTGCCTCGATGGCGGGGAGTTGGCGACCACATGGCGCGGCACCGTCGGCGCGACCTCCGTCGTCATCAAGACCGACTTGATGTTCATCGACAACTGGACGGAGCGCGAGGTGACGAGGGAGTGGGAACGCCTCGCGAACGCGTTGCCGCGCGACGCGCGAGCGGCCAGCGCGCTCCCGATACCAGCCTACTACGGGCTGTTCGAGGGCCCGCGCGCGAGCATCATGTTGATGTCCGACTGCGGCGAACCCATCGACAACTTCCCAGACATGGGGGAGCGTCTGCGGTAAGTGCCGTTTTCATGTTTCTTGTCTAGACTTTGAACTCACCGACACAACCGAACGTCCCATCAAAGGAATGCGCAGAGGGAGGCGATCGCGGCGCTGGAGAACGCAGGTGTCGAGGTGCACGACATTGCCGGGCGCAACACGGTGTTTGACGGAGCGAGAGTACGCATCATCGACTTTGTGTAGGGTTCAACATGTCCTCGCTGCATCTGCAGATCTCACTCTGTCGCCTGTACAATGGACGGACATGCTATGGTCACCGTTGTATCTTTGGGGCCACCAGCGCATGTGCGCTGGTGCGCCGGTGTGCAATCCCCTTGGCGCATGCGCGCACTGGCGCAGATGCGCTGGTGCGCGCGCATACAATCTATTCATGCGCGTGCGCGCACCAGCGCATGTGCGCTGGTGCGTTGGTATACAATTCGTTGTGCGCATGCGCGCACTGGCGCACTTGCGCTGGTGCGCGCATACAATCTATTTATGCGCGGGCACGCACCAGCGCATCTGCGCTGGTGCGCTGGTATACAATCTGTTGTGCGCATGCGCGCGCCGGCGCATCTGCGCTGGTGCGCGCGCATACAATCTATACATGGGTGTGCGCGCACCAGCGCAGATGCGCTGGTGCGCTGGTATGCAATGTCCCTTGGCGCATGAGCGCACTGGCGCAATTGCGCTGGTGCGCTCATGTACAAGTGTATGTGCGCACGGGGGCACTGGTGCAATTGTGCTGGTGCACCGGTGTACAGCCCACTGTGTGCATACGCGCACCGGCGGGCGCACTTGCGCTGGTGTGCCGGTATACAATGTCCGTTGGCGCATGCGCGCACTGGCGCAAGTGCGCCGGTGCGCCGGTGTACAATCTCCTGTTCACATACGCGCACCGGCGCACTTGCGCTGGTGCGCGCGCATACAATCTATACATGGGTGTGCGCGCACCAGCGCAGATGCGCTGATGCGCTGGTATGCAATGTCCCTTGGCGCATGAGCGCACTGGCGCATATTACAATCTATCTGTCCCTATGCGCGCACTGCGCATCTGCGCTGGTGCGCGCGTGCACAACCTACCTCTACGTGTGCGCGCACCAGCGCACATGCGCTGGTGCGCTGCTACGGGGGCCATCTCCCTAACCCTCACCTTAGAGGGCTAGGTCTAACCCTCACCCCCCCTACTTTTTCCCTATAAATGGAAGTAAGGGGTCCCTGAGGAGATATGGCCTTACTTCCGTTTACTTCCACGCCAGTTACGTAACCGGCCCGGGTTATATAGTTAGGCCTATTGCTGCGTTATCTGACCACAAGGGACACGAGCCCAAGGGTCACCTGCCCTGGCTTCCTTTTGTCGCCTTTCTTTGCCTCCTACACCTAAGGGTGCACCCGTTATAACTGACACCGGATTTTACACTGCTTGGTAGCAGATTCCGCGTATCGTACCTGATCCGAGGATCAGCAAGCCAAGGGTTGCACCCTGACCGTTACTCCGGGGTGACAAAGCGCATATGTGAGGGCCAACCGGCACAGGGGGTGATCACGAACGGAATAGACTTACGCATAAGGGAGGGACTGATTGGCAGTCCTCCGGTATGGTGGGAGATCTTGACCTAATGTCGCGGAGCTAGGCTCGACGCGACCGGTAACGTGCTACTGACTACGACTACCGAAAAGAGAGGGAAAGGGGATCTTGCTTGGGGCGGCGGACCCGAGGTCAACGCGCGCCGGACTTAGGTTCTCATGACGAAACTAGCCCAAAGACCAAGTTAACATTCGCGCTAATCCAAGGTACAATCAAAAGGCTTACCTAGCCCAAAGACCAAGAGGTCAAGATGTGGGCCAGGGTCGCTACAGGGTCAGTTATATACTACTTTGATGGAGCCACAACATGTACAAATGAAAGGGCGGTCTGTGCGCCGGTATCGCTCTACCTGCAGGTGAGAGTCACATGACCGTCTTCATGCCTCAGTCTGCTCGTGTATCGTAAACTGTCTGTTGAAAATGAGGAAAAATAGGGAAAAATAGCGGAAAAATACAGGGTCTCCGTCGTATCCACGACAGAACTCCATCTCCAAACTCCGTCCGTCTCCATATTGAGGACACTTCGTCGTGAACCCGTGCGTTGTCAATAGCTTTGCAGAAGTCCTCCCCCATGCGTACTCCGAACTCCGGACTTCCTCCTCCACCTCCACTCCATTCCCCGGACTTCCGTATTCCGTTCCCTAGTCCGGAACTCCGGAGTCCCGTAGTCCGCACAGTCCTAACATAACCACAGAGCACCCGGATCATCGGGTGGCTGGAAAGGAATTGAACATCAATTCCCGTCTCCTCTGAAGTACGTCCTCCACCTTAGGAAGCTTGCCGTATCGCGTCCGTAACGTGACCGCATTACGCCCTATGGCCCTAGCTTTGCCTTGGCTTGACATCACCTTGGAGCGCCTTGACGAGTGGCTCACGGTGTCTTAAGGTCGTTTTGCCGACACCGAGTTTGGTGGTGTAGAGGCGCCAGGAATGGCGGCGCTTGTCAGAACCAGCCACTTCCTGCCCATTCGTGTCCGGACGTTTTTTGACTGGGATCGAAGGAGCCAGAAGGCAGAGGACGAGGACTGTACGGTATAATACGCTACTCTCGCTGTGCAGAAGAGGAAGAGAGTTTGGGCGTCCACCGGACGTCGGTAGGCGGGCGATAAGGGCCTTATCACGGTTGTATTCGGACACTCTGACAAATAATCTGGGGAAATGGCGGGACGGTCGGCGCATGTCCGACTCGTTGCCGGGGCGTCGAACTCGAGCGCGTCGCCGGCGACGACGAAGGAAGACAACAAGACGGCTGCGGCTGAGACAGCGAACGTGGGTGGCCGGGGGCGGAAGACGATGCGGACGCCCGACGTGCAACGCCGCAGGTGGTCGTCCCAGGGCGACGCCACTCCCCGCCCCGCCGACGGCCACACAGCGCACCCGGAGCCGACGACGACGACGACCACAGCGACGACGAGCACGCGGCGACTGGGCTTCCTGGGCGACATCCTGCTGCCCTCTGCGGGGAACATCTCTCTGCCGTCTCCAGCGGCCTCTGTCCAACGCTCGTCGCCCATCCCGCACGCCTTCCTCCCCTCCCGCTCCCACTCTCGCGGAGACTCGGCCCTCGCCCGCGACAACGCAGCCTCGCCGTCTCCAGCCATGGCGTCCTCGTCCGGCCAGCCGGCAAAGGGCCATACCTCTCCATCCAAGGTGTGTGCCGTCTCGCTTATTCCCCCCTTTCCGCCGCAGCCGGCTGCCTGTCCCGCCTCTGCTACTCGGTCTCTGCTCTGCACATTCTTCTTCCCACTGCCGTCATCTGTCTGGCACCCATGTCGATGCGCATGCCCTCCAAATCTCTGCAATGCAGGGGTCAACTCGCCTACAGGCGATTTCTCGCAGTACTTGAGCCTACGGATCATGCACACGGACCGCGAGTACAGGCGAAGACGGTCGTCGAGACTCATATCGGGAACGCGGCAGGGAGGGCTCGGTATGCCTCACATTCATCTTCCCTCGCATCCGTCTGCTATCCCGCTGCCGTCCTGCTCGTACACCTCAGGCTTTCCCTGTCGCCGCTTCGAGCCTTCGAACGGGGCATTGTGTGTCTGGGCGACGCCTGCGATCTCGCAAGTTCCGAGCTGCAGTGCTGCCTCGGTCTGTCTGAGTGCACTGCTCAGCGTGAGTTCGCAGGCGTCCTCGCGCATATCCGGGGGTGTTCAGATGACGGCAAGAATGTGGAGGCGTCGCCCCCTGTGCCTCACAGCTCTGATTGCGAACCATTCGCGGCCGTGCCTCAGATCCATCCCTCTCACTTTGCGCCCCATCCTGCTTCTTTCTGATCGCGCGGAGTGACTGAGAGGGATTGGATACCCTCGTACCTTCCTCTCTGCTTCGGGCATCAACGAAGGGCCGCATTGGGCGTCGCACATCACCACGGCGCGGCAGCGACAATGTCAATGCGGCGAAAGAACGAGCGAACGCTCACCGCCCCCGCACCGATCTGCGCGAACCCTGCTTCTTTTCCCTCGCGATTCCCAGTTACTCACGCCGTCCGCTTGCACCCAGGCGTCGTCGACGCGGACATATGACTCCAAGCTCGTCTCGCGCGAGATGCACCGCCTCGGCAACCTCGCCCACCTCCCTTCACTCGCGCTCGCCCCCGCACTCTCTGCCACTCCGTCGAACATCGCGCTCGCAACACACATGGCGCCCCCGCCCGGTGCTGGTCCCACTTCTCTCTCTGCCGCTAGAGACGCGGCGGAGAACCCGTGGACGTCCCTGCATGTGTTCATTCTCCCACTCTTCAACGATGAACCGCTTCGCGTACCCGTGTGAGTGCCGTGCTATGTTGACCGCAGAGTGTAACTAGACGTAGCCGCACGCGCTCGCAGAGAGGATCTCAACCAACTCGTGAAGCGTCACATCCAGACTGTCGTCGCAGCCGCACCGGGCAAGGCTGTCGCTACGCTCGAACACGACACCCGGGAACTCGTGGCCTCGGGCATGGTCACGCTAAACGCCAAGCTCGCCGGCGTCGAGGACGAGTCGCTGATCCCGCGCGTCGTCGAGCTCTGGCAGGCATTCTGGACGCAGGTCCTACCGTATCTCGAAGGCGTACGTTCACGTCTTCTACTGATTCATTCGTGCTGACTGAGATCATACTTGTCCCAGGCTCTCTTACCACTCCAAACGGATCCAATTCTATCCTCCCTCTATCGGCTCCCGAAAGCGCACCGCCCCGCATCTCCCACCGCCGCGCAGAACGGCAAAGGCCTCGGGCTAGGCGCGGGTGTTGGGTCGGGCGGTGGTGCAGGCGGAGGTAACTCAGGGTATCTCGCGTCTTCTGGCGGCACACAAATCGACGTGCGCGCCCTCGCACTCGTCGCGTTCCGCGACCGTGTCGTTCTCCCGCTCTACCCGCGCTTGAATGCGCGACTTACAATGCCCAAAGAAGAACGCGCGCACGCCCACGCGTCTGACGAGAGCTCAGAGCCTTATCAGGCTCGCCTGCAGCAAATGTACGTTCACCATACATCGCGCTACATCGATGCACTGACCACATCCCCCACCAGGCTCCTCGTGCTTGTCTCTCAGCGCTCCCAGCGCCTCGCCTCGCTCTCCCTCACCGCACCTCCACCTCAACCAACGGCAGGCGAAGCGGCCATCGCCCACCTCCTTCGCGGCATGCACCACCATCACGGTGGCCTCGGCGGCGGTCCCGGCGGCGCACACGCTCGCGCACGGACCGTCACCGGCGCGCCATCCTTCCTCTCCGCCGGCCTACCGCGCGACCGTCGCGGCCGGATTGGGGCGCGCGGCGCGGGCGGCAGCGTCGGAGGCGGCGGAGTCAGCGGGGCGGAGCTCGACGCAAGGGGACGGTGGAGGTTGAGGGAGGAGGATGGAGAGGATAGCGGGGCGTATGGGTACAGCTACGGAGGTGCGTACGGCGCGTTCGGGTATGGGCTGGGAGGAAGCGGAGGCGGGGGAGGCGGACTGGGAGGGATCGAGGGCGAGGTGGATACGCCGCGCGTGGGGGTGTCGTTTATCGACCCCGGGAGAGAGCGCGATAAGGAGCTGCTCGAGAGCTTGAGGTACGTCGCCGTTTTGGTTCGCCGGCACTGGGTGCTCGGAAGGCGGCTGGAGCGTTGACGAGCGTGTCGTGCGTGTCTGCAGGAGTCCGGACCCGGATGATTCGGTGCGGATGAGCATGGGCGGCTGGGGACTTGGGGCCGTTGGGAGAGAAGAGGAAGAGTATGACGACGATGAGGAAGAGGAGGAAGAAGAGGAGAATATGGATTGGGACTCGGCACAGGTGCGTCTAATCCCTTCGTCCCGATGTCGCTACGTGGTAACATCAAGCATGAGCAGCGCGTCGTGGAGCGTATGGTAGGCATTAAGACAGACTCGCTCCCGCCTACGCCGTCCGCACACCAGCAACAACAGATGCAACAACAGCAGCAACAACCCCCTCTGCCCGCTCAACAACAAATTTCACAGGATAGCCGGAGGAGGATGATTTGATCTGCATGCTTTCGTGGGATTTGCTTTGGGTGATATCGCGGTTTCATGTATATCATTGTAATTGTAGTGCAGAATGACGCCCTTGTCGAAGCCGGCCGGACGCTCCTGACTGCTTACAACCCAGTATCCAGCTCCACACTGAGTGGGCCGGCGTTGCCACTTTAGACCGAAGGGAATGGTGTTGGGAAGATACAGTGAGCTAGGATGAGACATCTACGACTATAACTACACGGGAGAGTGTACTGACGAAAGAGCGGTATCGCCAAAGGTAACGACATCATGCATACGTTGTGAGGATATCGCAACAAGTACGCTACATATCGCCGATACATTCTTATTATGAGTATACCGTGTATCACGCTTGACAGCCCCTAAAACCACGTCTAGGAATCTAATACACACCGAAGTCACCAGCCGTCGGCCGTCCAACCACGACCGATGCAGAAAGAGCTATCACCTTCATCCATGCCGCCGTCGAGAATGCTCTCCTGGGACGACGATGGGTAAGGCAGCACACCTGTCTGGGACCGCGCCGCGCTCGCAGATTCCCTAGCAGCAGCAGCCTTCCCCGCCCTGATTGCAGGAGGAGTCGGGGCGCGAACGAACGACGAGGAGGACCGGACATTCTGTGTCTTCGCACAGAGCGATGGCGGTGCATCTGCCCAAGGATCTGCAAACTTGCCGTCGAAGTCGCCCATTGTATCGTCCACGCGCCCGAGAGGTAGGGCTACTGGGTTACGAGAAGGCGCGGCATCCTCGAGCTGCTGACCGTGCCGGGTGGGAGGGAGGTTCCACCACGTCCTCTTGTCAACGTCTTCGCTTCAATGCACTGCTTTCTTCCCATCGGCAGACGCAGCGCCGTCAACCTCAGAGTCGCTCGTGAGGCTGATCGCGACCACGTCGTCCGTCCGGGATGACATACTTCCGACAAGCTGAGGACATCGACAAGGAACGAGAAGACGACGGAGTCGGTATGGGAGGCGAGGACGGGGGTAGGCCCTGAAGGAGCTGGCGACGAGGGTGGGACGTATGCAGACGATCCAGAGGGTGAGCTATCGATCTAGTAAGGCGCGTCGTAGAGTTTGCTCCTCCTAGACAATACTGGAGAGGACGATCTTGACCGAACCCGAGGGCGCCAAGGGAACTCAGGCTCTTCAGGAGACTCGCGCATGTCAGCTTCGAACTCGGCACAAGAGCTGGGGGTCGAGTGCATCGCATGCGTCGTCCTCCTCTGCTTCGGAGGTCGGCTCGGGCCAGCAGTAGAGACAACGCCGGGGAGGGGCATGGACGTATGCGGTTTCCCTCTCTTCAAGCTGATATCCTCCAGCTGTATGAACGCGCCTGGGATGTGCCTTCTCGCCCTGCGCCGGGCAGCGGTCGGTGTCGGCGGGGAATGTTCCGGCTCTGATGCGGCTCGTTGTTTGCCCTTGCCATTGCTGCCCTTGTTCTAGTCGGACGCACAGCAGCGTCGCCATCGTCGGAATGAGTTTGTCTAGTTTTCCCTTTGCCCTTGTTACTCGCGGAGCTCCCTGAGACAACTGCAGAAGCAAAGGAACCCGATGGTTCAGCGACGGACATAGAGCGCAGCTTCAGGAAAACAGGCTGGGCCTCTTCCTCGTATTCCCTGTAGAACGGTCCGCCTGCCCGCTCTACAGTGCTGTGATCCACCTCCCTCTGTAGCTCGTCCCGCTCGGAGGTGTCAATGACGGGTTGATCCAGGTCGCAGGGATCCAGCGAGGTCATGAGGAACGCACAGTTGCGCGCAGGTAGCGAGGAGAGGGCGAGGACGTGCATGTCGTTCCGGTCCAGGCGAGGTATTTCTCTCTCGCTCGCTCGCTCGAGCCTCCATCGTCGCATCCCTACTCGACTTCACCTTCCCCGTCGGCGCGATGCACATCTTCACCAACGCAACAGGCGTCCACCCAGCCCGCTCCGTCGTCGGGCCCCAAAGTCCCCTCGGCCGCGCATCGGTAGGCCGCTGGCCCACAGAAACACGCCTGTCCTCCCCCGCCTATCCGCGAGCAGCGCCGACCTGCGAAACACAGCCATCGCCGCGCCCGTGTACACAATACTATGAAACCGGACGAGTACAGAGCCGACGGTGCCCGTGCACCAGTCGGTGAAGTGCGACTCGCAGAACGCAGCGAGGCCCCAGAAGTCGATCGCACAGCGGTCGTGGGGCGGGCCGCCGCTGCGCCCATGCAGAACCGGGTAGAGGTACTGCACGAGCACGTCCTGAGGCGGGAACGAGGGCGGGAGGGAGAGCGAGGGATGGCAGGAGGAGAACCACCCGCGGGCGTTCGTCTGGAGTTCGTCCGTCATGCGACGGCGCCAGTCTGCGAGTCAGGGGGCGAATTCGGCCGGAGCGTGGTTTTCGTATGCAACGACGAGCGCGTTGCCGAATTCGAGGCGGGCGAGTCCGTGGGTCGTCACTGGACCGAAGCCTGTTAGGCACTACGGAGGCGTTAGTGCGAGAGGGTTAAACAGATGTCTGAAAGATTACATCGTCGTAGTCACCGCCGCAGAGGAGGGCAATGAGAGCCATACCGCTGCGTGTCAGCCCGACCTGAGGGTGGTTGGCAATCGCATCCGCGGTGCAGACGGTGGCGTGCTCGCTGCAGGCTTTCCCGTCGGCGTTGAGGGCCGGATGGGGGTCGGTTGTCGCCGTGGAGGACTTGCAACTCCATCGCCGCCCTTTGCAAACCGAATTCGCATCTTGCGATATTGCGGCCTTCTTGCCTATCTCGGCCACGTTTCGCGTCCCGTCACGCGTGACCCCACGCGTCTCATAATCCTCCTGTCCGAATTCGCGCCTAAATTTGAGCGGATCGCAGACGCGTTGTACTGGCATATCATATTGTGTATACAAGCAGTTTGGCGCCAGAAGACTAGGCGAATAAGGTGCAAGAGGCGACAAAGCAAAGTGGGTGCATCTGCTGGCCAAGCCACCTTCAAGTTTGGCGCGCAGGGCGTCTCGCAGTTGTAAACCTGATAAGCAATCGTCATAAGGCATGTGTAGTCCGAGTGTTGTAAGCTCGTGACCTTGACTTCCGCTCCGATGCAGCATGTCTCCCGCCGCGTCCTCCCTGCTCTGCGCCCATCCGTAGCTGTTCCTCCTCGCCGCCTGCCGCTGCGTAGCTTCACAGTCCTCGCCCTCGAGTCTTCTGCGGACGACTCCTGCGCTGCCGTCGTCACCTCAGACCGCAAGGTGCTCTCAAACGTTGTCGTCAGCCAGCAAGCCTTGTGAGCCGCTTCCGTCTCCGCCCCTTCGCCCGTATCCTCACTCTCGAGTTAGCCTGGAGGAGTATGGCGGGATACATCCGTTTGTCGCGATACACGCGCATCAACGCAATATGGCATGTTGACTTCCGTTGTAAACTCGTCAAGAGACTGACTGAAACGGGCTAGCCAGGAGCCGTACAGCGCGCGCTCCGCGAGGCGAGCCTGACCGTCAACGAGGTGGATGGGATCGCGTTCACCCTCGGTCCAGGTACGTTTCAGAGTCCTTTGTACCCTCACATAACCCTCATACAGTACAAGGCATACCCGGTTGCCTGAGCGTATGCGGTAATGCCGCGCGCACCCTCGCAGCGGCACTCAACAAGCCCCTCGTCGGCGTGCACCACATGGCAAGTGCCAATCGTACTCCCCCGTTGATATTCGGGCTTACGCGCCATGGTACAGCAAGCGCATGCGCTCACGCCCCTCCTGACCTCCCCGCCCGCCGAGCGCTCCGAGTTTCCGTTCCTCACCCTCCTCGTCTCGGGCGGCCACACCCTCCTGCTCCTCGCCTCCTCCAAAACGTCCTTCCGCATCCTCGCGACCTCGCTCGACGAGAGCATCGGGAACGCATACGACAAGGTTGCCCGCTTACTCGACATTCCCTTCGCTGGTACCTCCCCCGGCGCCGCCCTCGAGCGCTTCTGTGCCTCCGAAAGCGCAGAAGGAGAAGGCGAGGAAGTCCCAGAGATCCGCATGCCGCGCCCGATGCCGGGCCGGCTCGCGTTCTCGTATACTGGCCTTCACTCGACCATCGAGCGCTTCGTGGACGCCAACCGGGGCACGCTCGATGCGCGCACGCGACTCGGCCTCGCGCGGAGCTTCCAGCGCGCAGCTGTGCGTCAGCTGGAAGACAAGCTCGTGCTCGGCATGCGTCTCCTTGCACGTCGTGGAGTGCACGTGAAGAGCCTCGTCGTCAGCGGAGGCGTCGCGAGCAACTCGTTCCTACGAGAACGGTAGGCACATGTCCCTCCTACTAGGGTGGTTGGCTGATGGGCCGTGTAGGTTGAGGGCGTGTCTGGACGCGGAAAGTCCAGACGAGCGGATCGACCTGGTGTTCCCTCCACCATCCTTGTGTACAGGCGAGTCGCCTCCACCGTCATGTGTTGTTGCCCGCTGACGCACACGAACAGACAACGCGGTCATGATCGCATGGGCGTCGATGGACCGCTTCCTCTCGGGTGACACTGACGCCTACTCGATTGAGTCCCGGCCAAAGTGGAGCCTCGAGGAGCTGGACGGCTCTCCGGCTGCTTCGCTAGAGATAGAACTAGAAGGCGGACTGCACGAGCCAGGGGACAATTAGCATAATCCCTCACCTAATACCATACCAGGGCACCCCCTCCCCCACTCTATCCTTCGCGGGAGAGGCTGCTAGCGCGTGAGCAGACGGTATCAACCATCCGGTGCCGGTCCCGAAGACTTCTTGGTAACGACGGACTCGCAGTTATTCCATGCAGAACAGAGCGCTCCGTCGTTCTCGCCAGACGCTATCATACGTCACACGAGCGAGCACGTTCTGCAGATGAGGCCCCTCCCTCGGTAGTCGCCACGCTACATACAGGTACCAACCTCCGAACAGGGCAATCAATGCATTACGCTCACACAGTACGAGAGAGCGGCTGCTGCCGTACTACGGGTGGTAGACACAACCTTCAGCCACCAGGTGCATGCACCTCCACCCTCAAAGTGGACCCGCGAGCGTTCCTGGATATTAGAATGCTCTACCCGCCCGCGGCATGTACCTCCACCCCCAAAGTGACAGGCCCGCGAGCGTTCCCTCTCTGAGTTAGGCGATAGTAGAATGCCCTACCTGCCCGCGGCGCAGTTCAAGATCGGCCGCGCACCGGGACTGCGGGCGAGAAACCCGCCAGGCTCTCCACATCAGCGAGGTTTTGGCCGCCGGCTATGACGGTAAGGAAACATACATACATGTACGTTCAGGCGCGGTAGGTATCATCCTTCACCCGCGAGGTGGGTTTCCCTGTATTCGCGACGTCGTCATAGAAGTACGGCGCCACAGCTGGCCGCCGGTAACGCACTCGCCGACTCTCGATGAGGCCGTTCAGCTACTTATCAAGCTGTGAGCGCCATACCAATTCAACGTACGCGTCGTACGATAGAACGGATTGACCGCTCACATGGTTGAAGGCAGAGACGGAAATTGGCAATACAGTCCAGTCCAATACATCCAGAGCCTTGAGCTCGTCGGAACTCGGAGGCGTTCTCATGCTCGAAGTCGCACGCACAGTGAGGGACACGACATTGAATCATTCAGTTAGTACACACCGATCCTACCACCCAAAACACACTCCGAGAAAAATGGTATACACCCGCAAACCGCGGAGCGACTGATCCTCGTCCACACCCCCAACGTCACCACCCACACAGCTCGCAACCCCCCATCCATCCACCCGCTAACTCACCTAAAAGCCCCCATACACCGGCCGACCATCAATGACAGTCGCAACGACACGGGTCTCGAGCACGTCCTTGGGGGGGACAGTCATGATGTCCTGCGAGAGCACGACAAAGTCCGCAAGCTTGCCGGGCTCGATCGAGCCGAGGATGTCCTCCGTGAACGACGCGTACGCAGGGTCGAGCGTCATCCCCTTGAGCGCCTCCTCGCGCGTCATGCGCTGTTCCGGGAACCTTTGAGCCGCCGCGCACGGGCATGTCAGCGGCGACGATGACGAATGGGTGACCAGGCGCAGGGGAATGGAGAGGGAGAGAACAGGGCCGCAAGAGGATCAAGAACGTACCAGCCACCGGGGCCGTGTGGGGACGTCCCCTCGGGCGAGACGCGGGTGATGGCGGCGTAGAAGCCGGCGAGCGGGTTCATGTCCTCGACGGGAAAGTCGGACCCGAGCGTGATGCGCGCGCCGTGGTCGAGGATGCTCCGGAAGGCATACAGGCCCTTTACCCGCTCGGGTCCCTGTGTAAAACGCGCACAGGGCGGCCGTTAGGCGCGGTATACGGGAGAAAACATATGGTGGGATGAATGACGACGCACGAGACGGTCTTCGGCGAACCACATGTCGCTGATTCTGTTGGGTTATCGTCATCGGCATCGTCAGCGGTGAAGTAGCGGCTACGGTATCACGAGCGGTAAGACTGACGCATGGGTGGGCTGGACGCTCGCGATGACTGATTGTATGGGGCGCGTTAGCGGTCGAAAGGGGACGCAGTCAGGTGGAACGACTTGCCGCCGAGGTCGCCGAAGCGGGCCATGTCCTTCTTTGCGAGAATCTGCGCATGCTCGAGCCGCGGGCGCAGCGCCGTGACGTTCGCCGAGGCGAGCGCGGCTTCGAACGCGTCAAGGACGACGCCGTTGGCGCGGTCGCCGATGGCGTGCACGTTCTGGGGTCGTGTTGTAAGCTCTCGGGTCGCCAAGCATATGAACACGAGACGTGGAAGAGGAGACGCACGACTTGCCAGCCGTCCCTCATGAAGCGAGGGATAACCTCGTTGAGCGTCTCGGGGGCAATGCGCATGAACCCTCGCGTCTCCGGGTTATCGGTGTAAGGTTCGTACAGCTATACGAGCATGCAGCATTGCCAAGCGAGAAAATCGAGAGTCGTCAGCAGTGGTCGACAGGGAGGAGGGAGAATTATTTGGTCGAACTTACCGCGGCCCCGCCGGACCGTAAGGCACCTGGGTGACGTCCATGGATCAGGTCAAGGCGAGCGCTTGCAGTGTGTGTTTGGCAGTAAGCTTACCATCGGCGAATATTTTCACGCTGCGGACGCTGAGGCGGTTGTTACCGGCGCGGACGATTTTTTCGAAGCTGTCGCCCCAGTAGGCGGCCGTCTCGTCAAAGTACTTCATGCCATACACACGAATCTACGAGGCGCGCATCGGCGGCTGCGAGTGAGTACGCGAATGGACGGGGAGTAAATCAGCCCACCGGCAGTGTGGTCGATTGCGCTTCCCTGCGAAGACGTTGAGCAAGATATAGTAGTGCAAAGGTCTAGGAGGCTTACTTCCGGAAGAATTCGAGCGAAATGGGGTTGAAACCGGCGTCATGAACAGAAGTGAGTCCCAGAGAATGGGCATCCTTGACGGTCGCTGCGAATCGCTTCTGGAGCTGCTTGTAGGTAGGCTCCGGTCTGATGACCAGGTCCTGCGCGTTATCCAGGAATACACCTATGACTGGTGTTTAGCAACGGAACGCCGCGGAGGAAAGACGCTGTACGTGCCGGTAGGCTTGCCGAAGGAGTCTCGGACAATGACGCCGCCCTCGACTTCCTCAGGGAGAGGCTCCATTGAGTGGAGGACGGCCTTCGAAACCCAGAGCGCATGACCGTCCTTGCTCTGGAGCACGACCGGCCGCCCAGCCACGATGGGGTCAGCTTCAAGCGCTTCCTGTGAACAGAGGGAATCACGATATTGTCGAGCGAGTAGACATGGGCGCCTACGTAGTTGGGCCACTCCTCGAGAAGCCATTTTGTATGGTCCCAGCCCCAGCCCTCGACAAACTTCGTTTTGTCGCCGAAGATTTCTGGGTCGGCCTCGATGTACGCCCGGACACGTGCGACGGTTTCTACCAACAAAAAACTCAATGTTACGGAGAGATCCGGGGAAGCAGAGAAGACTGGGGCCGACCGGCGATGCTCTTCGTGCCTTCGAGCGGCATCTGTTTGGTAGCGCCGTATTCAAGCACATGGGAATGCGAGTCTGGAGTGGATCTTTAGCGGGCAATCACCTGGAGGGTATGGGAAGGAACCCACCGCTGAGGCCGGGGACGACGATCTGGCCAGGGCTGAGGAAGCGCACGTGTGGCTGGCCGGGAGTGGTGTCGTACCAGCGCGATAAGACATGATCTATGGGGGGTGGTGGATGAGTTATGGCATCTGACGGCAGGCGATCATGAGCGGGGAGGACGCGCGCCTAGTGAACCGGTGGAAGTAAACTTGGACCCATGTACGACGACACACTGAGCACGAGGGTTGTTGGGATCAAGGGTGTAGATCTGAGAGCCTTCGCGGGAGCACAACGCATAGGAGCCAGAGATACCGTCGGCAGAAGTGGCGGGGTAGAATCTGGAGTAGGCGTAGTAGGAGGAGAGCGCAATGGAGACGAAGGCGAGAAGCAACGTGGAGGAGCGCGCGGACGATTTAGGCGCCTGGGGTGCGGGCAAGGCGAGAGGCGGGGGAGTGCTGGAAGGGGAAGATTTCTCGGAAGAGGAACGCTTTCGGATGGAGGAGTGGTCTGAGGGAGGCATGTCGGTGTCCTGTGGGGCGGGAGGGGGCAAAGTGGAGGAAGGGGAAGTCATGGGGACCTATAAGTACTAGAGGAAGTCAGGGATGGGAACGGGCCGGGCGGGAGCTGGAAAGGTGGAGACGGCAGTCGATTTACGACGGACGAGTGCGCGGTCGTAGGAGAAGGGTCGGAAAGCAGCCGAGGCGCTCGCAAATGGGAAGCGTGAAGGCGAGACAGCGGTGGAAATCACAACGGGAGTAAGAGCGAGACGATAGCGCGCGCCAAGGGACAAGATGGTGGCGGATAGGAGGGGACGAGCCCATGAGGACGATCCGCCGCTCAGAGAGCTATTCTGATTAACAGCACCACGGACAGCACATGTCTCGCACGGTTGCCGGGCGCTGGACATGGCTAGAAGGGAACGGGCGAACGTACCTTGGCTAGGGACTGAGGGGCGTCAATCACTAACCGCTGACTGAGACTAGGGCGGAAGGGGATCAGCCGTGCTGTCGTGAGAGCGTGGGATCGGCCCGGATTCACTGACCTCTGTCGCTGGCCGGGGTCGTCGTCGCAGCGGAACTTGAACTTGAACTCGAAGCTAGCGGACGCGGTGGACCTACAACTCAACAGACGCCCATAACCGCGCGCTGGAGAGAAGTGTGACATGCTGTGACAGGGACACGTGTCACAGGGTGAGGCCACGTCGCGTGCGGGGAACGCGCCCGCCGCCTCCGCCACCGCCGCCACTGCCCTCCTCGTCCTTCTCCTCGTCGCTCTCGCTCTCGTGCTCGACGCCAGGCCCTGCTTGTCGACCGTGCGCTCGGTGCGATGCCCCTGCACGATGCTGTCCGCCAGCGACTGCAGCCCCTCACGTCTGCCGTGACCTCCAACCGCATCTTCCTCTACTCTGTCTTCTCCACCTTTGCCGTAGCGGCCACCATCGCCAACGCCTGCCGCGCTCACTCCAACTTCTACTCGGTCTCGATATACCTCTCAAAGAGCAGCCGCAGCGTCCTCGTATGTCTCCCACTTCCCTCCCGGTCCTCTCACCTGCTCACTCGCCCAACAGGTCCTCGCCAACTTTGGCTTCCTATGTGCCCTCCTCTCCGGCCGAATCTTCCAGAGGATATTCTTTGGCCCTCTGCAGCCCCGCGAAGTTGAGGTGCGTCTCTCGTTCCTCCCATACCAACCCTCTCCCGACCCATCTTCCTCCAGCGTTTGTACGACCAGACATGGATGTTCGTCACAGAGTCCCTCCTCGCCTTCACCATCTTCCGCGACGAGTTCGATGTCCCATTCCTCCTCATGTTCGGCTTCCTCCTCTTCGTCAAGTGCTTCCACTGGCTCATGGCAGACCGCGTTGAATCCGTGAGTATCCGCCCTTCTGTCTCTTCCCCTCGCTCACCCCCCTCCAGATGGATCAAACTCCGTACCCCGGGCCTCCCACTCTATTCCATGTCCGCATCAACGCTCTCTTTGGTGTCCTCTGGGCCATCGACATCACCATGTTCGCCTTCGCGGTCGAGAGCACTCTTACCAACGGCGTGGGCGGCATGGTCCTCTTCGCCAGCGAGGTTCGTCATCCCGTGCTCCGACTCATGCTTCCGTTACTGATGTCCGCGTCAGTACGCAATCCTGTTGGCCAGCGCCCTCAACGCCATGATGCGCTACGCCCTTTCCATCCTCGACCTCCGGCGGGCGCGCACCCGCGGAGGTGAGAACGCCCCGCCGTGGGAGAACAAGAGCATGTACATCTTCTACATTGAGCTCCTCACAGGTACGTCATCTTACTACACACCCCGAATCAATGAATTGACCCCTGGTCGCTTCTCCGTCATAGACTTCCTAAAGCTCGCGACATACATGACGTTCTTCATGATCATCCTAACCTTCTATGGCCTCCCCCTCAACATCATCCGCGATGTCTTCGTCACCGCGCGCTCCTTCATCACCCGCCTCCGCGCTCTCGTGCGTTACCACAACGCGACGCGTGACATGGATCGCCGGTACCCTGACGCGACCGAGGCAGAGCTGGCGGAGATGTCCGACAGAACATGTATCATCTGTCGCGAGGAGATGCACTCGCGCGTCGCCGCGGCGCCAGGAGCCCAAGACCCGGCTCCTGACCAGCAGCAGCAACAGCCGCCGCCTGCAGATGGGCCTAACATGACGCCCAAGAAGCTGCCCTGTGGACATATTTTCCATTTCCAGTGCCTCAGATCTTGGCTCGAACGCCAACAAAGCTGCCCGACCTGGTGAGCTGCTTCTTGTCCTAGATCCATGTGTTTGGCGCGATCTGACACCCCCACCCAATCCAGCCGTCGCACTGTACTTGACAACAACGCCACGCAGAATGCTCAGCAGGCACCTGGGCAAGGTCCGCAGGGCGCTGCGCGTCCGCGCCCTGGGGCCGCCCCCCTTCCTGGGGCCGCTCCAGGGGGCGCGGTCGCGGGGAACGGCCCCCTTGGCTGGGTCGGGCGTTTCCTCGGTCTGCCCCAAGCGCCTCCCGCCGGACAGTTCCCGGGTGCGCAAGGCCAAGTGCCGCCCCCGGGTGGGTTCCAACCTCATGCACCCTTGTGGAACCAGCCGCCGCCACCTGGAATGGCCATGATGCCGCCGCCGCCGCCGCATCTATTCTATGACCTGCAAGCGTGGCAGCAGCAGAACCCGGGCGCGCCGCTCCCTCAACACATACCCGTCCAGCAGCCGCCTGTATTCAATGGGTTCTATGGCCCCGGCCATGTCTGGCAACCGTGGGTCGACCCACGCGCTCTAGGGCAGCAACCACCTGCACAGGCGCAGGCGCAAACGGAGACGCAGGTACAACCCGGAGAACAGCAGGACGTACCACCTCCTCAGCCTCGTCCGAGTCCCCGACCACCGTCTGTTGCGGCGCCTACAGCGAACGGACAAGCGCCTGAAGAGGCGACCGCGGCCGTATCTCAGGGTGGGCAAAGCGATTCGCAAACCTCAACGCCGACGCCCACCACGGCCGCGAGGCGCTTCGACCCAAACGAACGTCTGGACGGTCCGCGCCGTGCCGCCGCCATCGCCGCCCTCATGCGATCGGACCCGAACGCGCCCAGCGCTACCGCGTGGACAGAAGGTCGTACGGTTGCACGAGATCCACCTCCCGCTGAAGCAGCCGCCTCGGAATCCACCACGACGGAGACCTCGACGCCCACGCCCACTGTACCATCCTCAGAGGGTTCCTCTTCCACCTCCACCGCTGGCTCCTCGGCTCCTGGTGCTCCACAGCCCACGCCCACTACGCAGGCTGCCGGACCGTCGACGCTCCCCGCGCTCATCCCCCTATACGACACGAGCATCGTCCAACCAACTCACGTGCCCGGCCCACACACCTACTACGCGCCCTACAGCCACTTCTACCGCACCCCCAGCGGTCGGCCACCCGCCCAACGCGTCCCCGCATCTTCAAGCTCGTCCACCTCTTCCCAGCCCCAAGCGCAGCCCGGCCCAGGGCAGACCTCGCAGATCCCGCGGTCGGCGCGCGCGGGGCCCGGCGGGACGCGCACGCCGCTCGCGCAGCTGCCGCCGACGCTGACGGACGAGCAGCTCGCGCGGCTCGACCGGCTCACGCGCGAGGCGATCGACGAGCGCCTGCGCGTGCTCGAGGGCGTGTCCGGCGCGATATACCGCTGCATGGAGGAGCTCACGCGGGTCCGGAGCGTGTTGCCTGTCGGTGCAACTAGGAGGGCGGGTCCTGCGCCTGCACAGAGGGCGCCGGCGGCGGGGTACTCTGCGGAGGCGGATGTTGCGGCGGCGAGTTCGACGTCGGGCAGCAGCGTGTCTCCGCAAGTTGTGCCTTGCGAGTTGCCCGTCGCGTCAGGGAGCGCGACGCCGAGCGAGGACGAGTCTGTACCGTCAGAAATGGGCGAGATCGTCGACGCCGCACCCGAGGCTAGCCCACGGGATGGTGCCGGTGCTACAGCAAATTGAGCGGGAGGAACAGGCGGATTGCTTGCTTGGTATCATCGACATGGTGGTGTAATTATCGCACGGAGCATTATGTACATTATCATGTTGCTGCACACCCACGTCCCGAGGCCGTGTCCGTGTGTAGGATGAGGGAGTTCTGCAAGGCTCGCTACGCGGACTTGGCAGCGATGAGTGCCTGTGCGCGCTGGCGGACGAGGTCGGGGTCGACGGTGGACTTGTCCACCTTCGCGTAGAACGCCTTGAACACCTGCCCGAGGGCCTTCTGCGCTGGACCCTTGGCAATCGCTTCCGCCACAGCGGGGGTATCGAGCACTTCCGCGAGCGCGCGGTCGATGTCGGCTTCGGGGAGGAGGGGCGGGAGGAAAGATTGGAGGAGAGCAGCTTCTTGCTGCTCCTTCTCTGCGAGGTCCGGTCGCGAAGCCTTTTGGAACTCGGCAGCTGCGTCCGTCTGCGGGCGCGGGTACGCTGTGTAAGCGATATAAGGAGGGGGGAGGAGATGAGCGTGCGTACTCGGCGAGTAGCGGCTTTCCGGAGGATGGCGACGACGACCGAGGAGGGTGCAGTGCCCGAGACGGCCTTGTCAGCGGCGAACACTTCCGACAAAACGGACTGCGGCGGGACGCGCTCGTGAGGCGGGAAAGCAGCCTAGAGACCAGGGGAGCTCACGCGAATGGTGGTGGACTTGACCGTGTCCTTGCTCTACACGCGACGTCAGACGGGGCTGCTGGGAGAGACGCGTCGGGATGGGACGTACCTTCATCGCGGCCTTCAGCTCGCTCATGAGGCGCGCTCGGACGTCTGAGCGGAGGCGTTCGGAGTCGCATTCGGGTCGTGTGCACGGCAGAGGACGTACCTGGGATTGCACCGGTCGACGCATCTGTCGAGAGCAGCGAGCGTGCACTGTAGATCGACACCCTTGGTGTTGACCAGGTCCAGTAGGCTGTCTGGGAACGCAGGAGGCGGAACATCGTGGACGGGGAGAGCAAGGCGGAGGTGGCGGGCGCCAGAGCGTGGACGGAGCGGGTGTGCGGAGACGCGGTCCGCCACAGACGCGACTTCGAAAGTGTTCGTTCCTCTTACCCTATGACCAGTATGGACGTGAATGTACCAACGGGCCAGCTCTATGAAGAGGTGCTCAAGTTCGTGGACATGCTGGCCCACAACGCCCGCCTCGACAACCCCCTACCAGAAGGCACCGATTTCACCGCAGAGGAAATGCAGGCTCTGCAAGAACAGGTTTGTCGACGATACAGTTCATCCGTCGGCCTTGACTGATGCAATTTTTCACTGGGCCGTAGATAAATGCGCTCACCGTATTTCCTGCCGAAAAGAAGGACTGGTTCTTCCTTGCTTTGTCCGCGCGACATCTACCTGCCCTTGCCTCCGCCGTCCGCACGACGTCGCGCGAGACACAGCAAATCGCGCTCTCGTCCTATATCCAGCTCCTCTCTCTCCTCACCGACCCCAAGCACAACCCGTACCTCCGCAAGTTCCTAACCTCCCCTGCCGCCGCCGGGCTGCCCATCCTCGTCGCCGCGGCCTTCAACGACGGCATCCGCTGGCTCCGCCCGTCCGGCCCGGGCCACATCTGCACATTCATCATGCACACCCTCCAATGGTGCGACGCCGCCCTGGGCGACGACGGCCGCGCCTCCGTCGACAAATCTGTACGCATCGCGCTCAGGCAGAAGCTCCGCGCTCTCAAGGAACAGCCCAACTTCGACGCTCTCGACCAGTACCAGCGCATCGAGATCCAGCGGCTCGAGGGCATGCTCGGCGCCGTCGAGGGCATGCCCACCCCGCCCGACCAGCCGGGGTACTTCCTCCAGACCTCGCGCGACCATATCGAGGGGTCCATCCCCGGCCTGGAGGAGTGCAACGTGTGCATGGAGGAGGACGCGACGCTGCAGTGTTCGCGGTGCAAGTCGGTCAAGTACTGCGGGAAGAAGTGCCAGACGAAGGACTGGAAGGGCAGCCACAGGATGCGGTGCTACGCGATGACCTTCTGAGCCAGCCATCGATGGTAGGGCCGTCGGGCTCTAGAAACGGCCAGTGCGGAGGTAACTTAGGAACTCAAAAGCATACAGAAGATGTACAGTAGGCATACGTGTGTATATCACAAATTGCAAGCAGGGGCCGCCGCAATTCGAGAGCTTACGGCTAAGGAATTCATGTGAGTTACATTTACAGCTCTCCACACAAATGCCTGCTTACCGAGACTCGAGGACGACATAGATCTATCAAGGAGTGACTGGTGAAGGACAGGCAAGATTCAGAGACGGCCAAGCAGCCGATGTGATGAGCGAGCACTCGTTCACCGTCCCGTCATTTTGCGCCAGGTGCCTATGCCGCTACCCGGTCCTGGATCGGCGAGAGGTCCGTGTTGTCAACATCCAAACTACTGCCATTGACCATTCGCTCATCGTGAAGTGAGCCCGAACTGCAGGGAGTCGACTCGTGAGTTTTGTCACGCTCTGATCATAGTATGCCCATTCCCACGCCTCAAGTTTCGAATGGATACCAGCTGCAATTTTAGAGCAGCTCGCGATACATGGGACTACTATGTAGTGATATAGAAAACGCCCGCGGGCGCTCCGGGTTCGTTCTCCGTCTGCCTAGTCCGGCATGTCGCCTCGGTCCTCACGCCGTACTTCCAGAGAATCTATACACCGCACATCAACGACTCCCTTCCACAACCATTCATGACTGCATCGCGACTCACGCTTCACATCCTGGTGAAGGCGCCTGATGAAGGCAGTAGGTCGCCCCCTGTACACAAATCGCCTGAAAGATCGCGCAGAAAACGCTGAGCGCAAGGACCCGTCAGCAAACTCTGCTCATCCCCGCCGACATCATCAACGCAACAATCGCTCACCTGAGCGTGAAGTCCAACTGCATATTCGCGATAGTCGCCCAGCGCGTGCCGAATCCCACCAAGGCCATCTGCCTGCCCCCGGCTTGAGCGTCACCTGTCTGACGGGCACGCCTAATGTACGACTTTCATCGCGCATTCGAGCGCCCGCACGTACCCTCAAGCTGTAACCCAACACAACAAAGGCCGCGTCAGCTGCTCCAGTCCCTCAAAGCGCCAGAGGGCTCGGCCAAATATACGTACCCGGTTCCCCCGACCTAGGCTGTACTCGCAAGCACCCAGAAGGCCGCCCCGGACACCGTCCGCACGAACGGCGCCCCGTGCCCTCTGCCCGCCGCGTCCTGCATTCACAGGTCCTGCCGTCCGCTGGGCCGGTAGCAACACCGGTCAGGCAGAGGGCCCACAGCTCTCCTATGAAGAGACAACCGTCGGTTACCTCTAACTTCACCCCACAAGCGCAAGGAAGGCGAGCCCACATCAGCGTCCGCCGCACTCCGGACCCGGAGTACCATAGCACTCACCGGTATGCTCTTCCACGGAAGGCGCTGGCCCTCGTCGTTGGGCGCGCGGCCCTCTACGGGGCACACCAGGCTCTTTGCGCACCGCGAGGCCGGGTGGAAAGGTGGCGCGTCGGCGGACGCGCGCAGTAGGGTGAAAGATGAGAGGTCTGTCTGCCAGCCGGGAGGGTCGCTGCCCCGTATCCGTTGGCGGTGGAGGATCAGGCGGCATCGTTGACCGTCCAAGAGTGTGTTGGTGTGTTTGTTCGGTGTGTGGTGTAGTAGAGGAGGTGAGTGAGGTGTCGATGGTGATGGGGTCGACAGTCTCGCTGACCGGCCTACTTATATGTAGAGGCGGTCCTGGTCCCGCATTGTTCGGCAACCATGTTCCTGGCGGCCTTTGTCCTCAGTAAGCCAGGCTCCATGGAATGTACGACAAGCTCCGCCGGATGGCATTCAAGCGATTGTGCAGTGCTCAGGCTCTGCGATCGGGCCACACCCAGTTTGCCTGCCATGGCGCCAATGCATTACTGGCACGGAGGGCCACACCTATGGAACCCTCATGCACCGATGCCCCAAAGCAGATGGATATTCGGGACTTCCCTGTACCAGGATGTACCGGGACCGACCGTAACCTTGGCCCCGCCCTCCAGACTTCTCGCCCGTCCGAAACACAGGTAAGTAGTCCAAGCCTTGACTATTTTGCGCCATTGCGTCAGGAAGGAACGTCGATATGTCTCGGACAACCGGTCATGTTCCCCTTCTTGTCGGCTGCGGCTTCCGATCGGACGCCAACCCAAGCCAAGTCGTAGGTGAGCCGACAAACCCCATCCTCCCCGCATGGACCTGTTGACAAGGCGCTCTCGAGCCCCGCTTTGCATATGTTCATTACCCCACAATCCAGAGCTGCCGGGTCCATGCTCCTCGCTGATCAATCCATGGAGACGCGATGAGCCACTCGTTATTGTCTTGGGGTGAAGTACCTCCAATCAGGTCACTGCCGTGGACTGCGAGCTTTTCGGATCGAACCATGTCGCTCTGCAGCAGTACCCATCTACTCTGAGTGACGCCGCAGCAACGGCGCGTGTCGGGGGGTGCTGTACTAGCTACTGTACACGAGCAGCTAAGTGTACGGTCGGCCACTTCGTCTGCCGTTTTGATAGGGTCGGAACACTCCAATACCTAACTTCCCGTAACGAAGGGTGCTTGGAACAACGTGAAACAAATCCTCATTACCAGGATGGTGGCTATGTTCGACCGCGTAGCGTCCATCGGACGCGAGTGTCGAGGTGCTTGATTTACTGCATGGACCCACTCTTGGCAATCTCCTGACGCACCACCGCCGCTCTCCCCCATTGGACTTTCTCCGGACTCACCGTCGCCAAGTGAGACTAACGCAGGGTCCGAACGTGCTCCAGCGCCCACAAGGGGCGCAAACCCGTCTCGTCATGGTTGAAACGACCATCGCCCTCGCCCGCGGGTATAAATACCCTCCAGGTGAGGCTAGAGGAAGGACATCATTCCCACCTTCCAGCTCGACTCCGGCTACCACATCGACACAACAACACATCTCGCTCGCTATGATTGGGGACGATCCGCCTAACGACGCTCAGCTTTCAGCAGTCGCATATGACAGACAAACCCCTCAAACTTTGCCTGGGATCGTCCGCGTGTGGTGCAGTGCGTAACCCCAGTGTCCCACCACTCACCACTTCTCACCCTCACCCCGCCCACGTAGCGCGGACCGAAGTACTGGGGAGGGGCTGCGGTCGTCAGAACCGTTTCCCTCTTATAATCCCACAGGTCATCGAGCACGGTAAGGCACATCATCCTTCACAACGCCGGATGACAGCGCCCATTCAAATCCCTACGATGACAGCGTCGGTGCTCTCGGCGAGCTCGTCCGCTCGCTCCAGTGTGAACACGAGCCACACGGATGCGGGCCGGGACTGAACAGCCCAAGGGGGCCGGTGTCACCGTACGTCCCCGCTATCCCTCTCCTTTCGCTTTGCCTCAGTATACTTACCGACACCCTTCTTCACAGGGGGTAGGCTCAACGGACATGGCCCTGCAGCGCTTCGCGGCGAACGATATCCTACAGTCTTCACCCACCGCAGGCGGTTTATGCCAGCGGGTAGGCGGGGCGCAACACACCCTGCGCGCCGTTGGGCGAGTTACCAGCGCGCCGTTGGGCGAGTTACCGGCGCACCCTTGGGAGCCCTACCGGCGCACCGTTGGGCGAGCTACCGGCGCGCCGGCTACTCCGAAGCCATCCGCGGTACGTCCTGCCGCGTTGCATTGCCAGGCTCTCTGGTTCGCTGCTCACACGGCTACGTGCTCGTCCTTCTACTAGTTCACCACACATGCGGCCTTACCCCGTCTCCTCGGACCTCCACCTCCAGCACTACATCCTGCCAAAAAGGCGTAAATGCCCAGCCAGGAGATTGCCCATGTGCTGTGGGATTCAGCTTGCTCGTCCTAAAATAGCGAGTACTTAGTAGATGTTGTGGCGTACTAAATGCACCTTGAAACATCAGTTGCGATGATTGTATACGTCAATTATACAGCCTCGTTTATCAGTTCGCAGCGGCTATGTCATGTGTCCGAATGATTTACACGCGTCGAGCGTATAGTACGTGCACCTACCTATCGGTACTCGAGCTTGAGTTATGTACAGGGAGTACCAGTGAGTGTGCTGTGCTGCCGTGCACCACCCAAAAAAGGGAAGAAAGAACAGGTGAGGGCGTCAACTCGGAGTCACGACGATGACGTACGCGTCTTCGACAATCGACCCCAGAGCGCAGTACTTCCCCCGTTCAAAGCATACAACCATGAGCGCGCCCAAGATCAAGGCAGTGGACAAGCTCACCATCACCTTCGTCGTGGACAACTGCATCGAATGGTAATGCCCCCATGTTTGCGCCGTCTGCCTCGGCAACATCAAGCTGATATTCAATATTTGAACTCAGGATGACAAAAATGCCGCCGGGCTTCATCTTGGAGGTCCCGCAGCATTTGTCGCGCCCGGACGTACCCAGGGATCCTCTCACCGGTGTACCGTTCGTCGATCTCGAGAATTACTGCTGTGGTGAGTGTGCTGCATCCATTATGACTGAGACACGTCCATCTAAGCCTGCAATACAGGCGCTCACGGATTCTCAGCATTGATCGTGAGTCGCTCGCCATTTCTACGGATATTCCGCTCAAACGGTCCTGCACATCCATAGGAAACTGAAGTAGAAGGCTCGAAGCCCTATTTCACTCTCTTCGACACCGGACCCGACTCGCGCTCGATCATCCGGAACATCGAGGCGCTCCGCGTACCCGTCGAACGCATCGAGCGCATCGTGCTCTCGCACTGGCACTCCGACCACAGCGGTGGCCTGCTCTCCTTCCTGCGCCACCGCCGTGAGAAAGCACCTGATGCTCCACCGTGCGTCGCTGATCTACACCCTGACCGGCCAATCGCTCGCGGAATCGCGCTAAGGGATGCGACGGAGGCGCACGGAGCCCCGAAGGTCCTCGGGAGGCTTCTGCCTGATCCGACGTTCCAGCAGATCGAGGAGCTCGGAGGTGTGGTGGAAAAGCACGACGAAGGACATGCTGTTGCTGGGGACACGGTATGGGTGAGCGGGGAGATTCCGCGTGTGACGCATTTCGAGGGTGGGCTGCCGAGCGGGGTGCGATGGGTGGCAAAAGGAGAAGACGACACCGGAGAGTGGGTGAGAGAGGAGGTGCGTCTATCATTCTGCAATAGCATCATTGTAGCGGCGGGTGTAACTTTCGGCGCGTCTAGGATCTCATGGATGAGCGGTACGCCGCAATCGACGTGGTGGGGAAAGGGCTCGTCATCTTCTCAGCGTCAGTCAAAGGACGAGACCGCGATCGCCGATCCGTGATATTGAATGGCGTCTTTGCAGGTGCTCACACGCCGGCATCGTGAACGTGGTCAAAGACGCAGTCAAGAGATTCTCTCGCCCGGTGTACATGGTACGTACCTTGCCTTCGACGCTGTTGCACCACTCACTCTGTCCGGTCAGATCATAGGCGGGCTTCACCTCGCGGGCACCGAACTGGTGGACCGAATACCACCTACCGTGGATTACCTCGCAAACCAGATGAGGCCGGCACCGACATACGTGCTACCCATGCACTGCACGGGTTTCGCCGCAAAGGTGGCTTTGGAGGCCGCGCTGGGAGAGGGATGTGTACCTGCGGGTGTAGGACACAAAGTGGTGATAGAGTGCACGCCTGAGACGGAGCGGATGATGCATGCACCTACGGCGGGATGAGGTCAGTTTCTGAAGCATTCGCCGATGCGCGTTACTATTAGGGTTGAAGTTCATTGGAGATGACTTGTGTACGATGTTAAGCCAATCATGCTATTCCACCGATTGCAGTTTTCACCGGATAAAACAACGCGTATGTGATGTCTGCCAGGCGGTCTTCTTAACCCTCCCTGATAGTTCTGGTCAGCGTCGACTCCGAGGGAAGATGCATCCCAAGACCCGCCATGCCCTGTTTTGGGAAGCGTCGGGTTCCCACGCCTTTGTCATATACCGAGCGGTAGCGGCCCGCGCCGGCCGCGTGCGTCAGCGATTTTTCCCCGCGAGGGTTGGGCGTCTAACCATCGTGCTTACTTGACCGTTGCGTTCCCTGACGTCCTCGACTCTCTTGTCTCGTTCTTGCTTTCCTCTGCATTGCTTGCATCCAGTACGACGATGTTCAGGACACTTGCCAAGACCTCTCTGCGCCGCTCGCTGCACACGTCTACGCGTGCTGCCGCGCCAGCGCGTCCGGCGCGGTTCCGCACGGCACTGGGAGCCTCTGCCGTGGCCGCGTCGTACTTCCTCTGGAGCTCATGGAACCATGAAAGGATAGCGCTGGATGCTCCGTCGTCATGTACGCTGCATTGCCTTGCTACATAGAGGGATACCCTGACTTTTGACCGCGCACACAGCATCGAAGCAGGTCCCGCTCACGCCGAAGTCCTCCACATCCCCCGAGGCCATCTCGCACTCGCCCTCCACCGCTGCGCAACACGAGCCCTCGTTGCACACGCCCCCGAAGTCCTCCTCAGCAGACACTCCCGCACCCGAGGGCGACGCCGCACCTGCACCGCAGACTGAAGAGGGCGAGAGCAGCGGTGGGAGCGGAGGTGCGTTCAACCCCGAGACGGGCGAGATCAACTGGGACTGCCCGTGTTTGGGAGGGATGGCGCACGGCCCGTGCGGGATGCAGTTCCGTGAGGCGTTCTCGTGCTTCGTGTTCTCCGAGGCGGAACCGAAGGGGATCGACTGCGTGGAGAAGTTCAAGGCGATGCAGGAGTGCTTCAGGGAGCATCCTGACGTCTATGGCGAGGGTGAGTCTTTTTGGTGCGGTTGTATGCGCCCTTGTTCTGACGGGGGTTGTGTTGTAGACATCATGGCGGACGACGACGATGAGGAGCTTCCATCGACGGCCGACGCTGCGCCTAGCGCGGAGACGGCTGAGATCCCTACCCAGCCGGCGTCGCCTTCACCCGAGGCAGAGGCTGCTGCCGCGTCAAGCAAGAAGAGCAAGCCCCGGACGTCTACAGCCGCTTCAGCATGATCATAGAGCTAAAAGTAACTACTCTAGCGCGGACGTATAATACACACACAGCATCCTATTGCCCCACTCCATTCTCCAGTGATTGCGTGCTTAAGCTCTAGGTTCTCGGCGTTCATAGACTGACGATGGTAGGAGTGCGGCGTTCCGAAGACGCTGAGGTGCAGGCCACGATGTCGGTGCCTTTCATACGACACGGACCGCGCATGTCGGCAGGATCAAATTCGCCGTCGGACTTTCCACGTCAACGGAGCGAGAGAAACCCGGGTGAAGCGATCATGAACTTCGCGTTCATTGAGCACAATGAACCGGACACCGTCGGGCGGTGTCGCGCACATGGCTCGGGTGGGGGGGGGGGGGGGAAGGATGGATGGCTCTGCCGAGACGTGCTCGGTCGGATGACATGCGCTCACGTACCTCTGCAGCCTTCTCGAGCAACCTCCATTCCCCCGGCGCACAAGAGCGCGTGCGTACCCGTCAGCGGGTCCAGTCGCGAGGCCTCTTTTACGCGCGGACTCTCGGGCCCGGACGTCGACGCGCGATGAGAGAATTCGCCAAATCGCTTCCAGTGGGAAAACGAACGCGATAGGGAGGCTGATCGTCCAAAATGACCGGTCTTGTGAACACGACGCGGGAGACGGGGGCCTGAAGGGGCGAAGATCGTCCCCAAAGGCACTTCTGGGCAAGAAGGTTGTGCCCAATAGACGTTATGAGCCGTACAGACTATGAGGCGTAGAGAGGAGGCTGAGCAGGTCAGAGGACTTCATCCCGAGGGCCTTGATGCATAGCCGGGGCACGGAGATGGACGTGGGGAGGATTCGAGTGTATTATATGCCTGTACAGGACGCATAGAACGTGATTGCGGTCGGGCTCGCGGACGACACGAGGCGGGGACGAGGGGGAGAACGAGAAATAGGAGGCAAGGACCGAATTTTGACTTTGGCCGGAGGCCCGATCTTGCTCGTTTGGGAACAAGCGCCCGCCACCAATTCCCCGCTCGAGGGCAGCGCGACGGACGTTGTCTCTGCACTACCACCATCTCTTCCAGCCCGACCTGCGCGTTCTTTATGTCTTGCTCGGTATGTTCCATGCTGTTACATAGCTGAGCGCGGGGACATGTTCGCTGACGTCGGCGTCGTCGTCCACGATATGCGCAGCTGCCGGGCAAGCCTATCTACCCAAGGTTCGCCCGCGAATCCACCCTGCCACGCACGTCGTAACCCCCGCCTTCTTACAGCCCCCGAGGTGCATCAGAGCTCCATTCAGCACCTCTTGAACACGCACAATGGACCCCTCCGCCGCCGCAGAGCAGCGCGCGACCGCCGTCGCAAAGCTCAAACGCGCCGCTTCCTTGCCGAGAATGAAGGACGGCCGACGGCCGCCCATGCACGTCGAGGCCGTCTCCGAGGGCGAGCGCTCCCAGAGTGAGGAGAGGAAGGCTGAACAGGACACTACGCACGACCAGGACACCACTCACGAACAGAATGGGATAGACGAGGGACCGAACGGACATACGAACGGTGTGCATGACAGTCCATCACCAGAAGCCGAGGTCGACACCGAAGCGAATGGCAACGACCCAGGCGTAGAGTCGGAGCGGGCTCGCGAGGACAGAGCGGACGGCGAGGGTCAAGAGACGCAGGAGACGACCCCGAACGGCGACGCTGCCATCGAGGATGCGGTCAAGACACCGGTCCCTGCGGACGGCACCCCCACTCGCTCCAAACGGCGCTCAAGGTCCCGGACGCGCTCGCGAGGCTCTCGCGATCTCAAGGGCAAGGCCGCCGCCAAGCAGCTAGCCCAGGTCAACGCTGCGATCCATGCGAACGAGTCCTCCGCCGACGAGTATTATGCGTCCACCCATGGCGAAGAGCCGCCACCGTCGCCACCGGTGATATCCCCCATCCCCTCCCACATCCCGATGTTTCCCGCCTCCCGCCTCCTCCATTCCCCTGTGGCACCGCTACTCTACCCGGGTACAACGCCGTCAACGCCCCTGCCATCGCTCGATGAGATACAGAAGAGCGTCGGGGCCGGCCTCTTTCGGTCGAATAGCGCGGGCGCGGCCCGGGCCATGGCCATGTCCAAACTCACGGGCGAACCGCCCGACTTCGGGTTCATGTCCCAGTCGTCGACCCCCGCGCTGCCGGGCGGGAAGATCATCCGGAATAATACGGTCGCCGGCGGGGAACGGATAATGGCGCGGGAGAGGCTCTTCACTCGACTCGGCAACCGGATCAACCAGACCGATGGGGAACAGACGAGCGGGGGCGAAGAGGTACCACCGCCTGCCGTGACAAAGAAGAGGACGCGGAGGCGGTCGCGGCGGAGCTCGTCCCGCGCGTCGACGGTCGTTGATGATCGAGAAGATCGCGAGGTGTTCTCTTCGTCTGCAAGGAATACGCCCCTCCCGCTACCTCCCCAATCCCCGCTCCTTCCATTATACCGCGGCACGCCAGAACCCCCAAGGTCGCCGAGTCGATTGCAGAACAGCGATGCGGAGAGGCCGTCGCCGCGCCTGAAGCCCAACGGGGAAGTGCCCTACAACTACGACATCCCACTCGGCCATCGCGGACCTGTGATCGAGGATGAGGACGATGACCCTGACCGCATGTCGCCCATCCGCCCTCCCAATCTCCCCACCACGCCCGCACGCACCAACCGGCTTGCGGGGCTGCGCCTGCCGCACTCGTCGGATGCACCGTCCAACGCGTCGACGGACTCGGCGCCGGCCTCCGCGGTGGCGGTGCCGATGTTTATGTCGAACAATGCAAGCCTGAACTTCAGGCAGGACTTGTTCCCCGCGAGCCCGTTCCAAACACCGCTGAAGGAGAACGCGTTTCCAGATGATGAGGGCGAACGGGTGCTGTACCAGGAGCTCCGTAGCCGGAGTCGACTGGCGAACCAGACGAACTTTGAACGTGGGAGTGAGGTTAGCTGGGTCGCCGAGCCTGGTGAGTATATTCATCCCGGCAGTTGGACGAGGACTGACGATTGCGTGTACAGAGCGTCCGCTTGTCAATGATGACGACGATGAGGACGAGGAAGAGGAAGAGCCCCAGGACCAGGAGCCCGAGCCCGAGCAGGAGCCGGAGTCTGAGCAAATTGCCGGCGACGATCCCTACGAGGACGGCCCCGGGCAGCGGTCGTCTCGCGAGTTCTCGCCCGACGCCGAACGGCCCACCGCGCCGAATCCACTCATTGTCGACGTCGAAACCTCGCCCGAAATGTCTCCCGCTCACGTACCTCCATCTCCGGCTTCTCCCATCGCGCTGTCTATCGCGGCCGGCATTGAGGCGGCCCAAACGGACGCGCAGCCTTCCCCTCCCACGTACCCGATGCGACTCTCGGTGGCCACGCCTAATCAGCTCGACCGCTCCCCCTCTGCTGCGGATTACGCCACGGACTGGGACGACTCCAAGCCGGAGTCGACGCCGAAGCGTGGCGGCGAAGGCGGGTCGATCAGCACTTGGGTAAAGAACACGTTCAGCCGGACAGGCTCGAGCAGTGGCCGGCGCTCGCGGACGAACAGCGTGAGCGCGCGCGAACGGAGATACAACACGGACTCGAGCGTGAGCCGAGAGAGCGGCGCGAGCCTTACCCTCAATAGTGTCGGCAAGCTCGAGAAGGGAGAGCCTTCGCCCGCGCCCGCGACCGGTTCTGGGAACGGTGGCGTGTTCGCGATGCAGCAGGCTCAGGCGCCGGTCATGCAGTCCACGTCGTCGTCGACGTCCATGCTGTCGCTCGCGCCCCAGTCTGCGCCCCCTGGGGGCGTGTCCCCCGTCCCGCCGGCATCTTCAGCGGACTACCTCAAGTATCAGGATTCCAAGCTCTTCCCGTTCCCGGCGCTAAAGCAACTTGAGGAGCAGCGGAATCGCGCGCGGGCGATGACGCCTTCCGCGTCGTCGCCCGACGTGCTCTCGCCAACCACGGGGTTCCCAATGGAAATGATGCCGAGCACGTCAAGCTCTTCGGGCGCGACGACCAAGTTCGCGGATGTCGGGAACGGGAGGGAACGCAAGCTCTCGCACCAAGCGTCAGATAGTCGACTGTGGTCGAAGTTCTCGCAGCCCATCGCGCCTGCGACTTCGAGCTCGTCGCATCCTGACTACTTCAACCTCCAGCCGCAGGTCATCTCCCCTACCACTAGCACGTCTGGCTCGACCGGAAAGCTGCCTACTACCCGTGATGGCGTCAAGAAGTGGCTCAGTAGGTTCAAGTCGCAGTCCTCGACCCCCTCCACGCCGAGCGCGCAGCCTCTACAGATGGTGGATAACCGTCCGCGGTTAGGCCAGAAGCCGTCGCTGTCTGACTTGCTCATCCAGCGGGAGAACAGCGGGATGTCGGCTCAGAGTTGGGATAGCACCGTTAGCGACAAGTCGCGCACACCGACGAATGTGGCGAGCGGTCAGCGTTTGGGAGTACCTCAACCTCAGTCCCCGGTACAGGCTCAGGGAACAGCGCATCAACAACTAGTTGGTGCGCTTTTCGAGGACAAGAAGCCCGTGCAGTCGCCCCGCATCGA
Source organism: Trametes polyzona (assembly GCA_022606195.1). Taxonomy (NCBI): domain Eukaryota; kingdom Fungi; phylum Basidiomycota; class Agaricomycetes; order Polyporales; family Polyporaceae; genus Trametes; species Trametes polyzona. Next base: position 1,961,741 of record JABYQF010000007.1, on the reverse strand, counting down.
AGAGCGCTCGGACGGCGCAGAGCTGAGCGCGGGAACGAGTGGGGCGGCGTCACCTCCGTATGTTCTCTCAGACCATTCGTCGCCCGGCTTCCCATCGCCACCCCACCCGCCGTCTTCGACCACGCCTGACCCCCAATCTTCGCTCGATGACTTTCCCACGCGCTCGACGTCCGAGTCGTTTTCGTCCACAATGTCGTCGTCGCAACACTCGCCCGACCCGCCACCACATGAGCCTGGCACGGGCGCGATGATCATGGAGCGTTTCGAGGAAGTGCTCGGGCGCGGGTCGAAGAGCTCGCATTGGCCATCCGCACTTGATGATCCTCCGCGTCGGCTGGTGCTGTCTTCGCCTGTGCTGCAGGTCGCGAACGCGAACACGGTCAAGGACCGCTTCCTCTTCCTCTTCACGGACATCCTCATCATCGCGAAACACATCCTCCAGGACCACGACACGCTCCTCGACGCGACGAAGCCGAACCCAATGGACCGCAAGTTCGTCATCAAGAGCGTTGTGCAGCTCAAGGAGCTCCGCATGAGCGCTGACCGCGACGACGCGCGTGCGAAGTCCGTCTCGGCTGCTAACCCTGCGCGGCACCCTGTCGTACAGGCGTTTGTCCAGCAATTCGCAAAGGAGCCTGATGCTGCTATCTCGACACTCATGGGCAAGGCCAGCCCGCGGGACGACGTCGCGCTAGGGCAGCTGCTGTTCCGAACGCTTGACATCGACCGCGCCAAGCTTGGCGAATTCCTTGCGAGACGCTCGTCAAAGGCGGCGCTCAAGGCGTATGTGGACAGCTTCGGGTTCACGGGCCTACGGATCGACAAGGCACTGCGAGTGTTTCTCCAGAGCATCCACGTCCCACCCAAGGCGCCCGTCGGGCACTCGAACGCGCTGGAGTATCTCCTCGACTCTTTCGCAAGCCGGTGGTACGAGGCAAACGCGGCGATCGTGGCGTACGACAAGGACCTCGCGATCCGCCTCGTGCGCGCCATCGTCCAGCTGAACGACGTCTTGCACAACGGCATTGCGCAGGAGCCGGGCCCTACCACGTACCCCAAGCGGAATATCACCCTCCGCGACTTCGTCGAGGCGTTTAGGCGATTCGACTCGCGTGGACTCGTCTCCGACGACCTCCTTGACAAGATCTACGCGTCGATCCGGCGGGAGCGCCTCGTGCAGGCGCGTCACCCGGCCAGCGTCGCAGCCCAGCCGCACATCACTATCAACGTGAAGCGGCCGCTGCCTCCGCGCCTGACGTACAGGGTGCAGTCTGAGCCCGTTGTGCTCCGCATCCCGCAGCCAGACCCACACCTTTCCATCCAGCTGTTCGGGCAAGACCTCGTGTTCGACCCGCCTGTGCTCACGTTCGCGAAGTCCGCCGAGGCATCGTTCCGCGTCACGGGCACGCAGCTCGGGCAGAAGACGATCGTGATGTGGCGGACGGGCGCAAACGCGCTCGCGTACGCTGGTCTGCCGCTGAGCAGCCCTGTCGCGGTCGAGCGGTCGTTCATGCGGAATACGTTCCAGCTCGCGTTCGTGAACCATACCGGCCTCAAGCGCCGGTACATGTTCAGCGTCGACGACCCGCTCATCCGGCATAACTGGATCGTCTCCCTCAAGCGTCAGATCGAGATTGCGACTACGGCATCGCAAGTGGAGGCCGGGTCTTCCTCGTCGACCAGTCGGGCGGCGGAGGCGTTGGCTTTCAAGGTGTTGCAGGAGACGCTGATCAGCCCCGAGGATGGTGGGTCAGCATATGCGGTCCCCTATCCTTCGGCTGTCGCCCAGGCTCTAGCCCGTCTCAACGGCGCAAGCCGGAGTCGCAGCGGGAGCGTGTCGAGTTCGTTCGGAGCCTCTGGCCAGCACCGGCAAAGCCGCCCCGAAGGCCCGTCCGCACACGTCCGGTCCAAGTCGCGCAGCCAGCTGTACCGGAGGCACGGGCCAGGGAAGATGGAGTCGGAGCTGGACGACGAGGACGAGCGCGGCGCTGGGGCTGGAGACGAGTCGACGCCGCCGTCGCACGCGCGGATATGGAGCATGCACGACCTCGAGACTGTGTGTCGGCAGAACAGCGCCATCCCGGCGTTACTGGCGTACCTCCAGGTCGGCCTCGTCGATCCGAGTGGTGGCGCGAATGGAACCGCCTCGTGAGACCGTGTTGCGCCTGACTGCCTTTCGTCGTGAGTATCTCTACGTGTTAGCCTCCGTGTAAGACCGTTCTGACCTAGTCGTGCTGCAGATTGTTGATGTCTGCTGTGTCTTTTGCTTTGTGTACTACGATGTTCCGGATCGCACGCCCTTTACGATGGACCGTCTCCTCTCTCCTGCTCATCTCATCCTAGTTTTCTCCCCATCTCCCACTATTCCGCACCGACCTCTATCGCCTAGTATTAGAACGCTCGTTTCCGTCCCACTCCCCTTCTCATCCTCGTCCTCATCCGGTCACGCCCTATAATGCCATGTCTCGCTTCATCTCTGGTGCCCCAGCACACTCTGTAATTATTGCTAAGTCACTCGTTTGTGTAGGCTCGTAGCGTTGTCGGCAGTAGATATAGTATGATTATATGCTCTCCGGAGCAGATCCTGCAATATGCTCTGGTAATCTTCGACAAGCGCCTGTACTACAGGATGCGGGGATGGGCGCCTCTGACATCGACCCCCCTTTCACCACGTCCTCGCGTCTGCTCACCGATCTTCCCTGCGTGAACCCGCACATAGACTCTGAATGTCGTCAGAACCGAAGCCGGGGACAAAAGCGGTACATCCGCTCCCGCTCAGCTCGACGTTGCACGATCTCGCCCTCCTCCGCGCCTCCGATCTCGACCTTGCCGCCCTCCTCCCGCCCTCATCCGCCCCCGCCCCCGCCCCCGCCTCCGCCCCATTGTCCTCTGGGGCACCGAGCGAGTCTCATGCAACAGAAACGGACGACCCGGTGGAGCAGAGCGTACAGCGGTCGCTCGAGTTTGCGCGAGAGGCGCGCGCGGCGCTGAAGCTGCTGCACTCGGACGCGGTGGAGAAACAGGGTGCGCGCGTGGACGGCGTCCGGGAGAGGCTGGAGGACGTTGCGCGTGGGCTGGACGGGACAGAATGATATGTCCGTGTGCGTTTTCCACTCGTGTACGGCATGGTGAGCACTCGGATACTCAAATGTCTTGACTTCCGGGACTCCCTTGGAGGTCCTCGTCCTAAATGCTGATCACTTTGCTCTCGATAGGATCCCACTGTTATATTTATTGCCACGGTATAATATGCTTATTCTCACTACGCCGAGTTGTTGCATTATTCGACCCGTACGCCATACGCAAATCGCCGTGCATATGTCGATGCGGTCGGGGCTGACGCAAGGCCGCATATACCCGCCTTGAGTTCCCGCCTCTTCGTCGATCGGCCCTCCCAGGACGCTCCCAGAAGTCGATGAGCTCCAGGGAGAGGGGCCATAGCTGACGTCGCTATCTGCCTTTCCGCAAGTTGAGGTGTATACCCTCCGGCACGAGCGAGAACACTTCCTAACTTCCCGCATACTCCCCTCTCATCTCTCAGCCCGTTTATCTACCATGTTTACTTCTCGTATCCTTTGTGCTGCTCGCTCTACCAGAGGCGCTCTCTCGCGGCGTTACGCGACTGGGACAACCCACCATGTCAACGGTCAGTTCCCGTTACGCAGACGGCACTGAGCATGTGCTAACGCTCGACCCCGCTTCCGCAGAGAACAATGTCAAGGGCGGTCTGAAAGCGACCCTACATAACCCCAGGGTGTCGGAGGCTGCCAAGCAGCGCGCCGCGGAGCGTCTCGACGAGTTCGACAACGGTTCGGGTGCCGCACGTTCTTCGCAACCGATTGGACAACGCGAGCATCATGCATCGGAGGATACGGGGCCGAGTAAAACGGTGTGTACCTTATACATTCGTGCGCTGGGAACATAGAACCTGGTATGCCGCTCTATGTGGGAGACGAGGCAGAAGCCACTTATGAGACCGAAACGCGCGAAGGGCCTTGTCCAGCCTGCGATCTCACGCCTGCAGCATGACGCGCGTTCCGTAAGTCATCGCGGTGGAGTGTGCGCGTAGGAGGGGCGAGATCCACTCGAGTGGCCTTCGCGAACTGGCCGTCATTAGAGGTGATTCGCAGCGGGCGAAACGCCCAGGGGGCGGTTTGCGGGGCCCTCCACCCAATGCAAGATCTGTTGCACGTTCGACCTCCTCTGGACGCTGCTACTATGCAGGTAGCGCCTATGGGCCCTCGCGTTCTCACCCCACCCAATGCAAGATTCCGCTCCACTCAAGCTCAGATAGCCGCAGTGCGAAACACCTCTATTGTCGCGAATCGCAACAGTGGTGCCTCGCGTCATCGGCCTTGTTCTTCGCGTCGCTAAGGCTGCTTGCGTTCGCACCACCACCAAGGTGATGCAAACCGCGTTGGTTATGTATCCACCTTGTGGCGTCTTGTGGACGCGTTGGGGAAAGAGGTGGCGCGTTTGCGCCTACCCATACGCCTGACGTCACGCTCAGACGGAGGAGTATAAAAGCGAACTCTGCCTGCTGTCCTCTCTCCCCATCTCGACTTGCATCGTTTGCACAAAACCACTCACTGCACTTCTCACCAATTACACGTCGATCACAAACAACTCAATATGTCTGGACACGACGGTGAGTACCTCTTTGGATAGACGCGCCCACGTGACATGACGATTGACGCGTTTCCCTGTCTATAGAGAAGCGCGTCGCTGCTGGCCTCAAGGCTGCGATCCACAACCCCAACGTTTCTGAGGAGGCCAAGGAGCGTGCACAAGAGCGTCTCGAGCACATGGGCACCTCCGTTGAGACCACGTCCGCTTCCCGCGGCAACGGTAACTACCCCGTCGGCAGCACCGACGAAACAGGCCACGAGACCAACCGCGTCTTGGGCGGGTACAAGGCGACGCTGCACAGTGAGTACCACCTGCGATCAGCCGTGAGGTCATTGGGTTCTGACTGGTAGTGTATAGACCCCCGCACGAGCGACGAGGCGAAGCAGCACGCTCGCGAAATCCTCGACGCCGACGGATACCAGTTTGAGCGCCCCGAGGGCGTGACAGAGGATGAGCACCAGAAACGCGTCAACGCTGGCTACAAGGCCGCGCTGAACAGTACGTGCACTATCCTCGGCTAGATACATCGACGGCCACCTGACTATCTTCTACCCTCCGCAGACCCGCGCGTGTCTGAGGGCGCGAAGCAGCACGCGAGGGAGTACCTCGAGCAGCACGGCGGCTTGTGAGCAGATCATCGACGTGACTTTTCGCTCGGACTTGGACTGGATATCTGTACCATAATGTAGGACCATCTATTGGGGACGTCAGGCAGTAGTATCTTGCGGTGTATGAATATGAACCCATGTTTCTTGCTACTATAGACTCCAGTGGATGTATATGCGAACTCTGTTGAGGCCGGCGACAAGTACCAACGGCAAGTAGAGGGATATTCTCGCCTGGGTGCTTATCGGCGAAAGTTCGCTAGTATCTGGCGCCTGATAAAGTTGAACGTTAACGTTAGCCGTTTTGCCTGTCTGACTGGATCGCGATATGATTTTGCGCACTCATCCTGCTCGTTCTTACCGTCCAAACCACTCCCCGCCCTGTGCTATTCAGCTCCAGCAGATTTCGTCTTCTCCTGTAGTTATTCACCGACGTTCTGGGTGCGCATGTGCCACTGACGCAGCGGTCCAACCCGACACTGTTCTGATGGTGGCGCGGTCGCAGGGCGGGCCCTCCCTCCAACGGCCAGCTCAGCTGCCGCCGCCGCGCACCTCATGGTGGCTTACGCCCTCATACATAATAAGACACTCTCCCGGTCTCCGACATCGGGCCTGCCCCGCTTTGCTCCCATTGGCCTTACCGGGCGACCGGACGTGGCGGCCAATCGACGCGCGGCGGTTGACGACTGCGGCGATTGGTCGCCACGGCCTGGGGCGGGGTAGAATTGGGCCTTGGTGCCTGCTGCTAGCAGACACTCACCCGTCGAGGTTGACGATGTCTGGACCGTCGATCCGGGGTGCGGAATCTCCGACATGTGGACGTTCTATATGTGAACGGTCAAGGTATCTATTGGACACCTTGCAGTCGTGCGTGGCGCGTTGAATGTACGTCGAATGTTACTTGAATCCTATTTATCCTCTCTTGCCCCCGGTACTTAGTGCGTGGGTGCCAAGCGCTTGGGTCGATGACAGAGATGTCTGGAGGAGGTTCTGATGTTCGTCGCCATTGACATATCGTTTCCCCAATCCAGACCCTCCTCCCGCGCAAAGGCTAATTTCCCGCAGCGTGCCCGACCCGGATGCGTGGGTACGACCGTGTTCCTTGGAGCAGGAACGCTCGCGCTATACACGGTTGCAGCAAAATGCGGCCGCGACCTGCACATCCCGCGCAGGAATTCTCGCCAATGCACACAGCTGCGTCCATCTCATGCATCCCGTCAACGGTACATCGAAAACATCGCTATGGCTATTTGCGCCGGTGTGACTGGCGATGACAAGCAGCGACACAGCGAGCCAAGTCGGCAAGATGCACACGATCGATACAAGGCCGGCAGGAGATTCACCCTCGCGATCGTCCTGCTGCTCTCAGTTCAGATCGGGGCGTCGTCCATCGCGATCAGCCTCCCCGCCCTCGTCCAGAATATAATATATATATTCCGCGATTGCCAGCCCCCAGAACCTCTTCCCTTTCCCTCCCGGCCGCTCCCCTCCTTGTCTACGCGCTCCCTGACCGTATACCTCCCACCTTTTCTCGCGAAGACGCATATTTTCTGAACGAACGCGACCTGCGACCTAGCCATCTGAGTCCAGCCCCAAGATGGTAAGTGCGCACCCCCGATGCGCAAATTCTCGGGCGCACGCGAGGACGCAAGCGAAGCCCTTCGCGGAGAGAGCTGATCGTACGCATCTGCAGCGCAAACCCGACTTTCTCCCCATCGAGTTCCTAGTCGTCGGCGGGGCCATCACCGGCCTCTCCGCGGCGATCGCGCTCAGCAGAGCGGGTCACAAGGTGACCGTGCTCGAGCACATGCCGTCCTTCTCAGAGGTGCGCGCCGAGGCTACGGAGCTTCACAAACACGCGCGTCAACGTATTGATATATGTGCAGACACCGATGGGCGCGGGATGCCGGATACCTCCGAATGCAACCAAGCTCTACTATCGCTGGGGCATGCAAGAACGCCTCCGGAGTTGTTCGATCAAGTCCAGAGGCGTCGTCTTCGCGAGATGTACGTCTCGCCGCCTTGTGGCCCGTCTTGCACTCGACTCACTCAGACATTATCGGAAGACGATTCGGGGTCGGTAGTGGGCGTGCATGACTGGGAGGACGGGATACTCGAGGAGACGGGCGGCGACTTCCTGCTCATGCACGTACGTGCGCGCCCGCTCCGAGACCGTTCGTCGTTTTTGCTCATACGATCTTGTCAGTATACGGATCTGCGCCGAGTGCTGGCAGAGTGCGCAGCCGAACACGGCGCGGTCCTCCGCGCGAGCTGCCATGTCGTCGACATCCACGCGGACCCACAACGACCGTATGTGGCGCTCGCGTCGGGCGAGGTGCTCACGGCGGACGTGATCATCGGCGCGGACGGCTCGCACGTCGGCCCATATCGATGCAGACGGGTCATCCTCAAGGCGCTCGGGCAGGAGGACGTGGAGAAGCCGACGGGCATGCAGCTGTTCAAGTGTGTGTTCTACCTGACACAGATACCTGCGCGGATGCTCATGGATGGCTTAAATCCAGTGCGATACTGCCCGGATCGGCGGTGGACGAGCTCGGCGATCCAGAGCTGCTGAAACAGATACGAGCGGTACGTAGCAGCAGGTACGAGGAAGTCATCGGCGCTCAGTGCTCAACTGCCACATACAGGGTGGAGTATTCACATGGTTCGGTCCTGGACACGGTGCCCTTGGATTCCCCATCGTATGCGTCCACTTGCTATCTATGCCTGGGGAGAGTTGTTGACACCAATATCGCAGAAAGAACCCAAGACCGGAGAACCCCTGTTCACCCTGTACGTATATGCGCCCAGTGATGACCAAGACATCAGGGTAAGGCTCGTAGATCGCGAAGTGCTTCTCAAGGCTCTTGAAGGTCGGGATTCCCGGTATACACCTCCCCCGAATAGTTGCCACGCGTCCTGTATTCTCATGGCCACATAGGTTATCCAAGTTGGCGCAACACGCGAAGGAGGTATCGTTGGTACCAATGGTCGACCGACCATACCTCGACGACTGGATACACCCGCGCGGCAGGGTGATCGCTCTCGGCGAGGCCGCGCACCCCATACCCGTATGTTCTTCATTCCGCCGACCTCCCATCCACTGACGCTCACTTCACCCACCCACGCAGGTCGGCTCGATATACTCCCTCGGCATGACCGCATGCGACGCAGCGGTGCTCGGCCGGCTGTTCGCGCACCTGCACCGGAAGGACCAGATCGACAGCTTCCTGAACGCGATCCCCGAGATCCGCACCCCGCGCATCGAGCGCGTCATCCGCGCCGCGACGGGCAACATCTTCGCGGTGTCGCTCCCGCCGGGCGTCGCGGAGGCGCGGGACCGCGTGCTGCGCGAGCGCGCGGAGCGCGGCATCAAGGAGCTCGGCACGGGCGGGATGGGCGCGCAGACGAGCGAGGAGATGATCCAGGCGATCGAGGGCATCTTTGGGTATGACCCCGAGGACGATGCGGACGATTGGTGGGTCCAGTGGGGGCTCACCCAGGAGCGCGCGGCGAGGATGGTCGTGTCGGATGCGGTGGCGGTTCATGTGAACGAGAACTTGGAGAGGGAAGAGAGTTGAGCGATGGGTGTGGGACTCGGTACGCTCTCCCTTCGTTTGCGTCGGGTTAGTCTTCAGGCTATCTTCGTGTGGGACATCTGTGTCTTTACATTCCTTCGCTTGTTACGCTCATTCATTCTTTCGCTTGTTGTTCGTTCACTGCACATACACTCGTCACTATCATCCCTCTCGCATTGGCAACGCATACCCTACAATTACTTCCCCTCAGCCATCATCGTACTCATACATCCCCACTTCCCATGTGTTCATTCGCCGCTACCTGTACTTTACCACCATCATACTAGCCCCCCTGTGTCGCTCCCCGTCACTGACTCTGGTCAGATAACCCGTCAAGCTTGTCCGACCCTGCGCACCTGCCGGACCCTCTCGAGCCCGTACCCCACGGCTGGCCAGTGGAAGCATTATGCGTGCCTGTCGGGCGATAGGAATCCCCGGACGACACCAACGCGACACGCGCTGCAGTGCACGAGGCGGCGCGGAGGCGTCCAAAACTGTCGCTGACGTACTGTTGGTCGTCCTCGCGGCAGCGACGGCCGCCACTCGGGATGTCAGAGTGATGATACGCTGAATCCGGGGTACAGAGCCGTTGGTTCTCCAGTGATGGACGACGTTGCAATTGCGCCGCGGGATACACGACGACGGCGGAGTGTCCGAGTCCGAGGAGTCGGTGCGTGTAAGCTGAATGCGCTCGCGCGCGCACGCCGCTTCGTAGCCTCGAGGCAAGAACGTGTCGGGTGAGTAACGGCGCTGACCAGGTACAGTATACTGAAGTCGGGCACGACCTTCTGCCTCCTTCCGATGCATGTCACTCGTGCCGGCGTAGTGACGAACGTACTGAAATTTACCACAATCGCCTGGATATCCCGGTTGGCGTCCGAGGTGGTCTGTGCATGTAAAATTCACAAGGTAGTATCCATTGAATCGTGGATACGGCTAATAGCTAGCATGACGAGTACCTGAATCTAGCTACGACGGCTTGGAAGAGCAAGCATCGAGTGTCATATAGAGCTAGAGAGCATCCGGATACACTAACGTGCACTTTGCCTCCTTAGCGTGTTGCCCAAGTTGACGTTCAGACCTTGGACGGTCCATTGACGGACGGATGCACCTCAGTATCACATTGATTGCTGTGAATGGCACTTGTCACTAGCTACATTCAACGATGAGTACTACCCGCCGCTTTTATGGCGAACAGACTCTGTTGTACGAGGGCCGTTGAGTATGGTCTGATGGATATAACCGCCCGTTAGTTTCAGGCCCGCGGTGATACGGATAAGAAGACCCACTAGGACGGTCCTCTGGGATTATTTTCAGTCGCGCACGGCGCCCGCATTGAGCACCCGCAAGGGAGGCTCCTACCGCGCGATTAAGGAGAGGATTCCATCGAACGCATCGAACGCAACAGTTCCACAGCCCAGGTACCCGAGGCCTTTCGGCGACTCGGAGATGTGATGCCGGAGGTGTAAACTATTGGAAAGCGCCGAGTAATGTCGATCTGCCACGAACTAGAAGGAGGGGCGCGTAGCCGTGTGAGCGGCGATCCAGATAGCCTGCCAAAACCACGCTGCAGGACGTACCGCAAATGGCTTCCGGGCAGTCAACGCGCCGGTAGCTCGCCTATGGGTGCGCATAGCGGTGTGGCTTGTCAACGGTGTTACGCCCAGCCTACTCGCTCTCAGAGACCGCCCGCGGAGGGTGTAAACCCCAGGAGATCGCCTCCCGCGAAGCGCGGCACGGCCATGCCCGTTGAGCCTACCTCCTGCGAGGATGGGTGTCGTGAGTATTCTGAAACGAAGCGAAAGGAGAGAGATAGCGAGAACGTACAGTGACACCGGCCTTCTTTGGGCCGTGTAGTCTTGGCTTGGATCTGTGTGGCTTGTGTCCGCATGGGAAGGAGAGGCCGCGCTTGTCGAGAACACCGACGCTACCGTCGAAGGAGATTCGAATGAGGCGCCCCGATACCTTTCCCCTCCGTAGGGTTCTTCCCTAGAAGGACGGGCGGGTAGTAACAACGCTGACTCCCGCGATGGCCGTTGCGCCTTCCTCCTACAGAGGAGGAAAGAGCGTGGTGAGCTAGTGACTATTACACCGAAGCCGATGGAGAAAAAATGCTGAGAGATGAAGGGGACATACCATCAAACTGGCTTTAAGACGATCCGTAGGGATCTGAGGGTGTAGCCCCAGTCCAGATGGGGATCGAAGGAGCCGTCGTCCGTGTGGCGCGCGAGTGCACTGGCACGCTGTAGGAAGTCATATAGATGAGCATCTTCAACCGGGACAGAGACGGAAGAGCAATACCATGCACGGCGGATTGCGGAACGATGATGACGCGCCCACGCCTCGCCTTGGTACCGTCCGCGAAGGTTCAAGGCACCCCAGGTCGCACTACCAGGATGGGGGCGGTGTGAGATATGATGGTCTGCATCGCGCGGTAGTCACGTACTGTATTGTTTTCGGACCATCCCAGGAATGGTTTGAGAGATTTGTCTGCGAAATGTCAACTAATGCTGAGAAAGAGACGCTGCTCGGTGGATTGTTCTCCATAGCGAGTAGTTGGGTGCCGATGTGGATCCACTTGCTTGACTCGTGCTGAAAGGATGGGATGATCATCCTCTCGAGGCGTACGCAGGCCCTATTTATACCCCAGGCCAGGGTCGAGGGCCGCTTTGGCCCATAGCCAGACAGGGCGAGCGGCCGTGTCCCCCGAGCTTGCTCGGTGGAGGACGGAAACGTCTTTGGACCCCTGCGTTGGTCCCGCATGACGACACAAAGTACAGGAGAGAGCGTGCAGTCTGGCGGACAAGACAGGCCAAGAGTAGCCAGCTTGGGCCAAGCTGTCATGGAGTGCCTCCGAGCCTCGAGCGGTGCACTTGACTGCGACACGGTCCAGCATCAATCTATGGCCCAAGCGTCCTTCGGCACCAAGACGGATTCTAAAATGGGTATCGCCATGTTTTGACCGCTACGAAGGCACGCGACGCCTCGCGTTCAGCGGCAATGCCCCGGACAGAACTATAGCTCCCTCGTGGGATGTCTTCCGAAGTGACGCACGCCGATGCTGCAGCGTCACACGCAGCACGGTTCCATATTCCCTATGGTGTCTGCTACGGCAGGTGGAGAGTTGGAGCCAGTAGATCATGACACCTCGCTTGTGGGCATAGGATAGACAATACGGAGTGGCTCACTGCGTCGTCAAGACTCAAAAAAGGGGGCATGGACCATCTACCTGTATCCTGTGAGGCCGTGATTCGCCAAGCCAAACGGATAGGTTGCCCGGACTATGGGTCCATGCGAGAGGAACCGGTTTATGAACTTGCAACCGAGGGTCCGAGTCGCAGCCAGTAATGTGGATCGATAGATCGAGGAATCTTGACCTAATTCAGCGGCGCTAAAGAGCAAGCAGAGCTTTGGATAGGGGAGCCAAGTGCGCATCCTCGCATTGTCGACGATGGGAGGAGCTAATGAGGTCTTTGAGTGCAGCTTGCGCGGCCTGAGGCCGCATGCGCGTAGGAACCATTGGGACCGTCCATGACCAGGGGCAGAAAGGCGGACGATACGCCATGGCAATGGGCAAATGCCCGTCTTGGTTGGTCGAGCCATGCATTGGGCGACTATGTGGAATATGCACCTGTGCTTTCCAAGCTCAGCTAGGAAGCCTTAGTGTCCGTTCGTATCGCGTCGCTCTGACGTCGCAGTAAAGTGACCTCAGACGGAATTCTTGTCAGTGATGGCCTAGGGTGCTTCAGTGATGCGTCAGGCGGGAATCTATCGCGAGCCGGCCCCTCATGAACCGCTCGACGGCGCCATGTCATCTGGAGAATGCATAGTGAGTTTCGGAACAGTCATGAGTCGATTGTGAGGGTCGATCCTGACCTTCCGCGCTGTGCTGTGGCCAGCTGGAGGCACTGTGTGAAAGTTGAATAGCCGTGTGATATGTTCTACTGCCCTAAAATTATAGATGATACGTTGGTTAATGAGTGCCAAAACAAAACGCCAATGTGTGGTAGAATGTGCGATCCTATACCATGGCTTTGGGTACGGCTACCAAGTTATGAGGAGGATGGCGGCAGGCCGGGTGACATAGGACCTGAGATCTAAAATCGTCTGACTGGCATAGGTAGGACGGTCGATGCATGCGTGACTTTTGTATGCTTGCGCGCGTCGCCGACAACAACGACGGAGAAGAACAAGCCGTCGGGAGAGGGCCGCCGTTACGGCCTATGCCCGGCGCTGCCCCGGGCCGGTCTTCCCAGCACAACACCAATGCCATTCAACGCCGGGCCTGTCGCCGGCCTCTCCCTGAGCCGGCGCGAGGGAATGTATGGGTATGTGCGCACCACTAGACCGGCAAGCATGGCTAGCTTGAACCTGCAGAGAGCTGGGGCAGAAATACCGTGACTGGTTCCCTCTCCTGGAAACGTCTCTCCGATACCAACTGATCGTGGACAGTGTGCCGCGCCTGCATTGCGGAGGGGTCAGTGTGAGGCTGTCGCTGGTTGCATGTCTCCGGGGTGAGTCGGACGACTATTGAGATAATGCTTTTCTTTGATATGTACTACGTACACCAATTTTATAGCGAACAATATCTTAGTATGGAACGATTATATACTTTCGGACCCGTCATGCGAATATCACTATAGAGTATCCTTCGAATGTCAGGAGCGGCGTATGGCTCTAGACGGCATATGATGCTGGGGGTCGCGCATCTGGGATAGGAGGCTGGGTTTTATAGACCCCCTACCTATAGAGTCAAACAGGTGTGAGCATGTGGGAAAGTGCGTGTGCACGACAAGAGCGACGTACGCAGTCCAGTCGACGGGCTCGCGCGCGGATAACGATGGACCTTGTCAACGGTACAGCGCCGCGCTGCGCGATGCCCGTTGAGCCTACCACCTAGTAAACGAAAGTCAGCGAGAAACCATGAGCATTGACCATGAAGCGAAAACCGGTAGCGGGGGAACATACCGTATACCCGGGCTCGTCCGCCCTAGGTCAACGTCAGCCTGGAAGGCGGGTATGTCTGCCTGAAATACTGGTCCACCACACAACCGGTAGATGCTGCCCGGGTGATGGCGTCAAGGCTACGGACATGAGCGTTGCGGGAGACACTGCGCATGAGCATCGCCAGCGCGGGGTGCAAGGAAATGAACATTACCGTGCTTCATTGACAGCGGCGCCTTTGTACGCGTCCAGGCCTGGTGCTGACCGCGAAAGTAGAGCTGGCACCGCCGAACGCCGAGCGCTACGCGCAGGAAGATAATGTGTGAGGAACAGTGGTATTCAGTGAGTAGTGACGACTTACTGCGTGGGCTGCACTGGTGGCCAGGGAAGGTTTGAGGGGTTTGTCTGCCATACGAGATCGATGAGAACGGGCTCCTCTGGATGTGGTCCCCATGGTGAGGGATGCGTCAGCGTGTCGGTGTATCGATATGCTGGTGGGAGTCGTGCTGGGAAGTGGGGGTGTTGGTCCTTCTCCAGCCCTGTGGGGGGCATATTTATACCCGCGGGCGAGTTCTGTTTTGGTACGGTCTCGGACGGAACTCAAGCGTTCGCGCCCTGATTCGGATAGTGCAGAGACCCGCTTGCCCCCGAAAGAGGGGCGATCTTGCATGCGGACGCCGGTGCGGAGGACGACCGATGGTGTGAGTGGAGGGACAAACGGGAATGCCAAGGTAGCGGGATCATTGTCCTTACGATCACACAGGCCGCCAGTTTGACCCGGGCCAAAGCGTTTTCCTTCTCGAATGAGCGTCGGAGTTTTTTGACCGCTACAAGGACCGGCCGCGCCTTGCCACCAAACATGACGACGAGTCAGAGGCACATCAAACAACCCAGGGAGAAAGCGTGGCCCAATCCAATATGCGCCGCTCGTATGAGAAATTGACGAAGGTGTGGAAGACAGTGCCAACGGCCGATGATGTCTAGGTCGAGCAGGCGAAGGCTGGAGACAATAACGAGTGGCGCGTCCCACATACCGTGGCAACGGGAGCGCGGGCCCTGTCGCTCTGTATCACGGCGCGGAGGAAAGTGGAAAGCCCGATGATGTAGGACGATCTGCGTACCTGGCGTACGGGTCCGTGCACAGTGGCCGTTTCACATCTTCATACGTGCAATTTCACTTGGGACCCGGGCCAAGCGGCCTGCATGCTCAGCAACAGTGCCGGGACCGACTGTTCGACGTACCTGAGTCATACTGGAGAGCAAACTCGGTCTACACGTCCATCCATCCGCTAGCGGGTGCGCATCGCTAGCGGGAGGTCAAGGTAGATGTGACTCTGGTGCAGACATGCACAAACAGCCCGTAGTGTGCATGACGCATGTCAAGGTGGCTCTACAAACGTGAAACCGTTGCGGCTTGAGAGGAGCGCAATCGCGGAATCGCATAATGTACGCAGAGCGGTGACTATACTCGCTCATGTGCACAGCATATGGGAGGACAAAGTCGGTCGTGGACCCACATGCTGGACAATGCGTAAACATCTCTGGATATAAGGCCTGTCAGTTGGACTGGTGACCCCAGCACCGCCAACTACGCTTACTCACCTTACCATCGGCATCTACTGACCCGGTTATCAAACCATCGCGGGCAACCATGCCGTACTACTCACCACCGCCAGATGCATTCCGAAGACCCTCTCGGCTGGCAGATAAATCTCTCATCTTTCACCCTACGCGCTGCAAAGCCGCTAAGGCCGACGCACCTCCTGCGCGCGCATATCTCGTGTCACCTACCTCAACGATATCACTCACGAGCGGATGGCGCATCATATCTAGAAAGGGCTGCCTAGTGAGACATTTCCGTCGTGTTGCAGAAAAATGTAGGAGCTGATTCAAATCTCACCGCGCAAATAGTCTTAGGCACTCCGCGTCGGAGACGGTTGTATCCCTATCCGACCAGCCAGACTCCCGCTCCCAGCCAATAGACCCATCCCTACTACTTCCGCTATCAACGCGGGGTAAGGCGTATGAGGCGGTATCTGAACGGCCAGCTGCCCGGCGCAAGACGCATGAACCGATCTGACGCGCAAAGCGTGTCTTGGGAAGCCGAGAAGCACCTCGGAGACCTACTGCCAGTACGATACCCACGTCTCTCGCGGTCAATGGCCAGAGTCGGCGTTCTCACAGATGGAAAATACCGGTGAGCGCCTTTTGCTATCATGTTTCCGGATACAGGGGGGAGCATGCTAACGCACCTTCCCTTCAGGGATATCTGCCAAGGCACCATCAATGAACCGAATGCCTGAGAGCAACCCTGACGGCGGAAGAGGACGTGAGGCGTGCGGCCGGGAAGACCGTGCACCAAGCGTGGCTACAGTAGGCTGGCAAGGCCCGAGGCCCGACTTCGTGCATAGTAACCTCTTGTAGTAGAGAGGGCCACCATGGCTGATCTCCAGACGCTGGATGTGAGTAGTCAGCTACTTACGATAAATCGCGAGGAGGAATTGGCTGACCCGACACGCGCACAATGAATAGACACCTGTGGTGGATGCCCTGTTCTGTTTGAATAAACAGTGTAGTAGGCCTGTGTTGCGCTTACTGTATTTTATAAGCTGCCATAAAAGAGCAACCTAGCCATCTACGATCAGAAAGTCACGTAGAGAAGCCATCGGTGTTGTGTTCATGCTAAAGCAGGTACAAATACTTACACACTATATTATGACGTACTAATTGCCGGCAGCTGCCGGAACCGAAGTAGCACAAATAGGCGCCGGTGAGTACACTTTCGCTTGTGCGGACTCTGACTGGAATTCTGGACTCGACCGCCATCTCCGCCCTCTTCCTCGCCGCACAACGCAGCGACGCTCTGCCATGTCCGATATCTGCTGACTGTAAACAAACCTACACCCCGAAATGGCCCAACCCTCAGGCTCGACGTCTGGGCATATGCATGACTACACCGAAGGCGCGTCCGCGATAGACATACAGCAGGCTCTCGCCAGCGCGAGCAGAGCCCGTCGCGACTCGCAGTATGGCCAGGACGGTGACGCTATGTTTGACGGCCCCGGACATGCCGTCAATCCAAGCAGCGTCTCGCGCATGTCCCTCCACGACCACGGCCGGCGTAGCAGTGGATACTCCAGGGCGTCTCACAGTCGGAGAAGAAGCGAAGGCAGCATGAGTCGTGACGGACGACCTCGGAGTAGGAGGATGAGTCGCGACAGCGCCGTGGACGCGGAGGGTGTGGCCGACGAACACTCCGACGTATCTGGGGACGAGGACGAAGATCGTGGGCGGACCACACGCAGCCGCAGAAAGTCCCAATCACCGCACACGACGCGAGGCAACATGTTCGAAAACATCGTGAGTATGTTCGGTCGCGGTGCAACCGTCACGGAATCTCCGCCGCGAAGTCGCCGGCCCTCTATGTCAAGCCGCGCCTCGCGCTCTCGTCTGCTCCGCAGACACAGCAGCAGGCGTTCGGACGTCAGCTCCGACTATGCGGTCGACACAGACGACTCAGAAGAAGAGCGCTGGGGCTATACATCGAACGAAGAGGATTCTGAAGAAGAAACCGACATTGCAAGCATTGGGCCGTCCGGAAGCGAGGTAGACTATGGTTCCTTACCGCCGTCTCCAAGTCGAGCTCTTCCTTTGCTCGCTGGCGACCCCATATTCGGCTCAGAAGCGCGTATAGAAATGGGCGAACTCGATCTTCTGGCTCCTCCCCCACCAGGCCCACCTAGTCGGCAGACATTGTATATCGCTGACGAGGACGCGCACATCCGTATGGTTGGCTATGAACCTGTACCTTGGCGACAGTGGCTCTGGTGGACTTGCTGTGTGCTTACCTTCGGGATCCTGGGGCTTCTTGGACGCTGGTTCCCTCGGCTCTGGCTCCGCTGGGTCACTCGCGAGCGTGCTTTTGAGGACATGCGCCACGGCTTCGTTGTCGTCGAGGTGCGCCGCCTCATCGCTTGCTCTTATCGCTCTGGATGCTCAGCGCTTCGAAGACTGCGTACAGAGATATTGCACTTTTCCCGATCAGCCGTATACCCTATCCGTATCCTATCTCCACGGTCGTCTCTACGCCACCCGACACTTCACAGCTGCTGCCAGCAGCTCGCTCAGGTCGCAACGATGGAACTCCTCTCGGTACTCTGACCTATGTAGACTACCGTTACAACCGCTTTGCCCTGGATCCTCGCACAGGCTTGTTCAGCATGATAAGGTCAGTACCTTTCGTTTGCCTTCGTGATTACTATCTTCATGTTCGCGCCCATTCAGGGAATGGAGGGACACTTCATGGACAGGAGTAGGCAGCGTGCAGAACGGCCTTCAGAAAGATGTCCATGCGCAACGCATGACGCTCTTCGGCCCCAACATGATAGACATAGAAGGAAAGTCCACGTTGTCGCTACTCATTGACGAGGTAGGCTTTATGACCCGTCGAACTCGGGTGTCTCTCATCCTCGGACCGTGTAGGTGATACATCCGTTCTACGTGTTCCAAATCGCTAGCATCGTGCTCTGGTCCCTGGACGACTACTACTACTATGCGTTCTGCATCGCTCTCATCTCTGCTATTAGCATCATCACCACTCTGGTGGAGACGAAACAGGTATGACAATCTACTCTTTTACATTGACGAGACCTTTCCAACCGAGCTCTGTCAGACAATCGCCCGCATGCGGGAGATGTCCAGATTTGTATGCAAAGTCCGCGTATATCGCGATGGCTCATGTAGGTCTAGCCCTTCACGCAATACTTCGGTCGGCGCTGAGCAGGATGACCAGGGTCAGAACGCGACTCCTCCGACCTAGTCACCGGGGACATCGTGGACCTCATCGACCCACCGCTCGCCGCGCTTCCTGCTGACATGTTCCTCCTCTCTGGTGACGCGATCGTCAACGAGAGCATGCTCACCGGCGAGAGTGTCCCGGTCAGCAAGGCTCCCATCAAGAACGAGGACTTGGCGAAATGGAAGAGCAGCTCGGACGTGTCCGGCGAGATGGCGAAGAGCTTCCTGTACGCTGGCACCCGCGTGGTGCGCATCCGGGGTGCGACTGGTCTAGATGGGGGTCAGGGCACGCCTGCGCTTGGTTTGGTTGTTCGCACTGGTGAGTGATGTTGCAGGCCCAGTAACACATGTCCTAATGCGGTCGCTTGCCAGGCTTCTACACGACGAAGGGCGCCCTCGTCCGTTCGATGCTCTTCCCGAAGCCTACAGGGTTCAAGTTCTACAGGGACTCGATGCGTTTTATCGGCGTTCTTGCTGGCGTTGCGGGTCTTGGTTTCTGTGCGAGCGCAGTGCAGTTCGTCCGGCTTGGAGTAAGTCATCCCTTGGCATCCCGGACGGTCGACCTCCACTGAACTCGGCATAGGTTCGATGGCATACCATCCTCCTGCGCGCACTGGACCTCATCACGGTCGTCGTTCCACCCGCGCTCCCCGCCACGCTCTCCATCGGAACCAGCTTCGCGATCGGCCGTCTGCGCAAACTCGGCATCTTCTGCATCTCCCCAAGCAGAGTGAACGTCGCCGGCCAAATCAACGTCTGCTGCTTCGACAAGACCGGCACGCTCACCGAAGACGGGCTCGACATCCTCGGCGTGCGCGCGCCCGAGCGCAACACCGCCCGCTTCGGCGAGCTGCTCGAGGATATTCACGACCTGCCCGCGCCCGCGCGGGGCGAGCGCGCGAACTTCCTGTACGCGCTCGCGACGTGCCATTCGCTCAAGAAGGTCGCGGGCGAGGTCATTGGCGACCCGCTGGACGTGAAGATGTTCGAGTTCACGAAGTGGACGCTCGAAGAAGGTAGCGTTGCTGGAGCGGGAGTCGTCAAGAACAAGGCGGTTGGAGATCGTCCGGCTGCGCTCGTGCAAACCGTCGTGCGACCTCCTGGGAGCGCTCAGTTCAGGATCGAGGATGCGCTCAAGGGCGCCGGGAAAGTGAGCAGTAGGCCCATGCGTGCGCGTGGAAATCATGGCTGAACGTCTGGCGCGCAGCATGCGCATTTCCTGGAATTGGGTGTCATCCGAACGTTTGAGTTCGTCTCTGCCCTGCGCCGGATGAGCGTCATCGTCAAGCGGCTGAAGAGCACGAGCATGGAGGTCTACGTCAAGGGTGCACCCGAAGTCATGGCCGAGATCTGCGACAAGAGCACCTGTGAGTACTTGTACATCTATACTCTATCCCTGCGGATTGTTCATGACGTTTGTCATAGTCCCGTCGGATTATGACGACCTGCTGTCGTACTACACAAAACGGGGATATCGTGTCATCGCTATGGCGGGCAAAAGCATCGAGGGCCTCTCGTGGCTGAAAGCACAAAAACTCAAACGGTACGTCGGTCTTATCTACGCCACGACCGCATACTCATGGGGATACAGGGAGCAAGCGGAGTCTAACCTGCAATTCCTGGGGCTGATCATCTTCGAAAACAAACTGAAGCCCGGCACGACGCCTGCCATCCAGACTCTCCGCGCGGCGCATTTCGCGTGCAGGATGATCACGGGCGACAACCCGCTCACGGCGGTGAGCGTCGCGCGCGAGTGCGGGCTCATCAACCCTGCGGCACACGTCTTCGCACCTACCTTCATCCGCGGTACGACATCCGCATCGTTGCCTCCTGACCGCGCTGACCGTTCGTCACCCAGGAAATGCGTCGTCGCCACTTAGCAAGCTGGAATGGTCGAGCATGGAAGAGCCAACCTGGAAGCTGGACGACTACAGTCTCAAACCCCTGCCACCTCCCGCCCAGCGTCTGATAGAGGTAGAAGAGTTGGAAAGCCATGACTACACACTGGCCGTCTCGGGCGACGTCTTCCGTTGGATAATGAATCACGCACCTCTGGAGACCATGCAGCGGGTACGTACTATGCAATGTGCACCATCATCTGCAGGTATCACTAACGGCATCATGGTACACAGATGCTGGTGAAGACGCAGATTTACGCACGCATGTCGCCCGACGAGAAGAACGAGGTCGTCGAACGTCTTCAAGCGCTGGGATACACTGTACTCATGTGCGGCGACGGTGCAAACGACTGTGCGGCACTGAAGGCCGCCGACGTCGGGCTCTCGCTCTCCGAGGCGGAGGCGTCCGTCGCAGCTCCGTTCACGAGTCGCACCCCGGACATCAGCTGCGTGCTCGAGGTCATTAAGGAGGGCCGAGCCGCGCTGGTGACGAGCTTCAGCTGCTTCAAGTACATGTGAGTAGCTGCGAACACGGGAAGTGCGAACAATGCGCTGATTTGGTGAATGATCAGGGCGCTGTATTCGCTCATCCAGTTCACGACCATTACACTGCTGTACTCGTTCGCGTCCTCGCTCGGCGACTTCCAGGTAAGCTAACATCCCGACGATCCGCGTTGGTGGCGCTTGTTCAACGTTGATCACAGTTCCTGTACATTGATCTGTTCATCATCATCCCCATCGCGGTCACCAGTAAGCCCCACCCCTCCTCGCTGCTGCGCGTAGACAATGACTGATGGACGGGTTGCACTCGCAGTGGGTCGCACGCTCCCGTTCCCGCGTATACACCCCAAACGGCCGACGGCCAGCCTGGTGTCGAAGAAGGTGCTGGCGAGTCTCGTCGGACAGATCGTCATCACGTCCGCCGTCCAGTTCTGGGCCTTCTTCTGGGTCCGGTCGCAAGAGTGGTGAGTCAGCGACATATATATCCTCCCACCCGCCCGTCCAAGCTTGAGGCCGAGGCTGCGGCCAAGGATGTGGGATGGTGCACGTTTTGCCACCGGCTGGTGTATGGGGGTCCCACGGTTCTTCCTATACCGGAGTAGGAGAGATACCGTGGATGATCCTCCCTATTTCGCTTTGACAGAAGGTAAAGCTCTGTCGCGTCAGGCCGCCCTCTGCCTCGACGACTTGGAATGGGGCGGTGATACAAAGCTTCAATCGCCCAGACCGTGAGACTGTCTTTGAGCCGAAGAGTTAGGACGGGCTGGGACGAGTCGAAGGAATGGCATCTGACATGCTGTGCGAACGTGCAGGTACACGCCCCCGGCCGGGAAGGCGCCGGGTGGGGACGACGACAAGCTGGAGGCGACAAACTACGAAAACTCGGCGCTATTTTTGGTGTCCTGTTTCCAGTACATCCTCGTCGCGGCGGTATTCAGCATCGGCCCGCCGTACAGGAAGCAGATGTGGACGAACGGTGAGCACCCGCGCAGCGTCCCACGGACCCGTGCCACGCGTGCTGACGTGCGGGACGTGCCAGGCTGGTTCATGCTGTCGATGGCGTGTCTGTCAGTGTTCAACCTTGTCGTGCTGCTCGACCCGCCGGGGGCGGTCGCGAAGGTGTTGGAGCTGATGGCGCTGCCGGGGCTGGCGCGGGCGACGCTGTTGCTGGCAGTTGTGATCAACGTGCTCGCGTCGCTGGCGTTCGAGCACTGGGGCACGCACGCCGTCTCGCGCGTTATCGGCGCGCTGCTGGAGCTCCGGCGGCAGCACCGCGTCCGGGAGGGGAAACTGTACAAGGCCGTGGAGGGTGGGATGCGCTGAGGTCGATGGGACCCAAACGAGGTGGGATAGTCACAGATCTGCGCTGCTGCGCGCAGGGGTTTATTGAGCGTAGTGCGGTAGCGTGTGTATTTGCGCGTGTCGGGAGAGGGCAACCGATATGTTATGCGGGCGCGGTTACCATGTCGGTGGCCTGGGACGTCGACGGGCCCGCGGAAAGTGAGGTCGATGATCGGAGTCGAGGGAGCGGTGCGTCGAGAAAGCGCGTTGCCACCACATCCACCGCGACTGATCGTTGCTCGCCGCGTCCCTGGCACTTGAGCGTTTCACACCCCGCAAAGCCGCGTTCAGAGTCCGATAGCGCTGTGGCTTTCGGGGGGCAAAGCGCGGGTGCTGCGGGGGCGCGCCTGGGCCCGTGGGTGAATGGACATTAGGCCTTGCCAGGGCCGTGGCGGTGGGTTTCCGTCTTTCACCTTTTCCCCCGCCATCCTCGTCGGGTCCTCGCTGCTTGTCTGCCCTGGGGGCCATTCCATTCCTTTTCATCTTCCACCTTCGTCGCCGTAGTGCGTGTCGTTGACCTCAAGGGAGCCGGCTCTCGCAAGATTTCGCCTCTGTACATCCTCTCTGCTCCACCACGCCCGCTTGTCAGGCTCGGTTTCCAACATGCTCGGTCTCTCCTCAAAGTCCGCTACCGTCGCTCTTCTCCTTCTCTTCCTTGGGGTGGTCCACGCAGCCCCTCTCGCGACCGAGAAGCGCACTTTCGACACCTCCGTGCGCGTTGCCCGTGATGAGGACAACATCTCCCAACCGACCACTGTCCAGACCACGAACGTGATCCAAACGTGAGTACTGTCGCCTTCCCCAGACGATGTGGCTAGTGGCTGAGGCAGCTTTGTGCTCGCGTCCAAAGCGCGGTAGGTCCTATGGTGCAGACATGCACAATCAAGCTCGAGCCGATCACGGGAGACGATGGAAAACCCCTCGTGCGCGAGACCAAGTCCTGCAGCATCTCCATGCCCGGCAACGGCAACAACGCATCTGGTTCAAACGGCAGTTCCTCCGGTTCCTCCGACTCCGGCTCAAACTCCAGCTCGAGTGATAGTGCCTCTGCGACCCAAGCATCGTCTAGCGCCGACTCTTCCAAGGCCACCCAGACCGAGGCCTCAGCGTCAGGTAAGCAGGCGCCTGCGCTCCCGCTATCATCATTACGGCCCTCACACCCTTGCGTAGCGACCGAGGGGAGTGCCTCCGCCACCGCGACTGCCTCCGGTGCGAATGTACGTATCCGCTCTTCGCACGCATGGCTCCCTCCGTCTCACCGCACGTCATTCCCAGGGCTCGTCCGAGGTCCCAGGCTCAGCCCTCTCCTCTGGCGCGACTGATTCCGGCGCGGCCACCGCTACGGGCTCGAACGGTTCAGCGCAAGCCTCACCCACCGCTACCTCGGGCAGCGGCGCAGGAGCCGTTTCTGCAGGGGTACGTTCACACCCACACCACCCCGTGTGCTTTCGTGTACCAACTAAGCACTCGCATGCAGGGATTCTCCACAATTGACAAGTCGGCCGTCGCGACGGAGACCGGGGCTAGTGCCAGTGCCAGCGCCACTGCTAGTGGGACCGCGAGCGCAAGCGCGACCCCCGCTCCGTCGGGCACTGGTACCGCCGTTGGCGACGCTGCCGGCAGCCCGAGCTCGGCGTCCTCTGCCGCTGACACGGCTGAGTCGAGTCCTGCCGCGTCGTTCCAGCTCCCGGGCACGAAGCTGCAGGTGCTCCCGATCGGTCTGGGCGTGTTCGCCGGTATCTCAGTCATCGCGTTGATTGTTGTCGGTCTCGTCACGTACGAGCGTACCAAGTACCGCAAGGTCCGTCCTTTACCCTTGGTATCTCATGATCATCACATTCTGACCCGGCGACACTACAGGCGTTCAGGCAGCGCAAGCTCGCAGAGTCAGGGGCGGCTATGGGGTATAGTGGAATGGCGTAAGTCGCACCCCCGTCGTCACCCGCGCTATCCATAGCTCACCGTCCGCCCGCCCTCTTCCCAGGCAAGCCGCCTAGATTTCCTCTCGCTATCGATGACGAAGGTTCCGTCCGTTCCGGCTGTGTCAATACTGCTCTCCCGCTCCGGTGCCCGTGTTCGTGCTCGTGTTCGTGTTCGTGTTCGTGTTATCCCGCCCTCCTCTGCCGCCACGGACTCGCGCCACGGTCGAGACGACGACGACGCCCGCCGGGGACGGAGCCGCGACCGGGGAGGCGCGTTCGCTGTACATTCTGTAGTTGGAACGGGTCCAATGGCATTATGCGTTCGTTGGCACCAGGTTGTATCACTAGCGTTCGTTCGGCCGCGCCGTATTTATCTGGGTTTTGGGCTCTCTCACTTCGCTCCTCGGGGCTGCTCGTATCGCGATTCGCCACCACTTCCGCTCTCTCAACTTCGCTTTGCTTCACTGCTGGCGCGTCCGCATTGGGTGAGTCTGCGTGTCTGCTGCGTCGTGCCGGCTCGGCCCCGTCGAAGCGTTGATGGTTGCATCGCGCTCGGATTGGGTGGCGTCGGTGTCTCGATGTCTCGATGTGGGATGCCCCGCCTGCGGCCCGTGCGGTGAGTCTGACGTGTGTGGGAGGTATCGCTTTGAACGGCCAATTTGTAGGTGGCGCCGCCACCGCCGCTGCCAGTGCTGCAGAATGAACACTTGAAATGCTGAAGGCGTGTGGCCTGTATGCGAATCTGACGCCGCATGCGCTGCAGATCGTGCTACAGAATCGGCCAGACGTGGACGGAAAACCGGGAACGATCTCTCAGACGGTATGCTCTCCTCTCTTGTACTCACATTGGCCCATAAATCGACTCTCTGGCAGTCGCATACGCGGTGCTCGAGATGGCGTATATGTATCAAAACACTAGGCTCCATAGGAAGATCCGTCTATTGCAGTGCGCGTCTGCGTAGATCACGAACCTGATCTTCGCCCGCACAGCCAAACGGCACAAGGCCACTCTCCAAAGCGTCCGAAACACTTCGTGAATCTCCGGGGTAATGATACATCCTCCACGCTCTCCGCGTGCCGCCAGGCTTCAACCTGCATTGTGCAGCAGTTTGAACTTGGAGCACTTCGAGTCTAAAACACTTGCACAAAGAGAACCCAATTCCCACGCCTCCCCAGGCGAAGCTCGCTGCTCGTACCACGCTTGCACCGCCACCATGCCATTGAACGCTTTCGACCAGTGCCACCTACTCGGCCTGTGGATCCCTCGCAGATCATGCAGATACCGAGTCCGATACACAAGCCATCGCGAAAGCAAAACAAAAACCTCCTTTCCATGTGAAATCAGTGCATACGAAGCCTACCGGCCACCTCTAATGAGGTCTCCCGATCGGAGGCACGGGGATGTGTCCTCGGGACTGAACGGCGCTCGGTCGGGATCGACGCCGCTCAATCCACCCACATGGTATCTCGCCGGCGAGAACAAAGTCATCATCTGACCCGGGGAAGACCCACATACATCCCCGCAACAACACTAGCAGCTGCCACAGGGTCGCGTCACTTGTTGGCTGCCGGTTGGCAGTGGTCGTACTCTACTCGCTATGAGCGGCAGAGACATGGCTATAGTCCTATATAGTCTCTCTGCCGTGATATTATTGTGTCCAGCACCTTCCACCCTATCCGACGTCTAGTACACTGCAATGCTTCCGAAGATACTGACCTACTTACCCGTCGCGTTCGCTCTCGCTCGCGCCGCAGCGCCTATAGTCACATTGGATGCTGCGATAGTAGTCGGGAGAACGAACAACTCAGTGACGAGCTTCCTTGGGATCCCTTTCGCAGAACCTCCGTAGGTCCTCATCCACCACGCCTGATGGCACGTGGATGACATATTGATTGTATAAAATGCAGAGTAGGTGATCTACGTCTACGCCTTCCCATGCCTATCCGAGCATACAACGGAACAATCAAAGCGAATATACTGGCCACCCAATGCCCGCAGCTGGTCCCGCCTCTCCGGAGCGATCTGCCCTCAGAGATGGTGCAAGACATGGCGGGATATTTCTCTTCGTTCTTCCTTACCGCCGACACACCCCAAAGCGAGGATTGTGAGTGTATGGTTGTGGGGCGATGCGTAGCATATTCTGATGGAGACATCAGGCCTGACCATCAGTGTGCAAGTTCCTGAGGGAACGAAAGCCGACGCTCGACTTCCAGTGCTAGCGGTTGGTTGCAAATGAAATGCTTTTGCAATATATGCCTGACATTCCACGACCTCTACAGCTAATCTTCGGAGGAGGGTTCACATTCGGCTCAACTGCGCAGTATGTGCAAGCGAGTACGGCGCCTACAATGCACTGATCTCCTTCCAGGAACCCCGGGGACGCAATCGTTCGGCGGTCGGTTGAGATGGACGAACCGATAGTCTTTGTGAACATGAACTACCGGCACGTCCACTCCGTGCAGTGCATGCCCTACATGTAAATTCTAACCCACGCCTACCTAAACAGTGTTGGACGTATGTCGCCACTCCGATAAGCTCGCCGTTGTAAGTCTGATACAGTTGCTACAGCCCTGGGTTTCTTGGGAGGGCAAGAAGTCAAGGAAGCTGGTGTTGGTAACCTCGGCCTACATGACCGTAAGCTGACTGCAGTAACCCCATCACATTACGACTGCAGACTGACCACCGATGACATCGACATGGGCCCAGAGCGAGTTGCCTTGAGATGGATCAAGAAGCACATCTCTGCGTTCGGCGGCGACCCAGATAAGGTCACCATGTAAGGAGACCCATTCTCCTTCCCTTCCTGACCACACGCGCTGACCGCCTTCGTGGTGACCGTAGCTGGGGCCCGAGCGCAGGCGCGATCTCGGTCGGGCTCCAGATGGTCACGAACGGCGGCAACAACGAGGGTCTCTTCCGCGGTGCGATCATGAACGCCGGTTCCCCGCTGCCCACGGGCGACACTGCGACGCTGCAGCCATTCTACGACACCGTCGTCGAGCACGCGGGCTGCGCCGGGTCAGCGGACACCCTCGAGTGCCTGCGCGAGGTCCCGCTGGACACGCTCATGAACGCTGCTGCGGCTGTGCCGAACCTGTTTGAGTATCCGGTGAGTCTTTACAGCTAAGCGAACTTAGTGACGGAGGCCTGACGTGCTGCAATATCCGTAGGGACTGGCTGAGGCGTGGGCTCCGCGCGCGGACGGTGTCTTCTTGGAGGCACCCCCGCAGCATTTGGTCCTCGCAGGCAGCGTGGCGAACATACCTTTCATAACGGGTAAGCGCACTCTCGGATATGCATTCACCCGTTCACCACTAACAAATGACGGCTGTCTCAAGTGACGCTCTCGACGAGGGCACAATCTTCGCCACTGGCAGCTTCAACGTGACGTACGTCCCTCATCATCGTGCACGAAGCATCGTTCACCTAACATCACCATTGCCGACTACCCAGCACCGAAGACGAGTTTCGCGGGTTCGTTCAGGAGCATTTCTTCTCGCACACACCGCCCGCGCTCCTTGCGCCTCTCTTCGACCTGTACCCAAACGATCCTGCGGTAGGCTCGCCGTTCGGACCAGGCACCGCCAGCCAGCTCGCACCGCAGTACAAGCGTATGGCGGCTTTCCATGAAGCAGCCAACGTGGGCATTCAGTACGTTTTCACATATATGCGCCTCCTTCAGTGACGAATTCACCCCGATCGCCTGTATTCCCCCAGTCAATAAGCGGGGCGCGGCGAAGGGGCTCGGTTTCGTACGTACCTCCACGCATCGGGCGTGCATCCTTGTTCAGACACTGCCAACTCTCTAGCCCCATGGAAGCGACTTCAACCCGGCTTTGACAGAGGGCAACGATCTTGCAGACTACTTCATCCAGTTCACAGCCACGCTCGACCCAAACGGTGCGTCGAACCGGACGATCCCGTGGCCGCGGTACGACCCGCTCAAGCGACGTGCCCTTGAGCTTGGAGAGGGCGAGGCTCAGCCGCTCAAGATTGTGCACGACACGGCGCGATTGGAGGCTATGGCAGCGCTGACGGCCCTCACGATTGCCTATCCGTTCTGAGGTTGTGGCGGACTATGCCGGGATCACTGTCAGCTCTCGGTATTGTGGAACTACACCTACACTACAAGTTCGGATTCTTCGAGCAAATCTGTCTCGTGCAGTGGCATCATCTTCGAGCAGAGTGCACGACGTCATGGAAACGGCTACCAGTAAGAGTGTGATTAGCAACCCAGCTACTGTACAAAGTCCGAGTGAAAGGAACGAGCACGGGCCGAGCCCAAATCATCAACCCAGGTATCTCCATATCAAGTAGAAACAGAAGAACGTGAACACCGCGCCCGCAAAGAAGATGTACATGTCCTGCGTACTGCACGAGCATGCGTATATCAGCGTCTAAAACGAGAAGATAGGCAGCGACCGAACTTACCTCCGTCGCTCAATCCATCCAATGACGTCCCTGCTGAGGCCAAGCGTATTCGCGGCGTCGAGTAACCGACGCTGTGTGCCCTTCAACACGTTCCGTTGGTCAACAAGATCATCCAGCACCGCGCGACCCTGCGCGATGAACTCGTCCAGCCGGGTATCCGTGTTCTGGATGAACGTATGCTCGCGCAAAGCATGCTGTTCCCTCAGCGCGCCGTTCCCCATGGGTGTTGCGCCCCGAAACGGCGACTCTGACACGTCGTCTGGGGGTGGCTGTTGGGGCCCTGCCATGTATCGCCGGCGTGTGTCCCCGGGCGCGGATGTTAGAGGTGTTGTGGAGGATGATGCGCCGGAGAGGAGCTCGGAGCGCGCGGCGGCTTCGTGCTGATGCTATGGTGAGCGAGCGTTCACATGAGACAGAAGCGAGCAGACGTACCTCCGACTTTATTCGCTCAAACTGTGCGCGCAACTCCGCGTAGTCTGTCCGGAACTTCTGCACGCGCCTGCAGCAGGTATGGATGTGTGAGCAGGTGTATGCGCGACCCACGCGGTCGAAATGTAGAGCGTATGTAGGTTCTTATGCATGCGCGGGATACGCGAATATGAAGAACACGTACATCATAGCTTTCTCCTGCTTCGCCTTGATGATTTCACGCTTGGCCATGGAGTCGTAGTCTTCCACCGTCCTATGCATCGCCGCAAGCGACGCGGATATCTGCCCTGTCAAACCACCAAAGCAGGCCCTTGTTTACTTCTTCTACCCCCTTTCACCATGTGGATAGGCGACAGACCTAGCAGGGACGCGGACTTCTCCCCATTCCGGAGACGCTCCAGGTCGGCCTGGATGGAATTTGTCTGGCGCACGCCTTGCGTGTACAGTGAGTTCATGGTAGAGATTGAGGCACGAGCACGAGCAGCAAGGGGGTATACAGCCGAGGCGTGGTAGCGGTGGTGGTGGTGGTGGTGGCAGAGGGAGACGTGGTGGGACGGAGCGAGCGTGTCGCTTCGACCATCGCGCAGTGCACAGCCGGGCGCCTGCCTCTCTCTCCTCCTCTTGGCCACCACCTCCATGCTATGAATTCGTCCGCGTCGCGCCGTGTGCTATTCTATATCATCGCAGCGCGTGTTGGACTGCATGAGATTTGATGGACGACTCCGAAGATATCCTACCAGCCGTGCGCGGCGTCATCAGACTCCCGGAGGGGTCTTCGAGGGTTACAGATGCAGATGAAGAGGTGCGTTGTCTTCATATTACATACAGCACATTCGGCACAGTTCCTCAACCGTTCTACCACGTCAGGTATTCCTTCTCTATACTGCTCTGGCCGCGCGCAGAAATACGGACACCTCTGCGGGATTCCGTGGACTTGGACATATTGACTCCCACGAGGACGTCCTTACCCTGACTCTTCACCTCGGCGTGCCGGAAATTGTGGCGGAGGGTGCAGAGGCCATTAAGACATCCAAACGAGGGGCGCGCGGGTCGCATGGAAAGAAACCGCGCCGAAAGGACGTCGCGGAGGACACACTTGAGGTTGAGATCTTCCAGGACAAGACCGCGCTGAGGACACGTAAAGGTGATACAGGCAGCGTCCTGTGGCATGCCAGGTAGGCAAAACCTCTGAATCCTCCCTCATGCGCTGTCCACGGCACCTAGTCGGTGCCCGCCTAACTCCACGATAGCGTCGACTTCGCTGAGGCCATCCTGCGGCAGCTCCGTAAGAACGACCCTAGATCCCTCTTCATCCCAGGCGCACTCAAACAGGCGCATGTCATAGAGCTAGGGTGCGTCTCGTGGCGATGCGCGGAGGGTTATGACAACTTACCGTACGCTCTCGACTTCGTATTGATTGCAGAGCAGGGACAGGTCTCCTCGCCGTCGTTCTGTCCCCACGCACCCGCCACTACACAGTGACAGACATCGATGACCTGGTGCCGCTCATCAGGAAGAACATTGCGAGGAACTTGTCGTCGCACGTTCAGCCTCCGACTTCCCCGTCCAAGTCGAAGGGCGCTCACCCACCGCCCAGCTCGTCCTCGAACGTCACCGCCGCCGCACTTGACTGGACAGAGATACGCAAGGCGTCCCCGGCTCTGAGACGGAAGCTAGTGCCTGACGAACCCGCGGACCTCGTCTTGGTGGTGGACTGCATCTACCACCCGTCACTGATACCCCCTCTGCTGTCCACGATTGATTGCTTGGCGATTCCGGACCGAACGGCGGTGCTCGTCGTGGTGGAGTTGCGCGCGGAAGACGTGGTGAGAGAGTTCCTCCAGGGCTGGCTCGATCTCTCACCCGCCGGAGAGTGGGAGATATGGAGCATCGGCGGACTTCTCGAGGGCCCGTACGCTGTCTGGATGGGGTGGAAGCACTCGATAGCCTAATGTACAGAGATAGCACTGCGGATATATGTCATTGGGATGAGAACTGGTGAGCAGCGGTCTGCATGAGAACAAACAGATGAGTGGGAGCCTAAACGTCGCGCGAAAGCCGGTGTGTACACGCTATCGCTTGCCCTTGGCGGGCCCCTTCCGTCTTGAAGCCTTCCCACCCGCACGTTCTGCTTTCTCGGCCTTGCGCTTGCGCTGTTTCATCCGCTCAGCCTTGCGTGCAGCATTGGTCTGGTACTTGATATCCTTCGCTTTCCCCGCCGTCTTCAGTTTTGTCTTTGCTTTCGTTGCAGCGTCTGGGCGGGATTTCGCTTGCGATGAAGAGCTAGCCTTTGACCTGACGCGTGACTGCTTTTCCGGAGACTCCGGAGCATCGTCGTCGTCCTCATCAGGTTTTGGCGCGGATTTCTCTCCATGGATAAGGCTGTCGGGGTCGAACTCTTCGACGACTGTTACTGTCGCTAGCTGTTCTTCGTCCTCGTATTCCTCCTCCTGTTCAGAGGCCTTGCCCTTGCCTTTGGAGGCGCCTGACTCGCCCACGCCATCCCATTCACTATCGCTATCGTCGTCTGCAGCCTCGTGAGGAACTTGAACAATATTGGGTTGCAAGACAGGAACGCACCAACAATCCCTCCATATGCCCTTTCTGCCTCCTCGGCGTTCTTCGCGGCCTGTTCGGCTAGCAGCCGTCGATGCTACATGAAGCCTAGCTTGAGCACCAAAGCGGTATGACACCCAGCGATAGGGCGGAAAACGCACCTCTCGCCGCGCCTCCAACCGTTCCTGTTTCTCGCGCTCGATCGCCTTCTTCTTCGCCTCCTCCTTCTTCTGCAGCTTTCGCTTGTGAAAGCCAGTCAGGAACTCTCTGCGATAACCGCGTGAGTACGTCTCAGGGTGAATAGACCGCGGCGGCTACACGCCGGGTCCTGTTCAAAGCAAGACTATCTGCACACCTTCGCGCGGCATCGTCGAACACAATTTCCTTGATCTGTTCTCGTTTCGCTTTCTTCTTCGCCGCGACGATGTTATGCGACTTAGTGAGCGTGGCCAAGTTAGACGGAGGCATGACTGGATGAACCGAAGATGTAAGGTCGCCGAGGCGTTGGTGGCGGAGAGTTGTGAGGCGTTTATGGGCGCTTCACAAAATACTTGGTGAATTCTCACGTGTTCGAGCAAGCGCCCAATTGTTTGTCCACCGGGCGCCAACTGCAGAGTTGTCAGGTTTCTGGACTTGGATCAGCACAACCACCTGCGGTCGTCCGTTGATTCATGCGCTGCTTTCCGGTCTTCGACCATCATCAACCTGCTTTTCCTTTGAAAGATTGCATGAGAAAGCAATCACTCCGATGGTCTAATGCGGTATGCTCAGTGTTGTTCGCACACCGCGAGGAACGAGCTGTGGAGAACGTGTGCTTCCTAAGCGCCCGAGGACAGAAGCGGAAGTGGGCGAGCGCGCGTCAGCGCCTATCGCCTTTGCCTTCGCCCACTTCCGCCGCTCGCAGAATTCGCATATACTCGCATAACTCGTATATCCCCCCTCTAAAAACATGACCTCGAAACAAAACCGACCGGCATCAGCTAAAGGGAAAGACATCTCAATTTTCGAAGAAATCGAAGTCGACTCGAACGGTGGAAGTAATACCCAAGTAAGCAGCATACAGTCACATCAGCCGCCGGAACCCGGGTCCTCGGGTCAGGCACAGGATCAGCGGCCACGCAGCCCATCCTTCGAGCTCGTGGATGCTCCGAGCGGGGCGGGGGCGAGAGAGCGATTGATTGGGGAGATTCCCGAGCGCGAGGCCGGGGAAGGGGAGGCCACCGGGCACGAGGCTCGGGGGAAGGAAAGAGAGCGGAACCCCGAGTCGGCACAGGAGCGGGCCGCGCGGAAGAAGTACGAGCAGGCCCAAGCGAGGTACAAACAGTTCATGGAGCTGCCGCCGCACATGCTGGCCCGCGCGCTCGACTTCATGGACGAGGCACTGAAGGTGAGCGCGGAACGCGCGAGGCAGATGACCGGCGTCAACATTGAGGAAGAGCTACCCGCCGACGTTCGCGAGATGCTCGTGAACGAGGACGGAGAGCTCCTGGAGCTGGCGGACCTCGGTTTTCCCGAGACAGTCCCCCCGGCGGTGACGCCTCCGAAAGCCGCAAAAACCGAGCCGGAACCGAAGACGCAGCGGTCGAGCATCCTCACCGACGCTCCCGGGGGACCAGACATCTTCGGAAGACGGTCGGTCGCCGTGCACCCGCAGATCGTCGAAATGTTCAAAAGCGGGTGGCACGTCCCGTTCACCGCGATGACGACCGCATCCCTCAATGCGCTCTTCGAAGACTCGGGCGCCCTGAAAGCCACGAAAAAGATCTCGCGCAACGGGGAAGCGCACAGGGTCCTGGAGCTAAGCGTGTTCGGCGAGGAAGGGGCGATGTCGTCGGAGGACTGGCAGGAGGCCTGGCGCAACTTCCTCGCGGAACGACACCGCATCGTGGGGCCCTCCGAGGGCACGCGCTGGAAAGAACACTTCGACTTCCTGGTGGAACACGAGGACTTCCGCACCGACTTCCGGAGCGTGCTAAAGTTCGACATCAAGCTCCGCAGGGAGTGGTTCACTGCGGACGTAAACGCGAAGCCGACGTTCACGGTAGGCTCGGACTCATACCGTGAGGCGATCAGGCGCATCCAATTCGCGGCCGTACGGGACGCGATGCACTCGAAGGAGAATCGCGCCAACTCCGGACAGGCGCGTGACCCCTCCCTCACATACAGCAGCACTGACCGCTACCGGCCGTACGACAAGGGATACGAGCGCAGCGACCGCGCCCAGGATCAATCCAACAACGGTGGGCCAGACAGGCGCGGCGTTCGGGCGCACGGGGGCACGAACCGGCCCTTTTCCGGAGGCAGGTCGTCCGCGTCCGCGGGGCCCCTCTGCCTTATCTGCGCCGAATGCGGACACACATCCAACCGCTGCGGGAGGACGACCATTGCAGGGAGCGGCAGACCGACCTTCGCCTCCTACGGTGGCAACAAACTCGTCGCCGCTCGCTCCCGCATCGAGCTCTGCATGGGCTGGAACCTTGGCGGCATCCTGCCGTGTAAATCCCGACGCTGCCCCGACAACCCCGGCTGCCACATCTGCTCCTTCTGCGGCGCCGCCGACCATCCCGCTTCGTCTCGGAAGTGCCTCTGATGGCTCATCACTCCGCGACCGCATCATCACGCCGTATGATGCGGACGCGTGGGAGCGCGTGCTCGGCTCCCTGAACCTACTCGGCAAACATCCAGATCTCCCACGCCAAATGCGCCACGGCTTCCCCATCGGCGACATGCCGGCGATCACTCAGACAAAAACCCCTGAAAACCACAAGGACGCATCGGAACACTGGGGCTTCATCGAGGAATATCTAGCCGAACAGGAGCGCCTGGGCCGGATGTCCGGGCCCCTCTCACGCACACAGGTCGAAGCGATCCTGCAATCCCCGTTTATCTCCTCACCACTCTCCGTCGCGAAGAAAGCCAACGGGAAGCTCCGACTGGTGCAGAACTGCTCCTTCGAAGACGACGAAGGCATCTCTGTCAACGGCCGCATCGACGCTGATCTGTTCCCGACAACGTGGGGCACCGCAGCGCGAGTCGCTGAAATAGTGAGTCCTGATTCGATCGGTGGGGAGCGCAGCAGCGCACACCAGAAGCAACGACGGGGAGCGAGCATCGCACGTCGCAGATCTGCCGGCGGGGAGCGCTTGCGCACGCCAGGGATTCCGCGCAGCAGCGCCGACGGGGAGCGGTATCTCGCACGTCGAATGAACGTCACACGCGCGCGTTCGGCGGGGCGAGATGCGCACAATGCGAACGAAACGAAGACTATGAGCGCGAGTGCTAACGAGCGCATAAGATCGCGAACGCCCCCCCGGGAACGCGCGTCGTCGCCCTGGACGTCGACGCAGCCTTCCGAAACATCCCCGTATACCCGCCGCATAAGGCATACTTAGTCATCAAAGGCAAGGGCGATGAATTCCACATCGACCACGTCGTCTGCTTCGGCATCGCATCCGGAGTAGGCCTGCAGGGCGCGGTCATGGACGCCCTTGTGGACGTACTCGACGCGCTCGGCATGGGACCGAACGAAAAATGGGTGGACGATCTGTTCAATTTCGCGATCCCCATTGGCCCGGGCGCGGAACCAGGCTCATACGTCTACGCGCACTCCACGCAGTCCATCTTGGACGTGACCACCCCCCTCGGTGTTCCGTGGAGCGCCTCGAAGTGGCCGGCGGAGGGGCACGCGGAGACCGGTACATACCTCGGCTTTCTCTGGGACATTCCCCGGAAAGAGGTCTCGCTCCCGGACGGGAAGCGCACTAAATACCTGTCAAAGGTCTCAGAACTCCTGACGGCGTGTAACGGATCTCGCATCGGCTGGAAAGACGCATCGAGCGTCAATGGAACCCTATCTCACATAACCTTTGTCTACCCGCAGGGTCGATCGTACCTCGTCCGCCTATGCAGCTTCCTCGCGGGGTTCGGGGCACGCCCGAACAAGCACGCCACCCGATACCCTCCCTCACGCATGATCGAAGACCTCCGCTGGTGGACCGCCGAACTATCGAAACCGAACGTAACGCGATCACTGAAACCGCGCGGGAGCGTGCGCGACCCCGACATATGGGTAGACGCCTCGGAAAGCTGGGGGATCGGACTGGTAGCGGGCGACGGATACGCCGCGTGGCGTTGGACGGCAGACCGGAAGACCTGGAGGCGCGAGGGACGGAACATCGGATGGGCGGAGATGGTGGGAATGGAGCTGGCGAGTTGCTTCCTCGCACAGGAACGATGGGAGAACGCCGACATCTTGGTACGCGGAGACAACTCGGGCGTAATCGGCGCGATGGAGCGAGGCCGGAGCCGGAACTTCCAAGTGAACGCCTCCATCCGACGAACGGACGTGACCTGCTCGGCACTCAATATCAAGATCATCCCGACGTACGTGAACACAAAGGACAACCGCGCCGACCCGGTATCTCGCGGAATACCGGGCGCACGGATGTCGCGCCTGAGGATCGACTTCGAGCTCCCGCCGGAGCTTACAGAATTCCTTGTCCTCCATGCCTAGGGCCCGGAACGACGACGCGCGCGCACAGGCGAGCGCGCGACCCCGAGCGGGAGCGGCATATCGTGATTTCGGCAATCACGCGCAGCCGCCCCCTCCGCGAACTCGGGGATCGCAAATCAAAATACCCCGCCGACCACTCCCGCAGAACTCAATCAACCCTTCTCCGTACCGACCTCACGTCCTCGCAGAGGACAGACTCGCTTCTTGGACGACTCCCTTCGCAATTGAACGACAATCTCGCCTTGACTCCCCTCTACCTCTAGACATGTTGCAACAACTCATCCAAACGATCCTCAAGGGCGTCGAGCCGGGCACCCGGAAAAACTACGGCGCCGGACTTCTCCGTTTCACCCAATTCTGCGACAACGCCATGATTCCCGAAAATCTTCGCATGCCCGCGAGCGAGACCCTCCTCGCGACCTTCGTCGCAACATGGGTCGGGAAGGTCGCACGCACGACCATCGATAGCTGGCTCGCGGGCCTCGCGCTGTGGCACACATCAAGGGGTGCTCCGTGGCACGGTGATCGGGTCCTGAAGGCCACTTGCAAGGCCGCATCAAAGCTCGAGCCCGCCAAGGAGGAGAAACGCCCCCCGGTCACACTCGAACACATGCACGCACTGCGCGCGGGGCTTGACCTGACCGACGCGTTCGACGCGTCCGTATACGCCGTCGCGTGCACGGCTTTCTGGGGCTGCAGACGGTAGGGCCCACGGCCGCCAATCACCGCGATCGTACTGACGCACGCAGATTGGGCGAGCTCATCGTCCAATCGACTAACAGGTTCGACCCCGCCAGGCACGTCGCGCGATCAGCGGCGGTGGGCTTCCGAGACCTCCCCGACGGCGGCAAATACGCGACGTTCCATATTCCATGGTCCAAAACCACCGGCGTCGCCGGCGCGACCATCACCGTAACCAGCGTAAACGACGCCTGCAACCCGGTGACAGCCCTTCAACACCACCTGCGCGCGAATCGGTCGGTCCCCGCTCACGCGCCCCTCTTCGCCTTCGAAACGGCGATCGGGTCCTGGGCACCGATGACCCGATCCTGGTTCCTCGACCGCTGCAACGAAGTATGGTCGTCCGCAAACCTCGGGCAGCTGAAGGGCCACTGCTTCCGCATCGGCGGCGCCACGGAACTACTGCTCCGGGGGACCCACCCGGACATCGTCGCAACCCAAGGAGGATGGAAGTCACGCGCATTCCTCGAGTACTGGCGCAAAATCGAAAATATCCTCCCCCTGTTCATCTCCCGCTCGTTCGACAAGTCACGGACTCAACTCGCATTACGATCGATGAAAGACTTCAAAAAGAGATACGCCCTGTAGCCTTACACCCGGACAATACTGTACTTATATATATATTACTCCATGCGTCGCGCGCCCGAACACTCAGCTCGCCATGGGGGGGTGGCCGGTCCCGCGCTCAGGCGAGTCCGACGTATAGGCTCGCCGGGAGGGTGGTCGAACTCGCCCCGCGCCCCGGAGGAACGGCACTAGAGGGGGCAGCCGGTCCCGCGCGCGACCGCGCCGCGCGGACGGGGCCAGGGAGAAGTCGGCTCCGGAGCGACTCATCTCCCTAGGGACCTCGGCGGAACCACTTCCCCCCTAACCACAGAGCGCCCGGATCATCGGGCGGCTGGAAAGGAATTGAACATCAATTCCCGTCTCCTCTGAAGTACGTCCTCCAGCTTAGGAAGCGTGTTGTTCGCACACCGCGAGGAACGAGCTGTGGAGAACGTGTGCTTCCTAAGCGCCCGAGGACAGAAGCGGAAGTGGGCGAGCGCGCGTCAGCGCCTATCGCCTTTGCCTTCGCCCACTTCCGCCGCTCGCAGAATTCGCACCCACCCACCACACCCCCTAGCGCCTTGGAAGTAGTCTTCCTCGCGCTCAAGTGGAACGGCGAGGCGGGAGAAGTCGGCTCCGGAGCGACTCATCTCCCTAGGGACCTCGGCGGAACCACTTCCCCCCTAACCACAGAGCGCCCGGATCATCGGGCGGCTGGAAAGGAATTGAACATCAATTCCCGTCTCCTCTGAAGTACGTCCTCCAGCTTAGGAAGCCGTATGCACCGTCCACATGCTACACTGCGGGAACTTGCACACGGCAGGCGAGTAGCCTTCGCAGCGGTACTCCGTCGATGACTTCCGTTCCCAGATTCATGTTCCTAACTTCCGGCGATCTCACGTGAACCACTGTGTAGCCACTGTCAGCAGGTCTCGCACTACTCTCAGGCCGGTGTATTGAACAGATCCTTCGCTGAACAGGCAACATGAAGGATTGATGAGTATGCAGGCTCGTTGCGTTCACACAGATACACTCTACCCTCTGTATGATCTGCGAATGCTTCGTTCGTGATACCGGGTGAGTACATGTTATTCCTCAGGCTCGCGCATACTCAGGCTGATGCATTTGACCAGAGCATTCGGCTTCCATCACATACGACTCGGCCCCTGACTGCAAGGCGACATGGGCCGTGTCGTGTGCGCAGCTAGCCCGACGAAGGCGTTTGCAGGATATCCCATTCGCGGCTTCTTTTGCACATGAGCGGGTTCTTATCTCATGCGGCAGAAGATGTCTGACCCGGCACTTGGGGCAGCCTTTGGACCGTGGCCAAGTTTAGAACGCCTATGAGTGCTGCGGAATAACATCGCGTGCGGGCTTCTCCTCTGTCCCTCCGCTGCTCAGCTTCCTGATGACGTTTCAATAGCCGCTGTTGCGGTTGAAACCCCGCAATGCGATGTCCGTTGTTGGGCAGACTATCGGGTTTTAGCTTGCACACGACGACGACTAAGAGTGTAGGTGCGTGCCTCGAAGGTAGATTCCCTGGCTGTATCTGACCTGACGAACGGAGACCACAGATATATACTCTCTTCCAGAAGGAGCATCATGTTCCCCTGTGAATGAAGCTCATGCGCGCTGCCCTGAGAACGGCGCTAGCTGATGAGAGCAGCGGAGTGTATCCCCAGTACGCCGACCTTCCGTATCTGTCCGTAATTAGCCATGGCTCACAGGGCCGCACCGGCGGATTTTGCAGCGCAATGTAAGCACTCAGCGGCGCAATCCCTGCGTCAACGCCGCAGAGCAAGTGACCGTACCTGTGCGAAGGCATACCGAAGAGCTGATGGCGCATGTGCACCGTGTGCCAGTGCCGGCTTGCCAAGGTTCACGCCCTGCGGGGCCGCCCACAGGCGATAACGCGTGCTCCAGGGCGCCGCATACACTTGCATCTGCCCGAGGTATGGTCTCTTATCGCGCGAGCCCGAGGGAGTACAAGTACTCCCAGCACCCAGCGCGCGAGGATCCCCGTCCGCAGCTCCCCTCCCCGGTCCCGCCATGGATTCCGCCATCACGGACGAGCGCATCGGCTCCGGGTCGAGCGGTAGCTCCATACAGGAGCAGGAGAAAATCGACATCGAGAAGTCGCGTATGTGCTTGACCAAGTGCCACCCGATACTCCCGCTGAACATAACTGGCAGCGGCCGTGCTGAAGGTGGAGGATGTGATAGGGGACTTTGAC
Source organism: Trametes polyzona (assembly GCA_022606195.1). Taxonomy (NCBI): domain Eukaryota; kingdom Fungi; phylum Basidiomycota; class Agaricomycetes; order Polyporales; family Polyporaceae; genus Trametes; species Trametes polyzona. The sequence continues at coordinate 1,922,076 of JABYQF010000007.1, read as the reverse complement.
GACCCAAACATCGACCCGGATGCCGTCCTCTTTGGTGCGTGCTCTGTCGATTTGCTCTGGGCCCAGCTGGACTCAGCGGGCCATTGGCAGAGGACGACTCCCCGTACCCCGAGGTCCGTTCTGCTGTGGCGAACACGGACGACCCCACAATGCCCGTGTCGTCCCTCCGAACCTGGGTGATTGGTCTCATCTGGGCGATCATCATCCCCGGCATGAACCAGTTCTTCTTCTTCCGCTTCCCCAGCGTGACGGTCAGCGCTGTAAGACTGGATTCCCGAGTCTGCTCTCTGTGGTACACTTACGCGTGGGTCCTAGATCGTGGCCCAGCTGATCTCGTTCCCCGTCGGCCGTCTATGGGCACGCCTCCTGCCTAACGTCAAGATATTCGGCGTGTCGATCAACCCTGGCCCATTCACCGTCAAGGAGCACGTCCTGATCACAATCATGGCCAATGTCGGCGCACAATCGGCGTATGCGGTACGCTCTCTCTTTGTCCTCTTGCTGGGACCAGGGCGTGCTCAAGTGTGAACCAGACGGATATCGTTGCGGTTCAAAGGGTGTACTACGACCAGGTCTACTCCTTTGCCTGTGAGCGCCCTCGCCGCCGTCATATTGTGTGACCTCACTGATTCCGCCATCCAACAGACCAATGGATGCTCGTGATGAGCACACAACTTGTGGGTGCCTTCCGCAGTACTAAGGTTCGCGTGCAGAACCAGGATTGACGCCGCAGTCCCTGTCAATCTCAGATCGGGTTTTCCATCGGAGGCATCGCTCGTCGCTTCCTGGTCCAACCGCCCTCTATGAGTGAGTACCTCTGCCACATGAGACCACGCACAGACGTTCATGTAGCGTTGTTGTATAGTCTGGCCCGCGAACCTGGTGACATGCGCGCTCTTCAACACGCTGCACTCGCAGGTGTACGCCGGAATGGGTAGCCGGGGCGGTATCAGTCGTGAACGGTTCTTCTTCTACGCGTTCCTCGGCTCGACGTGCTGGTACTTCTTCCCCGGGTACATCTTCCAGGCCCTCTCGTTCTTCAACTGGGTGTGCTGGATTGCGCCGAACAACGTCGTCGTCAACCAGCTGTTCGGGTACAGCAGCGGTCTGGTGAGTGATGCTCTCGATAAGCGTATTGCCGGTGATGCTGACTGAAGGTATCAGGGTATGTCTCTGATCACGTTCGACTGGGCACAAGTGAGTATCGGTGAACATGCACACCGCAGACACCTATTGACCGTCGAATACAGATCGCCTTCATTGGGTCTCCACTGGCGACGCCATGGTGGGCCGAGGCGAACATCGCGGCGGGCTTCGTATTCTTCTTCTGTGAGTCTATGTGGCACTCCTCTACCGCACATGTCACTTAACGCCGTCCAGGGATACTCACTCCTATCTTGTACTACACCAACACGTGGTACAGCAAGTACATGCCGTAGGTTTTCGACCAACCTTCCCATCACGGGCAACCTAACATCTCTGACGCAGGATATCCTCTCGCACGTCCTTCGACCGTTTCGGGCAATCATACGACGTCAAGCGCATCATCAACGACGACGCCACGATCAACGTGCAGAAGTACGAGGCGTACAGCCCGCTCTTCCTTTCGACGACATTTGCGATGTCCTACGGGCTCTCGTTCGCGTCGATCACCGCGACGCTCACCCACACATTCCTCTACTTCCGCAAGCAGATTTGGGTGCAGTCGAGGCGCTCAATGAGCGAGCAGCCCGATATCCATGCGCGGCTCATGTCCAAGTACCCGCAGGTGCCGGAGTGGTGGTATGCTGTAATCTTTGGTAAGTTGTCTCAGCGTCGCGTCGATTCATGCGCGCTCATGCTGATGTGCGAACCACAATAGTCACGATGTTCGTGTTTGGTGTGGTGTCGATCGAGGTGTGGAACACCCAGTTCCCGGTCTGGGCGTTCGTCCTGGCTCTCATCATCTGTAAGTCTCCTTGTGGGTCCGCCTGACTCGGGTTGGTCTAACACGACGCCCAGCGTTCGTGTACTCCATCCCCATTGGTATGATTCAAGCCATCACGAACCAGCAGATCGGCCTGAAGTGAGTGGCAGCATGCTGTCCACCCGGCCACATATTCAAACCCTTCACAGCGTCATCACCGAGCTCATCATCGGTTACGCCCTCCCCGGACGCCCAATCGCGATGATGATGTTCAAGACCTGGGGATATATCACCATGGCTCAGGCTCTGACGTTCGCGTCGGACTTCAAGCTCGGCCACTACATGAAGATCCCGCCACGCCCGATGTTCTGGTCGCAGGTCGTCGCAACGGTCATCGCTGGCACCGTGCAGCTCGGCGTGCAGGCATGGATGTTCACGAACATCAAGGGTCTCTGCGATCCGCACCAGCCAGACGGCTTTATCGTGAGTACTGGGACATTCACCGCTGGGGATGGCGTGCTCATCGTTTGCAGTGTCCGTCTACGCAAGTGTTCGGCACGGCCTCCATCATCTGGGGCGTCATCGGGCCCGCTAGGCAATTCTCTCCGGGACAGATCTACTAGTGAGTGATATGAAAGGGTTGCATGCGATCTTCAGTCTGACAATGTGTCCCAGCGCCCTCGTGTTCTTCTTCATCATTGGTATCGTCTGCCCCATCGCAGGCTACCTCGTCAGCCTCAAGTGGCCGAACTCGTGGATCAAGTACATCAACTTCCCCGTCATCTTCAGCGGTACGGGCCTCATCCCACCCGCGACGGCGGTCAACTACGTGCCCTGGTCCATCGTCGGCTTCATCTTCAACTACGTCATTCGCCGGCGCCACTTCTCGTGGTGGACAAAGTACAACTGTGCGTTGCCTCGCTCTCCCTTCGCGCAAAGATCTTCGCTGACGGCCGAATTTCAGATGTCCTGTCCGCGGCACTGGATTCGGGCGTGGCCGTGTCGGCCATCCTGATCTTCTTCATCCTCCAGTACCCCGCCAACGGCAGCATCGGCGCGAACACCATCCAGACTTGGTGGGGCAACACCGTGCCGTTCAACAACGCCGACGGCGCCTCCGCGCCGCTCATCAACCTCGCGCCGGGCGAGTCCTTCGGGTGAGTCGTGCCGCCCTCATTGCGCCGAAGATGCACACTGACGCATACTCCACTCATAGCCCGAGGAAGTGGTGATCGACCAGGTCACTGCCTGGGTGTACTTGTATATGCAGCTTCACAAAGATTGTACGATACGACCTGTATATGATACGTGCGTTCTGATTGTCTGGAAGCGGACTGCGAGAATGCCTGCGTTCCCGAAAGTCTTGTTTGCCATCTCGGCGCTGAAGGTATGGGGGTCCAAGCGTAAGCCTCTTTGCGGTGCAAACACCGAGCACAATCCGAACCCACTCGGTCCTAGCGCATACACCATGAAAACAGCCTAGGACTGACGCGCGTTTGTGGACAAAGCGTAACCTCCACCTTTATGCATGCGCAGCAATCGCAGTGTGGCGGCAACGCCCAGCACATCAGGCCCCTGCCCCATTCTTTCTGGATATATGAAAGCGGCTTGCATGTTGACTGCACCAACATCAGCAACACCTCCCCTTTCACCCAACATGGAACCCAACGATCCACCGATTTACTCCGCTCTTTCCTCGCTTCCCATTCGCAGACAAATCTCTCATTCCTACGGGACTCGTACTCGTTGCGGGCCCCACTCCACTGGCAAGCAGTCCCTACTGCTTCATGCATGACCCTTTGGGGATTGTGCTAGGGTCAGTCCACATTTGTGACCTACGAATACACATTCGAATAAAGCCGGCTGACTCTGAGTTACCGCTCAGTCTTTGCCGGTATTGAGCGTTGATAGGAACGATGGACGTCTTCGGGCGGCCTCCAGATTTATACTTGTAACAGGATGCAACCTGTGAGTCTCTTCTGCTGTGTTTTCCTCCTGACACGCTGACGGTGACTGCTCCAGAGAGGTGGAGTTTTGGAACATACCATTGCTAGAACTCGCCCTCGACTACAAGGATAAAAAGAAGCTCAGGATCCACTCTGGATACATGTATTTGCTGCAATCGTATCAGCCTATCTAGAAGGCGGCGTATCATCCCATAGCCTCCTACATATTCAATCCACATTACGTTGCCAAGGCATGCTTCTCCATCCAGGACAAGTGAGCAAGCGGGGTGTCTGATACATCATGCATAGAATTATTTCAAAATGATTATATACAACATCTCACAGAATCTATTGCCCGATGACGACCTGAATGTCAGTAAGCCTGCGAGGGAGAGGCCATCGGACGCAGCGACCCCGCATCACGGCAGCGGTGCCATACACGGTCTGGACTCTGATCGCATTTCGAGCGCTTGAGCGGTGCCAATGGTCTGTATCCTTATATTCCCACGCCTAGTTCAGTGGGGTGCCTGACGAGACGACGTCTTGACTCTTGCCCATCTTGCCTCTCTCTCGCCGCTTGCATGGCTTGTATTCGAATGGCTACATACGCGTTGACTCTGCACATTCCTGGCTCGAGACATCATGGTAACACCCTGGACTTAACCGCCTTCTGGCCAGCTTAGAACCATGGTCGGATTTCGCTGCGCAGTTGCCCGACCACCGCGGCACCCGACGCATAGCCGTGCCTGAGCGAGCTAGCGGGCTCACACGCTCGGCGGTACCGACCACACAAGTGCTCACTTCCGGTCGTCCGTGCTGACTGTCTTCATCACAGACCACCGCCCAGTCCATTCATTTCACCTCTACTTAACAGCGGCCGTCAGGGCCCATCATCTCCCACACTCGCTCGTACAAAAGCCCGCTCACCCACGGTCTGAGTAGCCCTTGCTTTGCCCTTACTTGTCTATCATCACTCGTCGCCCATTATTGCCTGCGTTGCTCGCGCTCGGACACCCGATTACACGCCATGGCCGGAGGATTTGGCGACCGCCTTGCGCGCGGGGTGACGTTCTGGGGAACGGTCGGCGCGGTGATGACCGCCTTGAAGCTCAAGGAGCGGTACGACGACTGTACGTGTTCAACAAGCACGGCATGGCGCACTTGAAACTGCCTGCTGACGAGCGCACTGCCTAGATTCTCATCTGCCTAACGATGAGGAAGGACTGGGACGTGGGCCTGTCGCGCTGCAGACACCCAACATGGACGAAGAGGCGGCCGATGGCGCGTCCTTGCTCGACACGACGCTGCAGAGCGGGCACCAGAAGCGGCAGCGCAAGAGGGACTGCTGCGTCTGCTGCGGGATGCGGTATGTCGGCCTCCGTGTTCCTGACGGGTGTTCCCGCCGCTCACGATCCGCGACCAACACAGCTGCGGTCTCTTCTGGAAAGCGTTCGGGATCGTCCTGCTGCTCTTCCTGGGATACCAGGCGGTTAGACTGGCGATCTGGGCTGTCAAGGTACATTGCTCGAGCGGCTCCGTCTGTCCGGGTCGTCAGACTGATGACCATGTGCACAGCCCAAGCCCACTGGACTGGAGGGGATGCCGGAGTTCAGCAAGTCACTAGGATGCGCAGATGTGCCGTATCTGTACAACGGCACCAAGATGGAGATCGACCTCCCTGTCGGATCCCACAAGGGCGACCACTCCATCGACGTGCGCGGAGGCGCCTACGGCACCATCGTCCTCGCGCAGGGCTCGGCCGACTTGAAGGAGATTCGATACGAGCTCACCGTGCGCACCGATACCCCTGCGCTGCTGGACTCAGTGCTCTTGGACTACCCTGTACCGGAGGATGTGTCGGACGGCATGCGCAACAGCCGGCTCCAGCTCGTGACGCCCAGCGACCTGGCGGACGGCTGCATGCGGTTTGACGCGACGATCTTCCTCCCGCGGAGCCTGCGCACGCTGCACGTCCAGGCGCACGCGCTCACGCAGATCAAGTTTGACCCGGACTCGAACTTCAACCTCGACAAGCTCTCGGTGAGCATGTACCGGCTCGACCCGCTCACGATGCTCCTCCCGGCCGAGGGCATGCACGCGCAGAGCATGAAGCTGCAGCTCACCCGCGGTTGGCTCGTCGGGGACGTCACCATCGTCGACCAGGTCTCGCTCACGACGCAGAACGGAGACGCGGTCCTGAACGTGCGCGTCCACCCCGCGCCGTCGAGCGCCGAGCCGCCTGCGCCCGCGCGCCTCCTCACGTCGTCTGGTGCCGGCCGCGCGGACGTAACGTGGGTGTCGCACGACGGGGAGGGTGTGCCGCACCGCCCGGTCGACGCGACGCACCACACGTCGATGGGTGGGGAAGTGTACCTGACGTACAAGGACGCGGCGTACAACGGCACGGTCGACCTCAGCGCGAAGTCGTTCTCGGCCTCAGGCCTGCAGAATGCGTTCAAGCAGGACGGAGGACTGCCGTACGTCGGGAGCCGGGAGGGCGTGGACCACATGCTCGTCAAGGCGCAGGGATGGGTGGGCCTGTACTTTTGATCACAGGGATGTGGGAGCTGCTCTCTCTGGGAATACCCGTGCGCTCTCTGCGTGTTTGTTTGGGGGATAACATGTACTATACACCACATACTCAAGCCTATAATTGGATCGACGGATGCCTCTCTGCTGCAGCCGTGGAGCGGCTTGCGACATGCTGATGAACGCTGTACACTCGGCCCGGCGGCGCACGTAGCAGACAGACGTCCATCTTTTTGACGTCCGGCACGTCCGCATGACGCTGTGTTTGTAAGGAGGGCCGGTCCAGCCGAAGCTTCTTTTCAGCAGCTTTCCCTCGGACGAGTTTACGAGTCATAACAGACGCAATCGCCGGAGCTGAGGCGCCTCGCCCCAAGTTGACCCGAGTCAACCGCCCCGTCGCCGTCCCTGCCAGCTCGACTTGCCTCCTACGACAACTCTACTCAAGGACTTGGGAGCGTCCACCACCACTCTCCCACCGCGCGCGTCGAAGTAGCCCCGCCAGTGGTAGCTGGTGGCATCGTCCAGCCATCTCGATATTGAAGATCATCGGCGGCCCGGACTAGCCGGAGAGGGGGCCGTGCGAGCCGAGGAGTGTACGCTGCCTGCACCGCGCCAACTCAGACCCGCCGTGTACAACCGTCGGGGGTACAACAACCTTGGAAGGCCGCGACGCGTCGACAGGTTACGGAAGAAGTGCCCCACTACGCCACGACGCCCGTGGACCGTCGTGGACCTACAACTCGCATCGGCCGCTCGATCTGATCGACCCCGGTGCTCCATCGCCAGTATTTCGCATCCGCTTGCCGTGACGCTCGCACCCAAACGCTGAAAGCCGACGGCCACTGCGTCCAGCTGCGCCATCCCCCTGGCACCCGAACAGATCACCGTAGGATTCTCGTAGGGCACCCGGGTTCCTCATGGACGCCGACCAGAAGACAGCGTCCACCCAGCCGCGGTCCGACGATGAGGCCGCCCCGGCCTCCGGACCGTCCACCTCGACGCAGGGGAAGATACAGAGAAGTGCGAAAGGTATGCCTGGTCCCTGCGTTGATATTGAGACGCATGTATATTGACCAAAATGCCTGGATGCAGCGTGCGACAAGTGCCGCAAGGCGAAGAGCAAATGTGAACCGTCGCCAAAGGAGGGCGAACCCTGTAAGACGTGTGCGACAATAGGAGCAGGTCAATGTCCCCCACATTCCCAGAATATATCGTAACTGACTGGAAACTGGCCGACCGATAGAGTGCACGTACACTGGTGCGCATATATCCACATTCGCACCGAGGACGATGTCTCACTTATCTTGGTAGCCCCGAGCTTTCGGAGAGGACCTCCGAAGGGATACATACAAGCGCTGGAGCATCGCCTACACCAAGTCGAGAGCGTCTTAGCAGCAATCATGTCCTCTAGTGACGTCCGCTCCAAGTCGATCGTCAACGAGCTCAGCAAAGATGAACTTGCTGGGTATATTCTGGACACCGTTGACGCCGGCCCATTCGTGAGTCCCTGCGTCTACCGCTTAGTGTGTCGTTATGTCATGCTGGTTTGCGTTATAGGGCAAGACGGGGCGTGAGAAGCGAGCCATCGATACCACGAAGGACAACTTCTTTTCTTCCATTGTCTCAGAGAAGCCCAAGGCACAGAGTCATCGTTCCCGACGCGAGTCGCGTGCGACTCGCGAGAACGTGATTGAGAACGTTATTGCTCGTGGTGGGTATACCCGCCCGCTCATCCCGTCGTAAAGCTTACAACGACTTTACGCCACCAGACCCGATGATCCAGACCACCAGACCAACACTTCTGTGGCAAGACCGTTTGTCTGAGCGCCTCGCGCGCTCCTTCGGTGAGGGCTCTACTAGCCCGCCACCCGTACCGTCCGGATCCCAGAGGGCCGAAAGCCATACGTCTGAGCCTCCCAGAACAAAGCGGCGGCTGGAGGAGCCACCACCAAACTCGGTCCAACTCACGACCCCATACCTGCATACAGCCCGGTCTCTCTCCTCAGCAGGTATAAGACATCCCGGGGCTCTATGTATGCGTGACTGATTGTGCGTTTAGCGACCACGGAGGTGAGCAGCGAAGACAACCTTGATGATTGTGCGGACGCCTTCGGTAACCTCTCCATAGACGAGAACCGCGAGGTGCGACCTCGATAAACCTGAACCGTTTACTCCTCCACTCGTACTCAGAATTTGCTATAGGTGCGCTATCACGGCAACTCGTGCGGACTACAATTGTTAGCCCACGCAGAACGGACAGACGGACGAAACCTCAAGGGAATATGGTATATCTCACTCCAAACGCCCTCTCAAATGTCCCTGACCATCATATCTCCCCGTAACCTCAGGAACTTCCCGATGGCCAAGCTATGGCACAAAGCAGGAGACGGCAGCGGGCTGTTCATCGATAACCCGGATGCTCGACTCGAGTACAGAGTGCGCCTCCCTCCGCCCCACATACAGGACCGGCTCGTGCAGGTGTACTTCACCTACGTCAACCCCGCGATACCGGTGGTGGACGAGGAATCGTTCATGAGCCAGTTCAACTCAATGTACGTGCCACAATTTGAAAGGACCCGGAGGCGGTATGCTGACAGCCCACACGCGTGTCTACAGGAAACTCGGGTACGTTCCGACGTAGTACCACTGTCCGCCTTTTTCTCAGCGAACGAGTGTTTGCACAGATACACCGACTCCGGTCGGCCATCCCGCCCTCCGTCGGTAGTCAGCGGCGAAGTGCAACCCGAACGTCCGCAAACGCTCTCCAAGCTCCTCCTCTTCGCGATCTTCGCCTACTCCGCGAGCTACCTCGACAACCTCCCCAACGCCTGGAAGCCGCAGGACAAGGCCGCGGCTGGGCGTGCAGACGACTACGCGACGTGCGCGCGCAGGATCCTGGACACAATGTACCATGAGAGCCGGTCGTCTACCGTGCAGGCGCTCATACTGCTGGGGATGAGGGAGTTTGGGATTGGTATGGCACATATACATAGCATATGTACCGCTAATGTTGACTATATGCGCCTACCAGGTAGCCTAGAAGAGGGATGGCTGCATATTGGTAAGTGCCCAGTCGAGCCTAGCCTCGTCTTGTTGCTCACGCGTCCGCATTGCAGGAATGGCAGTACGCATGGTAAGTCCATCGCGTGCTCACGCGCTGGTGATATGACTGTATACTGAACCCTCTTAGGCCCTAGACCTAGGTCTTAATCGCAACCCTGAGAAGTGGACGCATAACGGCCGCGAGCTGTTCACGGCGAAGGAGAAAGAGATACGGAAGCGCATATGGTGGGCGTGCTGTCTCGCCGACAAGTATGTCCTTACCCCCGTTACGTACTGCATATAGGCGTATCTCTTGGACTCACTGGACTGCAGGTTTTCAGCACTTTTCCTTGGACGAACGATTGCAATTCATGAAGGAGACAGCTCGACGCCTCTGCTCGAGGTACCTCCAGTATGTGCGACCCGGGCTATCGCCTGACGGGTGATTCTCACAGCAAGCGTATCGCAGGACGACGCGGACATAATGTGGCAACCCTCTCCGATTGACCCGCGCTACAGCACCATCACTCCCGTTCCCGCCGTATACTTCGGCTACTTCCACCACATGTCGTCGCTATGTACGTGTTCCTCCTTGCTCTTCGACCTGCGCCACTGATTGTGCCACTGTACTTACAGACATCATCCTTGGCGAGGTGTTCGCGAACATATACCGTGTCTCGAGAGCGCAAACGGTACCTCCACGCGCCCTGCGCTCGCAATTGTACAGTCGACTGCTTCAATGGGCTCTCGAGCTCCCCGAACACCTGAAGTACAACCCCGCGGCTAGTGGGCGCCCTTGTCCCGCACCGCACGTGCTGGTCATGCACATTCAATATTGGGTGACAGTGCTCCTCGTCCACAGGCCTTTGTAAGTTCGCGTCTGTGCCTCACGTCGATGCCCGAAGCTTACCAGATGCTACGAATATAGTATCCCTAAAGGCGCTGAGTACGTGTACTAAGTCAATACGCATGTGTGAGATACTGACACAGTGCACGGGAAGCCTTGCTCGCGCGGGATCCCCCTCTCTGGATCCTGACCCTGTACCATGGGAGTCCTACGACATTTGCCAAAGCGCGGCGAGCCAGATAGCATCCTTTGGTGTGTTTCTCTGAACTCTCGACCGCAGTCGCGCATCGGGCTGACCGTCTCTGTTCACAGCAATGGCGTATCACGAGAAGTACGATATGCGGTGGGCGCCCCCTCTGGTAGCGACGTGCATCCAGGCTGCGGGGTACGTCCTCCGCTTTTTCACAGCGGGATATAATGGAGCTGAAAACATCCTATCCAGGATTATGCACGTTATCACACGTACGTTCTCCGGCGTTGCCCGCCCGCGGCGTTGAAGTTGATGGCATTTACAGTGAAGTACAAGCCATTGGACGCGCAAGCCAGTATCGGATTACAGAAGTGCATCAGCGCCTTGACCGGTATGGAGGTGCGTTGACGTTCCCTTGGCTCCGTCAGAAGATACGATCGACAAGGCATGCTAGGCCACCTGGGCCACAGCGACACGCGTTCGCGACCTGATCAAGAACGCCAAGGTCAACATCGATAGCGCGTACTCGTCGCTGGCTGGGGCGAGTGTCGATCAACGCCAGAAGAGGCCCGTACAGGTCGCGTTTGCCTTTGACCACACATACGACGCTCGAAGCCAGTCCTCTACACCACCAACCCCCCTACGTGCATCAGCCTCTCAACAACACCAACCCGCTCCCGCACGCAGCATGCAGCCCCAAACCCAGGCTCCGGCCCAGTATTCGCGCGGAGGATCGTATATCCCCAGTACACACTCTCAACCCCCGCAGCGCTTTGTCTCTTCGGCCCCGGCCACCACTCCGGACCTTACCGGCTACATGCCGGGGTACGACTCTTGGTGGCCTATGCTCGACGGCAGCGAACACCTCCCCGGTATAAGCACGGGACCGAGCGCGGCCGGCCTCACTACTTCCACCTCCCAGCCCACCCTACCACAACACCCCGTGCGCATCGGGGTCGCCCACCTCGGGCCCACGGGAGCGAACCCAAGCCCAAGCGCGAGCGCGAGCGGCGCGCTACCGGTTGGAGGCGGCGTCCCGCAGGGCGAGTTCACGTTCGGGCAGCAGCACTTCTCGCCCGAGTTCCTGCAGGCGATGCGCGACCCGATGCTGCACTTCCCGTCCGCGTTCGGGCGGATGTACTAGCACCGGCCTCGCGCTGGCGGCGTACGGTCATTCTGACGCTAGCCGTAGCGCGATGCCTGACCATCAGAGAAGAATAGGGATGCGGTGTCTTTTTGGGAGTTGGGAGAAAGAGGATTGTTGTATTAGACTTGGTGGCTTCGTGTGTCCATTTTGACGGCCTTGATGATGTCCTTGTCTCCACGAGAGCGGCTCGCTCGACTCGGAGCTTGAGCCGGTCTTGTATGTATGTTTTGTTTTGTATGTGTCCTATACAACTGAGTAGATGAAATGACATGACTGTACTTCGCGAGCCTACAAGCACCTCCCCACAATGGAGGAAATCCAAGCTTGCTGTGGACCTCTCTATCCCTTCACTTGTTGTCCAAGACAATGAATGCTGCCACATCGCCACATCATCATTTTCAACAGGCCGCGGCCCAAATGTGGCCCCGGACACAGCCATGGCCAACCCAGACGGCCCTGACCATTGTCCTGTACTGCTTATAAGTAGGGTGACTTCGAGGGCATCAGACCACACACCCTCACCCGCGTACCGCGACCACCACGTCTAGAAATGCCGCCTCTCTCGCCCTCTGGGCATCCAAGTCTTGAACACCTCCCATATGACAGACAAACCCCTCAATGCGCTCTTGGCATGCCCAACATGCCCCTACGGGTATGCACGCGCCCGGTACTCGGCGATGCCATTCGTCCCACGAGCCACCGCCTACGTACGTCCGTTCCCATGATTCGTGCAAGCACTCTAGCCTCATACCGGGCCGTGTCGCCTCGTCCATGACCATAGCTCGCGATACCCGATGCGCCCCAGAAACGCCTCAGGCAAATATCGCCTCGAAAGGAAAGGTGGTTGCCAGCAAGTCGGCCGGAGGCTGATTATGCAAGGCTCCAAAACGCGACGCAGGGGTCTCGAAGACCGCCCGACCCTCGTGGTCGCCTCAGCATGGCGTACAATCGGTAAGCCCCTCAATCTTGTCGTGTCCGCAGCTATGCGATGCTCACCCTTTGTGCAACTACAGCCAACCCAGAGGACGGACGTCGGGATGCCCAAGAAGAGGTGGAGGTCCTGTGCTATCCTTGCCAGGGCGTCCTGGTACATGAGGGAATCGAACGTCGAGGGCTGGATGCACTGATTGAGGCCGATCCGCAAAAGAACACGAATCGTAACGTATCTTGTGTACTGCTGTAACAATGTAGTCATATAAAATGATATTGACGGCTGCTGCTGAGGTCCGGCCAAGGATACCACATCAGCAACACTTGAGCCAGAGTCATAAGTGAGAAAGCATCATCGGCTGAGACTGGAGACCATGCTCGCGCGCGCCCTGCCGTAGATCTACCTGTGCATCCCCTTCGAACACCTTGAGGCCGTCGACGAAGGCGTTCCACTGGTTGTCGTCCACGATAGGCGCGTTCACGTACGCAAGCACGTCCATCTCCTGGATCAGCTCGCCCAACATAGGCAATACCGCATCCTGCGCCCGCGTCTCCATCTCTAGTTGCTCTGCGCGTCCAACGCCCACGTGCTCCGAATACCACGCCGAGTCGAGATTTAGGGCGTTAGCGACGTACAGGTCGATCAACACAAGTCGTACGCCTTGCGCGACTGCAGCGTCGTACGCCATTCGGTGCCCGATCGCTTCCACCATGGGGAGACAGCGCGGTAGGATCAGACGGTTGGCTTCGGCGCCGCGGTGGTTCTCGAGGCTACAGGCTACCTCGCGTAGTTGGGCGAAGAGGCCGGACTCGTGCTTCGCGAGCAAGGAGCCAGGATTTGTTGACGGCGGAAGTATGTATCGTCCGACAAGTAGCTCGTTCACAAGACCTGCAGGGAAAGGGGGTTCAGCTACAAGTCCTCCACACTGGACGAATGAACAAGAAGAATGACGTACGAATGGCAAGTCCGAGAACGTCGCCCTCCGCAATGGCCAGCCCGCGGAGCTCGCTCTGTAAGCGGCAAAGCGATGTTAGCGTCGAATGGGCTGGTCTAGGCCCACCGAACCTGAAACGTACATGGAAGCAGCTCAACTGGTTGTGCGCGAACATTCCCTGCGCGCCGCATCTCTCTGAGACCGCGAGAACGCCTTGCTGCGAATGCTGCATCGCGACACTCTTGAACACCGCCGCGATTCCATGCCGCACGCGCTTGTCCAAGCTCGCATCGCAGAACTGAGCAATCGCCCAACGCTGCATAGCCTGCATCACATACGCGTTCGCCGCCATAGCAAGGATGGGGGCATGCTGAGTCCGGAACGCGAGGAGCGGCGTACGCCTCCCCGGGCTCCCGACCTGGCGCCGAAGCGAGTACAGGGCACCGATGGTATCCGTGGCCTGCATGGCGGGGAGCGTGAGGCAGGAGAGCGCGATGGTCCCGATGGAGACTCGGTGGATCACGTCCATGAGGTTTGCGTGCCCGTCGGCGGGCTTCTCTAGCGAGCCGAGCAGCGCGTCGGGGGGCAGCCGGACGCTGCGGAACGTCGTGAGGGCATGCATCATTGGATGGGTCCCGCCGCGGAAGGGAAGAAGTCTTCAGAGAAAGCGTCAGCGCGCTCGGGGCCGAATTGTTACTGCCACAGGCTGATCGTACCTCGACTGCACCCCTGCGCACATCTGTTCTCCGTCGTTGAGGGAGACGATGAACGGCCGATGCCCGCGGTCCTCGCCGTTCACGATGAGCTTCGCGAAGACCACCGCAATACATGGCAGCCCGGCGGGCACTGTGGGAGGCATGAACCTATGTTTCCACACTTGTTAGGTCGTGTATATGTCAGAACGCAAAGCCCGTACTTGGAGGAAGCAGGGGTCGGCGAATCCAGTATGAAGTCGCCCGATGGCTGGAGAGTGGCCGTAGTTTCCATGTTGGCAATATCGAGGCCATGTCCAAGTTCCGTCAACATGAATTGTCCACTGTAGGAACGCAAGGGTGAGCCGGTCAAAATCCGGCCCCAGAGGCGCGCTACATACTGTTTACTATATTGCAACAGGTCCTCCACGAGTGTGACAAGCTCCGGACGCTCGGCGGCATAACGCGCGATAGTCCCTGCGCAGAGATTGTACTGTATGCTCAAGAGCGACATTGCCGCGCCATCTACAAGAGCGATCGGGTCGTTGTGCAGCTGCCAGAACTTCGGCGACAGCGACAGAATGTCGTGCATATTCATATCTGCAGAGTGGGAATGTCGGACATCGAGCATCGCTATGAGACTATACGGGACTTACTGTACGCCAAGCCGATTGCTCGTGCCTTCTTGTAGGAGAGCAGCGCTCGTTCATGATCGTCCGTTGAATAGACTGAGGTGGTGAAGAGCGGGGAGCGCAGGAGGTGCAGGGTTCGTTGGGGGATCGATTCTGACGACATGTTCAATGGGTGCCTGAGTGTATATGTATGGCAGTTGGGAAGGGTGAGAGGATGATAGAAGAGATGTCCCCGTATTTATGTGGGCATGCCATGCTGCAATGAGGTCTAGTTCGAATCTGGAGGCAGACCGAGTCAGCCGCCATGTCACAGAATAAGAGAGGATGGGGGACGCGTAGTGCCGGTGCTCACGGCGACTAAGACAGCTCGCGACGATCATGCTCATGGCTAGCGGGGCAGCACGTCGGAGTCATAGCCCTTGGGATTGTGGCACGACAGTTTTGGTGAGTATAGATCCTGAACGTGTTCGGAGATGTTCAGCGCACGACATTCCGCCTTGGAGTGACCGGAGTTCCGCTTCTCTGGGCTACCCTTAGCCGCCGTCCTGGCGTCGCGTATGGACGTCAACACAACCTAGTATGCCTCTTGCAATAATATACTCCTCGATTTTCGCTGGGATCGCGGTGCAAGGCAAAGCTTCCCTGCATCCCATGTACACGCCGTCATTCGCTAGTTGCCTTCGCCGAGGGAAACCGCCTCCACAACGAGGGGTATAGCCAAGGACGAAAGGCGAGCATGACGCCACATGGTGACGAGTGTACGCGTACAGCCATGCGCTGGCAGCACGAATCGAGCCGGAGCGTGCCAGCTCCGATGTCTCTTTATCCGCTGTCTCAGTGTCTGGTAGTATTGTGATGGAGAATGATGCATGCATCGGCAACGCATCGCCAGTGAGCATTCGTACCGCCAGGGGTGGTCACGCTATGTGAATATCTCGCCTGTCTTTCACACCGCACACGTCGGGCGGGGGCAAAGCCCAGGCTATGAGCACCATTTCCGAACAGCCTACATACACGGTAGCCGTGGTACAACACTCACCGGCACATCGCACGAGAAACGTCTGGATGCCAATTTACTCGTTTGTTCCGGGGATAGACACAAGCTAAAGGTACCGATCTGCTTGTGTACATGCGGTCGGTCGTGGTGATTCTGCAGAAAGGTGCATCGGCAGTGGGCGCCCGCACAGCCGCCGCGCCACCATTCTCAAACTGCACGATGGCACGACCACGGCAGATCCCGTGCAAAGGTCTTCGACTATCGGATGGTCATGCGCATTGATTTGGAACGTAGGCTTGCAATCCAGCTTCCTGTCCGGTGATGGCTCGCGTGAATCCAATGAGAGCCACCTCAACAGCCTGGGACCACAACTCGCAAAGAGGTAGTAAGGGACAACGCGAACGTTGCATTTTGGAGCCATAGACATGTAGTATGTAGTCCTAGTACGCGATATGAGGATGTGACTAGTGATAGCTAGCTAGCTAGTAGCAGGTAGGGAGTACAGACCAGTGTAGTAGCAGTAGGGCTAGTAGACGATAGCGATGTGTAATGTAGTAAAGACAGTGCGTCGAGTAGTGATACTACGTACTATAGGGCTAGTGGAGGCAGCAGCAGGCTAGAGCTACGCACGCAGCGCCCTCGTGAAAGGGCTAAAAGCGAAGGAAGTAGTCTGAGCGGTAGCGGCTAGTAACAGGTATACACAGTATAATGAACGAACGAATGAACGAAGATAGCGCCTGGGTGACTCGACTCGAGGAGGCTACTATGATACAGTGGGCTATACAGTCGGGGAAAGTGAGATGAGAGAGCAGAGGGAAAAGAGGAAAGAGGAGAAAGCGGGATTAACACGCTAAATTTACAACACGTAGCTGAGCACGACGGGGACAAGCTCCGCATACTGCCAGTGAAGTCCGAAGCGGTGAGCAGGGAGAAGAGCGGGGCGAGGGAGGTCGTCGGTGCATGTCCAGAGGCAGAGAGGATTACAGGTGAGATCTCACCATCTCGCGCTGGACGCCCAGCGGCATCCTCGGCTCCCGGAACACCTCCACGTGGCCTGTGCCCTCGTACACCTTGAGGTCGTCGACGAACGCGCTCCACCGCTCGTCGCTCACGAGCGGTGCGTTGATGTACGCGAACACGTCCATCTCCTTCACGAGCTCGCCGAGCTTCGGGAGCAGCTCGTCCAGAGCGCGCGTCTCCATCGAGTGCTGCGCCATCCGTCCCAGGCCAGCGTGCTCGGCGTACCAGGCGGCATCGAGCTTGACCACGTTCGCGACGTAAAGGTCAATGATGGCTTGGTCGAGACCCTGCGCGACGGCTGCGTCGTACGCCATCCGGTGACCGATAGCCTCAGCCATGGGCTGGCAGAAGGGAAGGACGAGGCGGTTGACTTCGTCGCTGCGGTGACCAGGCGCGGACTTCACGATCTCGCGGAGCTCAGCGAACATGCCTGCTTCGTGACGGGCAAGGAGGGAGTTCGGGTTTTCGGACGGCGGCATCGCGTAGCGGCCAATGAGGAGCTCATTGACAAGCCCTTCATGAGAATAAACGTCAGTGGCGCACGGACATTGAGAACGCGAGGTGTGCTCACGAATTGAGAGACCGAGAATGTCGCCCTCGGCAATGGCGATACCACGCGTGTCGTTCTAGTATAGAGGTCCCTGTCAGCTGAAAGCGCAGTCCGATGATTAACGGTGATCCTTACGTGGAGCTGCGTCATCATGTTGTGAGCGAAGAGACCTTGGGCACCACACCGCTCAGAGACACCGATAGCAGCCTGCTGGGAGTGCTGGATCATGACGCTCTTGAAGATCGCCGCAATACCATGGCGCACTCGGCGGTCCAGACGCGTATCGCAGAACTGCTTGATCGAGTACCGCTGCAGCGCCTGCATGACATACGCGTTCGCTGTCGCCGCGAGAACGGGAGCCTGCTGCGTCCGGAAGTTCAAGATCGGCATGCGGTTCGAAGGTCCGCCGACCTGCCGCCTGAGCGAGTACATCGTCCCAATCGTCGCGTACACCTGCGTGAACGGGAGCGCGATGCACGAGAGGCCAATTGTCCCGATAGTGATGCGCTCGATGATGTCCATGAGGTTCGCGTGCATGTCCGCAGGCTTCTCGGGCGCGCCCAGCATCGACCCGCGCGGCAGGCGGACATTGCAGAAGGACGTGATGGAGTGCGTGACCGGGTTCGGCCCGCCCCGGAAGGGAAGTTGTCTGGCAGGAACGGGATCAGCGAATTGTGGCATGCGGTTGCGGTGCGGACACCCACTTGCACTGAACACCGGTGCACATCTGCTTGCCGTCGTTGAGCGCGACGATGAACGGGCGGTGGCCGCGGTCTTGCCCGTTTACGACGAGCTTCGCGAACACGACCGCGATGCAAGGCAGACCTGCCGGGACCGTTGGGGGCATGAACCTGCATGGCGGACGGGTCAATGCTTGGCGATGTCTGGCAGGAGGCTAGAACATACTTCGCGGCGCTAGGATGTGGCGTGTTGAGGATGAACTCGCCGGTAGGGAGCATGGTGGCAGTAGTCTCGATATTCGAGATGTCGAGACCATGGCCGACCTCGGTCATCATGAACTGCCCGCTGCAAGGCGTACGGTGTCAGAGCCAATGCTACACATGCAATGCGAAAGACGTACTGTTTGCGATACTGGAGAAGGTCCTCTACCAGAGGGATTAGCTCTGGTCGGCGCCCGGTGTAGCGAGCGATGGTTCCGGCACAGAGGTTGTACTGTATCGAAAGAAGAGTCATGGCACCGAAGTCCATGGCAGAGATGGGGTCGTTGTGGAGCTGCCAAAACTTTGGTGTAAGCGACAAAATGTCGTCGATGGTAAGGTCTGCGAATGCGGAGCCGTGAGCTGGATGTACGAATGGCCATGACGGGGGGAACTCACTGTAGGAAAGGCCGATAGCTTTCGCCTTCTCATACGAGAGCATCGCACGATCATTGGGGTCCATTGTGTGGATCCGGGTGGAGAAGAGGGGCGAGCTGGCGAGGTGGACGGTGCGGCGAGGGAAGTTCTTGGACGACATAGTGAAGGACTAGGCTAAGATAGCGGAAAACGGATACGGTAGGGAGGGAACGAATAAGATACCGAAGCTGCGAGAGTAGGGTAGGGAAGACCGGGAGTAGGATAGCGAGGCGGCATCTGCGCCGAGCGGTGCGGACTTATATACACGGATGCGGGCACAGGCTGTGGGAGACTGCGAGAGCGAGTGCCATCCGGAAATGGCACATCTGCCCTGGCCGCGGCGAGTAACCGGGCACTGCATCTGTCGATGCCTGCACGGGCGGGCCACGTTCCCCATGTCGCGATGCACGAAACAGTCGCTGTCCAGGCGGTGGCCGGTGACTCCCAGAACGCACGCACGCACCGCTCGCCCGCCAGATCCTGATCGCCCCCGCGTTCAAACTCAGCCCGCGTTTCGGGCTCCGCGCTGGCGTCTGCCCGGCACCGTGCGTCTCTCCAGGGTGTAGCTTGGATAGTGCCATCAATGGATATCCGCGGATGAAATTCGTTTCCCAGCAATCCGTTCCCACGAAAAGCCATCCGTTTGGGCTCATAGATGTCCCACGCTGTGTGAGGTCACGAACAGTCACGGAACAGTCACGACACTCGCGCGCGGCGCGCCGCGCGTTGCAGCCTGCGCGCGACGAACGACGAGCGACGCGCCTCGCGACCAGTCTGCGTTCATCGTTCTCAATGGAATCAGCAAGCAATGTCTTTATAGACGTTGCGTGCGAAGATGTTTGTTGGATTGTGGGCGGACACCCCTTGGTACAGCGCGGAGACGGCTGCGGGAATCATCGTGAATTCGTCGCGACCTCTTTGGTCTCCTCAGCCAAGATGACGTCGCACACTTTCAAGATACTTTATTACTGCTAGCTAGTCCTTCTAATAGTCTCGTCTAATTGCTGCTACTACCACGCTATACTCCTCGAATAATGTCAAATTATGTTCCATCGCGCTCGCAGACTTTCTCACTTCCTCGCGCGTCGCGCGAGCAGCGTCGGCGGGTCGCTCGCGAGTCGCGGCTCACCGCCGTGATTATCATTGCTGACTTGCACGCTTTATGTCATGTCACTTCGGGATTGTGGGAGTGGATGTACACGGATGTTGGCATCCGCGGATGTCTTTTCCCACGGATGCACGGATGATCTTGGATACATCCAAGCTAAACCCTGCGTCTCTCGCCCGCCGTCCTCTTACGGCAAACCCTCCGTCTGACATGTTTGAGCGTGCCCCGCGTACAATGTCCAGCCCTGCCAGAACATGCGCTGACGACCATCGCACGCCGCACCGACCCTCCGCGCCCCAGCCCCAGCCAGTGATCGTCATTAACTCAGCTCACCCAGCGGCACCCCGCTTGCGTACCGCATCTTGGCACAGCCGTCTCCGAGTCCGCTCTTCGAAGCACACGGACGGCGCACCGTAACCTTTCTTCCAAAGCTGGACATCCACCTTCGCGCCGGATGGCCCCGCAGTTGACAATTACTTCGCGTCTATCGCCATCGATGAGTCCCTCCTCCCGCTCATCTTTTTGTCAAGCAGATACCCGTGCCCCATGCTTTCCCGCCTGACGCCGCAATTCCGTTCATATTTCAGGCTTAGACCCAGCGTGTACGTTAACCTCGGCCGCACACGAGGCGCCTCCGCGCGCAACGTCTCCACCCTAGGACGCGAAGAAGCGTAGAGTGGGCGCTCGGGTTGCCCAGCGGGCGCACACATTGCATCATGGGGCCCGCTACGCAAGTCCGAAATTGTCGCAACGGCCTCTCGGACGTCGCCCGCGGGACCGCTGCGCGTGCAGGGCTAACAAACCAGCGGAGAGACGCGATGGTGACACGCCCGCAGGCATCAAATCCCACCGGGCCCTCTGCCGTGCCTTCTTCACCCGGTGCCCTTCACCCTTCCTCGTGTGGTTATTGTTCTTGTTGTCCGGACAAGGATGATTGACGGCGGCTGATTTGTCCACAGGCACCGTTCGACGGACACCGATCCCCTCGGCGAACTGTCATGGTCCAGGGCGTCTGGCACTCTCTCGACTCCGCAGTGCGTCCGTCGGTACTCGTACCCACGCCTTCTCACGAGGCAAGCGGAGGAGTCATAGAGGCCCCCCACTTTCGGGACTGCGAGATGGCGGGGGACTTATGAAACATCCGGCAGTGGGCGTCGCGCAGTGCACGTCGACCCGGCGAACGACCCGCGACCGCCCCGCAGAATAAACGGTTCTGCCAAGTGGCCGTGGGCGGCGAACTCGAAGTGTGCGCGGTGCAGCGTCGGCCCAGCCTCTGCGCATAGCCGGAGCTCGCGTTTCCCAGCAGCCGTCCGCCCCGGCGCGCAGGTGGCAGACTTGCATTGTCATGGGCTTCCGCCTCTTCGAACGCCGTCGTGCTTCTCGAGCGGAGAAGGTGCGCTAATCCCCCTCGCTTCGCACGACGTCTGCACAGGTGATTGAAGGCTATTGTGGCTGATTCTCCCAAACGCCCACAGAAGCAGCTCAATCGCCCTCGACCCACACTTACTTAGCCGTTATGGGCGCAGCTCGTCTGCCTCGACCGTCGAGCCGATCGCTAGAAGTCGACCTCGCAACTCGACATCACGTCCGGTCGTCATCCGCTAGCGCGCCCATTAGCCTGCCCTCTGCCATGCCTCTTCGCCTCCTTCAGGATTCGCGGCCAAGCACAGGGCAGGATTTGCACTGTCACCGCTCGCCCTGCACTTCTCTGGGACTGAGTTGGAGGTTGCGAAACGTGGCCGTTGTGGCGGGCTGCGCGCGGCGTCTCCCGGGAGACAAGCGGACGGCCGGTCCGCCTTATTCGGCTCCGGACGCGTGCTCCTGGGCCTGTCCGCGTTCTTCTGAAATTCGCTTCCGGTTAAGCTACGACCTTTTGTCAAGCCAAAATTCTGTCCCACGCCTTCCGCGGCCTCTTGGCGCATTACCTCTTCTCGTGCGCACGAGGTGGACTAGGAGGAGTGGTACACGTCGTATTCGCCGCATTGTGCTCCTGCGTGCCATACGCGTTACGCCGTGCGCCACACACTGCCCGGCTTCGGACTTGTTGGGACCGGGCTCCGTGCCTGCGAATGTTTTGACACGCTCGGCCTGCTTGATCCGTCCGCAGATATTGTCCCGACCTCCCGTACAGCTAAACGCGCCCACGCTAACCGTACACGCTGCAGTAATTCCGCCACTCCTTGCTCCTCCGCGCTCGTCTTCCACGCAAGACAACAGACCATCGGGCACATACACACTCCAATTCCTCGGAGATGACTTTGGGGTATGTAAAGTCATAAGCGAGAGCCTTCGGACGGACGTAACGGCGAGGACGATGGGCGCCCCGCCCATCAGCCAAATACAATGCGTACCAATGGCGATTACCTATCGTACGTGCGTCACCACCTCCCGTCGGCCGTGCCCGCTGCCCGACGCCACGACGCCAACAGACGGCGCCCTGGGCGCTGAGTGTTGAGCGCGCTCAACTTGTCAAGCTTGTCCAGGCCGCCGTGTCGGGCGCGTGTCGTGAGTGGTTCTCGGCGCCCGATATATCGAGCGCCGCCTGTGGTCTTGGGTCGCAGGCCGTCAGTCTAAGTGTAGTGCAATTCACAAGGGACGGTGCGGCATTTTGGAATACGATCTGTCACAGCGTCATTTCGTGAGCGAAATGGAGAGGAAGGAGGGTCACGAGTGGCTGGTATTCCGAGTACGGGGTCGCCACAGTTCGATATTCCGAATGCTTGCTCATACTCTGCGTCTAGTAGGTGCAAAGAGCACCCGACACAAATACCCTAAACATCGGCATGCGTCCAGCCAACATCCTTCCCGGCGGGTCCGAGGATGTACAGCGCCACGACCAGGACTACTGCCTTGCAAGCGTCGGCACCCCGCATGTATCCTTAGCACCAGGCAGACCCTTGTGCTTCTGCAATCCACAATCCCCGCGCACAGGTCCACATGAAGCTCGTGCCACCTTCCCAAGAGGTACGCGCACGCCGTCGGTCCCTTTAGCATCCCAACAGTGGTCTCCTCGCGATCGCAACAGGCCGCAGGGATCGAGAGCGGTACGCAGCGGACGCGCACCGCATCCGCCACGAAAGCGCGGTGCGGCGCGTCCGCTCCCGCGCCGGCCGCCCTCCGACAGATGTGCGCGAGAAATGAGCCCTGGGCGTCCAGCAGCGGCGCCGACGAGCGTCGGTGTCGCCGTCTCCGCCCGCCTCAACGCGTTCGGTCGGGCCGCGTCGCCGGCACGCGCCGGGGCCGGCAGGGTCGAGGGAGCGCGGAGGCGCGGGTATACGACGGTGTCACTCGTGTTCCGGGCTTCAGGGAAGGTAAATGAGGTGCTGACAGGCGGGCGTGCGCGGTGCTGGGAGGCAATGCCGCGTGATGCTGCGCGCGAGGTCCAGGAGAGGGCTGACGCCAGGAAGATCTATGGCCCTCGGCAGGGCGGATGCGTCCAGGGAGCAAGGGCATAGTTGGCTGTGAGCATGAATGACATACATACGTCGATTGCACCCGAGCCCGCGCGCCAAACAAAACAGGGCTCTTCCAGGACCGGATGGTAAGGAATGCTCGTCGTGAATGCGCGTAGACGCCGCGAGAAGTCGAAGCCGAGGGAGCACTAGCAGTGGAACTTTGCGGGTCCGAACGCGCAAGATAGACGTGCCGCATCCCATCTGTACCTAGTGGCGCAAGTCGGGCGGTGGTGCGGTGGTCAGGACATCGCGCCAGAACAGATAGTTTGATCCCCGTCGGCCGTCCGTTCCACGTCCGTCAGTCTTCGTAGCCCAGATGATGTAGGGAAACGCCCATCGCAGGGCATATTGGAGCCGCCCGCGTGATGCTCTTGCCGCGGATGATAATCTATCTAACGAACAACACTGCGAGAGATGGGGAGGATAACATGGGAACTCGACGACATACCGAGGTATATTGGCCACTCGTTGAAGGGAAGGCGTCCGACGACCTATTCTCGCAACGTCTCAACCCATTTCACGGGCCGGAGCTAGCATATTCGTGGCGTTTCACATAGTCTACAGGGCAAGTTTATCAGTGATGTTCTTGGAAGACGCGCGATCTCGAGCTCGGTCAGCACAAGTCCAAGGTTCAGCAACATCGGTGTCGGGAGCCGAGTGAATCAAACTCACCTCCAACGGCGGTCATGTCCTGGTCCAAGTCCCAGGTCCTCGGAGAAGCGGCGACGCCTCCATTCCAATCAACGAAATAACGCCCTGTGGAGAGATCGCTAGGACGATCGATGACTTCGCGCCTACCCAAGTCGCTGCTCAAGAGGAGCCGTCGAAGACGCACGGGCGGTCAGCGCTTTCCTTCTTGGCTCATCGGTATCGCGACGCGCTTCATCCCAATGCTAACCCCGCCAATGCCGGCCTAGGCCGTCTCATACTGCACCCATCCACACGCAATGTTAAATCAGCGCAGCGATGAGGGCTCGGAAGCGCTTGTGGACCATCCAACAGATGCGGAAACTGTTTAGTCGTTAGGGTACTGTGTGGCACAGCACTGCAGTGCGATCTGTACATCCATGGAGGCGGGGGATCGTTGCCGCGTGACGAGGCACGTCGCATGTTCTTGCATGACTGCATGAGCGTACGAGTCATCGAAGTGCATGGTGAGTGGCCCGTCGACGTGTACGTTGTTTGAACTCACTATAATGTCTTGAGGGCTTCTCAAATGACCGATCACATCGGCCCTTCAAGTCATCGCGCCCCTAGGTCTGTGGTGACATAAGCGCAATTCCCAAAGATTGGTCGTAGTGGGAGTAGTAGTAGGACCAGTGGTAGACCTGTTGGAACCTGAGACGGTTGCGGGGTAGACCCCAAGCATCGACGAACCGGTGACAAGAACTGTGCCAAACCTCTAACCCGACCGCACGAGTGTCCCAGAAGTGTCTCTTCTGTGTGGTGTCACAGCATCCTAGTACATTGAGCCCAGAGAAGGAGCCTAATTGTGGATACGGCAAGAAAGCAACGTGATCGCACAGGTGGTCGCGGAAGCTGATCGAACGCAATGAAAGCACAGTGCGAGGCGCTCGTGGACCGCGCAACTGCCGGCTGTGCTTCCACAAGCGCCCACAAAGTTCAACTCACTTTCAACAGGAAGTTGGATCATCGGAGTACTCGAGCTGAGCGAACGTTGAAAAAGCTTCTATCAAACGTTGAAAAATAGTTCAAATATATCCATTATATATGTTCGGTTTAAAGCCTCCATGCAATTCGCATTTTTACGGCGAATAGTACGGCTTGACTAGTAAGTACGAGATAGTACTACAGCCTCTCGACGGCGCGCGGCGGTCCCCAGCACCTTTGTATCTCCTCGACGAGCACCCCGAGTACAAAATAAAACAACGAGATGGGAACAGTGTCATTAGATGCGATGGAGGTAGTCCTGGTCGCTCAGACCAGGCGACCTATTGCCGACGAGGCTGATGCACGATGAGGACCCGCTCGTGGGAGTCATAGAAGTAAGAGACGCACCGCGCAACCTGAAGCCCGACCCCTGGCGTATTAAACAATGGGCAGAATCCTTCTTTTGACTGAAAGAACCAAGTTCCTGTAAATGTGCTACTGTCAGCGCGTCGTGGCTGATACGAGGACAACGCACGATACTCACCGAACGCAAGGGTATCCCCTGAAGTTCCCCAGGAGGCATCCACGGGAGTTGGGGACGGCTCCCCGATGGTGTCCAACTCCGTCCTCAGGGATTTGGGGACGGCTCCCCGGAGTTCTGCAAGAACGACCCTGAGGAGTTGGGGACGGCTCCCCGGTGGTGTCCCACATCCCCCTCAGAGGAGTTGGGGACGGCTCCCCGGTAGTGTGGACCACCGCCCCCGGCCGAGTTGGGGACGGCTCCCCGGTAGTGTCCCACATCCCCCTCAGAGGAGTTGGGGACGGCTCCCCGGTGGTGTAGAACACCACCCCCATCCGAGTTGGGGACGGCTCCCCGGTGGTGCTACCCACAGCCATCCCCAGCAGTTGGGGACGGCTCCCCGGTCGTGTCCCACAACGCCCCGCGGAGGGGTTGGGGACGGCTCCCCGGTGGTGTGCTACACCACCCACGGGGCTCGAGGAGACCGCTTTACGTCTGAAGAAGAGGGGGGGGGAACAAAAATTGTTCGTCAGCGACACGATGCCAGGACTGCGAGCCGCGAGTGAGACGTACAGGGCAGCTGCCCTAGCGGGTCCGCGGATCCGCCGGACGTGCCTCGCGTGGCGAGACGCGGGCTAGCGAGGAAGTGAGAGATTTGTCTGCGAAGCGGTGAAGATGTCTTTGCGGAGGCTGCAGTGGTGGGTCGGTGGAAGCCATCGCTGCTGGAGGAGGCTGGGATGAGAGAAGAGGATGCTGTTGAGTTGATGAGGTATATCGGCTCAGCAGTGGGGGTATTTATACTGCTGGGGAGAGGGGCGGGGGGTGAGCTGACGTGGACAGATGGCCCGGGGGGTCAATGCGCGTTGGCCGCAGGATGGAGTACGCGGGTGCCTCTGGCGGGTTGAGGCGCAACTTACACGTACGATCATAGGTGGACCAGTCTGGGACAATGCAACCGTCTCAGGGACAGCACCTGCGCTTGGGTCTGGACGCGTTTGTCGGCATGTCGATCGCTGTGGTGCTTACGGCCAGTTATCGGTGAGAGTAAGGCAATCTGAACAACGGCGGATGGCCTAGCGAAGCTATGGGCTACCACCGCGGTCGCTCGAGGAAGGCTCAGTATGTAGGGATTTTCAGTAGTAATCGCATACCTTCGTCTTACATACGGCAGGCCATTAGTAGTACACAATGGGTTGCTTTGGGGTTGTATGTAATTCGTAGTAAGGTAGAATTCACCCACTCACTCACTCACTCACACGCCATACGTCGGACCTTGCGCCTCCTGTGTACTGTGCATCAGTACAGCGCGCGAACCAAGCAACAAATGTCAACATCAGCGAAAGATCGTGTTTGGAGCCGTACAGTCCGAACCGCCGGACGGCCGCCGGCATGGGCCTAGTAGGATCGGTTTGAGAGCGAATTCGGCCCTAAAGTGCGGCAAGGCGGGCGACCTGAAGTTCAGTATGAGCCGTTGGTTGTTTCAATAGACAAGGAAAGACTTGCGCGACAACACCCGGGCCACGACGCAACGCGGTCTCCAGGTGGCCTACACAATAACGAGTGGCTCACCGACGTCGCGCATGGGCGGACACGCTCTGGCCGTTCCTATGC
This sequence comes from Trametes polyzona, assembly GCA_022606195.1. Taxonomy (NCBI): domain Eukaryota; kingdom Fungi; phylum Basidiomycota; class Agaricomycetes; order Polyporales; family Polyporaceae; genus Trametes; species Trametes polyzona. The sequence goes on along the minus strand of JABYQF010000007.1, from coordinate 1,895,053 downwards.
ATGGAGCAAGCGGCCCTCGTGAAGGAGTGCATGGCCCAGGCGTTCGTGAAGCTCGGCATTCGTGAACGCCAGAACGCCAGAGGGCTGTCTTTGGCATCGCTCCGCCGTCTGTCGAGCAACAATGCACTCCGGCGCCTAATAAGTGACCGGATGCAAAGCGTCGTTCATGGTATAATGGGGGCCAAGACCCGAGAGACGGTGGAAAGTGTGCCTGCGAGCGCTTACCCCGGCCACCGAATCCACGGAAAGCTGCCCGCTCTCCACATCCTCAGGTGCTGTGGTCCAGCCATGCTTGGTCCTTGCATGTTCCATTGTCCACCTTACACGCTCGCAGTGGCGCAAACGTCGAGCCTATATAAGGCGGGCGAGGAGAGCACTGAACATCATCAGCTTCAGCGACTTCCATCTCCAGCAAGATGCGAACACACCTACACCACGAACTGCGGCCTCGGCCGTGCACACCTCTCTTTCGCGGACAAATCTCTCAGCATTCCGAGCTCTCACCTTGCTCATTGCCTCGCGGTCTGTCGCTTCTCTGGGTAAGCCTTCTCTCACACACGCTAGTCTTCGACGTCACTTACCAGTGCATCGTCGGTCCGATAGAGTACAGGAGGAACAGCAGGGTGGCAGCAGCGTCCGAGCCGGGCGCGTTTGCCCCGGTGTATGCGAGCTGATAACAGGCCACGCTCTACCTATACCCACCCACAGCGGGGTCCCGACCCGAGTGTACCATGACATGGTGCAAGTCGGCATCCGAGCAAACCGGAGAGAAGGTATCACGTACGGGTGTGCTCGATGCCATACAGGACGGCAGGGCCTTCCAGATCGAATGGGGTCAAGATGGAACTTTCCTCACTAGTTGGTCGATGCGTCCCTTGTAATCCGAGGGTCAGGGAGCGCGCGCTGCCTGACTGGGAGTATCACCAGCCGACAGGGTCCGACCCGGCGTCTCACCGCGAGCGGGGTCGAGTGCGTACCTAGACTACACTCGGCCGAGGATGGGCAACCTGGCAGTCTTCCACGGCGTCCGGCCGTGAGCTACAGTGAGTAGGACGCACCTGTCCGGGCAGAGTGACCGAACTAATCCCCACTATGTGCAGGGCGGACGAGGCCCCTGGAATGGCTCTTGGGAGCTGAAGCACTCGCCTGACTGGGGCGAGTTCAGGTTCTGCGGCGCTCTTGGGATCCAAGGAAAATGGCTCTTGGGATCCAAAGAGAATGGCTCTTGGGATCGTCTAGCCACTGGCCGTATCCAGGCGAATGCGTATACCACGGTCGCCCACCGTATACACTACGGAGCAAACGCCAGTGCCATGGCGTGGCCATCCCCCAGATTCGCTGAGGGGGTGGATCATCCGGCAATGACCTGTCGTCGCTACCGGAGGGCTGTCTTCAAGCCTACCATACCTGGTTCCCCACTCACGAAGCCGGGACAGGGCAGGATGGACTCCTTCGCTCCAGCCCGCAAATGTCTGCAGATACCCAGTAAGTGAGGATCCCCGGGTGCGCTACGGAAAAGAACTGACTGCTGTCGTACGCAGGGCAACTTGTCATGTTCCATGGAGGAGCGATGCGCGAACATCTTCGTGAAGAGGGCAGTCACTGGGTGCCCCAGGTCGAGGAGCGTCGACGCATGAGTCGCGGGTACTTGCGAAGGCACCGGAGACCGTCCTTGTGGATATCGTTAGCTTGTACTGAAGGATCTATGTAACATCGGTCTTACAAGCTATTCAAAACAGCACTTGTTCGCTGTGTATTAAATGCTTTTGATGCACCTCAAGTAGATACACGCAAGCGGCGATTGTTTTTGACATTCCAGTTTCCCTGACCCGGTATTACATGAAGAGTCTCACTGTACTGCACGAAGGACAAGAACGAGAGGGAGTGTAGGCGCCTGCCGAGGTTGTAGCACGTGGTGCGGTTGCTGTGATGGATCGTTCAGGCTGGGCGTTGGCTCTGAACCGGTCTCCGCCTCGTCCACCGCACAACATTCCTTTCCTCCTCCCGCCTCCATCTCACCTCTCCCCCGGGCCTCCCTCCTCTCCCTCTCGCTCCTTCTCTCTCTGCTCGCCCGCCCGCGACCGCCCGCCATGCTGCCGGCGCTGCTGCTGCCTCCTACGCTCCTTCTCGCCCTGCTCTCCGGGCCCGCGCTCTCGCTCGCGGGCGACGTGAACTTCGGGGGCTCGTGCAACCCAGACCACCAGAAGCTCCAGGAGGGCACGTTCCAGTTCCAGACGGACTGCAACGCGCAGACGTTCTGCGCCGCGAACGGGACGTGCGCGCACCGCGGCTGCCGCCAGGACGAGTTCCCGTTCGGGTACGACAAGGACAAGAAGCCGCCCGAGCGCTGCCCGAAGGGCATGTTCTGCCCCGACGAGCAGGACGAGTGCCAGCCGCTCCTCCCCGTCGGCAGCGCGTGCCAGTTCAACCGCGACGGTGAGTGTGCATTCCGCAGTCGTGCTTGCGCCCGCTGATCCGAGCGGGACTGGATGCGAAGACGAGTGCGAGGGCCCGCCGAACTTCAAGGAGCTCGAGGACACGACTGGGTTTGGACTGAACGTGAACGGATCGGTTTGCCTGAACAACATCTGCATGTGCGTATCTCTGCCCGTGCGCGTAGACCGCACCGGTCCCTGATCGGGCATCGCTCCAGGTGGGCGAACGTCACCGTCGGCCTGCCGTGCATCGTCCAAAACACTGCGTACACCGCGTACGGTCCCGATGGCGAGTTCATCGATATCGTTTCAAGGCAAGTGCTCCCTCCTATCCCGTCCGTAGCAGGCAGGTCGCCACATCATGCTGTGTCCCACGCCCTCAATATCCGGAGTAGCGGTCACTATAGTAGCTACGCCGGACATACCGATGAGAACGCCGCCGGCTCCTACTGCGAGGTTTATGAGACAGCCTGCTCACCTCCCGCAGCTGGAATGGCGAGGCCTTTTCTTGGGCGTTGGGCTAGATATAGCGACCCGGCTGCGGACCTATTTCTGAAACAAGCTGACCTCCCCACAGAGGAAACTGCCGTGTGGGCCTCTACTGCGACGCCCAGCAACTCGTTTGTGTCCAGGGCAAGCAGGTCGGAGAGCAGTGTGATGCCGACAAAGAGTGCCTGACGTACAATTGCTTGGCGTCGGGCACTTGCGGTGAGAGGGCCGACACTCCCCGCGAGGTCGGGAAGTGGGTCTACGTTGTGGTTGGAATCTGTATCTTTGGAGGTGAGTGGATGAAACCAAAATGGCCAGGAGGTAGTGTTGACGAAGATCTACTCAGGCATGGTTGGCACGCTTGTCGGACTCTACTTCATTCACCGCAAGGACCGTAACCAGGAGCGCGAGAAGCGTTTGCAGTACTGGCGCGAGCAGGTGCGTCCGCCCCCATCGCAGAGGAGTACTTAGCATGCTTATACCCCGTCTAGAACGCTTTCCGTCAGAACATCATGCAGATGCAAGAGACGGCGCGGACGTCACTCATGGACTTCACGCCCGGGGCGAGCCCGCGAAGCACGCTCTACGGGCGGGAGCAACTGCAGTCCGAGGACTCGCAGGCGCCGATGCTGCACCAAGCGAGCAAGTCGAGCGCTCTGCGGTACTACGTCTCCGACGACGGTTCGCAAATCGACGACCGGTCGGACGAGGACCTGATGATGCGCCGCCGCGATCCGCAGGGCCACGGGGAGCGGTTCTAAGCAGTACCGTTGCGCTTTCCACATCTCTCCACATGTCCCTCCTAGACTATCGTCCCCCATACGTACGCATGCGCGGCGCAGGCTGCGACGGACTCATCATGGTGTCTTCCTCCTGGATAGGTAGACTGCGAGCACGCACCTCCTGCGCCTTCCCACTGCGCTTGCCCCCAATCCACCGCAAGAGTCCAGCCCTATTGACACGACGATGTCGACTGCTCGGCTTGGACACGTACTATCCCCCGCCACCCGTATTATTCTGAACTCTTGACTCGTCCTTACCTCCACGCATCCCGCTCGAACCCGACCCGTCCCGCCCCGTCTCGCCGAAAGTGTAGCGTACCGTTACGTTAGGAGTAGTAATCTCACCCCCCGCGCCGCGCCGCAAGTTGACCTGTCCGCTACGTACGTACTCGGTCGTCCGTTCGTTTGTTGGCACTCGCGGTGTATCGCAGCAATATACCACGTGCTTGTACATCCTTCACCGGGAGGATTGCGCGCTCTGATCGTACTGCGCGCGCCGGGGTTTGTACGGCTCTTCGCCATTTGCATATGACGACATCGCTCGTTGATCAAGCCTCCTGTGGCTCCCTGAGTCTCTCTGAGAGCTCGAGGGATAGTAGAGAGCGTCGTGGCTGCGGCGCTCGCAGAGAGTGTAGTGTCTGCCGGACTGGGAGGGACGGCAGCCGAAAATAGCAACGCGGCATGGTGGCGCGTCGTTGTGCATGGCCTCCAGACTTCCGTCCACCGTTCCCTTCGCCGCCTTCACTTCCACCCACGCCCCGGCACCTGTACGCTCCCTGCCCGACGACGCCCACGACAACGACGGCCACGCCGCCAAGGAGCACGAAGACGTCGTCGGCCGACCGAGCCATACACATCCGTGCATTCCCCCGCTTCGTTTTGTCTCACCCGCTTGCAGCCTACCACGGCGGTGGCCGTCCGCAGACCTAGACCAGCCCTCCGCACGGCCAACGCGCACTGCGCAGTCTCTCTGAGCCGCCGCTGCCCTGCACCGTGCAGGACACTCGCGCACGCACGCACTCGCACACGCACGCATAACAACCACACTCGCTTGTCTGACATTCTACGCTCGCACCGGTAGGTATGGCGAGTACACCGGAACCGCTGCCCTCGCTCGCGCCTTCGCCTTCGCCGGAGCCCGAATCTGCGCCTGCGCCTGCACCCGTGCTAGAGCCTGCGCCTGCACTCGACCCTGCGCCTCCACTCCAAACCTCGCCGCAGCCACAGCAAAAGCTAAAGTCGAAACCGAAACCGAAGCCAAGACCGGAGTCAAGGGATGACGTCGCGAAGGTGTGGCATGAGGACTTGGACGATGATGACGACGGGCCGTCCTTAAGTGCCGCGAGGAAAGGGAAGGGAAGGGCTAGGGGAGGGTTCGACGAGGAGGACGACGAGGCGTCGAGCGGCGCTATTGCAGGATACCCACCGACGAAAGAGGAGGAGGCAGAGTCCCGGAGAGTAGCAGAGGTGAGTCCGCGATCTGCGTATACACACCCCGCTCTATCCACAACAGCCACCGGCCTATATACGCAGCTGCGTAATGTCCGTTTGCTGACGAGCCTCCTTGTTGGTTTGTAGAACCTGCGCCGGTGGGAGATCGCAGAACGTCAACGGCGGAAAGCAGCGCGCGAGTCCGCCGCGTCCACGTCCGGGGGAAGCACCGCACCCTCCCTGCTCGCCGACCTCCGCTCAAGCCTCTTCCGGCGCGACTCCTCGCGCAAGGCCTCCATCGGCGGCGTCGGCACGCACCACGTCCTGCGCGATGCCGACGCTGACCCTGACGCAGATCCAGACGGGGACGCGCTCCCACTCACGGAGGTGCACACCCCAGTACCTGGCAGCGCGTTCTCTGGGCCTCCAACACCCGAGCCGCCGCATACGGGAGAGAGAGGTGCAGGCTCGGACTCAGAGGACGAGGCAACGGTGGAGGCGGAGAACCCGTTCGCGACGCCCGCGGCATCCCGCACGTCGCTCAACCTCCCCGCACAGTCCGCGCTCATGACCGAGTCCGAGTCCGTCCCCGCCGACCTCACCTCCTCCCCCGACGCCGACGCCGACCCCAACACGACGCCAACCAAGCGCAAGTCCAAAGGAAAGAGCAAAGACGCAGGCCCGACGCACCCCACGCTCCAAGCCTCGTCCTCCTTCGCCCCAAGCCCAGGGGGAGGGGGGAAGAACAGCCCGGCGAGGAAAGGGAGCACGAAGAAGCAGCAGCCGCCCCCGCCCCAGCCGCTCGACCTCCCCGCGCCGCGCTCGCCCCCGCCTCCCGCGGGGAAACCGCCCGAGCCGATCCCGCCGCCGCACGTCGCGCGCGAGCGCGAACCTGAACGCGACCCGGAGCCTGAACCGGAGCCGGTGGACCCGGGCCCGCCGGTGAGGTGGTGGCATGAGTGGTTGTGCGGGTGTGGGGAGGGCCCGGATAGGGGTGGGGATCACCAGGTGCGTACTTTACTCGTCTACTTGGAGAGGGAGCGTCGGTGCTGACCTTTGGGATGTCGACAGGCTGGACGGACGAACCCGTTCGAATAACCGACAGGTTGCCACCACTCTTCTTGTTTCTGGACCCTGTCGTTTTCCGAACCGTTCCCAGCGCCGTCGCCTCTTCCACCTTCGTTATCGCCTCCGTTTTCGCGCTTTACCCCCCACGTCTTCGGCGCGGTCGTCCCTCTGGCGCACCGCATGTTGTTTGTGGACTCTTGTTGTTCCCGGTGTGACCCTTATGGCGGTATAGGACTGTCGTGCATATATGGCGGTATAGGACTCTCTCATTGCATAATGTAGCATGGATGTCGAACGCTCTTACCTCTCCGCTCGTCTCCCGGTGTGTATTCGTCTCCCGTTGGCTGCTGCGAGGACCGCCATCACAATACCAATTACCTTGTCTTCAGCATGGTGTTATCTGGTGAGCACGTCCCAGTGGGTATTGCACATGGGTTTTACTTACAAGCACCGTGCAGGCCGTCCACCCTCAAAAATTGGGGGCTTCATCGCAGTATAAGCTCGCGGGTCGCTCTAGTTGCGCCTCCTTTCTGCGTGGAGGTCGCGAGGACGACACTGAGCTCCGAGTCGGCATGATGTAAAGAGTTCACACCAAGTCCAGGACGACCTTCGGCCATGCGTCCGGATGCTGAAGCTTGCAGGCCGCGCACTACTGTATGGCTAGCTAAGGAGGCTACAAGATGTCCATAAACGGCGAGAAGACAGCTACACCGCCGCGGTTCTCTGCGGCAGTGACGCTGCCGTCCGTTCGCGAGTTCCTCCGGGATGCATGGTCCAAGCGTTTCCTTCTCGGGTTCGCCGCCGTCGTGCCGCCTGCAAATGCATCCGTGGATGCGTTCTGTGAGTTGCTAGCCTCGCTATCCGTCTTACCGCCACGACTCCGCAGTGTCACTGACCGATGCCGCCGACCAGGTGTCGTCGAGACACGCACACGCTCGCGCGCTCCACCGCTCACTCGACACACACCTCGGTCCCAACCAAGCAGTCCCGCGACCGGACCTGGATCCGCGGCCGACGGTTCTGCACCCGTCCGCCGTCTGGCGTCTTTCCGTGTCATCTCCCGCCTGTCCAATTCATGTCTACCCCTGGGCCTTGCCATACAAACTACAGTCCGCACGAAGCCCGTCGAGGGACGCCCTGAGCGACATTCAGGCCTCCCGAGGCGACCTCGGAATGCGCGGTAGGTACACGCTGAGCGCTCTGTCCGAGGTGGACAAAGGCACCAAGTACCGTAGTGCAATCATCTAGGCTGATGCGACCGACTCGAATGCACCCGTTCGATGGCCACTAGCGCGGCACACCATCTTGCATTCCAAAACTCTCAGCGCTCAGCAATACACACACGCTCGTGGATCATCGCATTGCCTATATCGAGCGCACCTGCCCCAGTCACGCAGAAGCCCGGGTTCCCTCGACAAGGTCAAGTGTCCCTCACAGCCTCAGGCGACAAGGGCACCGCCGGTGCGCTCCGCACGCTTTGCACAGTCATGAGTCCCGCTCGTCCTCCGCCGCCTGCTCCTCGGCATAGTCGACCCATTCCCAAGCCCCGAGCGAGCGGCCACACGTGCACGGAGCCCAGCCTACGGCACAGCAGAGCCCGCACCGTCGCGAGATCACGCTCCCGGCGACGACGAAGACTGTCTTGCATCCATGCACGCATGCAGCAGTCGGCATGAGCAGCTGATGGCGTTCCCTAAGGGAGGCGAGGCGAGGGACGTACTGTACGTACAGAGCGCGGTGTAGTATGTGCCGACTAAAATCCCCGCAGGCAGTGCACGGGCCACTCTGGAGCACTTGCGGGCGACGGTCCTGAGGCGTGGCATAGATGTGGTGCTGCTTCTCGCCGAGCGAATGAGCAATCGATAATCACGCAGAAGAGAATACGGTCCGTACGTGATGGAAGGAAGGAACGCACAGTAACGCAGAGAGAGAGCATGAGGGCACGCACTGCAGGACTGAAGTGCAGACCGCCGACGCTGCATGACATCGGGCTGTCGACGACGCACGCCAATCGCAACCTTACCAGCGTGCAGAGCCGTCATGCATGACGGTGCGCAGCGTGTTGTGGTGTGGCCGGCTTCTTGGCGCCTCGCTCCTCGTTCCCAACACACTTCTCCACGCCTTCCAGCTTCTCCCGCCGTATGCCGGCGCGCAGTCTTACGCTTGTTTGTGGAAACAGCGTTTGGCGTGCGCACTCGGTCATGCGGCTGCGGGGCTGCGACCCTCAGCTGCTCGTGCATTTACCTGGAAACGTGTAGACGAGCGAGCCTGATGCATGCATGAGGAAGCGGTGTACGAACCCTACGAGTTTAAGGGAATCCAATGCCGGTGACGGCTCGACTCTCAAAAAAAGCTCCCTGCAGGGTCGTACCTCCATTCAATGCCATGGGTGATAGAACGAACAGTGGTGCGTACAAACATGTATGCTTGGTCAGGGAGGGTCGTTAACGTTCACTGTAGCGTTGTCCAAATGTCACCCGCCATCCGATGCTCCTGCGTTCGCGCAGGCGCAAGCGGCGAGCCAACTGAGAGCTTCAGGTATCCTACCTCAGGACAATGAGATCGTTTACAAGGCCTGAAAGATTATGGAACATGTACCATGCACACAATACAAGCTTGGTCTCCAACGGCTCTACGCCTGCGGTCGAACAGTGCCCACATTACGCCATTCGGGCACCATGATACACAACCTGACATGGACTCAGAAGGCAAATACCTCGCAGTCATGCGCATGGATACAGGTATCCGCTCACTATCATGGACAATCCTGAGAAGGTGAGACGTGCGGCAGTCGCGGTATGCATCAGGTCATGCATACACAGCATACCTCGCTGGGTACTGTATTTGCGCCCCAAATATGCCGACTCGGGCTGCGTTCCCGCGAGGCGATCATGCATGAAGTCCCCCACATTTCTTCACCCCAACGTCGGCCCCGTCCCGGTCACTATCTCATGTCCGAGCTCGAGGCCCGACCGCCCACCCTGGCGAACACATCCGCCTTCTCGATGGCCTCGATAACAAAAACCTTGTATCCCCGACGGACGAGCATGCCGGCACGGGCTCGCATAATCACAACGCCCCTGCCGGCATGCTCGCGTTCGGCGGCCCTCGCGCTGCCACGGCCGGAGCAAAGGGCAGCACGCACGACTCATACAACGGCGCAAAGCAGACCCCGCAGGTACGTATGCGGGGACGGCCGCGCCCCAGGCGGGAGAAGGCCCAAGCACGAATGCACGAACGCGTTCGGGCGGGCGGCCATGCGCTCCGCGGAGCACCCCCGGCGACCTCGGCGTGCGCGAACCCGCGCCTTGCGCGCGGGTGTGGGTCCAGGCGCTCGGACGTGTGTGCCGTGGTACAGACGGCGCGCGGCGCGACGGATACAGTGCAGTCTGCGTACGGGGGGCGCGGGCTGTGTACCTGGGGGATGGCATCCGTGTACGTACACGGCCGGGCGCATGGAGGCGGTCTTCTCAAGTCTGACAGGCCGTTGGCGCCGAGAGCCCGGCGGAGGTTGTACGCACGCTGAGCAGTCCTCGGCTATTTCATCGCTATCGAGCTGGGTACCAGGGTATCGGAAGGCCTTCTTCGCCCCGGCCTCATGGCGCATTTGTTCGCACGACGTTCGGGGAGGCACGGCAGGAGGGAGGGCAGATCGCCAGCGGGCAGAGGTCGCGGAGTAAGGTTGCGTCTTCTCCATCCCGATTGCTCGACTGGAAGGCGCTGGAGCACCGCAAGTATAGCGCTACAAGGTTCAGGGGTGGGCGCAGGTGATGAGCGATGAGGGCAGCCTGGCCCCGTAGATAACGTTGAGTTGCGGGTGCGCCGCGAAAGCAACCGAAAGTCCGTGGCATGGCCGCGCACATTCAGAAAGACCCTGTGGGTGGGGGAAGATCGGCCAGGGACCGCGTCCCACACAGCCTCCGCGCAGCGCACGTCAGGAACCTGTAGAAAGAATGGTAGCTCCTAATACGCTGGAATACACGAACGTACATACATCTGGATAACATCGCCGGTGTGGTTGGGAGGTAGAGACGCAGGCGAGCTATTTGCCACATCCTGGACAACAGTGGACGACATCGTGCACGAACACATCGCAGTCCGTACAGAAGTCGTTGTGGCACTCGGGACATCGATAGCGCCCGAGCGGACTCATGCCCTCCCCAGACGCACCCGTCATTGCTGACGGAGTCTCTTTGAATGCTATCGAGCACCCGTGGCACTGTCTGCTCTGGTTCTGGGTCTCGTCCAGCGTCATTCTATTCGCAATGGTCAATCAAACGCTCTTTCATGATGCGAAGAGAAGGGATGCGCCGATGCCCCGAAACTTACACTGCCTGGTACGGTTTGACAGGGAACAGGTGGTGGTAGCTCCGGGCCAGATGCGGGGAGCTGACGATCATTAGACCGCAGATGTCGCAGTCGGTCGGGACGTCGCAGACCTTCGCGAGGCAACGTGGGCACAGGAACCCTTCGCTCTTCATTTGCGAGTGACACACGCATAGTGACGGAGGAGAGGTGTCGGGCAGACGCATCGGAAAACCCATGATCATGAGGTCTGCAGCGGGATTTGCGGTGGCCCCGCCTCCCGTCCGTGTGACGGCACGCTGGGCAGGTGGAGGGATCAGCTCGAAGAGCAAATCTTTGAAATGCCCCTCGTTCATTGCGACACCAAACTGGCCTGAGAGGACTGTATGAACAGCGGGCAGACAAAGTAATCTATACGAAGCGTACCTCCTGTTTTTTCACAGAGGTCGCGACAGATCTTCATTTCTGCCGCGAGCGCAACGATGGATATGCGTATGCGGTCCTTCACGCATTCATCTAGTGTATCATGAATGTTGCCCGGATCGCATGTTGTCAATGAGCCGAAGATCACGAGAATTTCTCGTGAAGAATGTGTAGGAAGATGGCTGATTGAGCACCTGTGAGACCAGAGTACTATGTCTGACACTCGGCCTACCTCATGCTACTTCGAGCCATGTCAATCGCGTTCTGCAGGCTCGGTTCGCCATTGGGCTCGAGTTTATGTCGTTCCGATATGGATCTCAGGACGTCCTGAGGGTTTCCTATGGGACTTCATGAATATATGCGCCGGAAACGAGGCAGATAAGACCATACCGGACATTTCGCCTATCCTCTCACCCAAGCCGCCTCTCATCCCTACAACACCGATCTGGCCGAGGGGGTTCTGGTCAAACCACTCGGTGATGAACTCCCTTGCATATTGTAGCATCAGGTCAAAGCGAGTAGGGCGCATGTCACGGTCCATCATGGCGGCTGAGAGATCTAGAACGAGTACGAGGTGACGGATGATAGTTCTTCGTATGGCGGCAGCTGGCGCAAGCAATCTGCCGGAGGTGAGTGAGAGTAGTATATACTCCAGTGCCTAGTACGTACCGCCGTCGCCTTCCCCGCGCTATGAGGTCTTGTACCGAGCCCTGTATACTACCGGCTTCATCCTCTTGCACGGTGTCCCAAGAACGGGTATACGACGCTTCCCATGCGTATGGTTGCTGTAGACCACTGAGCGGGTGTTTCAACATTCGCAAATGATTACAACGTACTTCTTTCGCCTTGCTCTTCCCCTTGTCCTTCTTCCGCCTGTCAATAGCCTTGCCTTTGCCCTTGCCTTTGGCGCGACTGGCGTCATCGTCGAACAGAGAGATGTCCACGTCCGATTCCGAGTCATCGGCAAAGTCATCTCCTATGCGCCTTCCTGCTGGCGGCATCTCAGACAGATATGAGACGGGTACAAGGCAAAAGCGGAGACAGTGACGGAGCAAGGACAAGACGCGACTTGCAAGCGGCCACTTCGCGAATCGCAGAGGGCGCGGTGCTTAGACGCTCAGAACGCGAAACGAAGCGGGCCGGATGCTCCGGGTCATTCTACTCAACGCCGGGCGCCAAACGGCCGTATTGAACTCTTCTTCCGACGCCCACCACAACCATGAGCATAGGGTCAAGTGAGTGTTGAGTTGATACCGTTCCGTGTATTTGAGAACCATTGGGGTGTTATTTAACATATGTGTAGGTTCGCAGACACCTGTCTATAACTTCGTGACGACGGAAAACCCGCTTGACACGACACCAACAACTTAACCCAGGCTGCGCGTTCTCGATATGGCAGGCGCCTAACCAAATAGGGACACGTAGGATCGCGCTTGCATTTCCCCAACTCTTCACCGACCACTCTGGTCCTAACCACGTCATGCCTGTCCACCTTCGTTCCTGTGATATCAGCCTCTCTGTGGTACAAAAGCAGGGCGACTCCGGGCCAGACGCCGTCCATCTCTTCCCCAAAGACCATCAACTTTTTCCGCTTCATTCGCCATAAATACTGCCTCACCACTTCCGTTGGCTCGGCATGACCTCCCAAACTGTGCAATTCAAGGGATACGCTATGACGGGTGAGTAGTGTTCCTGCTCTGGTATCGTGGACGCCTCATGGAGAGGCTGACTCTGCCAACAATGTATTCATAGATCCCTCCAAGTGGAACGACCTGAAAATAATTGAGTTGAAGCCAAAGACCTTTGAACCCGATGACGTCGAGATATCCATCACCCACTGCGGAGTGTGTGGCTCGGACGTACACACACTCACGCAGGGATGGGGTCAATCCAAGTTGCCTCTCGTGGTCGGCCACGAAATCGTCGGAAACGTCACTCGCGTGGGCGACAAGGTCACTGAGTTCAAGCCGGGAGATCGCGTGGGCGTTGGCGCACAACGTGGTAGCTGTTTGAGCTGCAGGGAGTGTAAGGATGACTACGAGAATTACTGCCCAAAAGGAATAGAAACATACGTGCGTTTTTATTGCCGGCGTCGTCGCGTTTCTCCCAGCTCAACCGACTCCACAGAACGCTGAATACCCAGACGGCGTTGTCGCACAAGGCGGTTACTCCACGGCTATCCGCGCTCAAGAACGCTTCGTTTTCCCGATCCCAGACGAGATTGAGTCCCGCCACGCTGCGTCTATGATGTGCGCCGGATTGACTGTGTACTCGCCTCTGAAGACCCACGGCGCCGGGCCGGGGAAGAAGGTCGGTATCATGGGAATTGGCGGCCTTGGCCACTACGCAATCCTGTGGGCGAAGGCCATGGGCGCCGAGGTCTATGCTTTCACCCACGACGAGAGCAAAGTGGAGGATATCAAGAAGATGGGTGCTGACCACGTCATCAACACGGGCAAGCAGGTACGCGGGCCGGCACCCAACGCCGCACTCGACGTCACTGACGAGCCTCTAGGACTTCCATAAGGACCTTGCTCGCACGCTCGACATTCTTCTCTCCACCCGCGACGTCTTCGGGGATAGCACCCCTCTCGGGGACTATCTGTCTATGCTCTATATCCATGGGCGCTTTGTGACCGTCGGTCTCCCGGATGCCGACGATCCCCTTCCCACTCTCCATGCATTCGATTTCGTGCCGAGCGGCTGCCTTTTGGGAGGGAGCAAGATTGGTAGCAAAAAGGAGTGCCTGGAGATGCTAGAGCTGGCGAGGTCGAAGGGTATCAAGCCTTGGATCGAAGAGCTCCCGATGGCTCAGGTGGGGAAGGCGTTACAGAACTTGAAGGACAACAAAGTTCGTTACCGCTACGTCGTCAAGCAGGACATAGTTTGACGAGGTGAGTGCTACCTGCCGACGAAACGTAACGTGACGCTGACAAAGCTCAGGAGGGAGAAGAGAATCGCACCATATCCCGTGTCCGTAGTCCCACATGAATGAACATCTCGAGGATGCCGAGCTTGCCTACGGCTGTTTCCTGCGTCGCTCTTATTCGGCCCCGTTCAGGTGTGTTTGCGAACTTTCATCTGGGCATTCTTTGGCTTCGATGCTTCTATGGCCGGTGAGCCAGTGCCAGTCCGACATGGGCGAACCTCTTCCGATCTCATGGCGTGTGCTGCGGCGCCCTGCGACTGGAACGGCATGCGATTGGCCCCCAAGTATTAGGCGTGACCCTCTATGCTTATGCTTAAACTGCTGTACCTTCGTGAGCATTGCACAACTTCCGAGCGCAGCTCTGCGCACAGCCCAAGGCATACCATAAGGTCTAAACCTCCCGCAACCTCTGACCACGTGAATTAAGTACGTGCAGGGCTTAGGGCGGCAGAACGTCGCGCTTCTGATCCTATCACTGTGATGTCCTGTCCCTTCGGATTCGTCCTCCCGTACTCGTGAAACAATGGTCAAAGATAGTCATTGTACGCTCAATATATTGCAGATCGTCATTAATGCGGTCTCTGATCCTTAGGGTACGATCCTAAGCAGAGGCGCATCCTCTGCTCATGCACACTGCCCACTGTGCTTACGAACACCAGTACGGCTTGGCACACTTGCTGCAGCACTCTGCCTGCGACACGCTCCGACGCTTCCTCACCATCGGAACCTATAAGGGCGTGAAAATGATCCGGGCCCTGATCAGAGACGCGGTTGTGACGAGGCCCTACAAATTTCTACGGATGGTCGGACATCTCATAGCGAAGCTTGACGAGTCGCACTCCAGCACGACGTTTCAAATTCCTGGAAATCGTCCGTGACTTCGAGCAGGGCCGGGAGGCACATGCTCCGGAGCTGGGTGCAAACGGGTGGGTACGCGAGCGCGATGATAGGCACGGATGAGCTGGGGCACTGCAGTCTCCCAGGAGGGGCAGGGGCGACGACCCAATCTCGAGCGTATCGCGTCGCTCGATTGGCCTCGAGATAGCGATTCCGTCGCCCAATACAATCGTGCGGGGCGGACCTGGAATACAAGCGTAAGTGACATTGACACGGCCGGCGCGCACGCACGCAGCTGAGAACACGAAGGAGTGGCGTGATACGCACCCCGCATGCAGCGCGCCGTACTTGGTACCTCCGCTTTCCCTCTTGCGCGCTCTGAAAGTCCGCGGGAGTCGAATCCGGAATATGGCAGGCAGCTTACCTGGCAAGCAGCGATCCGCGCCGAGCCGCACACACTCTCGCGCGCGCCCTGACTGGGCCTGGCTGCGTGCCCGAGCGGGTCGACGAGGCTCCGCTCGAAGATTGACTCCGCCCTTACATAACCCAGAGGCACGATAGCCTGCTCTCCCGCCGGGGGGTCTGCGCTGCCAGCAAAGTAGCTTGTCGGGCATCTGCGATTCGCGAAACGGCAGGGTGCACAGCAATTGACCGAAAAGCGTGGAGACTACATGCCGGATGCGTAGTACGTGTACGAAAGCAGGGACACCGAGACACCGAGTCCGACGGGCGATCCCCCGTCGATCCAGAAGCAGGAAGAGGGCCGAAAACAGCAACCGAAAGCTATGCTTGCGAGCTTGCGCGTGCGTGCGCGCGAACGCGAACGCGGCCGCGGACGCGCCGCTTGGGAGGGGACTCGGGAGAAGCTGCGAAGGAGCGGGCGGGGCGTGTCAACGGGATGGGGCTCTCGCGGGGATTGGGCGTCGATGGGGAGCGGGAGCTCACAGTGCAGGACAATCATCATATCCACCTGGGCGAACCGTTTGCGCGGGGGGCTGCCCCGCGCACACCACCGCCGCCGCCGCCGTTCAATCACGGTCGTCCGGCTCGATGTCGTCGGGCTGGGCGGGCCCGATCCAGGGCGTCGGGTCCTTCATCATGTAGTGGTACTGCTCGTCGTTCATGCGGATGAACCGGATGGAGCCGTCCTTCCAGCCCTGGAGGAGCATCTCGAGCTTTCCGAGGTTGGAGACGTCGCTGAGGTTTCGGAATGGGACCTCGACATAGGGCCAGCCCTCGATCCGGACGCGGTAGCGCTGCACGACGTTCTTCATGTACGCCCTACGGCTCCAGGACATCGTCGCGCCGCTGTCGTGAGTGATCGCACCTGCAAGCCCGTCAGCTCAACGCGCACTCCGACGACCTCCGGACGTGCTAGAGTGCCCGCCGACGACGAGGAGAGGGGTGCTCACATAGGCTGTCCTTGATGAGTCGACGGAGCTCAGCGCGAGCGTCGGTCATACGCTCGCTGTAGGTCTTTTTGGGGTTGATGCGGAAGGTGATCTGTGCCATTCGGGGCAAGAGAGTCGTCAGGGCGGAGTTGCGAATGGATGAGTGGGGTAGAGCGCGGGGGACGAGATGCCGCTCCGGTTCTGATTCTCGCACGCGGACTTATGTATACAAAGCGGGGCCCCCCGTGTGTCCCTGCGACCGAGGCGTGCGGAATCCTCCTCCGGCATCGTGGTGCGAGGGCGAGGCGAACCCGGTGCGATGATCACCTCAACGAGGGGCGGGCTCATGTGCATCGCGGTCGGCAAACGCGCGCATCCGCTTCGGACCGTCGCGCTTCTGGCAGGGGTCGAGCCATATTCCGGCGTGGCAGACGAGAGCGGCGACTCGGAGGAAGCGCGCTCGCCTGGAAGTCTCCAGCCCTGGGTGCATGTGCTGTCATCGCCGCGCTCTCGTGTGCGAATCGCAACACGATTTCTCTCCTGGCCTGAGAGTGTGGTGGCCGAAAAGCCCTGCTCTAGGCAGGCCCGTGTCAGCTCCCCGGGCCTGACACAGGGCGAGCGGGGCGCGCGAGCGAAGCAAGGACGCGCACTCAATGTTCGCGGGTGGTCTGCATCTTGCATCTGCATCTGATAACACCGTTCTTGCCTTTCTGACCGGAAGCAGGCAGCCATTCCGGACGGCCGAGGAGCAAACGCAATATAGTCGGGCAGGGAAACGGTGTCAGGTGTGTGCAAAACTGCCGTGGTGCCGTAAGAGCGCGAATGTTCGGACAGGGAGAGGACAAAGGTTGGAGCACTCACAGACTTCTGGCCGGACGATGACGGATATGATAAGTCTTGGTGCGCCATCTTTGCCATACATGGTCATTGCGCAGGCTGCACCCTCTGCACACGGAACGGCTGTCACCTGGCCCCGGAACGTGAGCCTGCCGTGGTCGTGGAACTCGCGTGGCGACCTGCGCGTTGCCGACGGCGGGGCTGCGCTGAGAGAACTCGCCCGAGCAAAGCCTCCGGCCGCGCGCGCTGGCTTGCCATACACAGTCCCAGCCGCCTAACGCCCGCAGCCTTCGAGCCCGCTAGCACCCTGCCTGCACCCATGTCGTCGGCCGCCGGCGGTGAGAGGAGACGGGGGGCGCACCAGCTGTTCGCGATGTAGAGCGTACCCAAGCCCGGGGCTGTGGCGGAAAGGTCGTGGACGTGAGTATCGTCGCCTCCGCGTTCCCTCGGACGTATATGCGCTGCGCCGCATGGCAAGCGCTACGCAATGGCGGTCAAACTGGCTACGCATCGGCGTCAAACCAGCGTTTCCAGCACGGACGCGCAGCATGCTCCGTCCTGGTTTGACGATGAGCTCTGCATACTGAGCACTGCCAACAATGCCCAGAGCGAAGGTGGGGCCTGTATGAGTACTTGATATCAACGTGTACGGCCCGCTTGCGTTCGGCCGACAACCCACCGGTATTCCTGAGCTGTTTTGGGAGACAGCTTAACATGTCGAGATATTCTGCGGGTGCGAATGACCGCAAAGGTGTGCGCTCGCGATGCTACTGGACAACAGCGTGTCCGGCCTTGCTCGCATGTACCAGAAGAACCGTGTGGTGCCGAATACTGCCGAAGGTCGCGTACTGAGATGAGGGAGAGCAACGATGAGAAGGAAATCCGTCGATCGTTTACGGCGTTCCCTATGTCGTACCTATACCTGGCGAGCCACGCCGCCAGGTGGGCGGGTATAGCACCCAGGGTTATTTTCCGACGCTATCTGTGTTGCATGTTATCCTACCACCTGCGGGATTCAGGGGGGAAAGACAGTAGCCTCACGGGTAGAGATAGATAGGAAATGACATTGCATTCGGAGCTTTCGCTCCGGATGCTTCCAGCGTTTGTTACGCTCGAATTGGCAAGGACCTTGAGCTATGACCAACAGTGTGTACCAGGGACATGGCGGAGGCTGCGGACACCCTCGGAAGGGTAGTCAGCGTCACGACCTGCCGGAGGCCACTCAACGGACCCAATAAACGGGCGGCTCACCGACTCTGTAGCGGCGTTCACGTAGTCTTTTCGGGAGTCAGTGCGACATTCGCCGTGCCACAAGGCTCGGTCGCTCCCCACAGGGACTGTGCGCCGCTGATCGCTTGCGGGCTTCCATCATAGGACGGCGACTGGTGAATTACACTATCACCGTTCGTTTGAGCCGCAACTTCTGACAATAGAGCAGCGAGAAGGGCCCAGAGTTGCCCAAGTCCCTTAGCGATGTGCGGCGGAGGTCAGGTACCTGCGGCGTCAGTGCATAGGATTGGCTGTGTGATCGTTGTAATCTCCGAGAGGGAGATCATGGTCAGTGTGCACGTAAAGCGTTGGGGGTTCGCGCGTCGGGACGTCCTATGGAGCGGACGATATTCCCGCTCGGGCATGACACCTCTCTAGACGGTTCTGGTCTCGTCTAGAAAACGTCCAGAGCAGACATGCTACCGCTGTCGCCGATGGTGCGGTGGAAGCAGGAAGGCGTCATGGAAGGAGCATGGCTGGACGGCCTTCATGGGTGCGTGCTCAATGCGAAGAGCAGCGGCGGGGCGATCTCAGGTAGGAAGAACGATGCCTCGTTGGACGCAGCTTCGACGACGGAGGCCGGTGCTGCTGAGCTGACAAAGTGTCTGTCGGTGCGCCTAGATTCGAGCGGTATCGCCGGTTAGGAGGGGTCACGTATAGGACTGAAGTGGGAACGCGGGGAGGGCGCGTGTGACTCACGAAGGACTGCCGTTGCCGCCAGCGAAGTGGGACCGGGGCACGCTGGACGGGCGAGGAGGTGGACTGGGGCAGTCGAGGAGATGGTCGTGCAGGAAGTTTGCCCGTACGGGGAGCCAAGAGCCGGGGTTTACGGTCAAGGTACATAAAACTGGTGTAACCACGTTGGCAGTCCGTTCATCAGCGTGCTCTTCCAAGTTACATTCGCCCAAATCGGAAGGTCTCCTACACATCGGGAGGAGCGAGTGGGCGCTTGTGCAAGTCGCACCGGTGCAACAGCGGATCGACTCGCCTCCAGAGCTGGGCGGGAGCCTGCCATGAGCGCTCTCCGTCTCCTCCTTCGTCCCCACCACCACCGTCTGGCTCTCGCGCGCCGTCTCCCGCAATGTCTGGCATACGCATACCACCGTATCCTACGCATGCGCGTCTGTGAACCTCTGGGCGAGGGCTCAGCTGTGCTGTCGGCTATCCGCGAACGCTCTCTCTGCTGGGACTATTGTGTGACTTGTACTCGTGCCTCCGAAACGTTGAACCGGTGCTACTCAAACACTAAGGATCGGATGAAGCATTGAGTGGTTGCGCGAAGGAAGCATATGCGTAAGCACCTCTTCCCGCATAGGTAGTCCACTGTCGGGCTCTTTTGCCCCGCTAATGCTCTCCCATGCAGTACGACATGCACACCTATCGTATCGTCCACACAACCTGCCGGGCCCGTACGGGAAACATCGCCCCCCTAGACGCTTCGTGAGAGCGACGGCCTTAGTGTATCACGTTGTTGGTCCACCGGCTTCGATCCCCTACGCGCTCACACTGCAGTGATGCGTAGAATACGTCATCGCCTTCAATCGGCGATTGAGTGTGTGCACGAAGTCGATGCAGAGCTTGTCTAGCGTGCCCCAGCTATTCGGCCACACAGCCCTGTTCTTCGCTCCCATCCCTGGTCCCTGCACGGTAAGTCGTGTAGATCCAATTATTCTTGCGGTCGCTAGTCAATCAATCACAACTACTCGCCTGTCTTGCGCCTCGTCACAACATTAGCTCGTCTGGGGTCAGGATTTTAGGCCTTCTCAGCGCGCACACAAAGGTGGGAAAAGACATCTACAATATGCGCACCGATTCGTCGACTCCATATTCGTATCTCTAGTGTAAGTGGTGTTCTCTTCCCGTTTCGGCAGGCCACCTTCCCCGATAGGACGCTGCTATCGTGGTGCGCTGTCATGCTTTGTATCCCTGCTGCACGTCATGTCGTGCCCATGCCCCTGCGCCATGACATCAGGCAATTAGCAGAGCGCATATATACGCCCACAGCATCTTCGGGT
This sequence comes from Trametes polyzona, assembly GCA_022606195.1. NCBI lineage: Eukaryota > Fungi > Basidiomycota > Agaricomycetes > Polyporales > Polyporaceae > Trametes > Trametes polyzona. Next base: position 1,874,842 of record JABYQF010000007.1, on the reverse strand, counting down.
CGACATCCCAGCCTTCTATTCGCCCCCATCATCTCGTCCTAATCATGACTCACCCCGTCGTCTTCAAAGGTTACGCGCTCACAGGTGACTTCATTGCTATGCCAGCCAGTTCTGAGGTTACTAAGTGCAGGCTTCGCATTATAGACCCGTCCAAATGGGCGGATCTCATGGTGTTAGAGTTCAAGCCGAAGAACTTTCAGCCTGAGGACGTCGAACTTGCCATCACCCATTGCGGCGTATGCGGCTCGGACCTCCACACGCTCACACAGGGCTGGGGGGAGTCCAAGTTGCCGCTCGTCGCGGGCCACGAGATTGTCGGTACGGTGACGCGGGTGGGGGATAAGGTGAAAGAGTTCAAGCCGGGCGACCGCGTAGGCGTCGGCGCACAGATCGGAAGTTGCCTCAACTGCGACCGCTGCAAGGCAGACTACGAGAACTATTGCCCTAAGATGATCGATACCTACGTGAATACTGCCACCTTATTCCTGCGAACGCTCTCTGACAGATATTCGCGACCAGAACGCGGAGTATCCCGACGGCGTCGTGACGCAAGGCGGATACTCTACCGCGATACGCGCCCATGAGCGCTTCGTCTTCCCCATCCCAGACCAGATCGAATCCCGCCATGCCGCCTCTATGCTTTGTGCTGGACTTACTGTCTTCTCTCCTCTCAAAGCGTACGGCGCAGGACCCGAGAAGAAGGTCGGCGTCATCGGGATAGGCGGTCTTGGCCACTATGCTGTCCTGTTTGCGAAGGCACTCGGGGCTGAGGTGTACGCTTTCACCCACGATACCAGCAAGGTCAACGACATCATGAAAATGGGTGCGGACCATATCATCAATACTTCAGAGGACAAGGTTCGACCACACTCGACATACGTGCACAGGGTAGAGCTGACGCGTCGCCCACTTCAGGACTTCCACCAGAAGCTTTCGGGAGAGCTTGACCTCATCATCTCTACGCGTGACACATATAGCCCAGAGACTCCTCTGGCTGGCTATCTCTCCATGCTAGTAGTGCATGGCAAGTTCATCAGCGTCGGCATTCCTAACGCAGACAACCCTTTCCCACGCATACACCCGTTCGATTTGATGTCTAGCGGTTGCCTCATCGGCGGCAGCCATATCGGTAGCAAGAAGGAATGCCTCGAGATGCTGCGGGTTGCTGCGGAGAAGAGCGTGAAACCATGGGTCGAGGAGTTGCCGATGAAGGATGCGGGCAAGGCTCTTCGTAACTTGCGTGACAACTCGGTGCGCTACCGCTACGTACTAACACAGGACCTTGTCTAAGGGGGTTAGGTGTTGTGAAATAGTAAGCATATCATCCTCACACCAGGTAGTGTCATGCTGACGACTTCCAGGTTGGATGAGGAAGCTTAGCCTCGTACTGGATTGATGTTGAACCTGACGGTAAGGAGCAATGTATCGCAATGTATCAATGCTGCTATCCGCGTACTTCGGTACGTTGGCAGCGCTCCAGTACATCAAGTCCGTTGCTCGCCTGCGCAGTGAGTGGGCTGCGCGTGGTAGGTATTCGCACCCACAGATTCATGCACCCATGCGCTCACAACGAAGTGGACGACCTCATGTCCGAAGGGAATCTGGTGCGTTCGAGGGAATCTGGTGCGTTCGAGAGACGTCCACAACATGTCGATTGAAGTTATATTTGGAAGACCAGGCGTTACTACAGCGACGAAAGGGGCGTACCGAGAGATCATGGTATTTGTGCATCTTTAAACACGTCCAAGATGTTGGCTGATCGTATTGTCTGTACATTTTGGTGCGACATACCAAATACCAGACACCGTGGGCACTCCAGGTACAGGAACGTCCCCAGAACGTTATCCAGTATTGTCCACATGCCAGGACACAAACACCGCAGGCCGCAGTTGTACCGTATGGACCAATATGTTGCGTGGAAAGCACGTTCTATTCCCGCATCCCGTCCCATATGCTTCCTGCCTTCGCCGACACGCCCTGCCGTAACATCTCCCGCCGCAGCGGAGACAGTTCTCGCGCGGCCGACGCACCCATCCATCACGTCTGGACGCCGCCTTCCCAGCCCGCATTGTTCGGCATCTTGACGTCGTCCCGGACCACGGCCGCGGGCGGCAGGGGCAAAGCTTGAGCTTGAGCTTCGTCCGCGCGCCCTGACGCGGACGGCGGGGACCTGGAAGACGCAGGCCGCGCCGCGCCGCGTCGCGTCAGGGCGAAGTGCTTCACCGGCAGCACGGTGGGAAGTGCGGAAGGCCGCGATACGTCAGCCGCGTTACATGGGCGAGTAGTCGTCCGCCCGCCTTTCACAGAATCGCGGGCCTGAGGCCCTCTCGAACGCGTTCTCGACTGTGCGCTGGCAGCTTCCGGGTCCCAGCGGCTGGACGTCTGAAAGGCGCTCCGTCGCGGACAGGCGGGAAACCCATCTGGAAGTCGCTTTCCGGCGGGTTGCCTTGAACGCCGCTCGCCAGTGGGGGAAATGCCCCATCGGTAGCATACGCCATGTTGTGTACCGCACCAGCTGCTGCATGGTCCGAGCAAATGTCCGGCCTTTGCCTCGCACCCCGCGGCGCCTCGTGCGTACAGGTTGTCTGTGCGTTGTCGATCGCGCTGGGAGTATTCGCCGGCATGTACGATTCTCCGTAGCCCAGACTCGGATTGCATCCAACAGGTGAGTTCGCTGTCGAGCATGCATAGTGCATGGAGACATGGCCCATAGGTAGAGGTTCGACATTGCACCAATCGCGTTCGAACTGTGAGGGTGTATGGTGTCTGGCCCTGAAGCTACCAGCATCACGTTTCCCCTTTAGTCCATACACGTAGGTCATCGAGGTAGGATTTTGATGATCCACACTGCGGCGTGCACATGCCACCAACTCAGAATGTCAGGCCGAGGTCGTCTCCATACGAATGCCGTGCCACCCGAGACCCTGGACCCTGCGGCAGCACGACAGAGGGTATGGGACATACACCATGACTGCGAGTACGTTCATGCTGTGGTAGTCGGTACCACACGAGACCCTTGCACGACCGCGCATGTTTCGTTGCCAGTGTAAATCATGAGATGTACTCACCCAATCCATATCACTGCTTCCCAACTCTTACTCTTGGTCGCAAGAGAAATGGAGCAACGCCTCGCGCACTCTACCGTTTTTGTGTCGTCCACCACAAATGGCCGCCGCACCTTGGAACGGGGACGAAACACGCATCCACGGCGCGCGGATACACCCCACTCGAGCAACGCACGTGTACATTATTACCCCGATCGTGCCCGCGCGTGTTGCACCTCAATCGATCCAGATTCGTGACTACATCCTGCGAGCTGTGTGGCACGCCTCATCCTATCAGTCTCTGTATTCTGAAACACGACCCGCCGGTGTCTCAGCCGCCCCAACGTTTGCGGCGGTGGGCGCAGATGGGTCCACTCGAGCTCTCAAACCGTGACTCACCTACACCATACACCACACATACATATGCAGTCAGGTCCAGGGGCCAGGGGGCAGGGGCGTGCGCCACTAAGTGGCCTTGGTGGACGTCCCGTCTCGCAAGGTCTCGGGGATGCCGGCAGAGCTGCGCTGCGCGGGAGCGCGTGCGTAGCGCGACCCAGCGATCAATGCACATATGGTCCCGCGGCGACTGCGCCCGTCGTCGCCCGATCTCGAGGCCGTCGCGAGATGCGCCTCAGTTGCCGCCGGCAGTCGTCGGTCGCCGACCACCGTGTCGGCTGCTGCACGTCGTCTTCGTGGCTAGGCCGGGGCACGGACGTCGGCTCGGAGTCCGCGGGGTTGAGGTGGTAGACGAACGTACCGACGCGAGCTTGAGGGCATTGCGGGGGACACATTCTCCCCTTTCTATGGGGTCGGAAGAATATATGGTGCACTAGCTGACTGCTGGGTGAACATAACATGGGGCGCACGAGGTCATGTAGCCAAGCTGTGATTCTAGGTAGGAGAGGCTCGGTGTGATTCGGGGCGGAAGAGAGACGCACTGTATCACACCTGCACAATCGGCCTAAGAGCCCATCGTACGCTCGTGATCCAACATCGCAGCAGCCTCATCATGCTCAAGTTCATCGGGGAACATGTACGCTTCCGCCGCCCGCCACCATATCCACGCCGAAATACCATAAGACGCGCACCCGCCCCGACGCAGCGACGCTTGAGCTCGATGATGCGAACTGATGTGCGAAGGCAGCCGTGCTCGAATCCATCGACTTCGCGTTCGTCTGATATCGCGTCCCCGGGCCTCGCTAGGCGTTTTCGAGCGCCGCGCAACGCCAGAGGGAGGAACGCGGGGGAGAACCCGAAGTGCGCGTGGCGGCCATCAGACTAGCGTCGCGCGAGAGTCTAAGTAGCTGGAGGTGCATGCAAAGCGGACAGCGATCAGATTCAGAGATCTATCAGATGCGTATCGAGGAGGGAGGCTAGCGGCGGGAGCCTGGAGGCTTGGGCCTCAGGCTGGGAGTTCAAATCTAAGGGCCGAGGTGACGTCGAGGAGGTCGGTAGGGAAGTCGAGGCGCGATGTCGACAGTCCGGGCTGCAAAGTAGCCGGTCCCCGAGGATGAAGTGCGTTGCCAGGAGGGGACTAGCACTAGAGCGCAAGCGCAGTGCGGGGGAAGGGGACGTCATCCGCCCGTCACTCCTCCTGCCTCGAACGGCAAAGATTATAGGCTACATGGAAGAGGACGGCGAAATCCATCAGGTGGGGGTCCATGCGTCGGACTGGGACGTCATGCGTGTTGTAACCACATCGACTTACCGTGTCTAGTAAGCCTGGGCTGACGTCTGAGTGCAGGTTCGGACCAGGATGAGCGAGGCGAGACGGCGAACCAATCACCCAGGACAGGAACCAGGCAGCGAGCGGTGCGTCCCTGCCGTCATCATAAGTCTGAGGCGTAGGCACTAGAGAGGACTAGCCGTTGATCATTTCAGTGGAGTGCTTCAGGGCTATCGTAGCATGTATCAGCAGGCAGAGGTGTCGTATATAATCTCTGGGGCGCGGGCTAGCGTCAAAAGAGGGAATGATCAGCACGGGCGGCGTCGCTCTAATGCTCCCGAATCAAACGGAGACGATACATCACAGACTCGGCGGCCTGCGCCAGGGAGGTCAGCAGGGCCGTCCTGCGATCGTCCGCAGTGTCTGCTCACTCGCGTTATCGGGAGCAGGGGATACGCGGAAGAAGCTGGAGCACGTTCGGAGGCGTCGGCGATCTACCAGGCTGGCGCGAGCGAGAAGGACACAGCGAGAAGCCCAGGCATCAGGAAGCGCAGGCCGGGTGCCAGTAGCCACTGTCAAGGCTCCAGAACAGAGGTCGTATGCACCATGGGGGTGGGATAGCGAGCACCAGCCATGTGGACACCGTGGGGCCTCAGTAGCCGCTTGTACGTGTAAGTGCGGCGGGAAAGGGCCGCAAGAATGTCGGTAGAGGTTAGGGAAGGGGAGGAGCGTACGGCAAAGGGGTTGAATCAGTCTTCGACAGTGCACGTCTTGGTCGGTTGGAATAGTCCCAATTGGACAGCAGGCTGTAAGAAGGACGCGGGGGATGGTTCTTGCGGACTCGTGTATTGGCATCCGTGGGTACGACGACTGACAACCCTCGGCGAGACAAAAACTGTAGGCCCTTCAGCCAATGCCTCATCGTAAGCTGACTCACCACTGAAAGGTCAGAGCGTAAGATACTCATACAGCCTACTGCAGGCATGGCTATCTCGGCGCCGACGAGGGGTTGGCTGGCAAGGATGCTGCGGGGTGCCTGGAGGTCGTTCGGGGAGGTCTGTATGCCGTGCTAATGATGGGAGAAGGTCTAGATGCATCAAACCTATCGTCGCTTAGCAAAGGCCGCGCACCGTCCCCACGGGAGAAGCGAGGGGGACAGGGTCGTCGTGAAGATGGCGACCTCGGGACCAATTATGCAAAATGGGTGTAAATGAGCGGCGTCTCGCGTGCCGATGCATCACTGTTCCGGCGACGACTTGATCTTCCGTCGGCGGCGCTGACGTGAAGTGCCCGACCGACTGCTGGTCGATTCAGCTTGGACAACGTTTCTGGCTATAGAGCGCGAACGTCCGTCGTGGTGCGTGCACGCCTGCGATCGAATAGATAGAAGCCCTGTGGGCTGGCACGAGGTGCAGCGGAGGCCGTCGGAAGATCAGAGTCGCCCACAAGGATCAACTGGAGCAAAGCACGCCTTTCTGCGTATGGCACAAAGGGACGTACGGAGGAGGGAGGAACATACCGGGGCACTTACGTGACTTCATGGGCTGTCGGCCAACCCTCGGCCAACCGTCGCTCTGTTGTCGAACCTCGGGAGGTCTGTTGCGACGGTCGCGAGCAACACTGTGGGCGTAGACGCGGCTCGCTGTTGAATTTCACGCAGGCCGGGTGGTCGAGGCGGAACGGGGAGAAAGCGCGAGCCGGGAAATATCCCGAGTCGAGTCCGGGTCGTTTATTGCTTGCAGCCCCGACGCGGGACGGAATCCGGGCGGAGATCGAAAAGTGCCGCCAATCCCGCAGGCCCTGGCGGGATCTCGATCGACTCCGACGCGTTTCCCGCCAGCGTGAGTATACGGCCGCGCTGGAATGGCTCGAAATAATTCGCCACTTCGCCATCTCAGAACCGCAGAAGCGCAGAACGGCACGGCGGTCGTGGTGCATTACCACGGGCCAGCGCGCATCACGCTCCGTCCTTGGGCTCACGTTTGTCTTTTGCGGTATGGCACGCCGCCCCGCGTTCGCAGCCGCCCCGCCTCTGCCCTTCGCGGCCTCTCGCTCGACATCCGGGCACATAAGTACGCTCGCGGCCGGAACGCTTCTTCGCCAGATCACCCTCCCCCAGCCTACCCCGCCCGACATTCCCTGACCCCCCCTCGCGCACCATGTCGTCCGTGGGCTATCCCCGCCGCACCCTCCACCTCCTCCACTCCCCCCTCTTCTCAACTTCGGCCGAGTACCACTACATGGACCAGAAGCAACGCGCCCTGCTTTCCTGCAAGAAGGCGAAGGCGATCGGCCTGGCCTACGGTACGTAACTCTGTATTGTCACCGGCGCGGTCTCGAGGCTCATCACCGCCCACGCGCTTCTAGACATGACCATTGATGACATTCTTTCGCTCTCCCCGAAGTTCTGGGAGCTGCATAACGACCCAATAGTGCTGCTCGACGGTGCTGCTTTTACGCTTCTCATCATTCAACTCAACCTCTGTGCCGGCACCATCGCACGGTATACCGCGCGCCGACCAGAACTCGTTCCTGTTGTGGAAGACCTTCTCCAGTTCCGCAAGCAGTAGGTTGTTTCAAACATGTGTACGGTGTCAAACATGGATACAGACGCTCGTTTTGCACAGTGGGCAATACTTGATGACAGAGATTGGTCACGGCCTTGACATTGCAAACATCGAGACCACTGCCACACTGCAACCATCAGGAGAGTTCATACTCCACTCACCCACACCTAACTCTGCGAAGTGAGTGTCATAGTGCTGCGCGCACGAGATCATTCCTGTGGCTCGGTTTCAATGTGCTGACAACGACTGTGTAGGTTCATGCCTCCAACCATTCCGGCAGGGGAGCCGTGCGTTGCCGTCGTGTACGCCAGACTGATCGTCAACGGCGAAGACCGCGGACATCGCCCTTTCCTCGTTCCATTGAACGACGGCAAACAGATGTGCACCGGGGTACAGTCCAAGTACGTCTCCTGAGGGCATTTTCTTTCGGTACCGTGCACTGAGAGCCTGACGTATTCTTTCAAGACTGCTCCCCTTCCGCGGAGGCTCAGCCCCCGTCACCCACTCCATCACTACGTTCCGCAACGTCCGCCTGCCCCGGGGAGCTCTCCTCGGGTCACTGGATAAACCAGCCGACCTGCACGCGAACCTCATGAACATCATCGAGCGCATCACCGTCGGGACCATCGCGCTGGGCTGCATCGCGCTGACGTTCACGCAGTGCTACGCCACCATCGGGACGATGTATTCTCTCAGGCGCCGCATCGGCAGCCCGACGAGGAACATGCCCATCCTGAACTTCCGCACGCAGCAGGCGCCCATCCTCGCCGCCGCGTCGAACGCGTATGTCATGCAGGCGCTGCAGCGCTGGGCGGTCGCGCAGTTTTGCGACAAGGGCCTGGATTGGCGCGTGCGGCAGGGCATTGCGGCGATCTTCAAGGCGGTCATGTCGCAGCATGCGCAGCAGGGCGCTATGGGCGTGTCCGAGCGGTGTGGTGCCCAGGGCCTGTTCGCGCACAACCAGATGACATGCCTGCACGTAAGTCGCCTCCCGAACCCGCCGCGGAGTCATTGCTGATCACGCTCTGGACGGTCTAGAGCGAAACGCGCGGGATTGCCATCGCCGAGGGCGACGTGCTCGGGCTCGCGATTCGTAAGTACCCGCCCGAATCGACCGCCGACCGAGCGCCCGCTCACCTAACTTATTCGCGCGCGTAGGATTGGTGAACGAGCTCCTCCTGGGTCGATACCGCATGCCCCCACCCGCGAACCGCGAATCTCTGCTCGCCCGACACGAAGCGGGTCTGTTTGCCGAGCTGCAAGGGATCATCAAGAGCGCGCCACATCACCGGGCAGCGGAAGTGAACAAGCTCATCCTCCCGCTCTGCCAGCCAATGATGGAAGCCATCGGCCATCGAATGGCCTACGAGGCGGCTGTCGCGCAAGGCGTGCGCCCCGCGCTGATCGACCTCTACGTCGCGAACGTCGTGCGGCTCGACCCGGCGTGGTACGCAGACCACGCGGGGCTCGGGCGCACGGCGCAGCTCGCGATGGAGAGCCGCGCGCAGGACGCGGTGCTGCCCCTGCTCGGCGAGCTCGTGAAGGAGATGGACGTGTTCGCGTACGTGCACGCGCCGATCGTGAGCGACGAGCGCTGGGCGGCGTTCGTGGACGCGCTCGAGACGTACGAGGGCGACGCGCGCGTGGACCTGCCCGAGCCCCGCGCGGGCGGGCTGCTGGGCGTCGAAACGGAGCTGGTGAGGTCTCACCTGTGAATCATCCGTCTCGCGCGTGCGTCGGCTCAAAGCTCTTGGCTCCCTCTCTCTCTCCCACCCATCCTATCCGATGTCGACATCGCTACACCTCCTCGCCGCTCTTTGCTCGCATCTCGTGCTGCTTATGTTGTATATCACCAGTACGCCGAGCTCGTTCCCGTGGTGCTGAGCTATGTACTGTAATTGTGCCGTTCCTCTCTTCCCTTCCCGTCGTGTACATTATTCCGGTATAACCTCTCCCAGCCCCCGTCCCTCTCACTCTCCTTCTTGGATACCCAGCTGTTGTGCTCTACCACTATGTCGTCTCTGTTGTCGCGCAGGTTCTCTCACAAATGCTGATCACGATTTGAACGTTTCTACACTTGGGGTGGCGAAGACCAGATGTTGGATTAGGCAGGAGAGTTACTTGCTTTAGAATGGTACGTCATCCCGTCTCGTCCATCAACGCCCTCGCTGTGCTCTCGAGCATCTTGTCTCTTGACCACCATGTTCCAGCACAACCTCCCCTCTTGATACATGTGTTCCCCTTTACCCGCCTATCTCGCTTGTGGTGGACCCTATGGGCTCATGTTGATCCACATACCATGATTCGGCAGCACTACCACCTCCAGGGACAGGCCTGAGCAAACGTGTCTCAAGGGGTCAGGGTTTTCCAATCAGATCACTCAAACAGAGGTTAGTGGCCTGTAATATGCGCTGTGGGTGTCAGTATGCACCTGATTAACTTTGCGTAGTGCGGTGCCCCCCACGGCACGATCGGGCGACAGACAATATCTGGATCGATCGTTGTGTGATCATCGAGGAATAAGCTCATGTTACGTCCGCATTGGCCCAGCGCGGACCAAGTGGCACGTCGACTCCGGCATCCGTGTTGTGTGCTACCATGGTCATAACATTGTTTCCCCTTAGGCCTCGTATGACCGTACGCTACATGGACGGGTGGGCGTTTTGGCATAAACCATCGCTGCTACACCTACACACGTCATTACTGCTAGCGATCACACAGAGCGGCAAGTCGTGTTTCATCCCTTCGTTGACGCTCTTGCTCTATGACGGTGATCAGGGATCAGGTTTTACGGCTTGGGCCGCAGCTGCTGAAATAGAGTTATGCCTTCAAACGGCATTCTCTGTAGCCTCTCTTCAACCTAACGCCAGACCAGCGTTACGTCGTCTACCCTGGACCATCCTCACACGCGTACGACATATCACCCCAATGGGCTGTTCGATCTACGCAATCTAGCCCTGGCGTGCTATGAAAGGCCTCCGAGTGCACGTACTTAAACGTCAGCGTATTCGCGGGCAACCTTCGTTAGTCCCTCCGATTTATGGCTAAGCGGCGCGGGGCATGTCTTCGAAACCTTACTCAAGAATGTTTCTTGTCGTTTCGAGCTTGCGAAACGCCCGTCCTCGCTCGAAGCGCTTCGGAATCGAGATCAACGAGAGAAATCCCCCTCAGCCGCATCTGCGATGTAGTCCCGACTTCTGGTGGTGAGGATCAGAACTACTGCAGAAACCAAGAGCGATGAGCGAAGCTCGCTGTTGCCCAGGCCTCGCCTGCCAGGGGGTTTTCCTCCTTTTCTTCAGTACCCACAACTCGCGCCCGTGTCGCTCGCCCGGAAAACCATAAATACCGCTCTTCGAAGATGTTCCTCCCCCAGACCTCCCGGAAACCTCCTCTCTTCCGCTCTTCTAGACGCACTGGAACATGTCTTCCGCGGGCTATCCTCGTCGCACCATCCAGCTTCCTCACTCCCCACTCTTCTCAACACCGATCCACGATGTCAGCTTCGATGACCGTGCCCTACTCTCTTACCAGAGAGCGAAGGCGATCGCCCTTTCCTACAGTGCGTCGCATTCCCGTTGCCGCAGGACGTATCGCTCACTTGGACTGCCCAGAGATGTCCATGCATGATCTGCTATCACTCTCGCCCAAGTTCTGGCAACTACATAGCGACCCCATCGTCCTCCTGGATGGCGCGGCGTTCACGCTCCTCGTGATCCAATACAACCTTTGTGCTGGCACCATTGCTCGCTATGCATCCCGAAGGCCTGAGCTGCTCCCTATCGTAGACGACCTTCTACGATACCGCAAGCAGTGCGTATTTTCTCACCGTTCTCATGATCCTAGCTGACCCCGCTTCATAGTGGTCAATTCATGTTGACTGAGCTAGGGCATGGACTAGACATCAGCAACATGGAGACGACGGCTACTCTTCTACCGTCAGGAGAGTTCGTTCTCAACTCGCCCACCCCAAGCTCTGCAAAGTAAGTCCGATTACCCACCTGAGTGGCGTCTCTGTCTGACCGGTCCGGCGATAGGTTCATGCCGCCCACCGTACCTGCCGGTGCCCCCTGCGTGGCAGTCGTCTTCGCTAAACTGATCGTCGACGGAGAAGACCGCGGGCACCGACCCTTCATCGTCGCCCTGAACGACGGGAAGCAGATGTGCGCGGGCATCCAGTCCAGGTACGTTCTTACACACGGGCGAAGCCCTGCGCTCGGCACCTTGCACCGTGAGCCTGACGTATTCTTTCAAGGCGGCTTCCCTACAGGGGAGGCACGAACCCTGTCATGCACTCCCTCACGACGTTCCACAACGTCCGGCTGCCTCGGAGCGCGCTGCTTGGTTCGCTCGCTCGCCCGTCTGACCTCCACGCGAATCTAATAGACATCATCCACCGGGTCTCCATCGGCACCATTGCCATCGGTTGCCTCGCGTTGCCCATGATGCAATGCTACACGACCATTGGGGCGCTGTATTCCCTCCGACGCAAGATCGGCAGTCCGACGAACCAGGTCCCTATCCTCACGTTCCGTACCCAGCACGGGCCCATCCTCACCGTCGCGGCGAACGCGTACGTGATGCAGGCCCTGCAGCGGTGGGCAATCGCCCAGTTCTGCGACCAGAGTCAAGATATGCGTGTGCGCCATGGCATCGGGGCTATCTTCAAGGCCGTGATGGTCCAACACTCGCAGAAGGGTGCTCTCGAAGTTTCCGAGCGATGCGGGGCGCAAGGCCTGTTCGCACACAACCAGATGACCTGCCTACACGTACGTGCCGCCGCCGCGCGCTCACCCTGCATCCCGTAACTCACTCTTATCCTTCCAGAGCGAAAACCGAGGGCTCGCTATCGCCGAGGGCGACATACTCGCGCTTTCCATCCGTGCGTCATCCCGTCGTATATCCTTCCTCTCATGCCGTACAGTCGTCTGATGCGCCCACAGGCCTCGTGAACGAGCTGCTTCTCGGGCGGTACACCCTCCCCCCCTCGACGGACCCCTCCTCCCTCCTCGCACGACACGAAGCGAGCCTCTTCGCCGAGCTGCGCGCGATCGTCCAGGGCTCGCAGCAGCACCACCGCAGCGAAAACGTCTCCCGCCTCGTCCTCCCACGCTGCCAGCCGATGATGGAAGCGATCGGGCACCGGATGGCGTACGACGCCGCACGCGCGCAGGGCGTGCGCCCCGCGCTCGTCGACCTCTACGTCGCGGGCGTCGTGAAACTCGACGGCGCGTGGTACGCGGAGCACGCGGGGCTCGGGCGCGCGGCGCAGCTCGAGATGGAGGCCCGCGCGATGGACGCGGTCCTCCCGATGCTCGGCGAGCTCGTCGCGGAGATGGACGTGTTTGCGTACGTGAGCGCGCCGATCGCGACGGAGGAGCGGTGGGGTGCATTCGTGGACGGGCTGAAGATGTTCGAGGGGACGGCGGAGGTCGACTTGTTCGCGCCTCCGAGCGGCGCAGAGCCTACGCTTCCACCTGCGCGGCCGGAGATTGTGAGGTCTCACTTATGATTTATTCTTCCACTCTAGGCGGCATTGTATATGTTGGACTGCGACGACTTGGCTCGTAAGTACTAATGACTCTCAGACTCTCACTATGTAGCATAAGTTCCGAAGCCCCCTCTCGAGCTCCTTGCGTATCGTATTACTATAATCTAGTCATCCTTCATCTCACCTCACTATATCATCGTAGTAATCCTCTTGTATAACACAATCCATGCGCTCCATAATATGTATCTTCATTTCCTTCAAACCGGAGTAATTGCAGACGAAACATTCATCCTAATCCCGGATACATAGAAGGACGGTGTTTAGACAGGTGCGTGCCTTCGAATGGGGCTTCTGTTGGAGTTCGAAACACTCCCGCACCCTCAGGGGAACAGTACGACCCGGAAAATCTACACATCGATGACCGTCTCCGACATCCTTCGACTTCCGTTCTCCCCGATCTTCCTCAACCATGACGGTCGTACGAACGTCAGACTCACAGACCAATGAGGAAGTCGTCTTGCATTTCACTGGTGCAGCAGTCTCACACGCGAACGTACTGACATTTCTGGAATCGTTTCCCTCCTACCGTCAACCGACTCACCACCCGCAGCCCGCCGCGTACTACTGCTAGTACTCGCCTTCGCCGCCCCCGTCGTGGCCCACGTGGAGCCACGAGCCTATGTTATTGCGATGCGGGGAAGTGCGCGGCCTCTCCCAGCGCCGCCGCCGCCGTGCCTTCACCGTCGTCACCCGCGCGACCGACCGTGTCGCATGCAGTACCAGTGCTCTTCGGACCGCCGTGCGAGACAGGAGCGCCGCTGGCCTTGTCGTTGTCCTCGTCGTCTCCAAGGCCTTCCGGGAAGCGAACTGTCTTGTGAACGGGGGTCATCGCACGGGACGGCACGCGCGATTCTCCTCCGAGCGCGCCGCCCTCGCCCTCGCCGGCCGGGTCCGCGCCTTTACCCACGCCGTCCGCGCCAGCCCGCGGGGCCGCCGGGAAGCGAGCAGCCTTGAACGACGGCGACGGCAACGGCACGCGCGACGGAGCGAGCTCGCGCGCACCCGAGCTCGTTCCCGGGCTAGCGCCAGCAACAACGCCTTGCAGCTCACCGCCGTCGTTCGGGATGCGAGCCTCCAAGGGCTGGGAAGCGGAAGCGGGCAAGGCGGAGGTGGGGGAGGCGCGCGCGTCGTTCTTGGCGGCGGCGTCGGGTTTCATGTTGACGTCGCGGGGGCTGTCAGCGTGCGCGTGCGCGCGTGCCTGCGGCGCATGCGTGGAAGCGGTTAGCGCGGTACCGCGTATGCTGCACATCGTAGGCTGACGACATACCAGAGCAGAGTCGTCGCCCGTGTTCATATCGCGCATGGGGATCTCCTCTGCCTCCGCGTTCGCTTGGAGAGACTTCGTCGAAGGCGAGGGTGAGGAGGGCGCGGGCTTGTCGTGGTGTGTTCCCACCTCCAACGAGGCGGGCCCCGCCGTAGCGTCGCTGATCATCGCAGCGGGGCCCAGCTCCGGGACGTGCGCGTCCTTCCCTCCAGCATTGCGTCCCTCCGCCTCACGCGCGACCGTCACGGGAGGCTCAGTGAGCCCGACGGTGTCCACCTTCCTGTCTCCGCCCAGACCGCGCTCAACGTCACCGAGGGGAGTGCCCGGGCGGGTGCTTGTCGCGGAGGCACCGCGAGCCCAGAGCAGCCAGTCGGGCGTGTGCTGCCCGCCGGGGCGCGCGGTGGCGGTCCATGTGCGGGTGATGGAGAGCGTGCGCGCGCGGACGTTGCGGCCGAAGGAGAAGAAAGGGATTGACAGTCCGTCTGTCATTTGTCCCGGGTAAGCGTTTGTCAAATGAGACGCGACACGCCGAGAAGGGGTGATCGGACGTACGAATGATAATAGAGCCCAATACGACGAAAGCGACGATCGTTTGGAGCGTTGCAGCGAGGAGCTCTGCTTGGTTTTGAGGTGGGTAATGGGGAGTAGGGAGCTCAGTCACGGCCAGTGTTGATATAAAAATGGCACCGACGCCCATCTATATGTGGAGTGACCGGGTGTAATCAGTACGCAAGCCATCTAGCGTATTGCGATATGAAAAAAAACTCGTACCGGACCTGTAGAATTTATCAGCACGAGGCCTTGACCCACTACACAACGAGGTTCGACGTACCGAAGTGACCTGAGAAAACCGCCTCCCGCCACGTTCTAATCTCCGGGACCCACTTGTACAGGAGCAAAAGAGGCGGAATGCGCCTCAGAACGAGGATAGCCATGAACAACCCAACGAGCCGTCCTGGGGTGATCCCGAGCTCGGGCGCGTTGAACATGTTGAACGGCATCCACGCGCCAATGTACACGAAGCACCCGCAATTTAGCAGAAGGTCAATTACGGATGAGAACACCTCGTCTTCCGTCTGGGTGTTGAAGTAGCCGTCCCAGCTGATCGCGGACCCTGTCGTTAAGAGGTGAGTGACTGCCTCCATAAGTCGCGAACGTCAGAAAGTGGCACGCACCAGCTGCGAAGGCAGCGAGAAGGTCGTCGCTGCCCAGTGTACGTGTGATGCCGATGGTAAACAACGCGAGGGCAAGGTACTGCGCGACGTAGGACTCGCGGTCGATATAACCCTTGCGGTGAGAGAACTTCATCAAGTGCGAGAATGCAATGCCTATGAGAGGCTATCAGTGCATTGCTCGACTTCCCACTGACCAGAGTCGATGCGCACCGAGCACAGCACCGATGATAACGCCCAGTATCACTTGGTCTACGGACATCGTGAATGTGAGTATGACCCTATATATGGTTCCGAGCTTGCAACGTACATAGCCATCCGACGAGGAACCATTCCCCGATGGCGACCCGTCGGGAAGCCTCGGTAGTGAGGTAGACAGAGATGCTGAGAAAGGGAT
This sequence comes from Trametes polyzona, assembly GCA_022606195.1. Classification (NCBI taxonomy): domain Eukaryota; kingdom Fungi; phylum Basidiomycota; class Agaricomycetes; order Polyporales; family Polyporaceae; genus Trametes; species Trametes polyzona. The sequence continues at coordinate 1,859,184 of JABYQF010000007.1, read as the reverse complement.
ATGCCAACCCGTCGTTAGCAGCCGACTCCGCTGAGAGAATGCGCCGGAGGTTCAGTGGGACATGTTTTGTTGCAAATTTACCCCCTATATGCGCGGTGAGCACGCATACATTCAGTGACGATGGTTCATGGATCGTAAGACGTACCGACGATGGCTGCGGAGATGATGGGGTCGGTCGGCGTGAGGCATGCAGCGATGACAAGCGAGGAAATGAAGTTCAGAGGCGGGAAGATTGCATATATGACCGCTACAGCCGTCCATGTGAGCCAACGCGCAAACAGAAAGGTAAGTCAAAAGTTTTCACGCACCAGCCCCAATGAGCCAGCCAAACGCCATGGTAGGAACGACCATGACGAGCAGGCCCTTGGCGTGGTCCGCAAGATAGGACTGCGGAAGCTCGACACCGATGGCGAATAGACCAGCGGCGAGAGTAATGCGCATCACCTCGAGAGTGATGACGTTCGTGTCCCCACCCCACGAGCGCGGGTTGAAGACGTTCGCGCAATAGGGTCCGAAGATAACACCGCACGCGGTGCCGAGAACGACCTCGTTGATGTAAAGCTGCGAGACTAGTACGTGAGCAGCAGGGCATTGGAATGTTTGTTGTATCGAGTGCACCTTTTCCTTTACTAACAGGGATACCATACTGAACTACAGTTGCAGAAATGTCAGTAACAGCTCCACATAACACTGGATGATGAATGAGGATCATCTCTCTCGATACAAGCATGACTTTATAGCTTCTCGTATCCCTGAGCGATATAGTCTGGTAGGGAGCTGGCGACGGCCCCTCATATATTGTGCAGATTAGGAAAGTTAGACACTCCTATACACTCCTGGAAAAAGTCCGAATGCGGCCGGAACGCGGACCGGACAATTATCACGTCACCAGCTCACGTCCTTAGACATATTGCGAGAGAGACGAAACGAGAAAGTGAAACACAGTGTAACAAAAGAACTCACCGCGACAACGAAGCCGCCTATGACCATGTAGGCGAGCCCCGAATCGGTGACCTAACGGGCGAGTTTGTGAACTGAGCGACAACGTGGAATGGCGCACGGACTTCCAACAGTTCTAAGTGCATTTTTACAAATCTTCAAGCGCAGCGCAAGTGTCGCCGAGCGGTCTAAAAGCTTCCAGGAGCTACGAAGCAGAACGGACGTCGAGGGAGGTGGAGGGGAGGAACGAGGAGCGATTGTGGCTGAAGCGGGGAGTTTATGTACATGCTTCCGCTTATGGGCGTCTATTGATAGAAGAAGCAAGCGAGTAGGCGCCGAGGGCGGCGGCACTACGAATGCCGTCTTCGACTCGCCGGCTTCGTCAACGGTCATCCTACACACCGGCACGGAAGGGAATTTCGGGGACTTTGTGCGGAGAGTGCGTCTAGGAAGACGGCAAGCGGAGCTCCTTACTGGCGAGGAAGAGATGACAAAAGAGGGACCCGGTCCTTCGCGCGGAGCAAATCGCGAGCAATGCATAAAGCAAGAACTGAGCAAGCGGTCTGCGCCTCCTGAGCCATCGTTTTAGTGCTGAATATACTTCACAGAACGATGAGAAGCCTCCTCGTTCCGGGTCCTGTGACCCGTAGGTTTTGTGGCACACAGAAACACAGCGTCCGAACTGCTCCTCCTGGACTTTGCATGGGGCGCCCTGCCGTCAGAGCAGCGTCAGATGAGACGAGTCTGAGAAATGGTGTTGAAAAGAAGTACCGCCAAGACAGCCTTCACGCGCTGGCATGCATGGAGGAGTACTTGCATACATCGAGGCTGCCGACACAAGTCGCGTTGTGCTCCCTTGGCGTCTTCCGTTGGTAGCAGGGTCACCACGGCGGTGAATACAGGAGCAAAACGCGACCGCACATGTCCGCCTCAAGATGTCTTGGGGTAGGGATTGTTTCCCCATGGCAAGTTCCTCCGTCACAAGGGAGAAGCCAACAGAGGAGGTGCCACGAGGACGAGATAGCAAGCGTTGCATCTGACCTCGGATTCGAGGAACCTCCGCGTTGTCAGGTAATAGGGGATGCGAGAGTACTGCGTGTGCATGCATCTCGGGGAGAGAACCCAAGGCGCATGTTGAGATAACGGTCGAGCATCATGATTCTGAAATGCCTTGTTTACTGCCATGTTCCACACGACTGTTGTACAGCTGACCCTATGCTTGCGTCGTGCGCCCGTGCAGCATGAGAACGTCTGTTGGTAGAATGCCGCCGCCGACCACTGCAGTTGCTGGGAAGACCACTTGGAGAGTATCGACATCTCCGGACGATGGGAGAGCAAGCACCAGGGATGGATAAAAGGCTGTCGAGTGTAACCGGCACAAACACTGAGTGATAGATTCTTGGAACCCCGAACCACATAGTGTCTCTGCGACGTGGCCGGCCGCTCCGGGCTCTCGCTGCGGGTCGAGAGTAGACATATCACTGGCAAGAACGTGTTGCATAGGTAGGTGTACAGACACATGCGTTGAACCCGAATTACACTTCAGCTGACCAAGCCTTGTCGATCCAACGGAGAACCGAACCTACGCCACGACCAGATGTGAGCGGCCATTTCGCCGGAGGCTCAAGAACACACGTACCGGAAGTAGACAACAACCTTCTAACATCGTAGCAAAGAGATACCGAAGCCATGGCACACCCACCACCTCACTCAGACCGATGTCCTCGTGTTATTGCGCCGCGGATGAGTGCACTTCCTCTCCCAGCACCGCTATCCGCTCCCTTCCTCCGCTTACAACGCCACGAAGGCTGTCCTCGCCAACACGCCTCCGGGGAGCACGCGGCGGGCGCTTCGGCGGCGCAGATCCTCTCCCAGCAGCCGCAGCCTCCACCTCGCGCAACGGAGCAGCGTTCACGTTCACGTCCACGTGTACGTGCGCGCCAGGCGGTGGCAAGGGCGGGTGCACCACAATCGCGCTGGGGCCGTGCACGTCCACTTTGCGGGGGAGCGCAGGCGCTACGGTGGCGTCGCTGATCCTTGCTGCGACGTCGCCCGGCTGCAGCAGCCCGGCGGCATGCGCCGGATCGCCTGCTACCGAGGCGGACGCGGACGAGGCGCCCTTCGAGTGCTTGTCGACGTCTTCGCCGTGCTCGACGTCCGCGCGCAGGGTGTCGAGATGGATGCTCGTGTCGCTCGGCCTGCGGCGGATGGAGAGCATCCAGTCCGGCGCGCCCGTCCGGCCATGCGAGGTCCAGGTGCGCGTGACGGAGAGCGTGCGGACGCTGAGGTCCTTGCCCACAGTCACAAACGGGATTGACAGGCCATCTGGGGGGGAGAGACATGGTGAATGCGTGGCGAGGACGGGGACGGACTGTGGTACGCACGTATTATAATGGAGCCGAGGACTACGAACGAGACGATCGTCTGGAGCGTCGCTGCAAGAAGCTCTGCCTGGCCTTGAGGTGGTCGTTGGGGTGCCGGGAGCTCAGTCACAGCGAGGGTCGATATGAAGATCGCTCCAACGCCCATCTGAGTGCAAGACAGGTTAGTTGTGTTGTCAACGGAAATGCATGCCCAGCGGACGCCTCACCGGACCTGCGAAGCGCATTAGTACAATGGACAGGAAGCTAGACAGCATATAGTAAACATACCAAAGTGTCCCGAGAAGAGCGCCTCTCTCCAAGTTGTGATCTCCGGCACCCACTTGTACAGTAGCAAGAGCGGCGGGATGCGCCGCAACACGAGGATAGCGAGGAAGAGCACCACCAGCCTCCACGGCGTGATGCCTAGCTCGGGGGCGTTGAACATGTTGAACGGCATCCACGCGCCGATGTACACGAAACAGCCGCAGTTCAGGAGGAGGTCGACAACGTGCGAGAACACCTCGTTTTCGGTCTGCTCGCTGAAGTAGCCGTCCCAGTTGATTGCGCATCCTGCGTGGGCGTTGTGAGTGCATAGCAGGAAGCCCATGAAGTACAATAGTGCATACCAACTGCGAAGGCGGCAAGGAGGTCGTCGCTGCCAAGCGTGCGGGTGATACCAATGGTGAACAGGGTGAGCGCAAGGTACTGTGCGACGTAAGACTCGCGGTCGATGAACCCTTTGCGGTGTGAGAACTTCATTAGAAATGAGAACACGATGCCTACAACCATACGTTAGTTCAACACGAAGACCGGTGCATTGTGCCTGGGCCCACCGAGTGCGGCACCGATGACGACACCCAGCACTACTTCATCTACGCCGTACGTTAGCGAAGGCTTGTCATGTATCAATACGCCATAGACGTACATAGCCAGCCGACGAGGAACCATTTCTCGATAGCGACCCGACGGGAGGCCTCCGTGGTGAGGTATACCGAAATGCTGAGAAACGGGTACGCCAACCCGTCGTTCGCAGCCGACTCGGCAGAGATGATGTGCCGGATGTTCTCCGGGACATGGTTTCTGGCATACGTGCCCCCTGCGGCGCAAAGTCAGCACGCATGTCTTGCCCAGCATGCAGCCACAACTATAACTGCGGGACGCACGCACGCACCGACTATCGTTGCAGAGATGACCGGGTCGGTAGGCGTGAGGCACGCAGCGACGACGAGCGCGGAGACGAAGTCCAGGGCAGGGAAGATCGCGTGTATGAGCGCTACACGCACAACCCCGTCAGAAAACAAGCCACACGACACACCATATGAGTAGCGCGCCGAGACGTACCCGCTCCGACGACCCAGCCGAACGCCATCGTCGGGACCACCATGACAAGCAGTCCCTTGACATGTTTTGCGATGTACGCCGGCGGTAGCTCGACGCCGATGGCGAAGAGGCCCGCTGCGAGCGTGAGGCGCGTCACCTCAAGGGTGATGGTGTTGGTGTCTCCGCCCCACGCGCGAGGGTCGAGGACGTTCAAGCAAAAGGGCCCGAATATGATACCGCATGCGGTCCCGAGAACGACCTCGTTGATAAACAGCTACGCGACAGAACAGCTTGTAAGCAGCACACTCCGAGTCGAAGGAGGGACGACTGGTCAGGTACGAACCTTCTCCTTCACGAGAAGGGATACCATGCTGAACTATGCACCAACAACGGGTAAGCGCTATGTAATACAGGTAGCACCCATACGTGGGGCTGGAGATAGCCGTAGACTCACCGCGACGACGAAGCCTCCAACCACTGTGTACGCCAGCCCCGAGTCCGTGAGCTATGTGTGCAGGTGGTCAGCCGTAGGACTAGGGAGTCACGCCTGGTACGTACTTGCAGTAACTGTATGTGCATTTTCTAGACCGTCCGACCGTGGCGACTTCAGGTGAGAAATAGGCGGGATGGTGTCAAAGGCGTTGGGTGGGTAGTGTCCTGGCGGGACTCGGGCTGGACCTGGGCGAGGGTTGCTTATGTACATAACGCCTCTTATCCATGGCGCCGAGAAGAAACGAACGGGCGTGAAGGTACGTAGCGCGCGCTGTTCAGTAGCACGAACGCCGAACCTCGTTGTTCTCCCATATGCCTCTCATAGCGCTCCTTTGTCGGGCCCAGATCTCTCGGGGGACGCCTCCAAAAAGGCAGCACACAATTAACTTTGCGCGGAGATTGCGTGGCGGTGCGGACGGCACGGAGGAGAGGCAACCTTTCATTGACAGGGAATTCGGGACCTGCGCTCACGAGTGGTAGAGCGGTCCACCACGAGGGTCGGGGCCTCAAAGTTAGCGAGGAGAAGCTGGCAAGCATTTAGGTGAATAAGACCCTATATGTGTTTCGCAGCTGGCCTGTTGACGGCTTAGTGTGATTGGTTGCCTGACCCGTACGACATGAAAAGCTTGTCGTATTGCTCCAAGCGTATCCGGTCTTCATGAGGCGGAGTCGCCCGTGTTGTCCGCCTCGATTGCTGGATGTGAGTGGGCTGATCTGCCCAGTAGAACGCGGTCCCAGGCCACAATGTAATGTCCCTTGCGAGCAAGAGACGTTTGTCGCGACGTGCACCTGTGATAGGAGGGTAGTACAGTGACAGCGGTGAGCATTACTACGTCGCGAGACGGCAATGACGACGATGCCCCACGATCATACCGAACTACATATCACTGCCGTGCTCAGTAGGCACATGTCGTGTTCGCCTAGCAAAGACCGTGAGCCACTAAGATACTGAGGGTTATGGCTATGCTTGGGGCTTCGTCAATAGTGAAGTGAGATACAAGACCGCCACGCACCCCATAGGAATATGCTAGCAAATGCACTTGCTTCAATGAGAGTGGAGGGATGTCCGCACCAAAGGATGAAGGAAAAAGACGAAGTGCGAGCGGAGACAGACTTGCACATATCTCCGTGGGTATACGTGCACTAAGGGCTTCGTTGGCCACGAAGCGTACGGTTCACGGGTGTTCCCCTGTGATATGGATTCACGACCGCGCCAAATTCACTGCCAGTCATGTGCTTCCTATAGGGTTTGGAACCCGTTGCGTCAGAGAGCAAGGATTGGCCCCTGCAAGTCTGACCTAGGAGATTCTATGAGGTCCCCTTGAATGCCTCAATGCACAGCGCGCGAGGGGTCACAGTACTAAAGCAAGAATCAGATACCACTAGCAAGAAAAGTATATAGGGTAACAGGACAAGGCGGGATATGGTTCTCGAGCTTTCAAGCTGCGCTCGTAGTAGGCCCCGCCTTAGGTGCGCTAGCAGTCGCTGTGCCGAAGTAGGTCGCAACGGGATCCTTCTGCGTCTTTTGGTAGCTGTGGGGCAAAAACAGGCTCTCAGGGACGCGTGGCATATATAGGCATGAAAGGTACGTACTACCAGATCCGGCTCAGCTGACCGAGTCCGGTCGAACCGACGAAGAAGTTGACCTTCATGGCGTGTAAGCTACATCCTATGGCTACGGTCGAGGAACATACCGCCGCCAGGCTGTAGTTAACTGGCGTAATGACAAGGGAGTAGCGAACCCAGATGAAGCCAGTTGCAGCTAGGGCTGTATCCAACGAACGCGGTTCCAGCGATAACAGAACATCAAATAAGAGCAAAAAGGTGTATATGAGCGCGATGAGCATCATAAGAAGAATATGCCGATGTTAAAGCACATACCCAGGTTTTGCGACACGCTCAGCTTCTCCGCCGGACGCGACAGATCCTTCAGTCCCGCCGCGACCAGACACCACTTCATGAGCGGCGCCCAAAAGAACACCGTCTTTGGGCCTGCTCGCCAACATTCGCAGTCACAGTTGTAGTCATATGCGGAGAACGAGAACGAGAGTCCGAGAATGTCAGACGTAGATCAGGTGCGGATGGGCCGGCTCGCCGCACCTGCGGGATGGTTCATGAACGCCTGGAACTTGGACGCTCCTGCAGATGCTGCTGCTCCAGACATATTGATGCTATAGACGCGAATAAAGTATAAGTCTTTAGGGAGAGGAGGCGGAAGCCTGGCAGACGGCGGGACGAGAGACGGTGGTGGTGGGATGAGTCGTGGTGCAAAGCGCCCATGATGCATTCGTGCCGGCGGCAATGGTACAAGCGCCCGTAAGTACTTTCCTGCATGTTTTCCACCTGTCCGAGCACTGCCTGTGTTTTTAGAACTGCTTGCTCCGCATCTCTTATGTTTTGAGCGTCTTGTCTGCTCTTGAACCACTCGCCATCCCTCGGTAACTGGAGTGGGACGAAGGGGGCTTGACACTCGGCACTCAGCCTCGGCCAGCTCAGGAATCCGCTATGTCCGAGGGCGACTCAGCACCCCGCCTGCCGCTTGCGTCTCCGACAGTATATTCGACTGCCTGCAGTGTCTTACGGGGCTTCAAGAGGCTTCGATGGTGTAGATACTGGACTTTCTCTGCTGCATCATCCCCGGGGATGAATACTTGCGAGATAATCTCACTGCAGAAGGCATTGAACGACCGCAAGCTAATTCGCGCCGTTCTGCGGAAATATCCGAACCGCCATTGCTACTTGTTCGATAATGGTGTACCTGGCAGCTATCTGCGGTGCATATTACCGATCAACACTGAGGTCTCAGGTCGTAACCTGACCGTATGTGAAGATGACATAACATGGGAATGTAGCTGACTCGTGTTGGGTCAATACTTCACGATTCCCCGTAAAAGTGCCGGGTGTGAGTCCTCCTTCTGCTCGTGCGATTTGTATCGATGGCCGTTACGAGCTTCATATCCTGATAGGTATTAGGATTAGATCTACCCTCGAACAGTCAATAAGCATCGGAGACCGTGAGGTCATCCCGAATGCTGCTTAGACCCGACACACGTATCGTCCTGAAGGCGCCGAATACGAGGAGACAACTTTCATCCCGTGGACTATCATTGAGTTCCATTCCAGCGCCATGGATCTGCCAGTCTGCCGCACGTCACTTTCAATGCGCACCCGGTTGCGCCTATGCGTAGCGGCAGCCACTGTCGTCATACGTTCCCCATGGTACAGTACTCGAGACTTCCCAACAATCCGCGTTACTCAAAACCACTCACTTAGACTACGGGCGGACGTGTCCATGTGTGTTTCTTCACCGTCCTTCACGCTCTTCCCATCTGCTTCGTACTTCAACATCCAATAGCCGGCGATCCCTCGTGTACAGCACTCGACCTGAATCAATCCCGTCTCAGACGAGACGGGATCGCGGTGTCCCGGATGCCGAGCAGAGGACGCTCGTTATTGCATAACATCAAGCGTTGCTCCGAGCTGACCGGCGCCGAGGATGCAGGTCAATTCATCCGAACCTATCAACGCTGTTGCGGCGTGTCACCATGTCGCCTATCGTGGACTCGCCTCTCAAGGGTGAGTGAACGCGAACAACCATAGTAGTGCATCGATATGCATGATATCTGATGTGATATTGGACAGCAATCGGCCTAGTGGGTGGCTCCCACTGACATCTTTCGCGCCTCATGTCACTCCAGTCGACCCTCATAACAGCACACGTTCAGCATGGCCGTCCATGCGTGCACTCCAGTGAATTGCTCCCGCCGGCTCTTACGTGCGGCTCGCGGCTTGCAGATCTTCCAGGCTCATTCGCGGCTGAGAACCAATGTCCGACGTCAAACAACCTCTCGCTTGACATATCCGCCACGAACACCAACTTCTCGGGGCCGTCCAGAGAGTCGACGCTACGCGTCATCTTTTCCTGATCGATTCCCAAGTATCCGACGAGGTTGTCACATGGCCGGTGCACCGGACGCGCCTGCGTTCAGTTGATGGTACGGTATACAATGTAGCAACAGATCGTCGAGCTTAACAATACCGCTCAGTGGCTCGAGTTTGATGCTACAAAACATCCCCCGAATCATATCACGACACCCATGGCCCCCAACGCCCCATGAGCGGAAGCAGTTCATCTATTCGACCGAACGACCTACGCAAATCGACAGACAGTCCCCTGGCAGGACCGGACCCCATCAGTGCCCCTGATGCGCGGAGCTGCCATCAGTCGTGCAAGAAGAACGGTCCCGCGCCGCCCAAATTCGCCCCCGCTGAGCTTCGCGATCTTCTCCGCGTCACCGCGCTGACCCCGCGTTCTGCAGGCTCCCAGGACACACCCGACATGTTGGCGGCGCTCGCCGCTCGCGCCGGATGGCACACCCCCTCCAATGCCCCTGGGCCTCCCACCGCCCGCGCCGCACGCACACGGCTCGCACAGAGCTCATCGAATCGCATCGCCCGTGCGCGCTGCAGCCAATCCCGCAAACTCCGCCAGGGCCCGTTTGCGGCTTCGCGAGGGGCGACGCGGTACGCGACGACGTCATCCCTTTGCGGGCATTGCCAATCCGCCCGCGCGTCCGCGCGTCGTCCGTTCCAAGTTCCCTTCCAAGCCCGGATGGCCCCTTGCCCAGGCCTAGCAGTGTTCAGCCCCCGGCGGGACGCCACTGGCCCCCGGCTTCCGCGAAGCTCGTGGCGCGTCCCACGCTAGCGCAGGCACTAGGCCAGCACCGTAACGCGGCCCGCCAGCCTTCCCACCGTGCCCTCGGCCAAGCTTCCGGGAGCTGAAGCTTGTTTGTCAGGGGGAAGAGGGGACGGCCCTCTGTGCGCGCAGCAGGCCTCCCCGGCGGCGCGTGCTCGCGCCCGCCGTGGCCGTGGCCCATCAGCAGGCTTCTCGTGCTGGATTGGACTAGGATGGGGCGGAGCTTCAAGAAGCGGCTGCGATGGGTATATAAACCCGTACGCACTCGCTCAGCAGAGGTCAGTACACCACCCTTCCTCTTCCTCTCTCTCCCTCTCCATCGTCTGCGTAGTACCTCAGGCTGACTGGTCTGTTCGTTCTGGTGCAGGAGCGGAACCCCGGCGGTCCTTGGCGCACCACAATTCGGTCTGCGAACAGCCTCTGCACGTCTGCACCGGTGTCGCCCTCGAATTGTGGCGGCCGCAAGGATTGACGCGGTATCGACCCTACACCGGACGGCAGGCTCGTCGTCCCACCTCCTCTCACCATCTGTGTATCTGCATGTACGACCGACATCCACAGCGACTTTTCTTCCATTACAGCACATCTCTTCGTCCTCCGAACCGCTCGGATCGCTCGTTGGTGCCCTGCAGTTGAGCATAGCCCGTCGGGAGGGGAATCTATCGGCTAAAACGGTGCGCTCTCACTCGACAGTGGCCGTACCCACCCCTCGCCCGCCGACCGCTTACAACTGACTACCCTCTGACCGCGCTTCTCTCCCCAGCTCAGCGCAGCGTAGCTCCGGGCCCGATAAGTAGCGCGACGCATCGAGGAACGCGAGCCTCGTGCCGTGCGCTCCACCCGCGAGCCCACGAGGGCCGCTTGCGAGGCCTGCGGCCGTGCGGCCCCGCCCGGTGCCTGCGTCGCGCGGGAACGCCGCGCGCGCATATGGCCATCTGCACATCCGAGTGCCCTGGCGACATTACGAATCGATCGTATGACGTACCGACGCGTATGGAGGGAAGATGTTCTTGACCTTCTGATACGTAGCGAACCGCCTGCGCGGTACGCCGGTGGTTGTCGGGACCGCATACCTTGCGAAGACGTGCTAGAGCCGACATTCGGTCTAGAGGTGGAAGAGCACGGCGGGAGTGGACTTCGTACGCCGTAGATTCTCAGATACGGTACATAGAAACTAGGTACGATGTATCCTCACTCTCTCCCAGGAACCCTTTTTTGTACTGCTCCCCTCGAATGCCGTTTCCAGCCTGATTGTGGTGCGAAGTCTATTGGGGCCGGACTAACTGAGTTGGTCCCCCGTCAAGGCTTCTGCTCTCGTCATCGCAAAACATCGCAGTCGCACACTACACAGTATGTGTGCCTCAGTCATACTTATCTACCTAGTACGTGGGACTATATACTGAGTTCGGCCCCGCGTTGGACTGTCCGGGGGGGATGTACAGTACAGTATCCTAGGGCATACCGTAGTCGCCCACTTTGAATAAAGCATACCCTCGAGTAGCGTTTGCTTTTACTGCAGTCAGTACGATCCTCCGTTATGCAGCCTACACCTTGGCCGTCATCTCAAGGTTACGACACATGATTCCCCTTGGGAGATACTTGTACATTTCGGTTGCTTGGATACCGAGAGTTTCATGAACGCGTGTGCATGGACGTCACTCAACACGGGTCATCCGTGGGCTTCGTGGGAGCACCGCACATATAGGGCAATTCTGGGTCATGTCACAACGTCGCAGCTTGTAATATGAATTCGTCAGTGAACAGATCCTTTGGTTGCTTCTTGATAGGGCGCGCTCCTCAATATGCGGATGCAACTGGATGAAAGCAATCCACCGACTCGCGTTCCCTTTTCAGATGTCCGCGCAATAACATAAAATCGTCCGATCTATAGACTAGATAAACATAACAGGTATCATCAAGGAGTCAAAAGAACCTCGCGAGGCACGTCGCCCCCATAACGCATCACCTGAACACGTACGAAACCGAAACCGAACCTCTCACGGGGTATCGACATGCGAGTCGAACGGGAACTGCGCAAACGTGAACCCGCTGAGCATGTTCTTCTCGCTCGGCGTCTCCTCGCTCGACACGACCGCAGCGAAGATCGTGCCCTCGAGCCCGGGCGGCACCACCGTCGACCCGTCCGCGGCGACAGGCGAGAACACGGTCCCGAGCCCGCTGAGCCACGCGACGAATTTCGGGCCCGCGGCGGCCTGCTCCTGCCCCTGCGCCGGCGTGAACTTGACGGCGACGTTCGCGCCGGGTGTGGGCGCGACCTCGGAGAGCGTCAGAGGCGGGAAGGTCTGCACGGGGAGGGCGGGGTTGGACGACGGGCAGCTCGTAATGAATAGAGCTAGAGAGACAGATGGAAGCTTGCTCAGTATGGCTGCCTTGGGATATCATGAAGAGGGAAGGTACTGACAAGCAAGGGAGAAGGCGGCGTCGGGCGTGAGCGGCGAGTCAAACGGCCCATTCCAACCCTGGTGTTTCAGCACTGCGGACGACACCCATGCTGCGTGGCGCGCCTCGACAGACAAGATCGACTGCGTGGGTGTGGTTGCGATCAGTACGGTGGCGGAAAGGAGCATGGCCGAGAAGCCCGAGAGGCGTCACTTACAGCAGCGTCCGTCAACACACCCTTGTCAGACACAAGCTGTGCCGCGCCGACATATGCCGAGTCGCCGACGTCCTCCAGGGGCATGGACAGTTGAGCGAACGAGCGCGGGTCGTTGAACGGGCTATATTCAGTCGTGCAGTGTCAGCGTTCCAGTGGGACAAAGCTACAAGTGTAAGACTCACAAGTTGTACTCGCACGCTTGGGTGGCCGAAGGGCCCAACGCGCCGCTCAAGAACTTGACATGCTCTGCCTCGTGTTCGCCGATCTGCCTGAAGCGACCGCGGACCCAATCCGGGAAGCCCGCATCGGCAAAGGCCTGCGCGTCGAACTTGGCCAGACCGTCGGCGTAGAAGGCAGACTCGAGGTGCTCCAACGTCAGTGCGAACTGGAGAACATCGGTGTCTAGTGCAAGGTGGATTGGTCAGTCATAACAGTGAGCAGAGGCATATGATGGTAAGCTCACCAGTGACTGCCCGCCGCATGGGCGCACCGAGGACAGCAGAGGCGGCAACGAAAGAAAGTAGGACGGCTTTTTGGAACATCTTGACAAGAGGGTCTCGATGACCGAATGAGCCTAGAGGGAGGGGCGTAAGGGGAAGGGGCGGAGTCGGTCGAGTGGGATGAGCGGGATCCCCCGCGGCGCCATGTCTTTATACGACGAGGGTACCCGCAGTGCGGCATGAGAGTGGACGGGGGACGCCGGGTCCTTGCGCGATTGAACTACACCACCTGCCAGTTCAAGACAGAGTGTTGGCGTGAATGCGCACAGGACGTGCCCGGAAAGTCCGAGCCAGCAGCGAATCGCCGTCCGCGCTGGTGGGCACCTGTCAGCGCCGACTGCAGCCACCGTGGGCTCGGTCTCTTCGGGCAAAATGGGCAGAGCAACGTTCCCAGGACGCTACTCTCACGCATTGTATGTCCTGCGGCATGTATCCTCGAGGTTTCGGCGCGCATATAGGCGACGAGTCTTCTGTGTATTGTTGACTGCATCGACCTTCGCTATTCGCCTTCAGTGGTGAATACCAGAGCACGGCGTCTTGTCTTGGAGCATTCAGCTCCGGTCAATTAACCGTGCGAAACGTGGGCGAGGACGCTAACCTTTTTCGAAGATCGTCATCAGCCAAGAAAGCGGTGTACAACAGATTGTGGACCTACCAACTCCGCGAGGAAGAAGCGCCCCCTTTGTAAGTTATGAACATTCAGATACAACAACGGCGAAGGGCGAGGTATCGTGCTGCATTTTTGCCAGACATGTGCACGCGGCGCTCAGCCTCAACTTGTGCGATCGCACCCACCCCCTACTGCGCAGGAGGGAACAGGGAGTCCCGAGCTACCACTCGGAGTGTCCCCCGAGTTGTCCGGAGAGGCTATGAGACCGCCCTCGTTGCGGTTAGCCACCATGAAGCTTACTGCAAGGGCTGTAATATTCTCAAGTGCGCAGATCGACAGCCATATGACTCTGGCACAGTGTGCAGCTTGAGCCAGGCTTGGGCTGCCGACACTGCCTCCGTCCGCACAAGGACCACCGCCGCCTATAACAGTCGATGAAAACGGAGTCCTAGTGCCAAGCAAACGTCCTGGGACACGCACCCGAGCACGCCTCCGCCGCAACGGGCGACACCGAGCACGCCCACCGCGCAAATAGCCTTTGCGCTCTCGCCGTCGCCCGGGCACCCTGACAGCGTGGCACCGACGTTCTCCGCGTCGTCAACGGGCTCTCCTCCAGAAGCAGACCGGACGGGCGGCCGTGGGCGCACGCTGCCCATCCGCGGTGCTCTTCTATCGCCGCTGGGGTACCTACACGACGTGGACGTGGACGTGGGAGCGCTGAGAGGGCGTCCGCCCGGCCGTCCGGGTTCCGCGATCGGCCTAGGACTTGAGGCTTTGGAGAGTGGAGGTGCGTTTATGGGGGTAATATATGACCCCCTTGACCAGGAGGTGAGTGTCTTTCGAGAGTCACGATCGTACGCACCGAAGCTAGAGCCAACACATCCACATACACACCGAAACGCGTCACTACACAAGTAGACCGATGGGCATATGTGCCAACAGAAACGTTAAAACTGGTCTGGAGCCCATGTGCATGTATGTTCGCGTGTCCATCGAGCTTACAAATCGTAAGTACCCGCGACGTAGTGGTGGTGAGAGGTAAGCCGCCCCGTGCGTGGAGGCGCCCGTAGCCCGGCATACGGACAATTCGGACTACATGCAATGACTGACACCCACGCATGTATTCGGGTGCTCTCCCTCCGGCATGGAAGTGCAGAGAGCACTTCACAGCTTCTGTGGTATAGCAGGAAGTAGATGTTTGGATGAGATGAACGTCGACGAGCTCGTGCGCTCGGTCCCTCCCAGGCGGCTCCCACGACACTCTGACACAACACAAAGCCACACAGCGAGGAATTGGCAGCGGGTAAGAAACGCATTTTATAAGTAGTGCTACTAAAGCAGAGAGGATCGTCACTAGGAATACAATAGTACAGAGCAAAGCATCGCAAGTCGTGGTATTCATTAGATTAGCGGGTGCGCGTATGCAGCGGCAGCGACCACCAACCCACACCGATCCGGATCCTACAAATCCTCCGCCGACTTTCGCTCCTCACTGCAGAGAAGAGAGCGCGGGGAGGGGGAGAAGAGAAAGAGGAGGGAGAGGGGCGGCTGGCGACGCCTATGCGTGGCCAGAGCCGCCGGGTGCGTAGTGTTTCTCGCCGATGGCGCCCTCGTGCTTGTACAGCGGCGGGAGGGGCTCGACGTCCATGCGGAAGATGTACTTCTTGATGTTGTGCGGGAGCGCCTTGAGCTGGTACGCGGCGTGGATGTGCGTCGGGACGGAGAAGACCTGGTCGAGCTCCTCGAGCGAGAGCGCCTTCGTCTCGGGCAGGAAGAGCAGCACGAGCACGAAGCCGATGATGTTCCACCCCGCGTACCACCCGAACGCGCCCTGCGGCTGGAACGCGCCGAGCAGGCGCGGGAAGGTGATCGCGACGATGAAGTTGAAGAACCAGAGCACGGACGTCGCCCACGACATCCCGACGTCGCGCACGTACAGCGGGAACGCCTCGGCCGAGTACGTGAACGGCACGGGGCCCTCGCCGGGCGAGTACGCCATCGCGAAGAGGTAGATGCCGAGCGCGACGACGGCGATGCGCGCCTTGCCCTCCTCGGGGATGTAGAACGCGAAGCCGGTGAGGAGAAGGAAGACGGACATGAGAGGGAAGGTCGTGAGCAGCAGGTTGCGGCGACCGAAGGTATCGATCGTCCAGACGGCGGGGAACGCGAAGACCCAGTTGATCATGCCGAAGCCCCAGGACGCGATGAGGGCCTGGATATCCGTGAAGTTGGCCTGGGAGAAGATGTTCGAGGAGTAGTACGCGATGACGTTGATACCGCAGAACTGCTGCATGAACATGACGATCGTCGAGGCAAGCGTAGCGCGGCGGTTGCGGGGGACGGTGAAGAGCTCTAGGAACAGGTTGCGGCCGGACTGGATCTCCTGCTCGGCCTCGAGAAGGACGTGGATGTAGTACAGATCACGCGCGGCCTGGAGGGAGCTCTGACGGAGGCGACGAAGCGAATCGTACGCCTTGTCGTAGCGGCCCTTGTTGATCAACCAACGGGGCGACTCGGGGCAGAAGTACACCTGGCTCATGATGAAGAGAGCAGGAACACCGGCCTGAGAGGACAAGCGTCAGAAGAAGTCCGAATCCAACAGGCGCAGATCTACTTACGCTACCAAGCATGAGACGCCAGTTGAGACCGTGAATGTTGTGGGTGTCGGGGACGTGGAAGAACGCCAAGCTCATGACGGTTCCAACCATGATACCGAAGGCCGTCCACATTTGCCTGTGTCTCCATGTCAGAATCCAGTCGGTGACGACATGGGTGAGTCTCTACATACCACATCATGACGAGCGCTCCGCGGATGGCCGGAGGCGCGCACTCAGCCGCATACACCGGGACGGTGGAGGACTTGGGGCCGATACCGAAGCCGAGGACGAAGCGGGCGATGAAGAGGTGCCACCAGCTGTTGGTGAGGCCCTGCCAGATGCAAGTGATGAAGGACAGGAAGGCGGAGATGAAGATCGTCCCGCGGCGGCCAAAGTACTTGTTCATAGGCGCGGAGAGCCAGCAGCCGATGATGCCACAGCAGAGCTGTCAAATCAGACGCCGGTCAGCACGGAGAGAACCTGGCTTCGCGGCAGCCGCGTGAAAAATAGGCATATACGCACGTAAGGAGCACCGTTGACCAGGCCGAGCAGCCACTGGTTGTTGCTCGCGTTCGGACCATCCTGAGGGATGCCAAGCTGTTGGGGGAAGAACAGGTTGGCGCCGTTGATAACGGACTCGTCCATCTGATTACACGTTGTGTCAGACCGGAAAAGGGTGAGAAGGAATGGAGCGGAGACGTACACCCTGAACCGCAGCGGAAAGCGAGCAAAGGATGACGAGCCAGTAGAGCTGGAGGGGCTGCGACCAGCGGTGGGTGAGCTCTCTCCGGAGGACCTCCTTGTCCTCCTCGTCGAGTTGGGTGAGAGACTCGAATGCGGTCGGGTCTTGGGCAACAAGAGCACCCTTGCGGAACTCCTCCTCGAGGTGGCCGAGGCCGTGCGTCTTTGCGAAGGTAGCCGCATCCTCCATGAGCTGGTCATGGGGAATCCCGGTGAGAGGGTTCGCGAGCTTGACATCGGCGACGGTGTTATCGATGTGCTTGACTTCCTTGTCGTAGTCCGAGGCGGACTCGGACTGCTTGATAGAACCCTTCTCGTCGACAGACATAGTGGCGTGTGGGTCGTGGTCGTGAGCGTGGAAGTGGGGAAGAAGGGAGTCGACTCCGGAACCGGGGCGGCGCGCTCACTGGAACGTGGTGAACGGCGGAGGAAGGGGGAGGAGGGGACGAGGGACGGAGAGCGGAGCGGGAGCGTTTATATAACTTTCTGGCGAAGGACGAGCATCAGGCCTCATCAGAACGAGGCGCCGGGGGAGGGCAGCGGCTCCACCTAATCGCAAACGACAACGACACCCCCTGCCGCTTTCGGTCGATGCAGCGCAACCCCGGACGCTCGGATTTTCCGCAGACCACACCAGCTAGCGCCCGTGCTCCCCACCGGCTGATCGCACTCCCCGCATCCCCCGCCCCCGCCCCCGCCGCGGAGCCCCGCCTGCCTTCGCGTCTTCTCTGCCCTCGCCCTCGCCTTCGCCTTCGTCTTCGCGTCCTTCCTTCGCCCGCCGCGTCGCCCTCGTCGTGCTCGCCGCCCCTGCACACCGCGAGCACCCGCCCATCGTTCCCACCGCGGCGCGCAGACGCTCGGCAAGCAAACCTACCTGTCGGCATTAGCCCAAGCCTCTGATCTGGGGTGCCTCCATGCTCCGGCGGCTGTATTCATCCCCCGGCACGTCGGCCTGTCGCGGGGCGGCAGCACCGCGCCCCCGCCTGCGCCCTTCCGTTGTGTCTTTCTCTGACGCCACCGCCGCCCGCCCCGGGCGCGTTCAGCCTTGAGACACACCGATCCGTCTGCGCTGCTCACCGACCGCTGCGAGGTGGCACAGATAGCGCACTTCTTCTGCGCCTCGTGGTGCGAGCCCTCTCCGCGACTCTCTCACTGTCACTGCTGCGAACAGGGCACGCGCCTGATAGCTACCGTTCGATAGGGCATCCACAAAGACGCGATCGTATTCCGAGCACATCCGTCCCTTCATCCAGATTTCATCGCCGCGTCCAAATACATACGCACCAGATCCCCAAACAGACTCTCCGAACAACAATCAGCGTCTCGTCCCGCGATCCCATTCAAAAACCCAGTCTCACGCCGAGCACATGCTCGCATCCACCTCACAGTTTTTTGCGTGCAGATGCGGGCATCCACGCCCCCGCGCCGCGCCGCACGGCCGACGCGCACTTGCCTGATCGTGATCCATCCCGCCCCCGCGCCCCAGCCGACGCAGCCCCAGCGGGGAACGCGTGCCTGGATCAGGAATTTGCGGGGGTCAGCTGAGGCCCTCCCGCCGCGCGCCCCCGCCCGCCTCGATCGACGGTTGCGAGCCTCGAGGCGCGCCTCGCCTTGCCACCAATTATCCCACCGAGCCGGCGACGCAGAGCGATCAGCCCCAAGCCTCCGTCTCCTGCACGGCAGAACTCCCCGCCCGACGTGCCTGTCGACCCGTCCATCACCTTGACTTTCTCGCACGAAGACGATCGAGCGTCGAATGACCACCACCGACGTCTGTCGGACACCTCAGGCTCGTCCTCACCTCAAGCCCGAGCTCATCCACTCAAGTTCGGAGGCACGATCGCGTTGACTGACTGACTGCACCCAGCCGGCCGCTGCCCAAGGTCCGAGGAGCAACCATGTCCCCGCCGATCGACCCAACGATCGCCGACACACCATGAGCGTCCAATCGACGCCGTCGTGGCGTCGCCGCCCAGTCAAACAGCGCAGTTTTCGCCCATCTGGGGGCAGCGCCCGCCCGCCCGCCCGACTGTGTTCGGACGATCGGGCCGGGCGCCAAGCGCGCGACGCGCGACGCGTCCCTGGGCGGCGGGCCCGAAAACCGTTCTCCCGCCCCACCCCCGCGCGGGCCTGGTTTTACATTTAACTTACTATCCCAGGAAGGGTTCGACAAAAGCTCTCAGTAAATCGGGATTCGTCGCCGCTTCTGCTGCCACTCGAACCTCATACTTGGTAGACGGGTGCATCGTCGTCTTATCTACCACTGCCCAGATTCTGAGCCTGTAAGGACAAAAGGTTCGCCTGCCGGAACGAACCCGGTTTGACGAGTTGGAGAGTGCAGGGCAAGACAAAATGCGGTCACCCGAGGTCACAGCGGCAGTGGTCGGCATGTCTAGACTCCGACGCTGTGAAAGGCCCATCCAGCTGACGCGGACCGCGCGGCGGAGCCCAAATAAGTGAGAGACGCCCACTTTGTATCACGGTGTATGTCACGCATTGCAACAGAACGGTATGTTCCCATAGCGTGAGTAGCTATCGGGTCGGACAGCACGAGTCTATACAGAGCGTACAGATGTCAAACTGAAATACACAGAGTCAGGAAGTCAGGATCAGTGGGGATCTGACTATCAGTACTGCGACGAGCCCACTCAAGTACCCCACCGAGCGACCGTTACTCAAATATCTCTCGCAACTATACATCTACGTGCACCAAACTCATACTCTGCACTTGTGCAGTCACCCTCTAGTTGTCTTCCAAATGCTGTGCATGGCGAACCCGGGATACTGGTCAAAGTCGCGTTTTGTCTAGCGTTGCCGGTTTTGTCGACCGCTGCCTGGGATAGTACTACGCAGATGACGCGGGCGCGAGGAAAACCTGGGATAGTACTACGCAGATGACGCGGGCGCGAGGAAAATTGCGGGGGCGGGGATGGGGCTGGGGCGCGAGAAGCGGCCACCAACAAAATTCGTATTCGTAAAAGAGCCTCCTCTGCCTTGTTGCGCGCCCTGGCGACAGTTAGGAGGTGGATGGACGATCGACGTTTATTTTTTTCCTAGTCGCCGCCGCCGACAAACAAAAGAGACACACACAGATGACATACGTTTGATGCGGGTTGGAGTCGGCTTGAGGCGATGTTTGTGAAGAATGCAGAGCACGCCGGACGTCCCGACCGCCGACGCGCTTGCCTCTGCACTTCTCTCGCATCCCTCGCCCGGGTCCTCTCCCTGCAGGGCTGCAGGCGACAAGGGAAGTGAGCCCTGACGCAAACGTCACTCCGGAGTCCGGTCTGTCGACGCTCGCGAGGGAGGCGGGGATGCCGACCATCCCAGAGGTCGGATCTCCGGCACGCCTGTCCGGCACCTCTATTTGGGCGCCTGTGAGTGGTACGCCGACGCACGGCCGAGCGATGATGATGTCACACCACGGGCGCCTGTCCGCGGCGGTATGCGTCGGTGACTCTGAGTGCGCACATCGCCGTTTCCGGTCGTCCACCGACGCTCGGATCCTGCGTGCCTGTGACCTTCGTCCGGACCGCTACCCTGGTCCTCCGCTCCATCCACCAGACCGCGCCGATTAAGGGAAAGCGAAAAAGGCGAGCGAAGTGCGTCGAAGGGCGGGGATGTGGGATGTCGTAATAAAGCAGAAGCGGAGCGTTTGAGACTTGAGTCGGCGTGTTCCTGAAGACAAACGACGTCTCCGGCGCGCGGGATTGGTGATGCGTCGTGATCACGGTACGGTGCGCATTCCGTTCAGTCATCGCGAGCTCGGCTACCTACCAGGTCACCACTGACATGCGCAAGGTTCGGGGACACGCCGTAGAGCGTCGGATATGGGCAGAAGAAGTTGACGCATGGCGTACTCGGCGTAAGCACGGCCGCTGCGTTGCATCTTACGAGGACGGCGAAGCGGCGTACTTACTCGTCCTGCGAGCGCTGCCGGTCGACATCTTTGTCAGTTTGAGTTTTAGGGCACCGCGAACCATCATCATGCACCCCGCAAGATGGAGGCAAACGATCTCGCAACACACTAGGCACGGACGCCGTGTTATCTCGGACGTCATGAAGATGGCAGGACCTACTGCAAGTGTGATATGAGGTGTATCCCTGCGCTCGTGATACTCAGACTGCAGCGAAATGAGGTGTCGTCGATCCCGCCGTACGTACCATCGCCGCCAATTCCCCGCCAGTTTCTCATGTTTGATTAATGCCCAGCATACAACAGGCTGATCGTTCTATACAAGCGATCCGAATACGCCTGCGCAACAGGTTCACCGGCCGTAAAGCTGTCCGTCGTCTCTCGCGCTATGCCACCCCTGCAGGTGCATGATGGCGCAGGACGTCAGAAAGAAGCACGCCTTGGCCTGCGAAGCGAAGATGGGCGGTGAGCAGCTCCACTTGTACCATTGCTTCGTTGACATCGTTGTTAATCTCGGGCGCATGCGTTCTACTGAGTAGAACCAGATCAGATCGGTCAACTCGATCGGGCGGGATACGAACTCGCAACATGTGAATACGACAAGAAGGGCGACAGAGCTCGGTCTATAAAGCTCCGGGCGTCCTTTGAGATGGACGGTCTGTGTCGGCCAACCCTTTGCTCACCTTGCACAGTCTGTCCTGCATCGTCGCTAGTTCTGCTTCTACACCCTCTCGTCTACGCCTGCCTGCCGACATCTCCTGCGCATAGCCTTCCCTCCTAGTATGGATCATCGCGCAAAATCTCGATATCGGTCAGACCACGCTGAGCTTCATCACTCCCACCGCCCAACCTACCCAGCACATCCCTGAGCACTGGGGACTCCGGTCTAGCGGGCTCCGAACTGCGAAACTGCCCAGCTCGCGACGTCGAGCTCCACATAAGAAGCCTCCGAAGCCGCCGCCCCTGCGCCGCTTGGCGACCGCGCCTCCATGCAGCACATTCAACCCCCCCACTTATCCTTCCGGCCCCAACGCCTCCATGAGAGAGTTGTCGACGAGCCATCGCGTTGGCCGACGTCACCTCTTTCCGGCTCGTCGACGGGGCAGCTGCGCGCTGTCATCGACGCTCGGTACGCGTGCTACGGAGCACAATGCCCCGGAACTTTATCGCGCTAGTGTACGTACAGAAGTCACCACTATAGACGCTATGCTGTGCAGTGTTCTCAATCCCGTCGTCGTACGGGCGAGCGCTGCGGCGGTAAGTGTCCCGCAGAATACTCTCTCAGCAGCCGTTTACTGTGAACGTTCCGTTATGAGAACTTCCGCGTGGGCCCGGTGATGAGCCTTATATGCATCGTCTCACACAGTATAGGGTGACTGCTTCTATCGCCGGTAATATGCGTCTTGAGGTTCGGCTTCGGTATGCGTCGCGAAGACATCCCGCGCTGACGTTTGCACGCCGTTATCGCAGTCCTCTAGTCCTCGACTGTCATACTGCCTTTCATAAGAGGTAGGAGTAGGTTCAGCCTACCCTCAGTACCCTCGAACCGTGAGGAGATGGCTTGCTGAGAGAGGCCGCACAATCGATCGCTGCCCGGGTCGCTCGGCGGTGAACGTTAACATGGTGCTAACGCGCCACGGACTCTCCGCCCTCGTCGGACACCTCCCTCCCGCGCACAGCGGCTATCTGTCAAGGAGAAAGCCTACGCAGGAATCTCGTGTTCACAATAGGTGTTGGCACTGGTGCGTGTCGCGTGATGGTATGATTCGGAAGAGCCTGCCAATGCGGCGCTGGGAATGATCATGGACGCCGCACGAAGGTTCTCAGGCCGGCGGAGAGTCTGATTATGGTTGTCTCTCTGGGTCTGCCGCTTCAGCGGTAGCTATAACTCGCGGCGCGCCGGCTTTCTTGGGCACGATACTTCAGGGTGTCCTGCTCCGGGACAAAACTGTACGGTTGGCTGCGTGGTTGAACGGATAGATCCGAACGTGCGAGGCGTGCATGTATAGTACCGCATGCGCGACAATCCTTACCTCTGACAAGTGCGCAATCTACCGGTACGCCCGATTCTACTAGTAGTGCGAGTCATCAGTCGAGGTGTGTCGACCCGAGTAGTACACCCGACGCGACTCAATACCATCCAGATCGCAGCACCCGTGAGCAGGCTGTTACATGTTGGCCTGTTGAGCACGCTTGCCGCGGTGTCCAGCTCAATATCCGGGAGCCATCATCGCGTGAGGAAGGGAAGATCGGTACGTAGCACCATCCGACTGTGCTGGATGCGATGCTCAACTATCCTTCAAGACGGCATTCTAACACCAGGCCATCGTACGACTATGTACACTTTGAATGTCCGGAGTGCCGGTCACTCGCGAACGTGGGATGCTGGAATACCTCGGGGCGAAGGCACCGGTAGCTGTGTCGCTGGTACGGGCACTCACACCGAAGCGGGCGAGTCTCATGATCATGCGTCAAGTTGTGGCAACAATGATAGGATCGGTCATTCAAAATAAGTAGTGTTATGTATTGACCGCAATGTTATGGCGGCTATTATGCCATATAGCTACTAGTAGTTTAGCTGGCATCTTGCTTTTCCTACTTTGCCTCTACCGTCAGCGCATCGAATGCTCCAGGTTTGGGACAGTGCGTACCTGGGGTCGGCAAAAAGTACCTCAGGATGAAGTCTCCACGCGCCGAGCCACAGCCTCAGACTTTCTAACCTCAGTCTTTGACCTTCCAACCTAGCGCCTGTTGTCGAGGCCCTACCAGCCCGCGCGATCGCAGCCCTATACGCGCACGCGGGATCAGCAAGCAGCAAAGGGGAGCCGGGGTACTATCCCTCGTCGCATTCAGAGGGAGAACGTACCGTCGGGTCTCCGATCCACCGGGACACACACCCCAGCCAATACGGGAGGTATTGACTTCTAATTGCGCGCAAGCGTCGCCGACCCATCCATGTAGCGCACCCCGTCACGCGACGGTGGCGGTCCCCGTACGATGCATACGGGGCGTGCGATGACGCGCTGCGGTGCAGCCTGCAGGACCCATGAGGCTAAAGGGTGCCGGTGGCCGTCGTCAGCATTCATGCTTCTCCAGCAGGAGATAGGGGGAAGCGGCGAAGTAGACACTGACGGCCGATATGACGAGCGCGAGGGGAGCTGAGGGGTTTGTCTGTCAGACGAGTGTGCACGCTTGTGCCCGTCTGGAGGTCGGTCTCGTGTTTTCATCTTGGATTGAGGTGGGAGTACTGTCGTTGGTGCGCGAGTTGGGTGAAGAGAGGACCGGTGGTGCGTTGATGAGCTACTCAGGACCCACAGTGTTCCTTATATACGGTCCCCGCAGCGGCGATAGGCCGTTGCGAGTATGTGCAACGACTAAGAGG
Organism: Trametes polyzona; assembly: GCA_022606195.1. NCBI lineage: Eukaryota > Fungi > Basidiomycota > Agaricomycetes > Polyporales > Polyporaceae > Trametes > Trametes polyzona. Next base: position 1,835,011 of record JABYQF010000007.1, on the reverse strand, counting down.
TGGCGGCGTACCGACCTTGGACCTTGTACCTAAGATCATGGACCAAGCGGGCTCGTCTGGAGTAGCGATATCGTCTGGGCCTGTGGAAGCCGGCCATGGCACCGATGGGCGCCCGAAATGTGTCTTGTTTGGGTGGAACCTAGTTCGCTGTGTTTTGTGCTTGGTCCCTCCGGTACGTAGTGCAAAGCGACCCCACAGCGGGCTGATCCACTGCACAGTTAAGGGCCGCAAGGGCCACGCTTAGCCCTGACCGCCCGTCGCTGCATATCCGGGTCTTCCTTCGACATACCATCAGTTGTACAAATCGAGGAGAGTATATGTATCCAATTCGGCGTACGCGTTGCGTATGCCGAGTACACGAAGGGTGGCTCGCGTTGGATTCTCGACGTATCCAACTCGGGGTACGCCGGAAGGGTGTTATATACCCGGGTGCCGTAGCCAGTGTTGGCGACGCGGCGTGGCCAACGTTGGCGACACGCGCGACACCTCGTATCCCGCGTGGCCACGGCGGACGACATGACGTAGCCAAGAGTGGTCCAGGCGGGATACGTCATGTAGAAAGCTCTGGATACCTGCGCGATGTGGCGTATCCAGGGCGTTCTACATGGAATTTCCCACATCATCATTTCCTTTCTCGGATGTTATACTGTACGCTCGACTAGTAGGCGCTCAAGCCGTGTATCGAGTACTGCTCACCCTGCTCCTTTCAGGGGGGACGATAGATAGAATTGGTCGTAGCTACATCAATATACACATCGTGTGAGTACAGGGGAGTGTAAGTGCAATCGCGGGATAGCATAGCGGGCGGTCGCTGCCCAGCGAAAGCCCGATAGTTTGACCGTTGCGACCGCGGCGCCCGGAAGTCCTTCTAGGCCACCCGCGTGAGCGTTCTTGCGATGACAGATCACGGACTAAGAAATCCTTCGGGCAGATGTTGCTCGAAGGCCTGTTTGACTGGATACAGGAGCTCGGGGGAGGGTGTCGGGGGAGGGTGTCGACCGACGCCGCCAACGTCATACCGGTCCATGTGTGTTAGTTGAGCCCGGAGCAGATCTAGAGCGTCGGGCGAGTTAGTTCTTGCGCGCGGAACTCGTGGGCGAGGCAACTATTGGCCGAAGATACAGGCGCCTGTAGGTACGGAGGTTGTGGGTGAGGACACGCAGCGATCGTCGGTATGAGCTGGGCTGTGGGATATAAAAGCATGAGTGTTGGTGCATTCACGATGACCTACGACCTCAGACTGTCAGTGATCGTTTTGTGAACTGCTTAGCCATCTCGCCTATGTCCTCCTACCGTCCTCTTTCTCGACAGCCTTCAATGCACCCCGAGTCGGGCGTGGATCATATCCAGGCCTCAGCGCACACGGCTGGACGTTCCACGGGTATGGTCCCAGCCACACCTAGCGTCTCCAGCTCGGGGCATGGTATGACATTGGGTCAAGCAGCTGGACAAATGGTGAGTGTCCCTTTCGAACTGTGAAGCTTGTCAAAGAGCGTCACAGGGCTTACTTTTCGTGATGCCAGAGAGCCGTTGACGCAAGTTTGTCGCCCGCGGCTGACATGGCACAGGCAGCGAGGAGGTTCCTCCCAGTATTCCAAGCAAACTCCGTGGGCGTTCAAGGCCAGGCTATGCCACCGGGTGTTGATGACCAGGTGGTTGCAGTATCTCAAGGTGAGTGTTCACTCAGTCAATCGCTGTGCCCGAGAGTTGAAGACTCACCTGCACGGTTGAGGGTAGCCGTTGCAGCAGCATTGGCCTCTGGAGGTGGTGTACCTCCAGGGCTTGGCGGCCACCCCGGCGGCACTCTGATCGGGTGGGGGCACATGCCGGGTGGAGGACAGGCCGATGTTGCCAGAGGTCTTCCAGCGCATCACAGTGTGGGACAAGCCTGCGCGGAATCTGCAGGAGGTCAGTCGAAATCTGTGGACGGGTGACTACCAGACAGCTGACATGCACCGCAGGTTCTGGCCGAAGGAGTTCTGCAATACCTGAAGACTGGATAGACCCCGTCTTGCGGCGAGACGTGGTAGGGCGGTCCAGTGAAACGCAGGCACTTGAAGAAGATGGAATGGCCCCTGCGCGAGGAGAGGCCGAAGGCGCCAGTCGAGGCCGCGACAACTCGGGCTCGGATGTGAACAGGTGTGGGACCGAAGACCTCATCGGGGACGAGGTTGAGGAGATGGTGCAGAGTTTGCCACCGGCGCAGCGAGAGGCGGTCAAACGTCTTGCAAGGGCCGAAGCGCAGCGCGCGGTGAGCGAAGTGTTGGCGGACATTCGGCGAGGCGAACAGGAAGCCAGCCAGGCGCACACGCAGCTGCCAAAGCCGCGGGTGCCGATCGAGGTACAGGTGAGTCGATCCATCCACCGCGGGGAAGAAAGATCACTCACCACAATATCAGCGGGCGGTGCGAGCGGTGATGCGCGAGCTCATGGGGATGGAGGACTCCAATCCAATCGGACTCGGGCGCCGCATGCGTCGCCGGCTGCCACTTCCGGACGCTGCCAGTCGTGCCGAGGAGGCCCAAGACTCGGACAACCTGCCGACGCCTCTCTTCACGCCCGACTGGGACAAACGCGTAGATGAGGATGAGAATCTAGCATTCATAACGGCTGTCAGGGCGATCATCCGGGAAAAAGGAGGTACGACTCGGACCACAGGGCATTGGGTGCTCACATTGTTCAGTACTCACGTAGTGTTGAGTGCAGTGTCTATCTATGGCCTAACTGGCGAGTGGGCTGAAGATGATGACCTGGTCGTTAGAGCCGCCCATACGTACTTTCAAACACTTCGTCGTCAGTATGCCGCGGAGCATGACGAAGAGGCCGGCATGAAGCTCAGTAAAAAGAAACATGCCGATAAGCATAAAGGACGTCGGCGTCGCGTAAGTGCATCATTCACTAAGAGGACAGAATTGTGACTCACTCGCAAGTGGGTCGTAGAAGGCACAAAGGCTGCGCAATGGCATCATCGCATTTCGACGCGTGTTTGGCAAGGCTGCTACCGAGGGTGTGAACGAGCTTATTCTGTCGGATGATCAGAGTTCCGAAGCAAGTTCCGATGGCCACGCACCCCCGTCGAAGCGCGAACAGATGCGCGATGCAGTCAGTGCGGGGTCAACCGCCCTAGAGGTGCGGTATATGCGCTGGAGATGCCGTCAGGTACGCGCATGTGTGCATTGGCGCAGATGAGCACCTTTACTGATCGAACGTGCGTTTGCGCGCGTCAGCTGACGCTCATCTCGCTGGCATTGGCCGTGTTCGCGCGGTTTCAGGCGGAGAGAGCTCACGCTGGCATCATCGACAGGTCTTCAGAGGAGTACAGCCCGGAAGAACGCGAAGCTTACCTTGCCCAGCTCCGTCGTGCAATTGAGAAGTGGCCCACAGTCTTGCAGGGCCGCGATCTGCAATACAATCGCTTTAGAGGGCCTGTGGAGAACCATCAAGACCTCCCGCGCCTCAACCGACGTAAGACACCGCTGTATAAGGAGTGCATCAGTCGGAAATGGGCGAAGGAGTCACTGGAACACGCACATATCCTCGAAGCGGCCCCGCACTGCCCAGCATCGTTTACGGTCCTCGGTCTCAAAATTCCACTCGATATTCTGCCACGGCTTGACCGCGAGTATGTGGAATCGCTCGAGACGGACACTGACGACGATTTGATGGAGACTGAGGACTTTGGGGAAGGTGAGGAGGTGCTCGAAGGTTGAATGCAGCGGCGGGAAGAGCGTAGTAGCCTAAGTATGCTTATCGTATGCTGATGTATGCCTGTATGCCATTATGATATCCTATGCTCAACGATATGTCATGAGATATGTCGATAACATTCAACGGGATGCTTACGCATGCTGCTTGCCGACCCCGCCACCCGCCCCCTTCTCGTATGGCTTAAAGCGTCGAACTTGTGCCGCCTCCAGAGCACCGCGCCGCCCTGGTCGAGGAGCGCGCGCCGGACGGTCTCGCAGATGTCGCCGGACGGTTTCGCAGATGTCGCCGTCGCGGATCGCCTGGTCGATGGCCCTCGTCGAACTTGTGCTGCCTGCGCCGCGCCGCCCTCGTCGAGGAGTGCGAGCCGAACGGTCTCACAGAGGCTCAATCTGCGCCTTCAGCACCGGGGAAAGCAATGGGCTGACATTGACGGTAATGTGAGACCAATGTAGTCCTGAGCAGCCAAGTATAGAAGACTTACCCCGCGTGAGATTGGCATTGTGATAAGTGTTCGACGACCATGAATAGTCGCAACGTAACTGGCGACAGGAGAAAGGACGTCGCAGAGTTGTACAATTGGAGTGGGACCTGGCTCGGCAAGTGGATCGAGATACTGGTCCACTTCCCAGAGCTGGAGCTTGAACGTAGGCGGGCTGCGGGACGAAAGGAAAAATTAGTCTTGTACCACAATGGAAAGGCTGCTGATGCTTACACATGGATCCACGGTGTACCTTCAAGAGTAATAGGAGCGTGACGAAGCCAGCGCACGTGCACAAAATACTGCCGTCGCGAGGTGTCCAAAGCATCGTAGAGGACAATATCCTCGAGGAGCCCGACCCGCAAGTCACCAGCGGAAGATGTCCGAATCAGGGCGAGCGAGTTCATCCTTTTTGCAGACCGGTTGGCAGCGTAGTAGCGATTACCTGCAATTACGACATAGTCGAACATCGTGGCTACGTTCGCCAATGCAGGCGCCCCAGGTCGCGGAGCAAGCGCGACGTAAGAGTGGTAGCCCTCGAAGGGATACCGTGTCTGCATGTAGCGTAGGAAGGCTGTATAGAGAGTCTTGCTCATCGCTGTGCGTGTGGCACGAGGACTGAAGGACAATACTACATTGTCTGTAAACATTCATATACTCGTCAACTTGGGCTCCTCGGAAGACGTGACGCGCCAGGCATACCATCGGCTCGTTCATCTGCAAGGTCCTGAACAAGTTGCTGTAACGTTCCACGACGGTCTGACGTGGCTTCTTCCATAAGGCTGCATGTCCTATGGAACAGATCGTCAGGTGCAAGTGCAAGACCCTCGCTCAGCTGTTAACGCGAGGTGAGCGGTGATACAACGTGAGTGCGATCATCATGAGCGAAGCGCACGTACAATTTCGTTAAGTCTTGCACTGCGGTTGAACTCGCGAAAGAACGTCGCCTCAATCTCACCACCCTCGTGGTTGTTCGTACGGTAGCTTTTGAGAATTTTGTTGAGACGCTCGAAAATGAACGTCCAGAATCCACGCAGTGGTCCGTAGTCGCGCACAAATTCTGCTGTATGAGTAGCATAATGATGATTGGGACGGATGACATCCGCTCCGTAAAGCTGCCATGCATGGTACTACTCTTAAGATGCAGATATTTACGAGGGGTAGATTCACTCACCTCAACGATCTCCTGGCAATATTCTCGGATGAGGGTATCAGCACGAGAAAGCTGCTCCTCAGTGATGACATCCGAGAGAAAAAGCCGCAGGGCTGTGCATAGCTTCAGAAACGTGCATAAGTCGCGAATGTGCAAATTTGAGCGCTGCGAGCTGTCTTCTCCATCGGCTTCGTCGTTGTTGTCCTCGTCTTCTGACCATTCACCGTCTTCGCTGTCGAGCTCCGCGCCCGCATCATCTTCGTCAAGGACAAGATTCTGCATGAGAAAGGTAGGCATGTTGACGGTACAAGACACAGAGAACAGAGCGCCGCTACGTACCCTTCCTTTCTCGGTCGGTTTGCGCGGTCGAGCAGACCGACGAGGCGCTGGCAACGCTGACTCCGAGACGTCCTCAGCAGTCGCCATGCGCTTCTTACGGGCCTTCTGTGCGCTTGCTTTCCGCCGCGCGACTCGCTTCCGCAGTGTCTCTATACGTGTTTCCAAGAATTCCGTATCGCGGATCTCAACACCGGCCGAGTCCCTAGTGGAGATTGGAACCCCTTCCCACAGCTCGGGAAGCTGCGCGACAATGAGTAGGAGCTATGACAGATATTGGTTCGACTCACTGCTAAGGGCCCGACCACGGTCGCGAGGATCAACCATTGGTCAGCCGTTAACGAGCCCCCTGCCGGTTCACCGATGAACCGAGGAAGGCGGCCCAGCCTTGACGGTAGTGAAACCTGTTGAACACATGCATGAGCTCATCATTGTGGATATGGCATCTCCAGATAGCATACATTTGACAATATTTCCTGTACTTCGCGGATTTCATGCGCTTTGCGGAAGACCTTGAGTTGCACCCAAATGTGATAGAAGTGTGTCTTGACGAGGCCTGGACAAAAACCCATTGATATCGCAGGACTGACCACAGGGCGGGACGTGGGGCTTACCGAGGAAGAGGTTGTGCATCGGATCAACGACGATCATGCGCGGAAAGTGGAAGTATGGCAAACGCGCTAACTCGGACCATCTTGTCGCAAACGCGCTCGCATGCTCCTCGCGCGCATTGGCAGAGGTAGCATCCTTGTACTGAGCCATGAGCAGACGATGATGGCGATCTGTGCGCTCACGGAAACCTGGACGTATGGGAGAAGCACATCAGTCCGAAGCTCTGGCCAATGGCCTCAGTGTATCGGAACGGAAACGTACCATGCCGCTCGAACGCTTCTCTCAACGCCTTGCGCCCTTGAGAAATCCAGTCGCGTGTGCAGAAGAACGTGTGGTTGTGCGAACCGAAACCGCCGATCTTGTGAGCAGCCGGTTTGTCGCAGAATACACCAACCAGTATCACCCGGATTCGACGACCTCCCGGACGCGAATGGGTCGGTAGAATAACACCATCTCGCCACAGACGAATAAGCTCGTTGACCAGGACACGCAGGAACCCTTGAGTTTGGTCGGAGTCTGACTCCTTTGGCCCAGGGATGATCATTGTAAGAAGGAGGTTGCCTGCTCGATAGCTGTTCTTAGTTAGCATTCAACGTGGATCACAGCCCCTCAGAGGTGACTGACCGAAGCGATGGTGGAAGGTTAACTATATTGAAAGACATCGGACATGACGAGTGCGACGGCGAGATCAGACTACGCAAGTATGAGAACCTAAGGCAAATCACGGTTACATATCACTGTTCAACGGATGAGAAGGGGTGTAGGCGAACCAATCAACGCCTAGCGCTACCGCGATACGTAGTTCATCGTCGGGGTCTTCCGGGAGATCGCGACGGAAGAAAGGGAGACCATCGACGCCGAGAAGGTGATAACTGATCAGTCCATCGAAGAAATCCCCGAGGAGTCCCGGAGATCGGGCTCGCTTGCGCCACGAAGTAAGGGCATCCTCGAATCCAGGCTGAAGGAGCAGCGGAGCGAGCTGTTCCGTCAGCGACTTGGCTGGTGTTCGAAGATAGGCTTTGTATTGCATGCGCCCTCCACGCTGTCGACCTGCGGGAGTCTCCTCTGCCTTGAACAACGCATGCCCGCACGACGAGCAACCGATGGTAGGATCCTCTGCGACGGTCTCGGGATACACGCGGAGACAGCGAGGACATGTGGGATACAGGTGCAAGCGCGGTTCGAGAGTGAGGAACGACAGCGAGCTCGTGAGAGTGGTGCGAAGAGCCGGGGCGAGATAACCGTGGCCGAGTTCGATGAGCATGTACCCGATGGCCGATAACACGACGTCGCAGAATCTGAAGGGGAGGTGCGCAGCGATGTGGAGCCAAGCCACAAGCAACATCGCTAGAACGACGACAGGATGAGCTTTCTTGAGGAGAGAGGTCCCATCGCTGATAGCCATACGCGGGTCCACCGCAAACGGATCGGGTTCGTCCATCTGCGACAGCGCCTCCATGTTCAGCGGAATAGTCGACGGCGATGGTGACGTGGCATGTTCTGTTCCAGTGCCGCCATTCAACGCACCCGTCCCCGAAGAGGACTGAGTACCTGGAGAGGGCTGAGAGGGGGCCTCGCTTGTCGGTGGGGAATCAGGAGGGAGGGGAGGGTCAGAGGTATCGCCGATGTTGCCGCACACCTCCCACTCGTCTTCAGTGACGAACAGTCCTGACAAGAAGTGTAAGCGTCACAAGGACGAGGGAGAAGACACCTCACATACCTGGCTGCTCATCGTCTCCAGTATCGGGTGACGTTGTGTTGAGCTCTCTCGGGCTGACATGAGGATCACGCTCGCCGCTGGGGCCAGAGGATATGGCGGAAGGGAAGTCATCTGAAAGGTGCTTGCTGGCAGACGGAGGAGGAGATGGGGGATGGGAAGAGCAGCTCGAAACGGACGCCCGTTGATCGTGGACCGACAGGCTGCGCCGAACCGAACTGCCCCCGCGTGAAGAGCCGGCCGATGAGCTGTTGACATCCTGATTGTGACAGGTCGCATCTGTCTCATTGAATGGCCGGTCCATGTCAATATCCTGAGAACGACATTAGTCAGATCAACTCAATCATAGTCTATCTCCCATTGCTCAAGTGCTCACCTCTGTCTCTGCAGCCTGTACCTCGCCGTGTGCATCGCGGGCTGGCGCGTGTTCGTTTTCGAGTGCTGGGGATGCTGACACTCGCGATTTCGGCGGGGAAGGCATGGGACGCGACGCGGGCAGGAAGTTGCTCATTCGCGCATGCCTGGCCAAGCGCGCATGGTTGTTCCTGGTGGACCGAGGTTGCCATGTGCCTTTGCATCCAGGACAGAAACACCGCACATAACCCTTCTGTATAATAACAAGCACTGTGATCAGTAAAACTGCATACTTCCGCAAACCTGCACATACCGGTGGAGCCATGGTGGGCAGTTGAGAGACAACAACAGGCGTTTACGAGATGAGCGCTCCGAGAACTTCGAGGCGACACGAGAGGTTAGGGACCGATACGCGAAATTGTACTCAATTGGTACAAGACCGGGAGAGAGGTGAGCACGTCTAATCCACGCGCGGCAGCAAATATATACCCATCATGGACGATGTCGAGTACTACGCCTTGCGTACGCCGCGTACCGCGCATATCCTTGACATATCCTGGACGTTCAAGCGCCCGCGCAAGCCCCTCAGCCACTCGAGGTCGCTTAGTGTTGTTCATTAAGATTCCTGGGCATGGTTGCCAGCTGAGCCCCGGAGCATTATAATCAATGACAAACTAGATACAAACGACCGCATACTATTGCCCTCGCGAGACCACTACACTAGATACGCAGCTGCTGCATGGGAGACGACAGCACTATATCTACCAGACTCTCCAACCCTTGGGCGGCATGCCCTGAAATCGAACACGGTTGCGTGGTTTGGCCCAGCTTTGTCTAGCGTATTATCAACAATGAATGACCGGTGTACCCTACAAATCAACGCAGGAACTTACCTGGAGCTCGTCGATGTAGACGGCTACGCCCAGCCATGGCGAGACTGCCGTGCGGCATCTAGGATCAACCCCTTGGGTTACAGAGTGTGCTACCGTGTTCCTGACCCACGCGTAGTCGCGCGTGTACTGAACGGACTGTCCGGCAAGATGCCCCAGATGCCTGAGCCATGTTGGGGCACCATGCGAGCTCCTGGTGCCTGAGTACTCGTCCAACAGCACTTCGAGCGGGCGTTGAAGAAGGACTGAGTCAAGGCGAAGATTGAGCCGCCATGTCGAGGTGTCCTCGAAAAAGTGGTCGGGTGTATCCTGTCAAAGCAGACCGTTCAGCGCCCCGATATGCTCTTATATATCATCCATGCGTGCGTACCGGTATCTCTTCAATAGCAACGTCAATCTTGACATTTTGGTTCGGTTCCTCAGCCTCCAGATTGCTCAGGCCGGACGACAGACCCTTCACGAGGGCATCAACCCACAGCTCGACGGCGGTGAGCTTGCGGGGCGGAGTGGCCGCATGTCGAGTGCGTCGGGGACGCTCCACGCGCGGGAATGTTAAGCGCAGGCGCCAGTTCATGAGCAGTAGGTCGCGCGAGGTGGGGAAGGAGTGATCTTCGTCGGGCATCGACTGTCCTCGGTAGGCGATGGTGAGAGTTGAAGTCCAACGTGCGAACTAGATGAGCGCTTCATGTTCCGAGAGAACGCGCCAGAGAGCCATGGATATGCGACGTAGACAGACAGGAAGATCCCGAGAATCCCGCGTAGACGAGGCGAGCGACCAGAGGTGGCCCGCGTAGCCGTCCGCGCGCGATGCGGGGTATGCGGCGCGTATCCTGACTCCGCGCGACGCGGAGTAGCCAGGGCGTCTACGTGCGCGATCTCGCGTAGATCTCACATATCCCAGCAGGACGACGTCAGAAATCGTCGGCCTCGGGCTACATCGTCAACCCGGAGTATCGTCGCGTTCTACACTCCGGCTACCCAGGGTACAACTCTGGCTACGTATGCTACGTCAGGTACGCACGCGTATCCAGGAATGGATACGTTCCCGTTTAACGCAGTGACTACGAATACCAGGGGGGTTGATCCGCCGTCGACCTCGCATAAACCATGAAAAGAGTGTTACGGACGCTAACACATCGGTACGGCGATATTTATCAGCCAGATACGTACGTCATATGCACAGACGGTGGGATGATTCCGCACACCAACCTGAAGAACACACGTTGTCACGATTGTATCCCTGGGTGCGAACGTTAGACATCGCTGCGACCGAAACACATCTCCTTGGCAGCAAACAGGAAGTACTGCCGGTGGTGAGCGGTGAGCGGGACTCTTAGAGTTTCCTGGTCCTAACTTCACTGTCTAGTCAGTGGTCAGCCGGCTGCGCGGCCCTACGGCGCGAACTGACATGTCATTGGCGTGCCCGAGTCAATCCGACGCGCCCTCCCTGGGTGAAGTAGCCTCCTGGGAGTTGTGAACAATGGGCGGAACCTGCGCCGCCTACACCAATTCCAGCGTGGAGAGACTTCACCGAGGTGGGTTCGATTCAGTACACCATCATGACGCATGCTTGAGGCGAGAGGACAGGCGCGGAGCAGTACTCATACATATGGGCACTGCAGTAGCACATCCTTCGCCTGCAAGAAGACACCTTGCACACGCGTATCAGTCTGTGCCCGGCCCCATTTATCCGCGAGAGTTGCTCACCTCAAACATACGCCGTAGACAACATAAAATGCCGGTATGCCGCACCCTCGCAGCGAGTGCTACTAAGGCCTGCGGGTGCTTGGGGTACGGGTTTATTTTCGTCGTCACTGGTACGTTCCACTTCGTCCTGCTAATGAGGGGATAACCCGACCTACCTGAGATTGTTAGCGGTATACATGTGTCTGGATGGGATCAGTGAGAAGGCGGGAAGTGTTTGCGCTATCGGCTGCATGCCATGCACATGCGGAGCATCCGCAGTCATTGCAGCCTACCATGAAGACGAGCGGGAAGAGGAACGGGAGGTAGCTAGAAGGCGGGCCCAGGGTTAGATGATCGCGCAGACTGGACGTAGCATGAGCCTCTCGGAATGGTTATATTCCGAGGGCAGCGGGCTGAAGTCAAAACTTGATCTGGACTCGGAAAGCTGCATCGTACGCCTGAGTGGTAGGGAACAAGAGGTCGAGAGCGCAAGGGAGGGAGACACAGAGGCTGCGCTCAGAATCAGAACCAGTTGCGTCTGGTCTCGTGCTCCGGTCATCGAACGCCCTTGCACGGTTGAGATTATTTCATAGCGAGTACACATGTCCATGTTTATAGCGCCTCGCAGCCTGCGCAGCACATGCAGATTCGTGATGGAACAACACAGAACGGCCTCCCACAATACGCCGGAATACCAAGGGGATAGACGTATGGTCCGATTGGTAGTTGTCGTTGTGAACCGCTTCGAGGCCGTCTACTAGGAGGCCTGGTAGCATCTACGCTGTGTTTGGGAGTCGTCGTGGACAGTGAACACAGCCTGAGATACTTCAATAGAGATACAAAGCACGAGCTCGCCCTCCTGGTGCCGATTGTTGGTGCTCAAGCTAAGTCGAAATCAGAGGCTTGAGGGCACGCAGTACTCTTACACGCCACTCCACGTAAACCCAGTATAGGTCCGCCGAAACAGTTGCAACCTTCTCACCACAGTACGTTACTTACCGTTACTTGTCGCACGCAGACACACACACTACGAATGGAAGGAGGCTCAGCGATGAGCAGCAATGATATACACACATGAAAAGCACAGATCTAGTAGGGTACGAGAGACGTCGATGATGAGGGATGATGTGGCTTTTGTGGAGACTGGGAGAGTCCGTCGAGTGATGGCAACAACACACATAAATACATCAGGAGCAGCAACGAGACCAATGCAACGAGAAAAATGCGAATGCGAAGGTAATAAAACACAGCGAAGACGAGAAGACGACAACAAAGACCAGTCAAGACGATCAAGGGGAGATGTCGAATGTCGAGGGAGTGTGGGGGTAGGCGGATGGTGACTGGTCGATGTTGTCGTTTTTGCAGAAGGACGAACAGCAGAAGGCGGCGAAGGTTGACGATCGACAAGGGTGCCGGAGAGGTCGCCAGATGTAATAGAGCAGAGGAGCCAGGGCGGAGGAGGGAGGGGGTAGCGCAGAGTAGAATGACCTCACTTTCAAGTGTTCTTGTCGGTTGTTGCCGAGATCAAGACAGTCAACAGCGAATGTCAAGGATGTCGGATATCGACGGGCCGTGGCGGGCCGCGGCATGTTATCCGCCTTGTTCAGTCGCTGTCGACCATCTCGATCGCGCCGCATTCTTCGCAGTGAGCCCACATCGACCGACGGCCGTTTGGTCCCGCAGAGCAAGCCATACGAAGCTTCGGAATCTGGTTGCAGTTTTGGCTAGCGGGCGGAAGCGGGATTTCATGTCAGCGTTGTCCTTGATAGCCAGGAGACATGCGACAACCAGCAGCAACGACAGCTACTTCCTCTGCAGTATGAATTAGTACCTACCCATGGTGAATGAAACCGTTCCCCTTGGGTTGGATCAGGCCAACGGGCTTCTCGGGAGTGGTGAGCGAGGGGTCGGGGAAGCCGTGAGATGCGACGGCCATGTAGCTCTCAGGCTCGTTGGGGTAGAGGTCGAACACTGGATAAAGAGCTAGGTAAACCGGTCCATGCGTCTCAAAGCTATGTACGATGCGGTAGTGCACGCCAGTACTTACGGGAGTTTCGTGGCGACTCTGACGCACTCGAGGACGCGTAGCTGGCGTTGGAAGGGAGTCGGGTATGGAAGGAGTGAGTGGGGATGCAGAGCGGCTCGAGGTCAGACATAGAGGCTTCAGACATAGCTACGTCCGAGTCGAGGTCGGAGGAGGGGAAGGGGACCAGCTTGGCCTGCTTCCAGTTCTGCGAGGGCGTGTCGGGATCAGACGCGCGTGACGCGACTATATGCGGCGCGGCTACGACTTACAGTGGGGGTAGCATCGTCGAACTCAGCATCAAACTTCCTCTTGAGAGCCATGGCGGTAGACAGTGGTGAGGGGGGAAGGGGACGTGCAGAGGGGATACGGCTGGCAAGGCCTGGGTGGAGGAGGAAGAGGTGAGAGGGGTAGAGAGAGCTTGAGAGCGTACCTCGGGGGTCGATATAACACCTCCCTATTTGTGCCTGTTTGTACGCGGAACGAAGAAGAAATCGGCCACCATATATAGCACTCAATTTACCGGCGCACGTCGGCCAGCCCGACGCCCGCCGCTGATTGGCCAGAGATGGTCGTCACCCCGTTTCCCGTCAGGCGGAGTTTGAACGCCCGGGAATTGATCGCGGAGGTTTCTCAAGAACGACACCAGACGTCACATGGCTGTCACGTCTCCTCCGGCGGGAAAAGGATGGGAAGCGTGACAGCGTGAGCTTCGGTGGCGGATGGGGGCCACGGTCGAGGCTCGACAGCGTCGACAGTCTGATGATTCTCGGTGGTCAGCGCGATGACCGACAGGGCGCCCTACGTGGACTGTACAAGTATAGGACCACAGCCTGGGAACATGAGGACGGCCGGCGAAAGCGCATGCAGTCCTCCGCCAGTCCACCTCCCGCCCTCATGACCACGGCCGCCCGAGACATATATGGTGCATCAGGTCCAGTCACCGCCGGCATAGCCAAGACCGCATCCCAGCCAAACGGACGCCGCAAACGACACAGCGTCATCGCGCGTGGCCGGAGGTCGACCGGATATTGCATGGTCGTTTTCGCGGGCTAGCCTCTGGCGCCAGTTGCCTCTGTCCGGCGGACGTTACGGAAGCTACTGGCCACGCACATGCCCTCTTCAGGCGGTTAACATGCTCCGCACCTTCGCCGCGCTCTCAAGACGACGCGTCGCCGCCGCAATACGGATATCCCGGCATACATTCAAGTAGCTGTCGTCCATGCGCTGTGTTAGCAGCATGCGTATCGACAGGCACTGCCTCCAGGTAATGGTACACTGTTCGGACGCTTCTGTGCTTGCTCAATGGAAGTATTCGGTAGAGTAGGGCGACACCGAGAGCCAAGCTTCGTCAAGCACCTTGAGCACCTCCTCGGCTACGTGCAACGTCGAACATGAGTACCGGCCAGCCTTGAATCGACTCAAGAATACTCACGCAGAGGGCCCTTTTCGAGGTCAACGAGATTCTTCGCATGGAGAGTAAGTACGCTGTGTGTAGAATGCGACACAACCACGCACCTCCTCGATATGCTTCACGCTCGACGCACCGATGAGGACCGCGTCGCCATACTCGCGCTTCAGGAGCGAGTGGTGCGAGATCCAGCGGAGCGCGACCTCGGCCAGCGTCAGCCCGTGCTTCTTCGCGACCTCCTCGATCGTCGCGAGCGCCCGGAAGTACGGCTCCTTCCAGTACCGAGCGCGGTAGTTCTGTCCGTGCGCGAATGAGATTAACCGAATGCGGGCAGGGAATCCTAGGGATTCAGGCGTACCTTGCCCTGGCCCTTCGTCGGGTCGAATCGCGAGCCGGGCTCGACCTGGTCCTCGAGAGAACGGTACCGGCCGGTGAAGAACCCGCCGCCGACTGCGTCGTGCTCGCTCCGTATCACTTTGGGACGCGGACGTAAGACGAGGAGCACGCACGCGGGTTAAACTCGTAGAACGCGATCCCGAACTTGCGCAGGCACGGGAAGAGCTCCGGCTCGACTTTCCTACGGGCCCGAGGTCGCGTCAGACGCTATATCATCCGCGGAGATATGCCGGCGATCGCTGTCGTAGGGTGCCGACTAACCTGTGGATGGCGTTATAGATGCCCTGGTACGCCGTCGGCTGAATGTATCCGTTCGCCCTGCAGATGCCGACAATCTCTGCGACTTCCCAGCTGCGGCCCGGCATCCACGTGAGCGTGTGTTCCGGTGCTCGAAGGAAGTGGTACGTACGACATGTAATTGGAGATTCCGAAGCGCTTGAATTTGCCCTCCTTGTACAGGTCATTCACCGCCTTCAACGTTACCTCGTACGGCGTGCTGCGGTCGGGCCCATGCAGGTACCACATGTCGATCGAGCTGCCGTGTCCTAGTGGTGAGCCGGAGCATGCTGAGTGTACTTCTGAGAGGAAACATACTCCGTGTTCAGTGCTTTGAGCGAAATGTCGAGGTACTTGCGCAGATCCTGTATGCGGGATGTGCATCGGTTACCTAAAAGCCCTATCAGGTGTGTGCCTATAAGCCTACCTCGGGCGAGTGCGAGAAGACGTTGCCTGCAGTCTGTCCACGCCAACGGGGATTGTTCTGTATCGGCAGACGTACATGCAGTCAGCTGGGCTGCTCGTATCTGTACCTGGGAGAAATGGCACACACGCTGTTTGGGTAGAGCTTGGTGTCCATCACAAGCCCGCGCTTCTTCCAATCGATTTTCCCGAGGTACTCCTCGCTCGTCCCGCCGCAGTAAGTGCGCGCGGTGTCGACCTACGCGGTAAACTCCATTGTCGTGGCCTTGGACCGGGACGAAGTACGTACCTCGTAATGACCATGCGCCTGGAAGACGTCGAGGATAGCCTCGACGTCCTTGAGGTCGTGCACGCGCGCACCTATCGAAGGAGGGAGAGTGAGCAAGACGGCAACGCGATTCCTCAAAGCAAGCTGGGCACAACGCTAACCTTCTTTGCCCTCTTCGCCGAACGTCATGGCACCCTATGTCATGGTAAAGGTCACCACTAACGCACAAGCATCGCGTTCGACAGCGACAGCTTATCCTCACCATGACGATGTTCAACGCGCTCTTCTGCTCAGGTCTGGCCATAATGGATGCTGGATCGTCTCGTCGACTGTGGAGGTGGGTTGTTGAAAGACAAAGAGGGCGACGGAAGGCCGTCTTTCGTCGCGGTATATATAGCCCCCTGGCGAATCCTCATGACCAGTGAGCTCGTCATCGACCCTCCCACCTTATTCATAGCATCATGTATGTGCTAGAATGCCGACCGGGATCTCCTAAGCGTACGGTGAGTCGAGAGATAGCAGCAGTTTCGTTGTATGTGCTATGTGCTAGAGCCTACAAGGTTGAGGGCCGCAGCCGGTCAATACGAAGGCGAATATCCAAAGCATACGGTCTCGGGTACCTCAGCTGCGAGAACGGTGGGTGTTTTGACGGGGCAGATAGGCTCTTCTCTTCGCATACTACCGTTGAGGTACGGATAACGCAGCCGCAATCATCCACGCGCAGGGGTCCAGGGAGATTCAACAATGGAACTCGTGTCGAGCATGATGCATTCCGTACAAATACACACTGTAGCAGCATAGGCCGTTAGAGACTGGATGGTAGTAGTAGGCATGCGTCAGACACTCACAGCAATCAATAAATATGCTCCAAATATCCCTCATCCCATATGTGAACCCAGCCAAAGCCAATACTACGTCGTCATATTCATCGCGTGTTACTCTTCCCCTTGGTGTCGCGTGTCGACCGCCGTTGTGAGCGTTCCTCGTCCTCCCGATCCTGCGAACCTACCAGCCCACTCCCCTCCACCGTGTTCTTGAACGTCTCCCACCAGCCTGTCCCGATCGCCTCCTGGACGACGCCCATGACCTTCTGCACCGTCTCCTGCACACCGTCATTCATCCGCGCGGCGTCCTCCTTGGCGGCGGCGTCCGCGTTGTACTGCCACTCCTGGTGTTTGTCCCAGCCCTCCCAAGCCTTTGGCCGCGCCTTCTGCTTCCTCGTCTGCGCGCGCGTCCTCGGGGCACCTGCGCCTGCTCGCGACTTTGAGCTTCTCGTCGACCGCGAACCGCGCGCAGAGCCAGTACCGGCGTTCTGCCCGTTGTTGTCGTTGAGCATGCTGAGGAGAGCGCTTCCGAGCATCGAGAGCAGGCTGCCCCCATTGAAGACCGCGCCAAGTCCATTCTCGCCGTTCGCATTCGCGTTGCCCATGAAGTATCCCGCGCCGGCCGCGAGTGTGCCGAGGATCCCGCCCCACTTGACGAACCAAAACGCGGTGCGGATCATCCAGCCCGTCGTGCGGTAGAAGCTGACGAGCGCGAGGTACGCTGCGAGCAACGTGATAAGTGGCGGTAGGACTTTTTGCGCATCCCAAGACTGAGCGTTGATAAGCGTGAGCACAAACTGGGCGAGCGCGACGAGGAGGGAGACGGAGTGCGAGATGAGGGATTCGGCGACTGTGTAGATTGGTGGTGGTAGCACCGAGGACAGAAACGAGAAAAGGGGGTCGAGTACTCTCTGGACAATAGAGTCATCCAGCTCGTAATCAGCCATTTCCGAGTGTCGTGAGGAGGGAATGTGGGAGGGAGCTGAAGGACGGTGAGTGGGCAGGCCTGCTTTGGAAAGCAACGACTTTGACGCGCGGACATCTGCGGACATGTGCCCGATCGCGATCGCGCCAGCCCACGTGGATCAGCACCTTCGCCCACAGGCCTCGAAGTTCGCGTCGTCCACAGCTCTCAGTCTCCTGGCCAAGTTCTAAGTTGAGCCCGCAGAATATACCCATTTGAAGAGGTACATGCTACGTCCAGTCTGCGCGACCATCTCCCAGCTGGATATACACGGGTCGAAGCTAACCCCGGGCCCGCCTTCTAGCTGCCTCCCGTTTCTCTTCCCGTTCGTCTTCATGGTATGCTGCAATGATTGCGGATGCTCCGCATGTGCATGGCATGCAGCCGATTGCGCAAGCACTCCCCGCCTTCTCACTGATCCCATCCAGACACATGTATACTGCTATTAAATCCAGGTAGGTCGGGTTATCTCATCAGCAATGCGAAGTGGAACGCACCAGTGACGAGGAAAAGAACTCCGTACCCCAAGCACCCGCAGGCCTTGATGGCACTCGTTGCGAGGGTGCGACATACGGGCATTCTTATGTTGTCTACGGGGCTTATGTTTGAGGTGAGCAACTCTCGCGGATAAGTGGGGCGGAGCACAGACTGATACGCGTGTACAAGGTGTCTTCTTGTAGGCGAAGGAAGTGCTACCGCAGTGCCCATATGTATGAGGACTATCCTCCCGCCTCAAGCATGCGTCACGATGGTGTATGAATATTGAATCGAATCCACCTCGGTGAAGTCTCTCCACGCTGAGAATTGGTGAAGGCGGCGTAGGTTCCGCCCATTGTTCACAATTCCTATGCGCCTCGCATTGACCTGGGCACGCCAATGACGTGTCAGTTCGCGTCGTAGGGCCGCTGGCTGGCTGGCCTCTGATCAGACAGTGAAGTTAGGACCAGGAAACTCTAAGAGTCCCGCTCACCGCTCACCACCGGCAGTACTTCCTATTCACCACAGAGGATACGCATTATGGATCCAAGCCCTTATCTCTCTCGGTCGCAGCAATGTCTAACGTTCGCGCCCAGGGATGCAACCATATCGGCGTATGTTCTTCAGGCCGGTGTGCGGAACCATCTCACCGTCTGTGCGTGTGACGTATGGATCTGGCTGATAAATATCGCCGTACTGATGTGTTAACGTCCGTAACACTCTTGCTATGTTTTCTGCGAGGTCGACGGCGGATCAACCCGCCTGGTATTCCTAGTAAGTGTCGCATATACTCTTCTCGGAATGGACAACTGAAGGTGTGTCGAAGGAAGATCCGGAGATGCAGCGACGGGCGGGCAGGGCTAAGCGTGGCCCTTGCGACCTCTAACTGTTCCAACCGGGCCGCTGTGGGGTCGCTTTGCACTACGTATCGGAGGGACCAAGCACAAAACACAGCGAACCAGGTTCCACCCAAACAAGACACAGTTCGGGCGCCCATCGGTGCCATGGTTGTATTCCACAGGCCCAGACGATATCGCTACGCAGACGAGCCCGCTTGGTCCATGATCCAAGGTCCAAGGTCGGTACGCCGCCACCTCTTAGTCCGTGCACATACTCGCAACGGCCTATTGCCGCTGCGGGGACCGTATATAAGGAACGCCGTGAGTCCTGAAGAGCCCATCCACTCCCCACCGGTCCTCTCTTCACTTGAACTCGCGCACCCAACGACAGTACTCCCACTTCGATCGAAGATGAAAATACGAGACCGACCTCCAGACGGGCACAAGCGTGCACACTCGTCTGACAGACAAACCCCTCAGCTCCCCTCGCGCTCGGCACATTGGCCGTCAGTGTTTACTTCCCCGCTTCCCCATATCTCCTGCTGGGAAAGCATGAATGCTAACAACGGCCCCGGGCACCCTCTAGCTTCACGGGCCTTGTAGGTTGCCTCGCAGGGCGTCATCGCTCGCCCCGTACGCATCGTGCGGGGATCGCCACCGTCGCTTGACGGGGTGGGCTACATGGATGGGTCGGCGACGCTTGCGCACAATTAGAAGTGAATACCTCCCGTATTGGATGGGTGTGTGTCCCGGTGGATCGGAGACCCGACGGTACGTTCTCCCTCTGAGTGCCCGCCGAGGGATAATACCCCTGTTCCCCTTTGCTGCTTACTGATCTCGAGTGGACGTATAGGACTACGATCGCGTGGTTGGTAGGGCCTTGGCAAGAGGCGCGAGGTTAGAAGGTCAAAGACTGAGGTTAGAAAGTCTGAGGCTGTGGCTCGGCGCGCGGAGAGCTCAGAGTTAGATCTTGAGCGCGAGCGCTCTACTTCTTGCATTGGTACCCAAGCACGGCTTGATCATTGAAAGTACTAAAATCCGCCCTAACATTGCGGTTACTCCCTTTGTTTACCCGTTGATTATGAACCAATTAGATGGTCTTTGCGATCGCTATTTGGGATCCCAGAGTCTTCGACAATACATATGCTGTGGATCCTTTACATGATAGCACGTTGAGCGGGAGCGCCGGCCGGAGGGGGCTAAGCGCCCAGAAGTAGCGTCGGGGCGGTGGCAGCGAAGGCTGGTACAGCTCCGACCATACTGCGCGCCATACCCACATGCTGTCTGTCTGAATCCCTGCTTTCGCGAGGCCTGGAACGCATCTGTACCACTAGATTTCTCCCATCTCCACACTCTCGAGCCGCGGGAATCCGAAGATAGCAGCCTGAGCGAGCACGAGCAAACCTTGAGGCAAGTATATGAACATCATCGCTCCCGACATGGGAGAGCCCCCGGACTGACTCTCGCGTTCCCCGCAATGCGCATGAAACACTCGCCGTCCCCGGTCTACGCGAAATCCCTTCGCAGACGGTACGCATCGCCGGCGATCATGACACAGACGTCTACCCTCCAGTACGAGGCACCCTGTGAGTGTCCAGTTCCCCGGGTGCGCCCTCGGCTCAGCTCGACTGACCGCGTTTCCCCTCCGTATTCCATTCGCGCTCCGACTATCAGGGCCTGTATACGCTCTTGACTGGTGCAAATCTGCCGCCCCGGGCCAATCTCTACGACCCCGCTCCGCCTTCCGGCTGGGCATCGCGTCCCTCACCGAGGACTACCGGAATCGCATCGCCATCGTCGGCCTGCAGGACGAACGGGTGCTTGTGGAAGACGACTACACCGAGTATCCGGACTTCGTTACCCTCGTCGAGGCGCAGCATGGCTATCCCGCTACGCGTCTGCAATGGCAGCCTTCAACAGCAAACAGCTTCGCGTGGAGCCAGAAATCGGCGAACGCGGAACTGTTGGCGACTACGGGTGACGCGCTGAGAGTGTGGGAGTACTCGAGTGACGGCGCGGCCGCCGTGAGCGCATATGTGGGGAGACAGGTCAGTGGTGGAGGACACAAGTTGACTCTGAAGACCGCGCTCTCGGGGGTGAGTACCAGGTCACACGTTTCCGCGGTATAGGACTGAATGGGGGACCGCGTGCAGCAAAGCAAAGTACAAAACAACAACACCGGCGCGCCATTAACCAGCTTCTCATGGAACGAGAAGTCTCCCAACATGATCGTCACGTCCTCGATCGACACAACATGTACCGTCTGGAATATCGACACCTCGACGGCAATCACACAGCTCATCGCGCACGACCGCGAAGTCTACGACGTCGCATGGCTCCCTACTTCCACCGATATCTTCGTGTCTGTCGGTGCCGACGGTTCACTACGAGCCTTCGACCTGCGCAGTCTCGAGCATTCCACCATCCTGTACGAAACCCCCGCCCCCAAGAACATGCCGCCACCCTCAAGTTCGCCCTCATCCTCTGCCCGCCCCCCAACGTCTCCTCTGTTACGCATAGCCTTCAACCCAGCCGATTCCAACTACATGTCCACCTTTCACCTAGACGGCACGGAAATCCAGATACTCGATATGCGCAGCCCCGGACAGCCCGTGATGGAACTCAAAGCGCACCGCGCTCAAGTCAACGCGCTCGGCTGGAGCTCCACCGACTCGCAGCTCCTCGCAACCGCCGGTAAGTCCCCCCAGTCCTCCTCATCTCGACGCCCCGTCCCCGCAGCCGGCTCACACACTCTGCGCGCTCCCAGGCGACGACAGCCAGCTGCTCCTCTGGGACCTCGCGCCGCACACGCAGGCGCCGGCCGCGTCCCCGCGGAACGCGAGCTCGGGCCTGAGCTCGCCGCGGCCGGACGTGAAGAAGCGGGTGCTCACGGACCCGGTGATGGCGTACACGGCCGCGGGCGAGATCTCGAACCTGGCGTGGTCGCCGCACATCGCGAGCATGTCGATGAACACCGGGCACACGACCGCGCCCGGCGAGTGGATCGCGATCGCCATGGGCAAGTCTATCAAGGCGCTCAAGGTCTAGCGGGCGCTGGGGTTGCGGGTTCCGGTGGATGGCGCGGAGGCGTGGGGCGTGAGGCGTGAGGGGGCTTGGAGGGCTGACCGCGCAGTCCGTGGTGCGGCTGCTGGCTGCGGTGTTGATATGCCTAGCGCGGTTGGCGTTCTCGGCAAAGATACCTTATCGTGCAACAGGTCTTGCTGTCGTGCGCGGGGAGAAGGCTGAAGCTTGAAGAGGGGCTGTTGCACGCGAACGACGACCTGGTACTAGGTAGCGGCGGCGGACGCCTCCAACCTCTCCCGGTGTGCGTGCCTCAGCCGTTCGTCGGCCCTCCAGCATGCCCGCCGGAGAGGTGACGGCGGTGGCACGTCCGCTATCTGCTACCGTCTACGACGCCCCTCGGTCGGTTGTGTATCTTGCTTGTTCTCTGGCGCTGAAGCTTGAAGCCTGATCCATGATGTGTCGGGCGTTTGCGTCCATATGTACGAAGCACTGCCGTGCGTGGTAATCCCGGACATCACTCGCGAGTGTCAAGATGTACTTGGGTTCTGTCAAAGAACGAATATATGGTCCACAGTAGGTCCACTGTTCACCCCTGCGCTTCCAGAAATGCGGAACTTTGAGAAGACCAGGCTCGGGGATGTCGTACCAGGTGAGTGGCCAGACGTTTAGCTCGCTCAATATCAACCGCTGATGCAGCGCTTCCTCGGGGGCAGATATGAGAAGTCTTGTCAGTGGCCTAATGTCAGCATCGCCGGCGTTGCTCGAGGTTCCTACAGTCTCACGAGCTGGGCGATAGGGCCTTACGGGTTCTCGCCCCTCAATTACGGCCGGTCTCGTACCAGCTCAGAGAAGCGGCTTTGAGAACGCCTTATCCTCTCGCAGAACTCTCGAGAAGGGGACCAAGGATGCACGGTGCTCGTCACCACTGGATATCCGGTGTCCAGTACAGTAAGTGTCGGTGATCACACGACCCCCGTCTTCCACGCAAATTGCCAAATTGCCGGTCGCAGCGTTCGGGACACTCCCCGCGGAGTGTCGGAGCTCGAGCAGCTGTCCATGGGCTGACGTCCGGCCATGCGGAGCAGCTCGTAGCGGGCAATCAAGGCGGGTGCCTGTCTGCACGGTGCGCTGGGCCGTATCATGGGACGCAGCTGATATGTGCCGTGTGTTGTGGCTCTGAGGCCCTGGGCGGTCCGCGCTGAGGGTGAAACCGTCGAGGACGATAGCACTACGGGAGCGTGGGTAGCTCCCACTCGGCCCTAGGTACGAGGTACAGTAGGAGGCGGCGGGTGAGTTGATATGGTATCGAGATTGGACTACAGCGGGCGACAGCTCGCTCAGCGCAGGCGAAGCGATGTCGCCTCGGGCGGCGTTCACATGCAGATATCGGTCGTCTGAGGGCGCCGCTTGGCGAGGCATTGGCAGGAGGAGCTCCCCGTGGGCGGTCATGCAGGCGTCCACCCAGCCGAGATCGCGCGGGGGGTCATGTGTGCACGTACGGCGCATCGCACACGCCGTCGTTGATTGGGAGGCCCGACGCGGATGCGCTGCGCCCGTCCGGGCTTATATCCTCCATGTTTGCGATGATACACTCCGAGCGACTGCGAGCTTTTCTGAGGATGCCGGCGTTCTTATCATTCTGTTCGTGGTCGGGACGATAAGGATATGGGTCCAGGCACGAGCCAATCCGGGCAGGGGAAAAGCAGGATTGATGGGCCCGCGTGGTGCGGCGGCCCCATCGGGCGCCAACGCGAGATCCTCTCCCCGCCGTCGGTATATCAGCCACCGCCGTCCGCCGGGCGAGGTTTCTTCGCCCCCGCTGCCCACCTCGTCGTCCCCGCTCGCTCCGTCGAGGTCCTGCTTCCCCCCACGCCCTCTGGAAGCCCCATGTCTCTCCCCATCACACAGGAGATGATCGACAGCATCGAGCGCAAGCCCTCCCGCTCCAGCGGCAGCGACTCGATCGCAAAGGTCGACCCGACCAACGTCCCCGCGGAGGTGCGCGTCAGCGACCCGGAGAAGGCCACCCACGACTCTGCGGTCCCCGAAGACGAGGAGGAGGTCTCCAACCTCACGCTGCTCTACCGCCGCTTCCGCCCCCTCGTCCTCGCCCTCCTCGCCGCCGTCATCCTCGGCTGGTGGGTGAGCGCGACGGTGCTGAAGGCTACCCGGCATCGATGGTACGCGCTCGATCTCCCCGCTTTTTTCTCGATCATAACACGCGTGACTGACCCGCCCTGTCCGTCACGCTTCCAGGATCGTCCAGACCGTGTGGGCGTGGTTCTTCATCGTGTGAGTACCTTTTTCCTCGAGCATCGTGCGGTAAAAGAAGGCGCATATATGCACTTTTGGACGCGTTGCCCCGGCCAGGTCGCGCCTCGACCAAATTTTGCACGGCGCGAGAGCCTCGGCTTAGGCGCTTACAGCCCGGAGCTTGGATAAACCTTGCAAAGTGTGCCGGGCTGCGGGCGCCTCGGGGCGCGCGCTCCATTTTCGTCATACGTCGGGCCCGGCGGCACGTTCAAGCACGACCGTGACGTCGGGGAGACCCGCCGCGCGGGCGGCGGCGACGGTCCACGACCGAGTCCGACGAGGTCCAGGTAGGCGGGCGAGGGATCGTCAGGTGCGCACAGTTTCCCCGTCCTCCCAGTTGGGGGTAGGCGGTGGCTCCGCGACGCAATCCGTCACGCCCGTACGGCAATCCCTCGTTCGCCTGACGGATCCTAGTAAATATCCAGTCCTGTGGAAGACATACTGACCCACGCGCGGCGCTCAGTGTGATCGCCTTCCGTTTCATCCCCAACTCCATCGTCACTCGTCCGGTCTCTGCAGTATGGATACCCTGCATCCAGACGCCGTTCTTCAAGCTCCCCCGCTACGTCCGCCTCACCATGGGCTGGCTCGCGCTCCTCGGCATCGTCTTCGGCTCCGCCTTTGGGTTCCCGCTCACCGGCGTTAGTGCCCATGCCCTTTCAGCTGTGGTCCGAGAACGTTGATATACGTTTCTGCAGAACACTGGCTATGGCGACCGTGCGATCTCCGTCCTCGGTTTGTTCGTGTTCCAGTTCTGCTTCTGGGCCACTTCGAAGCACCGCAAGCACATCCCTTGGTACGTCTCACGACCGTTCAAAGAAATACAGCTCCATTCAATGTGACATAGGCCCACCGTCATTGTTGGCCTTTTCACCCAACAAGCGATCGCCATGTTCGTGCTCAAGTCCGGCGCCGGTTTCTCGATCTTCAAATGGATCGCCTACCTTGCGTCGGACTTCCTTGAACAGGCGTTGGCTGGAGCTCAGTTCTTTTTCGATGCTGATGTTGTCGCAAAGCACTGGTTCTTCGTGAACACCGTGAGTTCGAAAGCTTTGATTATGTTGATGATCTCCGCTAAACCCTGTCGTCCACTAGCTGTCTTCCATCATCTTCTTCATTGCCTTCGTGCAGATGATGTACTACCTCGGTGTCATGCAGTGGCTCATCCAGGGCTTGTGCGTTCGGTTTCCATCTTACATGGTGGCCATAGCTCACCGGAGTGTCTACCTTTCAGTGCATGGTTCTTCTTCAAGATCATGAATGTTTCCGGTGCAGAGGCCGTCGTCGCCGCTGCGTCTCCGTTCATTGGTCAGGGAGAGTCTGCGTGTCTGGTCAAGCCCTACGTTGACTACATGACGGAGTCCGAGCTTCACTTGACCATGACCTCTGGTGAGTCCGCCTTCCTTCGTGTCTGGTCGTCCAGCGATACTAACTCTCCGCCAAGGCTTCTCCACTATCGCTGGCTCCGTGCTCAGCGCATACATCGGCCTCGGTGTTCCTCCGCAGAACCTGGTCACCGCGTCGGTGATGAGTATCCCCGCCTCGATTGCTATTAGCAAGATGCGCATTCCCGAGATGGACGAGCCCGTCACTCGCGGCCACGTCACCGTCGACCGCGGTGATGCCGATAAGAACAAGCCTGCGAACGCACTCCACGCGTTCAGCCAGGGCGCGTTGTTCGGTCTCATCGTCGCCGGCCAGATCTTGTACGTCAGTTCACGACTCGTTTCGCCGCAATGCTGACCGTTTCTGCGTAGGACGAACGTGCTTACGGTCGTGTCGCTCGTTGCGATGATCAACGGTCTCTTGACCTGGATCGGCAAGGGCTTCGGCATCCACGCCCTCACACTGCAGCTCATCCTCCGCTACGTCTTCTACCCCGTCACCTTCTTCATCGGCGTGCCCCGGCACGAGATCCTGCGCGTCGCGGAGCTGCTCGCGACGAAGCTCGTTGCGAACGAGTTCGTCGGCTACACCGGTGCGTCCACCGCTCCTTTCCCCACCATCCCCCCGCGCGTGTGCGTGCTGTGTGCACTGGGTAGACGTTGACGACACCGTCTGCAGCGCTGCAAGATATCATGAACAGCGACAACCCGCTCTCGGAGCGCTCGTACACGATCGCGTCGTACGCGCTCTGCGGGTTCGCGAACCTTGGTTCGCTCGGTATCCAGGTCGGCGTGCTCTCCGCGCTCGCGCCCTCCCGCGCACGCATCATCGCGAGGATAGCGGCGTCCGCGATGGTCTGCGGTTTCATCTCGTGAGCGGCATCTACGGCTTGGGCACGGGATGTGGCTCTGACTTGCGTATCCAGGACACTGCAAGCCGCGGGTATCGCAGGCATGTTGGTATAACCCAAGCTCCTGCATCCGTCCCCTTCACCTCGCGAACGGGGCTTGTACGATTTTTATGAAGATACCGTCGGGGAATACTCCCCGTACCGGTCCACGCGGGAGATGTAGTATGACGCGACGACGGTGCTGTCGCTGCCTTGTGGGTGTAGTCTGTTTCATTGCTGTGCTTGTGGTTATCGAGGGACAACGCGTGGGGAAAGTAGCGTATAACGACCTGTAACCGGTACATGTACGTACTAACACGTCTGAATGCTAATGAGGTTACTGCTCCCTTCGTTTCGCGCACTTGAACGAGCACGGTTCTGTGGCGTCTCTTACTACACTCAACAAGAGATATACATATACACTCGTCATGTCGTGGAGAGCTTTCCTGCACGAATGCTTAGACGATGCCTATACGCAATGCGTCCAAGAGCCGCAGCAAATCTTTGTCTTGTCAAAGTATACGTCACACCACACACTACAGGCCTAGTGTAGTACCCGACATTTAAATACATTATACACACGAAGTTCCGCGATGTTATGGCGGAGATTACTACGACCGGCCGGCGTCGAGGAGGTCCATCTGGGCACTTCAGGGCCTCTACGGCCACGCCAAAATTTTGCTGGCCTGGGTATGTACCACCCCACATCCACTACAAAGGACGGAGAGGAATGAAGTCAGCATCTGCAACACACGCGCGCGTGAGCGCGGGGGTGGGGAGAGGGGTACATACCCGAGGCTAGAGGCGGCAGGCTGGAGGGTCCATGAGGGGCTGCTGCAGGCCTTCCTCCCCGTTCGCCGCGGTCATGATCTTGGCGGGGCGCTCTCTAACAGGGAAAGTGGCACCTGTACGAGGACATGCCTCGGGGCAGTATGCCGCCATCGCTGGGAGACCGCAGGCCCTAGGTCGGTTCCGCAGGACCCACCCACGCGCGGAGTCAAAGCCAGTCTTGGACCTTCTGACCTCGCAGGCCTCTTTCGCGCGCATGCGGCGCGACGTTCCGCGGTCCTACGAGGGAAGTCCAGCGTCAGCAAACGGTGTTAGACGCGGAGCGCATACTATATGTGTACGATGCTTTCGAATGGGGTGAGGGACGTGACGTACTGGGCGAGAGCCTGGTCGCAGTGCGAATTGGGGGAGGAGCCCGCAGCGGGAATAGCCTTGCCTCGTGCATCGCCATAGCGATACCGTCTGCGCTTCGCGCCCAGAGGCCTGGAAGGCGGACATGCCATCTCTTCTGCCCCGAGCGGGCGGGTGGAGGGTAGGATTGAGGGGTTTGTCTGTCAGACGAGTGTGCACACTTGGGTGCGTCTGGAGGTCGGTCTCGAGTGTTCATCGTAGCCTGAGCTGGTATCTGAGAGGTTGCGTGCTCGAAGGAGGAGTGGAGGGTGGATGTGTTGATGGGTTGCTTCGGGCGAGCAACACCCTTTATATACCCCCCTGGAGTCAGTATTCTAACTCAGCATACGCAATGACCTCGCAGATTTCACGCGGCCCAAGCGGGAACACTGCTGCTACTGTCCGACGGCGGTCGTGGCACCGCGCCCGGTCTTGTTGCTCCCTCCTTCCGCAGTGTCGACATATTCATCCATGTCATTCTAAGCGAATCTGATGGGCAAGAACCAGCGACCACAGGCCCAGGGAACAATAGAGCTGTGCCGCAATGACCAATATCATGATACTCTGTCTTTCGGACGCTTGGACCGATCCGTCGCATGACGATATCGCAGCCAATGTGGATTTGGAACGCTTGAGTATCCGCCCCTGGGTGAACGCATCGACCGTGAAACCTTGAAGCAAGACAGCTATATGTTGAGGGGTGGGCGTACACCAACGATTGTTATGAAGCGACAGACCGCATTTCAGGTGGGGGCATGAAGGGCTACGAAGACAGCTGAGCGAGGCTCCTCATGGGCCTTGAAGCTTGTCATAGATCCTGGTCTTCCACCTTGAGTTAGCCTATCCCACGTGCTTGAATAGAAAAGGGCTTACGGTAGTAGTTAACCTTGAGGGGTCCTCACCTTGTCGGCTAGGTCGGGAAATCGCGAGCTCGGGCCAGTCCACGGGTCGAACATCGGTCTTGTACAGGCCGCCAAGCATGATCAAACAGAATTGGATATCGTAATGAGTGGGCCAACTATTCTCCAGCCCTCCGCAAATAGTGTACTGGGCAACTCGCGAAATTGCTTTGAGGGGTAGCTATTTACTCGCCAGGCCCGCATCCGCGCATCCACCGTGTCGACATTTGACCAATGTCTGAAAAATCTGCCAGAGGGGTGAGTTTACTATGAATGCGCACAGCAACGTCGGGACAAAGAGCCAAGTGCTGATGTGGTTCGAACCGGAGACAGAAAGGCTGAAGGAACGCGCGCAGGCACGGCAGCATTGACCGGAATGGGCAGCTGAACCACGTGACAAGGGCCACTAAGTACTTACGCTTGAAGCCGGCGCCTACGGATCTCTCCGCTTCGCCGACGCACTTACAGTCTCCCCGCTAAGCTTGCTACGCTGCCTTGCCTACAATTTTGTACCCGATAGTGTATAGCGCGAGTTTGGCGCAAAGCTCGCTCGGAATCGGGGCGCGCGGGGGCCTTACACGGTGTGGCGCTCCTAGTTGTACCTGGGCGACACCATGAACCGTGCTATTGGTACGACAGAGCCCATTGGTATTTTGAAGCTGGTCAATTTTAAACAGGTAGCATAGCAAGTTTCTGTCTCACTCTGGGATGCCCGGTTTGGAACAAGGGCCGCGGCACAGCATCGACATAGCGGAGCGGTATACGCTACCAGCCCTCGCTAGCTCTTCCAAGCTCGGCACCGTTGGTATACTTACCTTCCATGGCCGCATCGACAGATAGTTGTCACTGCAATACGTTTTATCCGCCTCGATTCCGAATCGGACCCTCAGTCGGGTTCAGTGTTCACTTGCCATCAACAACCGGTCGATCACAAACGCGAGTTCGGACTCTGTGACATCTGCCGCAAGCTGTGGCAAGTCGGCGAAGCGCCTTGCCGACCTTTACTTCGGTCGTGCATATCAGGTATCACCGACGCTGCACTGCAATATGCACCGCTGCGCGCTGTTTTTGATCTGTATCTGTTCACGAATGCCGCAGAACACCACAAGACAAATGCAGTCTCTCCGGTCGGGGGCACTAGCTTGTCGCCGATTGGCGCAATGCCCGACGTTGCCTGCATCGCGCTGGCAGGCGCGCATCGGACGCACGAAGCGAGAGCGATCCGGTCTTCAGGGCGAGGAGTATTTTGCAATTCTCTAGACCCCGCGCGCTCCTGGTGTACCGCAGCCATGCGGCTTCAAGACGCGTTCGGACCCATTATAAGGCGCAGTCGAACGAGGTGTGAAGGTAGGTCCTCAGTGTTTCGTTGTCATGCCCATCTCTTTCTTCCGGGGCCTTCCCCTCACGCTCGCTTTCTTCACCTGTCTCATTGCTGTCGAGGGGCAGGGTGCCTCTTCCGGTCCCACTACTGCGAAGTATGGCGAGCTCGGCAGTACCTCTCCGGTGGACATTGGCTTGAAAGGTATCAACGACTTGCAGGTAATGTCGATCATACTGGGCTCAGGGAAGGATTGTATCTCACTCCGAGCACAGTACACCACCGATGTCGTTCTTGGCGGAAAAAGTGAAGCTCATTCTTGCAATACTCGTTGCTCCTGATGCTCATACGCCGTTGCACAGCGATCACCGTAATCATCGACACTGGCTCTACCGACATCTGGGTCGACCTCCAAAGCGAAGAAGTGCAAATAACAAACACGACGGACTTGGTCGTCGATGACCATTACGCGATAGGCGAGGTCAAGGGCAACATTCTCTTCGCCGAATTGCGACTAGGACCCTACGTCATCCCCCATCAAGGTATTTCTCCGTTCGGGTCCCTTCGACTACCCCCGCTTGACACAGAAATCTACAGCTTTCACCAATGCTAGCAATGTGAGTCTAAACACACTCTTGCTGGCGAGATCTATGCTGATGTACTCTAGGTGACCGGCATGCCGCCTGGAATCCAAGGCTTGATGGGCATGGCCTTCGACACGGCCGAGACGTGGTTCGTCATGAACAAGACATGGGGCGAAGACGCCGCGAACGAGCTCGCGCGCGGACCTATGACGAGCCTCATCGCCCAAGATCCCGCCGCCCCCGGCTTCTTCGACCTCGAGCTTGGCCGCACCCTCGCGAACGGCTCGGAAGTCAATGGGCACCTGTACATTGGCCAGCACCTCGCGAGCAGGGAGGCAGTCACGCAGGCGCCGAAGCTCGAACGCGTCAGCGACGACCACTGGACGTTCGCGATGGACGGCATGAACATCAACGGGCAGCGCTTTACGGGGTTCAACACGTCCGCGGTCAAGAAAGTCCCCGAAGGCAAGGTTGCGGCGGTCCTCGATTCCGGCTTCTCCATGTCCGCCTTCCCCAAGGAACTTATTGACGCCATCTACGGATCGATTCCTGGCGCGGTTAAATATCCCAGCCTGATCCCTGGGACGGAAAACTCGGGCGACAACAACTGGATCGTCCCGTGCAACGCGAGCGCCAACATCTCGTTCGTCTTCGCGTAAGTATCCGCATCACCTCTCTCCCCTCGATCCCAAACCGAGATAATGTTGACTGTCCTGCAGCGGCCAGGAGTTTCCTATCCACCCGCTCGACGTTGTCAGCATCTACAATGCTCCCAGCCTGCTCACGTTGGAAGACATCCCGCTCGTCGCGAACGCGACGATCTGCACGAACCACTTCTTCGCAGGCGATACCGGCGACTCGTACGACATCATCCTCGGCATGGGCTTCCTCCGCAACGTCTACGCCTCGTACGTACCACCCCGCGCTTCATTCCATCTCTCAGTACCCGTGGAAGTGCCTGCTAACACGCATATATCTATCAGCTTCAATTACGGTAACTACACGCCTCCCGGGAACGCCATCACCGGCGAGCTGCCATACGTGCAGATGCTCTCCGTGACCGACCGCGACGCCGCATGGGCCGAGTACCTCGCATACTACGAGGAGACCGTGGTCGAAGCGGGCCCGCTCGAGGTATCACCTGAAGCATGGGTGAAGATGTTCGCCGCCCTCGACGACGATGACGACAGTGGCAGTGGGGACAGCTCGACCACGACCTCACCCGCGACGTCCTCTCCGACTTCAAGCGCCGGATCCGCATCCGTGGACAAGACCAGCGCAGCGCAGAACCTCGAGGTCGCGGGCGCAGTCTCCGACGACTCCTCGTCTTCGTCGAGTTCCTCCTCGGACAACACGAAGTACGGCGCGATCGCGCTTGGCCTGCTCGGCGCGAACGTCGCGGTCGGGCTCGCCGTGCTCGCGGTGACGCTCACGCTCTGCGTGCGCGGCGCGAAGGCGCGACGTGAGGCGCGCTACAGCCCCGTCCGGCTGCCGAAGGACGAGGAGCGGATGATGGTCCAGTCTGAGCTAAATGCGAGGAGTAGCGAGCGGTATAGCGACTGAGCATGGCGCGTTTCGACCGCTCGTTGCGTATGTATCATATGTTGACTCGGACATTGACTACTATACACGTTCCTAACTTAACCTTTGTGCTCGCACCATACCATACCACTCATTATAGCTGTAGCATTGACTCTATAACGGACGGCAATCCATATACTCATCATATTACATGCGTTCGGCCCTTGTATGTCTAAGCACGCGCGCGAACTAGAACCCACAGGACTCGGCCTGTATGGCTCGTCTGGCATTTCGATGCGAGAAAAACTCAGAGGAAGGTCCGAGGGATGCGGAGAGAGAGAGAGAGAGAGAGAGAGATCTATTCGGTAGGCGCCGTGTATTGACGCCTACACCGGAGCCTGACTTAAGGGGCGTCCACCAAGCTAACTCGCCTGACCTCGCACGCGAATATCGACAAGTGTCCACTTATACATAGTGACGTTCAATGCAATATTACACGTGTGGTGGGACACCGGCGCGAGGGGCCAGCAGAAGACTCATCAAGCCCTGCTGTACTACCCAACCGCCCTCGGTTCTCCAGGGGCGATCTACTCGCTATTGTCGGTATCCAGCGGGCAGCTCGGGGGGCACCCTCCTGTCAGTAACCCCTTGCGGAGAACGTGTGTTGCTGTCCGGGGGAAGTAGGAGTGGTGTGGAAAGGCAGAGGGAGAAGACATCCGCCACATAGGTCGCGAGGAGTGGGAGCAGCGTCTCCGACTGCAACAGGTAATCGAGCAGCGCGTTGCTCGATAGGCGGAACTGGAGTCGCGGCAGTGCTCGGTGGATGGCGCTTGCTTCCTCCATGAACCGGTCCCGTCGGGCGCGAAGTGGGCCGCCGTCGCACTCGAGGAGCGTATGAGTCTCGTCCTCTACCGCCCAGGGTTGAAGGCAAAATCGGCATTTGCGTTCGCTGCGCGGTGGCGGCGTTTTTTGCCGTCGGAGCCGCTCCACTGCCAGGGGGTGTTCCGAGAGGAGGAGAAGTGTGATCGCCTCTCGCTGGCGTTGCGTCGGGAGATCCAGATACGCCCGGTAAGCGCAGACTTCCCCTAGTGGAATAGGCGCGCCCCGCCGCATGAGGCTCCGGTGTGCCAAGCGACGTTGAAGAAGTGGGAGCCGCCCGGACAAGGCGACCGCGCGTTCAACGCTGCGAGCAAGAGCGTCGTGGAGCTGAGCCAGTAGGGCGGTGGTGCTGGTCGCTGTCGGGAAGCGCCTCAGGGGGATATGGATGGGCTCGTCGAGGGCCAGGCCCACGAGATGTAGGTCACTCCACCATGAGGGCGCGCCGGCGTGGACCGCCAGGCTCCAGGAGTCTTGTAGCGCATCGTACGGCAGCGGGGGCTTGTCCGTGAGGACATAGCGGAGGTAGCGGAGGGCTAGCGCAAGTCGGCGGAACGCCAGTGGCCATATTCCAGTTTCGCTGTGTAGGGCGGCCGTCTGCGCCCTCGGGCTGACACGGAGGGCTCGGCGAAGGAAGTTGAGTTGGATGTCTTCAAGGGTTTTCAGCGCATCTGTGCGCACATCGAGGGCGACCTCGCACCCTGCTGTTAGGTGAGGCTCGACCCGCGCCCGGTAGAGGGTGAGTGCGATGGACGGGGGTAGTGGTCCTATGTACGATTCGAGCGAGAGCGAGGCATTTGCAGCGCGCCTCGCCGTGGCAGCCTTCTCTTCATAGTGGGGCATGAAGATGTCCCGCGCTGTGGAGCAGAGTGATATGCCGACGTACTTGGATGTTTCGACATATGTCAGTGGGCGTCGTAGCAGGGTCAGAACTGGAAGCAGATTGGGTAGTGGGCCGTGGATGCTCGCGAGCGACTTCGTGGCATTGATAAGCAGAGAGTTTATGCTGCAGTACCGCTCGGCTTCGTCCAGTTTGCATTGCATTCCCGCCGCTGAGAGGCTTATCAGCGCCATGTCGTCTGCTAGCTCGAGGTGGGAGATTCGCCGTCCATTGAGGTGGATGTCGTCGTGGTGGGGGGCGAGCTCGAAATCCGACAGGAAAAGGATCCACAGGACTGGGGAGGCAGGGTCCCCAATAAGGATGCCCATGAGAGCACGGAAGGCCTCGGTCGTCTCTCCTGTAGTTGTACAGGGTGGGCGTGAGTTCGTTGTGCTTCGCGGTGCGGTGTATAAGGGTGATATACCTCCAAAGCGAACAACGTACTGCAGGTGGCTATAGAGCATCCTTAACCAGTCAATGAGGGGGCCCTGGGCACCCCACCTGGCTAGCTTCGCCCACAGGGTGTCTTGGTCTACGGACGGGAATGCATTCTCCAGGTCTAGGTAAACTACCCATAGGGTTCGGCCCATGGCTCGTGCACGTTCGATGAGGGCTCGCAGGACGAAAGTGTTGTTGTTTGTCCGATGTCCCTTGCGGAACCCACTTTGGGAGTCCGGGAGGCGACCCGTGTCCTCTGCCCATGCCCGCAGCCGGCGGTCAATGAGGAGGGTGAGCGTTTTGAGTAGGCAGCTTTCCAGGCCAATTGTGCGGTAGCTTCTGGGGTCCGCGGCCTCCTTCTGGGGCTTCTTGACGGCTGCGATGACCGCGGTCGTCCACGCCTGCGGGGCTGCCCCCGAGTCGATACATGACTGGAAGAGGTCACGGAGCTTGTCAGCGGGGATGGCGAGGACATCGCCGTAGCCGATCCCATCGGGGCCCCGTGCCGACGAGGTATTGTGTTGCCGGATATGGGACTTCACCTCTTCGATTTCCTCGGTGGTGAATGGTCGAGAGAAGTGGCGGCCTGTTGTTGTGTCCTGGGTGCGGCGTGGGAGACTTTTGGCAGTGATGCGGTTTAGTGCCCGGCTGACCTCGTCAAAGGAGGAGGGCGGTGTTGGGGGGGGATTCATGCGTGCTTTGAATACATGGAGGAGCTGGGTGGCTGAGACAGGAGGGGCACGAGGCTGGTCGGCGGTGAAGCGGTGGTATGCTGTCCAAAAGGAGCCTTCCGTTTGTGCCTGTAGGACGGCGTGTAGGTTGCGCACCCGCAGCCTAAATAGAGGCAATGAGTCTACGCCCGAGTCCTCCCAGCAGAGTCCCTGGAGTCCCGGGGCCACCATCTCGAGGCCAGGCATAGCGTCGATTTCTGTCCGTAGGGTCGGCTCGGCCAGGTGGGACACGGGCCTTACGGGGGTGGAGACCTTCTTTAGGTGGCTCGGCAGGGAGTGTCGCGGAGGCGGCGTTGGCCAGGTCGGCGGGCAAGGTAGCGGCAGAGGGGGGGGCCAGCGAGGGTGTCCCAGCTCAGTCTCCAGCGCCGATTTGGCTAGCGTTGTTGCAGCGCGCATGTTGTCATTCTCCACAGAGGGACGGACAGAGTAGAACTGTACCGGGGCAGGGCGCGCAGCAAGGAGGGTCACAGTCGTCTGGATGATGTCGCTGTGCGCACACGGCCAGCCAAGTCGCGCTAGGGCGGGAGCCCAGTGAGCATACATCAGGGCCAGGTAGTTTGAGTCGGACCAGATGCGGAGGGTGCGGCATGGGTCAGCGCTGTACACTGCGTGAAGAGTGGCACAGAGGAGCGCACGCGTGGTCGATGGCGTGCCGTGGAGGTTTGCGGTCCAGTTGTTTTCATGCCTGGTGCCCCAGTATGCCCCAGCGGCGGAACACCTAACAGCGTGGTGCGTTTCCTCGAGCCTAGTCTCCCGGGCCGTCACTACTCCCGCAACATAGACAGTGAGTGGCCGATCACTGATCCACGGGCGTCCATAGAACGAGTCCACCGCGACGTTGTCCTTTAGGGTGGCTAACATGTCCTTGAGCGGGGCATCGAGCGGGGTTAGGGGAGCGGGGGAGGGTTGTTGGGGGCCCTTGTGTGTCGGCGGCGCTGTTGGGCGGGATGGCCATATTTGGCAGCCTAACGTCGGCGGGGGCACCAGCTCTGGGAGGTGGACCGAGAGGGTGATCGGGGCGTGATCGGACCACTGAGGGTCCTGGGGAAGCACTTCGAGCTCCCAAGCCTGCGGGGTGGCGGTTTTGTGTGGGTCGAGAAGTTCAGTGGAGGCAAACGCCAGGTCAATGACGGAGGTTCCTCGGAAGAAGATCATTTTGGGATCGCTATCAAAATGGCTGTGTTTGGCATATGTTTGGCAGCCTCGTGCCTGGGCTCGGGTAGTATGATGGCACGTACCGTTCGCATGTTAACATTGACCACATCGAGACGTGTCTACGGAAGTCATCGTCGGACGGCAAGCTCTTTGCACGAGCACCGCTCATCGCCCACTTGAAAGGACATTTACAACCACAACCCGCCATGATATACAAGTACTTCATCTAGTCCCCGGGCACCGGGCGGACACCAGCGGTTAGTGAGTAACACCGCCAGCCCTCATGGTTTCACCAGCACATCGACAAGTCAAATCGCCGGCTCCCCGCATCAAACGTTTTCAAATTGGAACAACGCAAGCAGTGCCACCGTCGTGGGTAAAGCAGACTTCCAATGCCAATTCACCGCTTCCTGCCCTCTTGGCGACCTCCCGGAGGAGTGCGGGTAAGGCGCACCGCAAGACGCGACAACGTTCCTCGGCCATGACGGTGGCCATCGAAGGCTTGCTGTTCGTATAAGAGGGAACCCATGTGGTCGAGGCTGCGTTACTATCCTCCCCTTTTCGTTCCATGGCTTTTTCTTCTTTTTTCCGGGGCCTCCCCTTCACTCTCGCTTTTATCTCTTCTCTTCTTGATGCTGCGAGTGGTCAGGATGCCGGCTCAGGGGCCAAGTATGGGACTGTAGGCTCGCCTGTTGAGATCCCGCTGTGGAACTTCAACAACGAAGGGGTGAGTACACACCGGGACCTACTTCACACGACAGGCACCGGGATACTCATTTTGCTTTAGTACTCGACAGAGATTATCTTGGGCGGTCAGAGTAAGCAAGGTCCACCGTACCCCACCGCATGCCGATACTCACCATTATGATGATCACAGAGGTCAAGGTCCTCGTTGACACCGGCTCGACCGATCTTTGGATCGATCCTAAGGGCCTGGATGTCAAGTACTCGAACACTACGGATGTAAAGGCCGGCCTCGTGTACGGTATTGGCGAGGTTGAGGGGACGATTGCGTTCGCGGACGTGCAGATTGGACCATACTTCGTTCCCAATCAAGGTAGGAGCCGCCGGTCCTTCGTGACGCAGTAATTCAGGCTAACAGGCGACGTGCCGCGATAGCGTTCCTCAATGCGTCGAAGGTGGGCTTCTCTCCACGCAGGCCGGATGAGTATGACACTGACACCACACTCAGTACAACCCCATGCCGGACGGTATCGTCGGTCTCATCGGTTTGGCATTCGATGGACTCGCCGCCATCCCGGCCACCCTGGCCCAGACGTGGGGCAAAGAGGCAGCATTAGAGCTCGGACTGGGGACCATCACGAACGTCATTGCTCAGGACCGTTTTAAGCCTGGTTACTTCGACCTCCATCTTGGCCGCACGGACGAGAACAACACCGACCACGACCCGCACTTCCTCATCGGCCAGCACGCGCCCGGGTTCGAGGCCGTCACGAGCGCGCCGAAGCTCGAGCGCGTCGACGACCGGCACTGGACGGTCGCGTTGGACGGCGTGACGATCAACGGCAAGGCGTTCGAATTCAACAAGTCCGCTGTCGCCGGAGTGCCTGCTGGGAAGGTCGGGGCGACGTTCGATTCGGGGTACACGACGTCGGTGTTCCCTGACGCCCTCATCGACGCGATCTACAGCTCGATACCAGGTGCGGTGAAGTACACGAACGCCATCCCGGGCACTGACAACCCGGCGGGCAACAACTGGATCCTCCCTTGCAACGCCAGCACGAACCTCACCTTCATTCTCGGGTACGTGCTTTGGAGTCTCCTCTAGTCGCGCGTCACTCTAATTCTCGGTGAATTTGCAGAGGGCAGGAGTTCCCTATTCACCCACGGGACACGTTCGCAGTCTACCCCGGCATCAAACTCGATACGATCGAGGGCGTCGACCTGCTCGCCAACACGACCATCTGCCTCAACCGTTTCTTCTCGGGCGAGCCGGACGAGACGTTTGATATCCTGCTCGGAATGGGCGTCCTGCGCAACGTCTACGCTTCGTGCGTCTCTACCTACCTACCCAGGCCTGTTCTTACTAACCACAATCCACGATAGGCATCAATACGGGGACTACACGCCCGGCGTAAACCTAACTAGCAGCCAACAGCAGCCCTACCTCCAGCTGCTTTCCACGACTCAGCGCGACGCCGCCTGGGCCGAATTCAACGCCTACACCACGGCCAAACTTGCTTCAGCCCCGCCCGCATCCGACCCTGCTTCGATCGTCAAGTTCTTGATGCTTTACGCCGAGAGCCAACCATCTCAGAACCACATGTCGACCGACTCCGGCGCCTCTACCTCTGCCGCCGCCACTCCCGTTTCTCAAACCAGCGTCGCCTCCGCAGCCCCTTCACCTACGAATGCCGCGCCCTCTGCGAAGGTGGACGCCGCCCAAGACCTCGCAGTTGCAGGGGCCGTCTCATCCTCGTCTGACAGCGAATCAGACGCGGACAAGAACAAGTACGGGCCCGTCGCGCTCGGGCTGCTCGGCGCGAACCTCGTGCTCGCCCTGGCCGTGCTCGGGGTGACGCTGACGATGTGCATCCGGGGCGGGAAGGAGCGGCGCGAGGCGCGGTACAAGCCCATTCGCCTTCCGAAGGAGCAGGTGCGGTCGGACGACGTGGACGACGTTGAGAGTAGCGGGGCGCGGTATAGTGACTAGGCTTCCCAGGATCTGCGCTTTTGTCACGTTTATTGTCTCCTATGGGTTTTGAGGGCTCGCTCTTGGACTACTTGTATTCTCTCCTATTGCTGTATCATAGACATCGAACCAGTCGTAAACTTAACTTAATGATATATACCCAGGCCTTGCGACGCCTTCGGGCAACTACTGGCAGCTCGTCTTCTCGTCTAGTGTGGTCGGCCGGCCCGATTATCATTCAGCATCCTCTGCCGGGCTACGCCAAGCGCGAGTCGTTTTGCTTCCGTACCGCGACGACGGAGGACTCGAACTCGGTTGGGCTCTGCGTATCTCACTCGCCATCGACAAGCCAGCTAGTTCGTCACGTTCTCTCTGCGACACGATGATGCGCCGTAAGCTCGCGAGACAATTCCTGTCGGCCGTGCCTTGCTTCACGGATCACGTAAGACATGACTCGGTACGTCGACCTACGTTTAGTGACCGCCCCTGGATGGTCTGCGACTCGCTATCTGTCGAGGAGTTGGACGGTGGTCACGTATCCGGAGTGTAAGACGTCGGAGCTCGGAGATCGACTGGTCCGTATTGCGTGACCCGCGTGCACGTAGTACGTTCGACGCTGCGAGAAAGTGTGGCTACACAACGTCGGCACGCGATGTCATCAATTCCAAGGCGTTCCTATTGCGAGATTGCTCTGGATGCCGCGCTGCAATCTTGGCCGTGTATGCCACGGCCGACGATCAACTTGCATGCTCCGAGTGGATCCAACCGCATACTGCATGAGACCATATGACCGTCTACCAGAGTGGACTACAGCAGCAGCACCATCTGTTGGTGAGTAGGATCAGTACCTGTACGACTTCACATTTCCGAGCGGAGACTCGTTGACGAGAAGTTCTGTCGGGTAGCATCGGCCAATCGAATAGACTTGTGTGCGTGGAACATAGAACGCTTCGAGCCCCCTGGACATACCTCTTTGCGTGCATCGAGCACAGACTACGTGCCTAAGCCTCGTTGGGTTCACGCCGAAGAACGAAAGTATGCGGGTTCAGGCGGCAGTGCACAGCGTCGGGAGTACTCAATGTATTCAATGTCGTCACGGGCGAAGGCATACTCGGTAGACGCAGTGAGACCTGTCGTCGGCACCTCTGCGATCCATTAGATCGGCAACCAAGCATGCTTCAACGCTCGCGCGGTAGTGCTTCCGCCAAGTCGATTGGCTCGGAGGGGTTTCACTCGAACATTCATACGCGCGTCTCCGTCGAGAGTCCCCTCTGGAACGGCGGCATCAGCTCTCTGTGACGTAGTTGGCTTGCAATGCAAGTCTTGCATTCTCCGGCTTCTCAGAGCTCTGGAGGGCGACCAGGCGACGAAGTTCAGACATTCCTTGAGGCCGCCGTGGACCGCTGCTGGCGTATAAATACTTGACCGTCGCGTCCTACAATCTCCATCGTTCAGGTCCCTCGAACGCTTCTATCGCCCACACGCGCCCACCTTCTTTCGCGAGACACCCCTTCCGCTTCTTCTATCACAATGTTCCGCAAGGCCATCCTTCTCGCTTTCGCCGGCGCTGTCGCGACCCTCGCCCAGAGCACCACCTGGGACAGTGCGTGCCCTGCCCTCTTTGCACTTCTCTCCTTCTCAGGCTGACATCATGCGCCTTCGCAGACGACAACGTTGCCCAGTACCTGCTCACGCTCAAGCATGCCGAGAACGCGCTCTTCACCCAGGGCCTGAACCAGTTCTCTGACAGCGACTTCAAGGCCGCTGGCTACCCCACCTGGGTCCGCAACCGCTTCAAGCAGATTGCGGCCCACGAGGCCTCGCACGTCAAGCAGT
This sequence comes from Trametes polyzona, assembly GCA_022606195.1. Taxonomy (NCBI): domain Eukaryota; kingdom Fungi; phylum Basidiomycota; class Agaricomycetes; order Polyporales; family Polyporaceae; genus Trametes; species Trametes polyzona. The sequence goes on along the minus strand of JABYQF010000007.1, from coordinate 1,794,494 downwards.
TCACCGACAACAACTCGGGCGCCCCTGCTGCGTGCACCTACGACTTGTAAGCTTCCCGCGCGCCCATGCACATCCCCGCGAACGCACTAACACTCTGCCTCGCACACAGCGGCCTGACCGACGTCGCCTCCTTCATCGACCTCGCGCAGCGCTTCACCACCATCGACGCTTCCGCCGGCCTCGGCGCGCTCGCGTACATCGACGGCAAGGGCCTCGAGGTCAACATCGCGACCTCCGCTGCCGCCGAGTCGCGCCAGGCTGCCTGGATTACCGCTTCCGTCCAGAAGCGCCAGCCCTGGAACGGCGCCTGGGAGACTCCCCTCTCCCCCGACGGTGCCTACTCCCTCATCGGTAAGCATAATCCCCCCGCGCTCGCCCCGCCATCTCGCTAACACCCCATCGCAGCGCCCTACATCGACGAGTGCCCCGACTCGAACCCCGACCTGCCGTTCAAGACGTACCCGCAGCTGACGGTGTACCCCGGCAGCCCCGCGAAGGACGGCACCGTCTTCGTCTCGCTCACGCTCAAGGCGAACGCGGCCAAGTACTACCTCGCCTGGCTCGACGGCCTCACCGTCAAGTACACGCCGATCACGAACGGGCAGACGACCGTGCCCGACGGGCTCGACGGCACCGTCTACGTCGCCGTCGTCTCCAACCAGCAGCCGCCGAGCGAGTCCAACCTCATCTCCGGCTTCGCCGTCGTCCAGTTCCCCTTCGACTCCTGGGCGGTCGAGGCCCAGAACATCCCCAAGATCTCTGCCGGCAGCAAGAAGAACTGAGCGCGCGCACCCGCCCCTGGCCCCCGGGGGACGCGCCAGTGCTGCCGCCCTCGCGTACACTACCCCGGTCTTTCGTTCCTTCTGCGCTTTTGGGACTCTGTTGTAACTCTTAAACCATTTGATGTGGCGCCGAAGATTGTACCCCCGGCCCTGTAGACGCTCCTTCGTTTGTACCGTCGCTCATTCAATATATAACCCTTGTTGCCTGCTATCCCGGCGGTCTGCACCAGTGAACCCTCCTTGCGGCTGTCAAGGACCTGCATATCCACGCCTCCCAATTGCCGTGCGCGGAGCGGTATTTGTACTTAGGTCTAGAGTTGCTGACTACCTGACCGTTGCTCGCTCCTGCCCCTGCTCGGCCAGGTGTGGCACGCCGCGCCATCGATGACAGGCGCCCATTAGTTTCTCAGTCTCTCCCCCGCTCGCTCGCACTCGGACCGATGGACTAGCGATGCATGCAACGGGACGCAGACGTACTCATACGGTGTCGTCATTTGTATCTTCTATTACTCGTACGTGACTACTATGGGACACCATGAACCTCAACGATTTCAACTATGTGTATCCCAGTAGCGAGTTTCCCGTTGATCAATCCACGGAGGCGGCCTCCCTGCCCGTGGTCACTGGCGCTGTAACTATCATATAAGCGCCCATCATCGCGCGGGAATAACCTAGTACGAAGGAGAAAGTGTGACTCTCGATGCATGGTCGCCAATGTCGTGAAGACACGACACAGACGCAGTACTGCAGGAAAGACGATGATATTATACAGATTGGGCATAGAGATGAAGATACAGATACAGCATACTATCCTACACACACAGTCCGGGGTCCAAGGCGGCGTTCACATCGACGCGTTCACGCGATGTTGTACGCCTCGCTGCGCCACTCTTCGCCCGTGCTCGCCGCCTGCACGCGCTCCTGGGTACGGTTCACCCAGCCCGCGGGGTGGCCCGCGTTCGGGAGGAGCTCGTCGCCGGGGTTCGTAACGACCTTGAACTGCGCGCCGCGCTCCTCCTTCTTCGCCTTCGCCTTCTCGGCCTCCTGCTTCCGCGCGGCGAGCTGCTGCTTGAGCACGTCGCGGCGGCTCGCGTCCTCGCTCGCCTTCGCCTGCGCCATCTGGTCGCGGACGGCGACCAGCTGGCCGTCGACGTACTCGAGCGCGGTGCGCACAGCCTGGCCGATCGCCTTCTGGAGCTGCTTCTTGACGAGGCCGGTAGCGAGCGGGCCGAGCATCTTGTACAGCGTGTCGTGCTTCGAGTCTCGGATGGAGAACTTGAGCGTGTGGATGTTCGTGTTCACGTCCTTGACCTTGAACACCGACGAGCGGTCCTTGTCTGCGGACACGAGGTGCACGGTCACGGTCAGACCAGAACCGCCGAGGAGCACGTCCGCGAGGCCAGAGTCGGTGAGCTTCGGCGTGCCCGTCTTCTTGCGGAAGTAGAAGGCGACGTCGCGCATGTCCGCCTGCACCTGGCCGAGCGTGAGCGTGAACTCGTGGTGGAACTCATCCCTGCACACGCGCGTGTCAGTATACAAAGTCACATGAGAAGGGAACACGTAAAACGTACTTGATGTTCTTGTAGGCGCTAAGCTTCGCGAAGTTACGCGCCTCCATGGAGATGAGGTTAGGGAAGAGGTTCTTGCCCGACAGTGCGAGGTTCTCGATGACGAGGTCGACGGCCTCGTCGGTGTACTCGATACGGGGGATGGGAACGTAGCCGACCTGGTCGATGAACCCAGGGATGATTTGCTGGCGGATGTCGGCCCAGAGCTCGGGCTTGAACTTGAGGTTCCCGTCGCCATCGAAGAACAAATCCTTCGCCAACTGCGCAAAGTTGTTGCCAATCCTGTATATATTGAATCAGTATCTCAGCTCAAACATCACACGCCCGCGAGTTCACTTACTGCTTGTTGAGCGGATCCTCGGCGATCGCGCCGAACCAAGCCTGGACGCTGTTGGTGAGGTTGTCGAAGTGAACCTTATATTTATCGTCGTAGAACTGGCGTCCGCTCTCGCGAAGCTCCTTCGCGCGGTCGTTGGCCTGGTCGTCGAGGATGTAGCCGGGCTGAAGGAGTGCCTCGCGTACGAACTCGTCGACGTCACGGAACCAGTGCCGGAGGCGCTCATCCTGCTGCGCGTCCTCATAGAGCGCGCGCATCGCGTCGCCGATAGTATCGAGGCTACGGCCGTTCGCGAACCGCTCGAGGAGCGTGCGAAGCTCGCGCATGGAGGTCTGGAGGTTCGGGTCGGAGGAAAGCTGCTGGTGCGAGTCCTTGCCGTGCTCGGCGATCGTGCGTCCATGCGATGCATACTCCTCGAGGAAGTTCAAGAGCCACTGCATTGAACCCTGATAATCTTCGTGGCTCTGACACTCGTAGATGACCTGCACGTACCTGCGTAAGCATCGTACTACGAGAAGACGGGGAAGAGCGTACAAACCTTCTTCAGACGGAAGATGAACTGGTCCCGACGCTCCTCAGGGAAGTATTCGTCGCTGAGGAAGTTCTTCACGCGCTGGGTCTGCTCGTTCGCGCGATCCTTGTGTTCGTCCGGAACACGGCCGCGGAGGGTGTCCTTGACGTCGGACCACTTGTCCTGGAGACGCTGCTTGCGCGTTTGCGCGTCACCTTCGTCGCGCACGGGCTCGTCGGCAGCGGCACGCTGCTTGACGTCCTCTTTCTGGCGCTCTGCCTCGATCTGTAAAATCTGGGTCAACGTCGACCTTTACATCGACGGCTATAGCATAGCGCACCTGCGCTTGGCTCTTGAATTCCTCTTTCTTGCGCTGAGCTTCGTTGAGAGCTTCATCACCACGCTTGACCTCGTCGCCGTGCTTGATGGCAGTGCCGGCGGCAGGGTCATCCGCACGGGGATGGTGGGCTACGCGAACGTCCGTACCCGGGATCTGAACCTCGGGAACCTGTCAATGAGTTAGCGGTTGTCTCACCGTCCACAAAAGTCGGAGTTGATATACCGGTGTCTCGTTAGGGCCAACCTCGCGACCGCCCTCTGTGTAAAACTTGTGCTCGGGCGCGGGCTCGTCGATACGACGAAGTGCCTCCTCGTCGGGACGTGCATGCTCAGCTACCTTCTCAGCGCCACGCGCAAGAAGGTCGCGGCCGATGACGCCGAAGTCGGAGAAGAGCTTGCGGACCTCGGCGTTGGTGAAGACGAGAGAGAGGAGAGTGCGCAGGTGCTGGACGGCGGTCTGACCGTCCGATTTGGTCTTGTTACCGTCTACGGGGAGGACCTCGTTCGGGTCTTTCTTCGCGCGGTCGACGTCGACGTCCCGAGTGTGCCAGAAGAAGTTCTGCAAGACCTCGTCTGCGTTCTTCTCCGCGACGAGGCGACGGAGGGTCTCGATGATGTCGTGGGTATCCTGGACGAGCTTCTGGCCGTCAGAGGAGAGAGAATCGGAGCCGGAGAGGCTGCCGTGGGAGAGATGGGAGAGGATGGCGTCGATCTGTTCGTTGGTGGGGAGGCGGGACTGCTTGATAGCGGTGAAGATCCCATAGAGGCGAAGCTTGCGGTCGACGTCTGTCTGGAGCTTCTGGCGGTCGATGGGCTCCGTAACCGCGTTAGCGGCGGGACGGTCGGAGATATCCTTGCGCGCCTGAGGGAGAGACATTACGGGAGATGCGTAGTCGTAGCAAAAGCGGGATAGATGTTGAGTCGGAAGTTGGATGTCGTGAGAGGAGCAAGCACTGAGATCGTGAAGAGAGTCGTAAAGTTTAGTGGGGGGAACGCGGCGTGCGGTGGGTCGTTATATAGCCCACTGACGTCCTGGGCGTCGCAGCGTCATCGGGCTCCCTGAAGTGGATCGGTTCCGCAATCCCAGCGCTCTTGCCCAGTCTGCACCACCACAACGTCAACATTTCGCCCCTGGGCATAATGGGCTCCACAGCACCTACCCTCCGCGGTCATGATCCCGAATTTTTCCACAGCCACCGTGTGATTACTCGCCTTTGTCGAGAACACGCCTGTCGCGCACCATCTTCCGAACTGCTGCGGGTCGAGAACTCGCTCGACAAGTTCAGTGGGAAGGGTATTCGCATTCCGTCAGGGTGATGTCATCTTGCTCGCCCCGCCGTGTGGCGTTGTCGACAATAGATCCCGCCGGCTTTCTTCGGTGTTGAGCACGTCGATTGCCTCCAGCATCCAGACTGTAAATGGGGGTAATACGTCATTAGGAAACACGAGTAAACAGACGCGTCGCGTCCAACTCACGCGTCTCGGCGCGCCTGTGGCACCGGCGTCTATCTGAGAAAGGAGTCGCCAACTTCATAGCAGCGTGATGTATCGCGCAGAAAGAGTGCAAGATTGGGCACAGAAGCCGCGGAGATGCTAGAGCCAAGAGGATGACGAGCAGACATGGCACGACGGAGTCCTGACGGGGCTGGGTCAAGGTGGGTATCAGGTAACACTCGAGCATCGAGAAGGTTACATATACGTGATTTCTGAGGCTGTGAAGAGCTAGGCAGGCGATGTCGGGTTGCAGAACTCTGTTACTCAAGCAGACGTTTGCTCACCAGATTGGGAAGAGCGCGGGCACGTTCTGCTCGATTGCGTGCTGCGTGGAATAGAGAATATGTGCCGGCGCTTACACCGCCCACAGTCCCCTACCAGTCATTGGGGTATTCATATGTTAATGCCCAGGATGACGTCTCCAAGCGCACCCGGGTCCGCAAAATCTCAGTCGTGAGGCAGGGCGACTGCATATATATGCTACTAGTGCCTGGTTACGGACGCGGGTGAGCGAGAGCTACCGGTACGAGCACTGTGGCACTTTGTAGGAGAATCGACATGGTGTTCGGGGGAAAGAGACCTGCCTGAGTATGCCGCATATCATATGTGTGGTGAGTTTGAAGACCCTCACTAGTATGCAGGTCATTAAGTCTCTGATAATGCACGTATATGTTGTTGATAGTTTCGTGTTACTCAGCTACATAACTTGGGTACAGCGGTGCGCAGCGTGCCAAGCGACTTCTCACATAACAATCCACGCGGACATACTAGCAGGAGGTGATACTTGAATGGATCGTCACCAGCGGGCACAGTGCGCAGTGCTCTCGGCCAAAGTTGCGCTCGACGACTGCTGTTCCCCCGCGTCCGACGTTGAGTCACGACTCCGGTCAACGAAACGGGTACTCGGTACTTGCCCGAAACCCGCGCCGCGAGCGGCTAATGCCGACAGTACTTCCTGGAAATCACCACTTTGTGAACCACGGATACTCGACGCCGCCAGTTAGGGTCCGAGTATGTCGTGGGCATCACCACATGAAATACCATTTGACCATCATCGTCAACGATGCAGGACCTAGTGGTATTGTACTGGACTCTCCGTCGCCAACTGGTACATACTCACTGCTCTGCTTGCGCAGCCACTTCGCCGGTATGATGGCCGCCACAAACGGATTGCGTGAGCATGCGGGGGCAGCGGAGCCTATATCGCGCATCTGACTACGCGTCGTCCGCAGACGACTGCCCTGGTGAGATAGCGCTAGGCCTGTCAGAGATAGCAACCACACGGCGCGCGCCCATATGCTACAAATACCTTCCACCCCGGGACGCGTCAATCAAAACAACTTTCCAGCACCCGTTCAAGTTCGCCTACGAGTAGGAACGCGTCCCTTTGCACGCAGACCTTGCGCAACGCGAGCATGTCTATGGTGTGGACACAACTGGTGCATACGTATGTTTCGCCTCGCACGCCTCGCGTCGTTCTAGTATTGACGCACCTTGTTATATATCCAGAACTGCTCTGGCGGATACCAGGCTCATCCCTCTCGTTGGAGCAGGAGCCTCAGGTCTTGTCCTACTGGTACAAGCGGCCCTGAAGCTACGCGCGGCCCGAGCGTCCAAGGATAATCGCCCACCGACGGACGACGCTGCACAGGGCGAAGGCCGCGCGTCTACGCGTCTCATTACGCGTACTAGAGGACGCGTCATCCTAGCCTCCGAGGTTCTCCGTCTACTGTCCTGCATCGCCCTCCTAGGGCTATCTATCACCACCGCCCGTATCCGCTCTCACGGATTGAGCGAGACGGACGTCCTATCGTGGTGGGCAAACCTCGCGCAGTGCGAGACATACGTAGGCCCCTTTCCTCACATGCATCCTGAATCGCGCTGACAGTGCTTCGCCCATGACATGACAGACGTACGCGACGGTCCTCGCGTTCATCGGTGTCTTTGCTCCTCGCTATGACGCTGTTGTCTCTGGCCACTTATCCTTCGTGTTGCTCGTCACCTGGGCGGTCTACATCTATCGCGATGTAGTACCCCTCGCCACGAACACACTCAGTCCCGCAGATGCCCAGGAGGGCATCCTCCTATGGATCAAGCTCTCTGTCTTGACGATAGCCGCGGTCATCATTCCATCGGTCGCTCCGCACTGTGGCCCATCCCTGGACGACGAGGTGCGCGTACCTCACTCTTGAACCTAATATAGTCTTCTGACCACCCATGGCAACTTGTCAGGAAGCGGGAGGCGTAGCTCAGGAACACGCCGCGGGATGGTTCTCGCAGCGGACCTTTAGCTGGCTGGACGAGACCATCGCGAAGGCGCACAAGGTCGACCATATACCCTTGGACGACCTGCCTCCGCTCGCGAAGGAGGACCGTACGGGCGTGCTCGTGAAGGACAGTCTCAAGGTAAGTCGGGCGCTGCTGCTCTGAACATGTGGGTTCGTTCTCAAATGTGCTTTGGCAGTACCTCGATCCCCTGGAGACGCGGAGGGATACGCACCTCGCCTGGGGGTTCCTGAAGATATATCGTGAGAGGAATTGTTGGTAGGGGTGCTGAGCGCCACTGAATATGGCACACAGGCACGGAATACGCGGTGGCTGCTCTCTTGGCTCTGATCTATGTAAGTAACGAACGTAGCTCTGTGGCACAGTGCGCGCTAACGTACAGCAAGTCCGTGGCTGGCCTGTCGTGGCCGCTAGCTACCCAGGGACTCCTATCGTGAGTACACGGATTTCACCACTCCTCCGCACCGAGCAAAGACTTTCCTCTTGCTACGCGGCACAGATACCTCGAGGTCGGCCACGCCCCCTCCGTCTTCAAACCCTGGGCATGGCTTCTTTTCCTGTTCTTCGGTCCAAGTCTCGGCACCATCTGCGAAGAGTGGTACCAATGGACCATGGTGGGCATCGAGCCCCCTGTTCTCGTTAGTGTCAATGCTTATCGTGTTACCTGCCTAGAATCGCCTGAGCATCCGCACTGAGGCGATCGTCACCGAGCTCCTGTTCCAGCACGCCCTACGCATCCGCATCAAGTCCGAGACGTCTTCCGACGAAGGCGCGGACACGAGCGGAGGTACCGCCGCGACCGTGGCACCGAAGAGCGACTTCTTGGTCGGGAAGCTCAATAACCTCATCACGACCGACCTCGCGAATGTCACTGAGGGGAACAAGCAGTGGCTCATCCTCCGTGAGTGTTAATCCTTCTTGCATGAGTTTGGACACCTCGGCTCAAGCGATGGGCACGCAGTCATCCAATCCCCCGTGCAGATTGTGATCGCCATCGCGTTCATGTACAGTGTGCTGGGATGGAGGTGCGTATCTAGACCACTCTGTGTGTCTTGTCCGATGTTCATGGAGTGTTTGTGTGCGCTTAGTGCATTGGTAGGACTTGGGACGCTCGTCGCGATGCTGCCTCTCCCTGGGTACCTCAATAGTCGCATCCAGAGCTACCAGGGGCGTATGATGGAAAAGGTAAGCCGTTCCTATATCCCCATGTTATATACCAACTCACTTGGTGCCTTGGGAAGACCGACGCTCGGGTGCAGCTTATCAGCGAAGGTGCGTTGACCTTCTGTCACCTGTACCCCAGGTTACTCACGCGTGCACACACCGACAGTGCTGAACGTCATTCGCATGATCAAGCTCTTCGGATGGGAGAAGCGCGTCGCCGCCCAGGTCGAGGAACGCAGGAAGGCCGAGCTCAAGTACCTCAGCCGGTCGCGGTGGCTCGAGATCCTCAACAACCTGTTCAAGTGCGTATGTCGTATGTTGCACGCATGCGCGACGCTGACGTTCCCTATAGTTATAGCATTCCACTCATCACTATGGCGACCACGTTCGTGTGTTATGTGAGCGGCTGCATCTCTGTACGTTCTCAAACAAACCATTGACTAACGAGGTCTCGGTCAGACGGTCGTGATGAAACAGGACCTAACGGGTACGTGCTGTCGCTCCCTCACCCTATGTTCAGAACCCGTACTGACACACCCGGTAGCGTCGAAACTGTTTTCGTCCAACGCTGGTATGGGATCCTTGATAGGACGGCAACCTTCGAGAGGCTGACGTCAGGCATCTAGCATTCATATTGATTCAAATGCAAATGTACACAGTCTTTGGCGCCCTCCCTGTCCTCACGCAAGGTAGGCAGGGGATGCCAAGTGCATCCGCCCCGTTGGCTAATCCACACACGCAGCGCGAGTATCTCTCGATCGTATCAATGGATTCTTGCACGAGGTTCGTCACGCCCTTTGATGAAAACGTGCGTCTGGGGAGCAGATGCTGATGTCCCTTCACAGACCGAGCTTCTCGACGAGTTCGAAATGAGCAAGGACAACTCGAATATCCTCCCTGCGCATGTTCCCTACGCGCCACGCGACGTACTCGGCATCAAGCAGATGACATTCACATGGACAAAGGACACAGAGATCCGTACCCCCGCCTCCGGTACGACCAGTCGGCGATTCGTGCTCAACATCGACGGGGAGCTCCTGTTCAAACGCGGTCGGACGAACCTCATCGTGGGCCCGACAGGGTCCGGGAAGACGTCGCTGTTGATGGCGCTGCTGGGCGAGATGCACGCCCGTCCGTCTGGGCCGGAGGCGTTTGTTAGCCTTCCGCGGGTAGGTGGCGTCGCATATGCGGCGCAGGAGTCGTGGGTTTTGAGCGATACAATTCGGGTACGCCCAGCGGTTGTTGCTGTGGGACGGGACTTTGGGTGACTGAGCGGATTATAGAACAATATCTTGTTCGGAGCGCCTTTCGACGAGGCCCGGTACGCGAAGGGTAAGCATACTCGTCTGACTACGAGGATCAAACGTACTGAACACTTTACATAGTCCTCAGGCAGTGTGCGCTTGAACGCGACCTGAGCCTCTTCGATGCGGGGGACAAGACCGAGGTCGGGGAGCGGGGGATCACTCTGAGGTACATCATTTACACACTGTACACGACAGTGCCATACTGAGCTCTTCATCAACCCTCGCAGTGGTGGTCAGAAGGTGAGATTGCGTTTGAAAATTCGCCCCTAACGTTCCCACTTGCCCCCCGCCACTCACTGCTCCTTACAGGCTCGCATTACCCTCGCCCGTGCAGTGTACTCTTCCGCCGAGACCCTCTTGCTCGACGATGTAAGCTCGCTCACAGTTTGGGATCTCGCCGCAGTTACCTGACGAAATCCACTTTAGGTTCTTGCGGCGCTCGATGTCCATACCGGTCGATGGATCGTAGACCAGTGCTTCAACGGCGACTTACTACGCGGACGCACCGTATTACTAGTCGTACGTCCATTCAGGGCCACCCTACCTTTCGTATTGACCAAACTCGGTTCAGAGCCACAACGTAGCACTCATCCGACCCATAGCGGACTTCGTCGTGGCTCTTGGTTCAGATGGGCGTATCGCTAGCCAGGGAAGCCTGGAGAAGACTTTGCAGGAAGATGTGCAGCTGCAGTCTGAACTGACTTCCGAAGAAGAGCAGCTCAAGAGCGCGGAAGAGATCATTGATAAACTTGACCCCGAGGCGAAGGACGTACAGACGGGAAAGCTGATCGTTGCCGAAGAGATCAAAGAGGGCCATGTAGGCTGGGATACCCGTGAGCATACATTTGTTCCAGTGCGACTGGGTACCTCTTCTCTGACAGACGCTGTTGCAGTGCGCATCTTCGCCGTGAACATATCCAGTAGGCCAACACTGTATTGGGCAGGATACTTGACCATGTTGGCTGCAACGCACAGCTTCATGAACAGCCAGGTATGTCGTCGTTCCCACCTGGCATGTACGAAGCAGTCACCAACGTGTTTTAGTCGTATCTCCTGGGCCTCTGGGCTGCTCAGTACGAGAAGCACGATCCATCTGAAGTTCCCGTGTCGTTGTAGGTAGACTCTGTCGAACCAAGGGTCGCGTGCTTACGTTTCCTCACTAAAACAGCTACCTCCCCCTCTACCTCGGTTCAGTTGTTCTGACCATCTTGGCATATGCCGTGGCCTGGTTGTTCTACATAACCGGTTCTACACGCGCGTCGAGGATCATCCATAGCCAACTCGTGGCCACCATCCTGGGAACCACTCTCAGGTAATGAGTATTCATCCCGCTGGCGTCGACGCTTTCCTCACGACCCTGAATAGATGGTTAGACATGACGCCCACCTCCCGCATCATCGCTCGCTGCACAGCTGACATGCATGAGGGTGAGTAATTACCCTCTAACGTCTTACAAAAGGTGACTAATCAAATTGCAGTCGACGTCTCCTTGCCAAAATACGTCCTTTTGGTGGTTGAGACGGCAGTCTTCATGACCCTCCGGGTAGTTGCTGTCGCCCTCGTGGCGCCACTCTTCGTCATTCCGGCGCTCATCATTGGCGTCGCGGGTGGCTTGCTGGGTCGCATTTACATGAAGGCCCAGATCTGCGTCAAACGCGAGATGAGCAACACCCGCGCACCAGTCTTGGGACATTTTGGCTCTGCTATCTCTGGACTCGGTACGTCCACCGTGGATCACATCTCGCCTTTGAGCTGCATCTAACATACGTCATAGTGTCTATCCGTGCGTATGGTGCCCAGAGACGGTTCAAGGACGAGTCATACGTACGAGTCGATCGGTATAGTCGCGCCGCTCTGATTTACAACGCTCTCAACCGGTATGTTCTCAGTCATATCCGCCTGGTGTGCAGCATATGTTCATATTCTATCTTCCACAGGTGGATCACTGTCCGCGTCGATGTCATGGGGACACTGCTGTCGGTGATCCTTGCCGCGTACCTCGTCTACTTCTCGTCCTCTAGCGCATCAAATGCCGGTTTTGCCTTGACGATGGCAGGCAAGTTCACATCGTGCCCGCATCGAGTACTTCCTGACCTCCAGATGGGCAGCCGGCTTTAGCGCCACCATCCTGCAATGGGTGCGGCTGTTCAACTATCTCCAGATATCAGGTATGTCGTTGGTGTTATGTTCGTACAGTGTCGCTTCTTACACACACCGCCCGTACTACAGCCAACAGGTTCGTTCTATGATAGACTGCCCTCACCGGCTTGTTGACACAGTTGACAGCCTCGAGCGCGTTCAGCAATACCTCACTATCGAACAAGAGGAGAAGCCAACTGCCAACGGTATTCCTCCAGCTTACTGGCCCGCCAGCGGTGATTTACGCGTGGAGAAGCTTTCGGCTCGCTACTCTGCTGTATGGCGATACTTCCGGGGACCAAGGCGTAGATGCTGACTAGGTGCACTGGCAGGATGGTCCTCGTGTTTTGCACGAGATATCGTTCGAGGTCAAGTCAGGAGAGCGGATCGGTATCGGTACGTGGACCGCTTAAAGAAGTCGTATGCGACGTACTCATACGCGATGTTGTGCAGTCGGTCGCACAGGAAGCGGAAAGGTAGCCCCTCCCGCTTTGTTCTGGAATAGACCGATATTTATCGTTGACGTTTGAACAGAGTTCCCTGACGCTCGCGCTGCTGAGGTGCATCATGACTGAAGGGAAGGTGTACTACGATGGGCTTCCTACTGATACCATCAACCTCGATGCTCTCCGGTCGAACATAACAATCATCCCCCAGACGGTATGTATCGCCGGGTATCATTACCCACATCTTGTCTCACAAGCTCCCTGCAGCCCGAACTGCTGAGCGGCACGCTACGCAAGAATCTGGACCCTTTAGAACAGCACGACGACTCTACGCTCAACGATGCTCTGCGCTCCGCAGGCCTCTTCTCCTTACAGGAGAGCGAGGATAGCGCACGGCTGACACTCGATTCCGAGATCGCCGGCGGCGGCAGCAACCTCTCCGTCGGCCAACGCCAGATCATCGCTCTCGCGCGGGCCATCGTGCGTCGTAGCAAGCTCCTAATCCTGGACGAGGGTGCGTGTATCTCCCTTGTCATCGCCGACTTTAGTCCCGCTTACTGCGGATTGCCATTATAGCAACGTCCGCGATTGGTGAGCCTTGCATGAGTTTGGACGGCGGCCTTCGCTGACAAGTCCATATAGACTATGCCACCGACAATATCATCCAGAAGTCACTGCGTGAGGAGCTCGGCAGGGATGTCACAGTACTCACGGTCGCCCATCGCCTGCAAAGTATCATGGACGCTGACAGGATCGTAAGTCGTAGTGAGGTAACTTGACATGAACCTCCACGCTAACGCAACCTGCTCGCCCAGATGGTCCTGGATGCTGGTCGAATCGTTAGTTTGCCTCTTAACTTTTCAACTCTTTGATCGCAGACGATAATCCTTGTCACCCTCCCACAGGTCGAATATGATGCACCGCAAACACTACTCGCGAAGTCGGAGGGCTACTTCCGTAGCCTCGTAGAGGGCAGTGGGGACAAAGCGGCGCTCTACGCACAGGCGGGCTACGTCGAGAGCGCCTAGACAATACTGCGCTTCTGGATGAGGCAAGACGCGGAGCGGTATGCAATACTTTGGCAGTTTGGTACTACCTGTCTTCTCTCGTTTCATTGTTGTACTTTCCAGTTCTTCGTACCTATCGTCAATATGACATGTGCCATGCGATGTTCAAGTGGCATAACTCATTGAAACGGAATATGAGAACTCGGGGGATAGTCGACAAGCTAGCATCGGTTATACTTGAGGTCATATTCGTTCTTTGCTCGGTACAATACTCGTTCTTTGCTCGGTACAATACTCGTTCTTTGCTCGGTACAATACTCGTTCTTTGCTCGGTACACATACATCTCGCTTGCGATCCTACTGGGAGTCATCAACGTCCATCATTCCGCTGCATCCAGGTCACATCTTTGGCGAATGAGTGATTCCGCCCAAGTCCCGCGAGGTTTGATGTCAACCGAGAACGGCTCGAGGTGCCTGTTCGACGCCGGTCGCGAGGCACATACAAGAAGCACGGTCAGCCTCCTTGATCGACCCGCCGACGGGTATCCAGTTGAACTTACGTGATCGTGCTTCCCGTCACTTTGCATTCGAGCTTGACGGGAACCCCGGTCTCGGCATCGAGCGGTGCAGAGATCGTGAAAGTGTGCAGTATGGTTGAGATAAGCGCGAAGAGAGATGCCTCAGCCAGAGGGATCCCCGGACATATCCTGGAGGACAGACAGTGTGAAGATGAGTCGCCCCCGAAGTCGTCGTTCCGAGTGCGCCGAAACGCGAGCTAGTCACGCACCTCCTACCATATCCGAATACAAATGCCATCGGGTCCAGTACGTCGGGATTGTGCGTCCCGTCCTTCAGAAACCTCTCCGGAACAAAGGCATCTGCGTCCTGGTAGTTCTTCGAGTCCCGTGAAAACGCCCTACGACGCGTCAGATGCAGCCCAGGAATTTGTCATAAAGGCACTGACCAGATATTAGCGATCACCATCAGGAAACACTGAAATCTCCGAATGGAGACGCCGGATCCATGGCTCCATGGGCTTCCATCTGGAGACACATTCTCCATCTCACCGATGTTTGCTCACATACTGCCCCGAAAAGTAAACATACATGTACCCGGGTTTACTCGAAACCTGCTGGTATTTTTCTTGAAGGAAGTTGAGGAGGGCGCGAGCAGAGGGTCGTGCCAGAGGCGCGTGGGAAAGCGCCTTGTACAAGCAGATGGAGCCCGGCGTCTCCATATGATGGGGGGACATCTCCATGGCTCCATCCAGCCATGTAGCACCATATGGCGCCGATGGAGCCCGGACGTGTTTCCTGATGACTACGGTGCCCTTGGGGATATAGTACCCCCGGAACACGTCGCTTTCAGTGGTGAAGTGAGGTAATACCAGCGGGCCTACAGGTAGCCACCGCAAGCACTCTTTGATCAGCGCACGTACGTAGGGGAGCGACTCCTGGTCCGTGGAAGTAGGCAGGCGAGCCCGACCAACGACGGCCGTCAGCTCAGCTTGAGCCTTCGCCTGGGCTTCCGGGTACATCGCCATGACGAAGAAGAATGTCTGCATAGTCGACAATGTCTGAATTCCCGGATATACTCGTCAGCCACCAACCACGGATCCGAGCCCGATGACAAGCAGTGTATACTGACGGTGTCTGCACCTCCTATCATTCATATTCAGTCACGATAATAGTATCTGTGGCATAGACTGCGCGACTAACCCGCGTAAGCGGTGGCGGTAACGTCTCTTGCATCGTATTTGTCTTCCGACGCGGTGGTATGCTTTGTGTCAAAACCGCACATCTGGGCTTCTTTGGCATGCATCGACGCCATGGATGACACCGCATGACCATTACGCTAGATATTAGAAATGAGATACATCCATGTACTGTGTTTGTTCGGTAGAGTGAAGAAGACTCACGATACGATCCACCGCCCGCGCCCATGGCGTATCTCGGAAGCGGTGGACAATCGTCTTCCATGCCTGGCTATCGCGCTTGAACTTCGCACCGGGGAACCAAGAGGGTATGAATCGCAACCAAGGGAGCGTCTCCACCATGTACTTCCCCGGGACGCTGATCTCATTGAAGAGGCTAAGCGCCTCACCAGCAAGCCGGGAGAGCTCGTCATCTGGACCCCGGACTTCAATGCCGTATGCGATAGACATCACCATCGAGGCGAACGTGCTGCCGTCCGGACGTTAGTGCACGTCGGGGAGCGCTTCGCCGCAAAGACATACACGCGAACATGTTGCAGGAACTCGTCTGGTTGTTCGAGAAGACGGAGAGCGAGCCGGTACGCTTCGCGTTCGTGCAACGCTTGGTAGGCAACGGTGGCTTTGGCGTTGAAGTGTTGTAGGAACAGCTTGCGATGACGCCTCCACCTTGCGCCGTATGGGAATATGGAAAATAACCAATCCCAGCCGGATCTGGAGGGCAGCCGTCAATAGCGGGCATCGTGAGTTATACTAGCACGAGAACAATAGCTTACAATTGAATCATTACAGAGGGTTGTCTTCCGGAGTATGTCGCCGAACGCTTGTCAAGAACTTCGACGGCGGTCTCATGTGTTCCTAGAATGACCGTCGGTTGCCCGAGGAGGTCTAGATATAAAATATCGCCTATTCATATACAACTGCTTTCAGCGTGAACGACTTCTGGTATCCTTTCCGCTCACGTACCGTATCTCTTGTTCAGGTCTCGGAGTATAGCGGGGACTCTACTTGGGACGCTCACATCAATATCCAGGAGATTTCCGATCAGAGGTAATCCGCGTGGTCCGGGAGGTTTCGAATATCTACTGCCGTACTTCGAAAATTTCAGTCCATACAGCATCATCGCGGCGAAGATCACGATCAGCCAGAGGGGAACATTCAAGAAGAAGGACATGGTGTGGGAGGGTTGGACTTGAACTCTGCGTACCGGGCAAGTGCTTTATATCCAGGCCATTAAAGCTCTTGCGGTGGGATCCGCGGGGGACCTGTGTCAACGATCCATTCCTAGAAGATCAAAAGGGGAGCACGAGGGCGCATTAAGACGTCAGACGTTATACCGAAGTTCTGTCATACCGCAAACCGCGATGGCCCATGAATTGTGTGGATTGTTCGCGCTTCCGAGATTGGGTGGGTATCCCTGGATGTAGCACAGAGAAGCGCTTGTTCGAACCAGCATGGTAGTCCGGTATACATGTTCATGACGATAGTTACGCTCAACGGCGTCGTCTGATGTTGTGGCCGAGGGAAGAGACAGGTACAGCGCCTACGTCGAAGTTGAGACGCTCAAGCGGGGCACACCATTGCCGCCATTGCAATCGGAGGACTATAGATGGAAGCGTTCTTGACGAGACATGCAGAGGGCGTTCAATCACCGCGTGAACGCAAAGATCGTAGTACATCGTGGATATTGGTCCGCGTATGGCGCATCGCGCGCACATATCCTGACGGGGAATCGCACCGAGGGTCATCATCTCCAGGCGACCGACTCGTGATCTCTAGCATTCACGATGTAGCGATCGTTGGTCGCCCATATGTCGTCTTGGATGCTGGTGCTGGCATCGTTCCTGCAACTGCCAGGTTTAATGTTCAGCTGCTGAGGCAACGGACGGAGCCTGTGGCATTGCCTACCTTCTCCCATGTCCTAAAGGGAACAACGCCTCCCTAGAGCGCACGTTGATCCACGAAGGTTTATTGTACGGTTCGCGTCCGCAGACAAGACAGTCGGTGAGCACGAGCGCTTCTTGTAGTCTGACGCGGCGCTTATAAATCTATACTCTCACAATCCGCCGGACTAAGTGAGCTTGCCCGTACTGCAAACGAGTTTCAATCAGAGGAAGCCAGGTTTCTCCAACCCGTTTATGGCTGTAGAACAAGTCTTTGCTCCGCGCCCAAGAGCGAATGAGCCTGACGTAAGGAACCTAATCCGTAACGATGACATGCATTCAGACAGCGGACATGAGAGCACATCAGAGACGTTCCACAAGTGCGACACGTTTTACAGAACACCTTCGACCCAAATAATACCGACGATCATAACAGTTAGCTATCTACCAACCATTTTCCCGAAAGAGAGTCCATAACACGTTCCATAATCCGATACCAGAACCGATTGTCAGAACATCGCGCGTTCCCTCGTTTAGGAGTCGAGAGGGCTGCAAGAACACGGCGTCAGCACAATGCTTCTCCGGAAAACATGCGGGGGCAGGTACTCACATCGCAGGGATGGTCGTCTCAGGGCCTAACGTACACCCGTCAGTCAGAAGCTGCATCCGGGACCTGAGCGAAGATAGGGCACTCACCAGGCTGGGCCGAGAGCGTGGGGAAGGGCGTCGACGAGCACGCCGCCTCGATGTCGGCCATGGAGCGGCCGGCGGGGAGGAAGGGGTCGGCGACCGTGCCGGTCGCGGTCGGGATCACGTCCGAGCAGTCCGTGAGCGAGTTCTTGTCGAAGCCGAGGAGCGAGAGCTTGAGGACCGTCTGCTCGAACTTCTGGAGCATGTTCGCGCGGTCGACTGTGAGGGTTCAGGGGCAGTACGTTAGTAGGGGGCCGTAGGAAGACTGCATCGTGAGTACTCACCGATCATCTTCTGCCACTCGCAGGCCGTGCGGGAGTCCCTAAACGGCGGAGTTAGCATGCGTGCTCAATGCACTCGAGCCAGGTACCTCTGGGACTCACCTGCCGATGAGGAAGTCGGACTGGAGACGGAACTCGCCAGGGTAGGGCGAGAGCGACTCGCCATTCGTCAGCGAGCTGCCGGTGGGCGCCGTGCCGTTGAGCATGGACTCGACGAAGAACTGGGCGTCGAAGTCGTGGGGCGTGGAGTCGAACGGCGCGCCGGCGACGGACTGCATCAGACAGAGCAAGCATGCGTCAGCACCCGCACATCAACATATATCAAACTCTGCCCTCTCTTCCCCATCTTCGCGGGACACACGGCAGATGGGCATGGACGGGCGTAAAGGACGGCGGACTTACCGCGTCGACCTTGTCCTGGGCCGCGATGGTGTGCGAGATGAGCATCCAGACGAGTTCGACCGCGACGAAGCCAGCGTCGCCGACGCGGTTCAGGATATCCGTGACCGAGTCCGTGGGGAGCGGGACCAGGTTGTCAGGGGCGGGCTGCGAGTCGTTGGAGCGGCCAGCGAAGAACTGAAGCTGGGGGCCACCGTTGCAGTTCGCAGCGCCGACAGCGCCCGCGAACTGGATGCTGTCGAGGAAGTATGAGAACCTGATCCGAACATCGCAGGTGGTGAGCAAGATGGATGGGGGAACGTACAAGTCGCCGAAGGACACGTTGTGCTTGAGCGCGAAGGGCCGCTGCGCCTCAATGATGTCGTCGAGGCCGTCGTTCGCGGCATACTGGATCTCGACGTCGGTGTGGGCCATGATCGAGCCATCTAGACTTTCGTTAAGCGATAACCCCGTGGGCACGTTCCCTGGCGAACTCACCGGCACCTCCGCCACTGTGGAAGCCGTCAGTCACGGGCAGTCAGGAACAAATGGAGGATAGACGTACCCGAACTTCCCTGCAGCGGTCAGGGCGGGGGAGAAGGCGATGGCATCGTGGAAGATGAGCTGGAAGACGTTGATCAGCGGCCGGCGGTGCGCCCATTACCCTAAAAGATAGTTACCCGGAGGGATTCGTGGGCGTTCTCGCCGCACGAGCCGCCGTGGAAGCTGCGAGGATCGGATGAGTAGCTACTCTTGCTGGCCTGAGCGGCGAGCAGCACTTACAGGTTAGCTTGGATGTCGTCGAGGACGTCGAACCAGACGCAGCACTGCGGAACATGATCAGCGGGAATGATGCAGGGGAGACTCGTAGTGTACTCACCGCATCGTTAGCAGTGGTCTTGCCGTTGCTGCAAGTAGCACGCTTGACGGGCTGGACAGCTGCGCTGACGGACGCAGCGAGAACAGCGAGGGATAGGAGAGCCTTGGGGAACATGATGAGGATCGTCGAAAGGAGGCGTGAAAGGGTCGGTTCTGGCTGGTCCTCGCTGTCTCTGGTCGGGTCGTCGACGGGTTGTGAGTTGGTGAGGTTCCCCGCTCTCCTCGCAGGCCTTTTATACGCTTCCTTGCCGTACGCTGATGAACAGTTGCCCTGGTGCATGCAAGGTGGGCCAAGCCCGCACCCGGCCCAAAGTCACAGAGCGTGTGCTGCATACCGCACAGCCGGACGCACAGCGCGCCCGAGCGCGGACCCGCGCCGAGCGGCAGGACGACAGGGTCTCCGACGGTGGGAACACGCGACGGAGGACACGCGCTGTTGACCGCCGACCCGACGGTACGGGACCGCCCAATGGCGATAGACTGATTGAAGCATTTGTTGTACCGTCTTTACGGGTTGTGTGTTAGGGAGTAACGGGCGAGCTGTGCAGAGCGGTACCGGTCGGAGACAGGCGTGGAAGGGCGCCCAAGGAACCCGGGCGCAACTGGCGGGAAACTGACAGATTTGTTCTCGCGGGGGTGTCCGTGCCCGCCACATCGGTGGCCCGCTAAGGCGAATGCTGACCTTCGTCACTCCCTCCGCCCAGGAACGCGCCTGGAACCTTCGTGGGACGTCCCGTAGAATAGGGTACGGAACGGCCATATTGAACGTCAGAGTGGGCACCGGCATAGACGGCGCGCCAGTGATAACCGCTGCTCAGTAAGGGACAGAAGCCTTCCGGGTTAAGATTTCATGTGAACGCAGAGGCAGCCTTGGGAGACGTCTTAATCATCGCGGCCAAAGGCCTGACAAAAAGCATGGATGGATGCTCACCAGGTGTACGTACGACCTCCGACGCCCAGGCAATCGCCAATAGAGCGGGTCACGAAGGTATACAGCACCCGATACCGACGAACAGGATACGCATCACGATGGCGATGGACGGCGGAGTCGGGAACGTGTTGACGACGTGCATGTGCGCCCGAGCGGGGAGGCGGGCGACTCGTTTCAGCAAAGCGATGTGGACCGCAGTCGCCATGAAAATCGTCGCAGGTCTATGCTCGCCGTTCGATACCGCCCCCTGTTGATCGTCGACTTCGAGGGAGCCGCCGCAGGCGGGATACCGGCTGTCCAGTGTAAGGCGCTCGGTATCGCCGATGGGCGGAGCATCCGCGAGTCGAACCGAGTCCACAGGTGTCAGGCCGTACCAGTACCAGTACCAAGGTGTGGGTCAGCCGGCCTCGGCGAGGCACCATTGACCGGCGAGGGACGATGTTGGGATCGCAAGGAGTGGCTGTCTGTGAGAAGGGGATGTTCGCCGCCGACGCAATCACGCTGGTAGCGGCGAACATGGAGCGTCAAACAGACAACAAAGCCGGCGCGAAGCGGTGCAGCGTGAGAGGCGCCTCCCGACGGAGAGGATCGGAGAAGCATATACCTTGTACTGTATCATCCCTTCGCAAAACTTCGTCTGACCGGGATCGTTCCTTGCGAGAGTCGCGTGAAGTGAGGATGGATGCCAAAGTTCATGAGAAAGTAGACGGCGCCCGAAATAGTGAGGTGGCAGGAGCCTGTTCAGGAAGTGTGTCACGTTTGCTAAATGTAGTATCACCGTCTAGCGTCTCGTGCGACTGTGTCTACGATATCTGAGGGTGTGTGGTAAAAACTTGGTATGCCCAGAGCATGGATTGAGGAGAAAAGGGTGGGGCATTCCACGCTGATGAGAGTGCCGACGGCCGCGGCTGGTGGCAGACAGCGCTGACAAGACCGCGTATGATTGCAGCCCTCGTGCTCTTCGTAGGTGCTTCGGTCCGAAGCGCTAACGTCAAGGCTTTGGGTGGCAATCGCGCTGTTCGTGAACGCCAGCCCATTGCGCCGGGATCGGTAGGCTTCCTGCAGTGAGATCCTTGCGAAACTCGGTCAGGCTAGGCCACTCGTTGTCGCAAATTCAAGGCATATCATTGGATATACACTTACCAGGAAGTGCTCGCTAGCACTGACAGGGCGTTCTCCGGCCGAGCGAGAGAGTACCGCCAGGAACGTGTTCACACTCACGAGCATTATTTACTCAAGGAGATTTACAGACCCAACTCAGTTCAAGAATTAATGGGAATCACAGAATCATAGAAATCAGCCAAGGGTTCAACGAAGACAAGAGAACAGTGTGTTTCCCAGCCAGGATGATCCCGTCGAGACTCGGGCGAGGTGGACGCAGTTAGACGCGCGAACTAGCTCGAGTCGGCCTTTC
This sequence comes from Trametes polyzona, assembly GCA_022606195.1. NCBI lineage: Eukaryota > Fungi > Basidiomycota > Agaricomycetes > Polyporales > Polyporaceae > Trametes > Trametes polyzona. The sequence continues at coordinate 1,772,947 of JABYQF010000007.1, read as the reverse complement.
GGGCCGAGGTGCCACCTTCCCGCCGGTCCCCACGCTCCGGAGCGCTGCATGCGCCTCCGAGTCCGACTGGTGACGTCGTTAGGACGCCCACGATCGAAGTTCTCCTGCCGCCCGCAGGGACAAGCTCTCGATGAGCTCTCTACTCGAATGCATGCTGCTTGGCTGCTCTTGACGGCTCTCTGTCCCCGCTCTCGTCGCTTTGCCGACTTCATTCTCATACAACGTGCGTACTAGACACCTCCTTCCTGTACAGATCTCCGCCACTCGTCCGCCACCCGTCGTCTACTCTGCCCGGCTTCCCATGCGCTGTGGACACCATCCTCATGGCTTCCGTGCGGCCAAAGCCCGCGTGGCGACCGCCGTCTCCTGTCCGCCGGGCCATTCTTACAATCTACACCTTACAGTCTCTCGACCGAGGGCCAACTCGACAGGACAACGGCCTCGGCCCTCGTTCGCAACGCATGGAGCTGTTGCGTCGCCTGCCACGCCGGAGTCGACGTCTCCAGCTCGTAGCACGTCGTGCCGCGCACGATGGTTCACACGCCGTGCCTACCAGTCGCCGGCATGAGCGCCGTCTAGTCCCGCTCGTCCTCCAAGGTACGTGTACATTCGACTCCCCCTCGCCTAGCCTCGACGATGTCCGCCCCCGGTCTGTCCAGGCATTCCGGAAGCGGCAGGCTCGGACCTCGAGCACACCACGAGCGATACACGCCAGAGCTGCAAATAAGACTACGGTACGTGCCATCCTGTTCGTGCAGCGATGGGTCGCACTACGCCGCGCTCGTTTGCCGTGGATGCTGGGGTATCCAAGCTCAGGTCAGTGCAGATCCCCGAAAGCCGTGGCAGGCGACGTACCGGACAACCGACGCTGCCTCCCCGGCCTTCTTGGGGAGCGGCTGAGAGACGACGACGAGGTAAGCACAGGCCGCGCGAAACGCGCAACAACCTCGAGGTGCGTACCTTCCAGCACGGGGCAGCCATGACGGTGGCAGACGGACGAAGCGGAGGGGGAGCGCACGGGACGGGGAGCTGGTGCTGGCGATGCTACCGCCGTGCGAGGCTGGTTTTTAAGGCCCTCGGAGCGTGAACCGCACGCGCACGGACCGCGGTTACGATGCTGATACACCGTCGGTTGCAGGAGCGTCGTCCACGCCGTGCATCGCCGGTCTCCTAGCGCGTCCCGCGCGTCCTCCGCCGTCATCATCGTCTCTGTTTTCCCTGCTGCGCCTCGGCTCCAACTCACACACACACACGCCCCGTGCCGTACACACACGCACACAGGTCTTGGCCCTCTTCGCTTGCGGGCGCCGCTCGGCAACACCGTGTTCGCATCCTCCGTCGACGGCGGCCAGAGGACGCTTCGCATCTGCGCCATACATGACGAATGCCCGACGTGGTTGCGCCGCCGACGAGACGGCGATGCGGGGTGAGGTGGCGAGGTACGCAGACAGTGTGCGGTCTGGGTGTGCCCTGAAACGTCCACGCTCGTGGCCATTCATGCCAGGGTCGGCCATTTGCGGCGAGAGTGCCGAGTTCGCCCTCGTCATGGGCCCGGGAACGGCAGAGATGGGTCTGGCCACCGACTGCTGTGCGGCGTCGCGGACGGTTGAGCGGGCGAACGCACTACAAGGCCGCACAATCCACGGTCAAGAGGTGCGCCGACACGACGACCACACCCATGATATTGACACGCCGGGCAGTCTCTGGTTCATCCTGGCCGCTGCTCCTGGCGCTGCTCGGACCTCGCAGTGACCGCCCGTGTCCTCCGACTACGCTCGGATCGAGCGTGAGTGGGATGCACATAGGTACGTCTGTGAACGGTGGTACCGGCCGCGTCAACGTCGGTGACGTCGCGCGCGTGTCTGATCTCGTTACAGGGTCGGCCTCGCCGCAACGCTGCGCGAGCCGGACGCGGGGATGACACTAAAACGTGCGCGTATCGATTTGACCGCGCCGGTGCTCTGGGTGACCTGCTACACCAACGTCAGGGCGAGCGGCGGTGGCGCGTAGGCCTGCCGTCAGGTGCGCCTGAATTTCGAGCATGCGACTCGTCGCTTGGGTCCACCCAGTTCTCTGATACTGCTTCGCTCATCCCGTATAACGCCTCTACGATGCTGCGGCAGCAGAATGCCGCATCGCACGCCCGCGCTGCACAGACTCCAAAAACACACTCCGGGACTGGAATGTACGTCCGCACCCATGCGTGTGCGAACGCGGGCAGGGCACGGACGTGCGCGACGTCGCATGAACGTCACTTTGTTGAGGGACCACCGCTGGCGGTCTCCGTCACGACGCGGCCATATCCAGGGACGTCGCCTGTCCGCAAATTGTGCCGAGTACGCAGAGCGGGGCGCTATGCAATACAGGGCCGTACGCGTCGAGACGCTGACCGCCTGCGTCTCGTCATTTCCGCGATCGAGCCTGAGCCTGCCAACGAGTCATGGCAGACGCGGCATACTCGCGGGGCGCCACGGAGCCCGAGCGCACGCATGCACTCTGGAGCGACGTTGGTACGGACACGTCCAGCATTGCACGCCATACGCTGATCACGACTACGACTGATGCCCATTTGTGCAGATTCGTCGCGCGTAGCGGCTTGCGCTGCGGCGTCAACGTGATCGACGGGTCCTCGTCCCCATCGGTGGCCGACATTCGTGGAGCAGCGGCGTCGGTTGCAGCCCTCGGATTGGGCTGGCTGGACGTGGGACGTCGGTATCGGAGTGCAGTGGTGCAGACGACCTCGCCGCGCCTGCCAGTGCATTGGAGGACGGTACACGGTACGCTCCGTACCGAATATGTCCTGTCGTTGTAGACGGCCGCCCCTGAATACAAGTCTTGTCCTCCGTGTAGGATGCGCTCTCGCCGCCATCGGACACCGTTCCTGCCACAAAACCGATGCTCGCGGCCACACATCTGCGTCGCGTGAACACGCCTCGAGATCCGCGCACGCCGAACGGTGGCGGCCGTACCCAGTGACCTGATACGCCGGTCCACAGTGTCGTAATGTCGCAACGTCGCCTCGAAGCGGCGCAGGTGCACTACGCACGCGTCGACCCTGTACTTGGCGTGTGTCGTGCGCGACGCTTGCTGCGATTTCTGGCGGCTCTCCGAATCGTGTACAGGTCGAATGGCAGCACACGCGTGAATTTGACGGTGCAAGGGCAAGCGTTTTTGACCGATAGCAATGTCGGTCGTGCTCAGGGTAGTATGGTGTGCATATGCTCTCGAATGCGCCAGGGAACGCTCGACATGGCAAGACGCCCCCGCGAGATTAGTGTACTGCTAACGTGAGGAACTAAGCAGCAGTGAGCGTACAGAACGGCCGACGAACAAGGGTGCGCCCCCAAAGACCAGCTTGCGCACTTCTAGCATGCGACGTCTGCTAGTAGGTCCACTGGACCTTTTCCATCGACTGCACACTGGTGAGCACGCATCACCCGTCGTCCGAGCGAAACTGATCATGCAGGACACATGGCATCGCCTGCATCCGCGCGTCCTCTTCCCGGCGAAAGGTTCGCCTCGGCAAGCTGACGACGATTATGCCCTTTTGCCCTCAAAGTATCCGTTAAGCGGACCGTTGCAGAGCTTTCCCGGGCTGCTGTGGCGGTCGAATTGGCGCGAGTGCACCCTCGGTTGAGCTGCGCCAAAGGTGCGCCCACTTTTGTGTCTGGAACTGCTCCTTCAGAGCATGCATCCGTTACACATATAAACAGGGGGTGCGGGCGACAGGCAGCCTATCGATCGTCGACGGTACACTACGAGACGTCGCCCCTCTTCCACGCCCTCTCCCGATGCCGTATCCCATGCTCTCGCGCCTGAACATCATCCAGTTTGTGCCCCCACAACCCAACCCAGAAGAAGACACCTCGCCGCGACTGCATGCAGCACGCGATCGCCTCCGTGCTGAACTTCGCTCCGAGTTCACCGGCAAAGTCAGTGAGTGCCGTCTCTCTGCCCTTTCGCTCTTCTTCCCGCAGCGCGAGACTGACAGGCCGGAACAGGAACAAAGTCCGGGAGGCCGAAGGCGACAATGAGCTACACAATGAACCACTACGCCAGACGACTCGTGATCAACAGCAAGCTGAAGCTGGTCGGCTGGCCGTCGCACATCCCGTTCCGGAATCTCAGCAAGATCGGGGGTGGGATTCGACCGCTCCAGGAGCTGCACCGGCTGTGGAACCTCACGGATCCCGTGGACAGGTCAGAGCGTCTCCAGTTCGTCCCTTCGACTGCAGAGGACCGCAGGAACGCCGCGCGGGACCCACTGAGCGTGCATCCGAACCGCCCGATGTACGAGATGGAGCTCGCGGCAGCAGCGGCGGCCGAGGCGGCAAGGGCACGAGCGCAGGCTCGAGACGGGTCGGGGACGCAGACGGGAGCCGAGTCCAGTGCCGCGCAGCCTACTGACACCACCGTCGTGGCCTGCATGGCCGTTGAGGTCGGGGTTCTCCACCCCACCGACCTTGGGCTGCTTGGCACCCAGCTCACGTCCACACAGGCACAGCGTGGAGTCGTCTTCGACGGCGATGAGCTTGCCCGCGACCAGCGCCGAGACATGGGCGGACGGCGGCCGAGGGCAACGGATAAAGACCCACGTTTCAAGAAGCGTCCGAAGCGCGGGATCACCAGCTTTCGGTTCATCATTCCTGGCAACGCACCGGCCGGCGCCCATGCCAGTGGGCAGCGTCTGAGGACGGCGCGTGCAGACCATGCCGTCCAGGATCCCCTGAACGGTATCACCTGGGTACCGGGTGTGGATGGCACGGACGGCGGGGACTCTGACGTCGAGGAGATCGAGTCGTTGGGAGACTGGTCGGAGCTGGAGGCGTAAGATGATGGACGGGGGTGTGATAGTATTACAATACAATATTGCTGAGGCATCCCGTGTCCTCTGTATTACCTGTCCGAGTGCAGTCCCGTATCATCAGGGTCATTGTACACGGGAATCAGATCCAGACTGTGGGCGAGAAAAGGCAGGTGGAAATCTGCACCAAAATTCACACTGCATCACATGCGCGCCATGATGGATTGAGCTGGCCCTACGTAAGTCGTACAGGTTTGCGCAGGCCACAGTCGGATGGATGGCACTGCCACATCCCCTCCTCTCCTGCTCTCCTCGAGTCCACTCACTCTGACCCTGCGCGCCCTTGCCCTCACTGCCTTCGAGGACCAAGCGGGCGCCTTTCTGGCTCCCCTCCCCGCTCACGACTGGATTGCTCAGACCTGAGAGCCGGAACAGTGAGCGACACAATCATTGTCGACAACTCACCTTGTATTCTCCTGGGTCAGCGCGGCGAGTGTGGTGGCAAGGACTCGAACATGGCAGCGTGAGAGTGCGAGCACGGGGATGGCGGGTTCAGGTGTGTACCTATACCCATGGTGCATTGTCTTGTACGCTGACATGAAGAACAAAGGCTGCAGTGCCTGATCAACGGCCAGGATCGCCGATCGGCTGCAAGAGGGAGGCAAAACAGCGAGGGTCCAGCGGCTGGTACGTCCTTCTGTGTGCCAGTTGTGGGACACAGTGTCCACTGACGTCTTTAGAGGCCAGCTCAAGCACGGTAGAACGAGCCTTGGACCGCCATCTGGCATCCGGCATCAGCCCGAGTCCTCCTCATCGAAGATAAGAACCGTGGTACCATGTTTGCAAGCTTGTTGGAGGCGAAGGCGATACATGGCAATGTGTGGTACGCTGCCCAGTTGGACACTTGAAAAGCGGCACGGTACTGAGCACAGAAACAGGACTGTCACATTCCAGAAACCACGCTGCAACAGAGAATCGCGTGGCAGCCTGCGAGGCGATACCGAGGATGTGCTGGTGGTGGCGGGTGGCGGCACGGTGAGATGAACGCAGAATGTACTGGTGTGTCGCCCTGGACGTCCGCGGAATGGCAGCGGAGGTACGCCAGCCTTGCGGTACCCAACGGTGAGGGGCAGTACTGCCGATTTTCCGTGTGCATCTGTGGCCGTGTGCGGGATCATCAGCGGTGCGGCGGCTCAGCGTTGATGGTTGAAGCTGACCACAACCTCCATCAGCACACCAAGGTGGCAGGCTCGGAACAGCGGGCACGTGTCGCTCACCGAGCTGAGACGGTCTTGTGAGCGCGTATTCATCATTGTCTGCAGATCTACTCGGCCGTGTACAAAACAGGGCACGGGAGACTCTCGGGACGTGGCAAGGAGGACGCGAGACCATTTTTGAAGCAGTGGAGGCCGTGCACCTTTGAGATGGGTCTTCAGGTGAGAGCAGTCCAGAGCACGCCGTGGGTGCGCGAGCAGAGTGGTACTGACAGCATGGCAGATATCGTCTCCGGCATGGTACTGCAATCTGGGACCGGACCGGGGCGCGATGCCATAGGACGATAGCAAGGAGGGATAGCGGCAGGTCTGGGACGTGCCCCACCTGATACAGGGGACGGCGAGATGTCTTGCAGATCGCGGTACCGAATGTGCGTCGGCCTGCTCGTCTGGTGGCCATGCGGAAGGTGAGCGATTGCTAATGCACGCAGCACAGACGGAACGACCACGATCAGGAGGCGCACGCGGCCGGGCGTGGTCGTGTTCGTGGTGGAAAGAGGACAAGCAGCGGGGGTGGCAGTGCCTCGGGGAGTGTCGAGACGTGTCGAGACGGGATACACAATCCGCGAGGCGCCGGCCGCCCATGCACATGCAGGTGCGAGTGCAGCATGATTCTGGTTCTGTACACGGAAATACAGATACAAGTGCTCGATGTCCACGCAATGCCGCACCCTGGACGGTGAATCTAGCACCGCCCGTACAATTACACCAGTAGACTGCCCTGGGCTGCCACCATCTCCAGCGTGCAGACTTCCCTACCACCCTACCTAGTGTGCAGACCACCCTACCACCATCCATCCTACCACCATCCGTCGCGAGTCAGTCCGTCTGCATGTGGCAATTGCGCCTGCGGTCCCCGGCCCCTCCGAGTCCGCAGCCGGGGAAAACCCGCACACCCGCCCTGGCGGCCGAAATCGAGCGAGGTGTCCGCACCGCACGATCGCAGCGGCGGTCGCCCCGGCCGTAGCGGCTCGCTCTGTCGTCAACTCCTGCGGTGGCCGCGCCCACTCGTCCCTCTGACCTCTACTACTCCCACGTTCCGGTATTCCAGGCCGCAGTTGGACATATATTTTCTCTTCTACGTACACATACTACTACGCATTCCCCTCGGTGTCCTGCCTTCGAATGCGCTCGCCACGACGCGCTATCCGGTGTGCGCGGGCACGCTGTGGCGCGGTACGTGCTCGGGACACAGACCGCCGCACGACCGACTTCACGCTCCTGGTCCCGACGCACCTCGCTGATCTACAGCGGCATCGTGCATGCAAGGTGGGCCAAGCCCGCACCCGGCCCAAAGTCACAGAGCGTGTGCTGCATACCGCACAGCCGGGCGCACAGCGCGCCCGAGCGCGGACCCGCGCCGAGCGGCAGGACGACAGGGTCTCCGACGGTGGGAACGCGCGACGGAGGACACGCGCTGTTGACCGCCGACCCGACGGTACGGGACCGCCCAATGGCGATAGACTGATTGAAGCATTTGTTGTACCGTCTTTACGGGTTGTGTGTTAGGGAGTAACGGGCGAGCTGTGCAGAGCGGTACCGGTCGGAGACAGGCGTGGAAGGGCGCCCAAGGAACCCGGGCGCAACTGGCGGGAAACTGACAGATTTGTTCTCGCGGGGGTGTCCGTGCCCGCCACATCGGTGGCCCGCTAAGGCGAATGCTGACCTTCGTCACTCCCTCCGCCCAGGAACGCGCCAGGAACCTTCGTGGGACGTCCCGTAGAATAGGGTACGGAAGGGCCATATTGAACGTCAGAGTGGGCACCGGCATAGACGGCGCGCCAGTAATAACCGCTGCTCAGTAAGGGACAGAAGCCTCCCGGGTTAAGATTTCATGTGAACGCAAAGGCAGCCTGGGGAGACGTCTTGATCATCGCGGCCAAAGGCCTGACAAAAAGCATGGATGGATGCTCACCAGGTGTACGTACGACCTCCGACGCCCAGGCAATCGCCAATAGAGCGGCTCACGAAGGTATACAGCACCCGATACCGACGAACAGGATACGCATCACGATGGCGATGGACGGCGGAGTCGGGAATGTGTTGACGACGTGCATGTGCGCCCGGGTGGGGAGGCGGGCGACTCGTTTCAGCAAAGCGATGTGGACCGCAGTCGCCATGAAAATCGTCGCAGGTCTGTGCTCGCCGTTCGATACCGCCCCCTGTTGATCGTCGACTTCGAGGGAGCCGCCGCAGGCGGGATACCGGCTGTCCAGTGTAAGGCGCTCGGTATCGCCGACGGGCGGAGCATCCGCGAGTCGAACCGAGTCCACAGGCCTTACCAGTACCAGTACCAAGGTGTGGGTCAGCCGGCCTCGGCGAGGCACCATTGACCGGCGAGGGACGATGTTGAGATCGCAAGGAGTGGCTGTCTGTGAGAAGGGGATGTTCGCCGCCGACGCAATCACGCTGGTAGCGGCGAACATGGAGCGTCAAACAGACAACAAAGCCGGCGCGAAGCGGTGCAGCGTGAGAGGCGCCTCCCGACGGAGAGGATCGGAGAAGCATATACCTTGTACTGTATCATCCCTTCGCAAAACTTCGTCTGACCGGGATCGTTCCTTGCGAGAGTCGCGTGAAGTGAGGATGGATGCCAAAGTTCATGAGAAAGTAGACGGCGCCCGAAATAGTGAGGTGGCAGGAGCCTGTTCAGGAAGTGTGTCACGTTTACTAAACGTAGTATCGCCGTCTAGCGTCTCGTGCGACTGTTTCTACAATATCTGAGGGTGTGTGGTAAAGACTTGGTATGCCCAGAGCATGAATTGAGAAGAAAAGGGTGAGACATTCCACGCTGATGAGAGTGCCGACGGCCGCGGCTGGTGGCAGACAACGCTGACAAGACCACGTATGATTGCAGCCCTCATGCTCTTCGTAGATGCTTCGGTCCGAAGCGCTAACGTCAAGGCTTTGGGTGGCAATCGCGCTGTCTGTGAACGCCAGCCCATTGCGCCGGGCTCGGTAGGCTTCCTACAGTGAGATCCTTGCGAAACTCGGTCAGCCTAGGCCACTCATTGTCGCAAATCCAAGGTGTATCATTGGATAGACACTTACTAGGAAGTGCTCGCCAGCATTGACAGGGCGTTCTCCGGCCGAGCGAGAGAGTACCGCCAGGAACGTGTTCACACTCACGAGCATTATCTACCCAAGAAGATTTATAGACCCAACTCGTTTCAAGGATTAGTGGGAATCACAGAGGCATAAATCTCAGCCAGGGATTCAAAGAAGACAACAAAACGGGGTGTTCCCAAGCCAGGATGATCCCGTCGAAACTCGCGAACTTGAAGCCTGGCGAGAGGAGGGAGGACGAGGTAGACGCAGAGACGCGCGAACTACAGTCGACACCCTCTTAACCCATACCCCCCCATAACCCATAACCTGTGATAACCCATATAAGGACTTGGGCTCTCCCGAATCGGGACAGGGGGAAATCGACCCCATAACCCATACATCCTCCAGTACCCCATAACCCATACCTTTTTGGCGGCAAAAACCCATGGGTTAGGCTCACTTTGGAGATCAATTTGGGGACCTCAATGTAGCAATCGCGCCTGTTCTACCTCCATTTTCGATGACAACTGGTTTCGGCTCATATCAGGAGGGCATAGAGGTGATTGGCAGCCAATATGAACCAGCTCTGGCTATCCGCCCACATTAGCGCCGGCTCAAGCGCCCTCGAGTGCGCTAGGCGCCCGTGAGCTTACTCCGCTAGCCCATAACCTTCGAAAACCCATACCTTAGGACCCTTCCCGATAGGTATGGGTTAAGAGGGTGTCGACTGTAGCTCGAGTCGGCCTTTCGGGCCGAGGTACCACCTTCCCGCCGGTTCCCACGCTCCGGAGCGCTGCATGCGCCTCCGAGTCCGACTGCTAACGCCGTCACAACGCCCACGATCGAAGTACTCCTGCCGCCCGCAGGGACAAGCTCTCGATGAGCTCTCCACTTGAAAGTATGCAGCCGCCGATTGCTTTCAGAACAGGACCTGGTGTTGACCGTTTCAGACCCTGGAACCGCGCGGACACTTGGCAAGAAGTACATTTACGTGAATTCCAGCGTTCATCGATCATCTTCCACTGCGGTCCTATGTCAGCGACTACGATGCGCCGGGATACTCAGCACGGACAAGGGTCAACTCGACGAGTTTCTAGCAGCTACTCAATCAGGAGGCACTTCCTCCCACGTACAGTTTCGTCAGGGCAGTCGAATTGCCTCTCATGCTCTATCTAGCGCTTTCCCTATGTTGACGTCGTCTTCCGCGGACAGAGGGGCAATGAAACAGGCACATAAGGGAGCCTAGCCACCCCTCTATCTCCATAAAGTGTGATACACGACGATAAGGTGCTCTCAAGCCCACGATGTGCATGCTACGATCTGTCAATTCCCTACAACGTCGTAGTGCCCTTCCTCCGGTCATCGGTCCCGTCTCAAAGCCACGTGGGTGTTAGTTGTGACTATGCCAGAAGACGCACAGCCGTTCGCTGTCGAGCGATACCCCACTCCCGAAGATCGAAGTCGAAAGGCAAGAAGCAATGTGTCTGTCTGTGAATGTTCTCCGATGCTCCCGTAACTTCCAAAGACATCTCAGTGTCGGCACGCCCAAGCACCCCATACGATGCAGTACGTTCAATCCATGTTATTTCCTCTTACGGCCGAGAAGCCCTTGTCTGGATGTGAGGTCTCGGGTTGGCCCATCTGGACGTAGTACGAACGCACCCATCACGTGGTGCATCCAGCTTCAACTACAGTAGAACCCCGCCCGACACTACTCCGACCATGCACGACACGAGCGGCTCGGCCGCTGTACACTTCCACTTACATACGCTTGTCATTTACTCACAGGCTGAGAGCCTGGTTCAAATCCTCCTCCACAATCGCTGGTGACGGATAGTACGGCGGCATGGTTAGACATCGTTCCCACTACCGCTGCTTGGGGAAAGGATCTACGGAAAAGTATTACATCACAGACTCATCCATGCAAATTGCCATGCAATCTTGCACATCAAAAACTGAACCCTGCCCGGATTGAACGGACGACCTTGAGGATTTCCCTTCTGCGGATTACTCCGCGAACTGGAATCTCACGCGCTACCACTGTGCCAAGGGTTCCTTAGCAGCGTCTCTTTTCCAGGGCCTAATATCTAACGGTTAACTTCGCGAGTCAACGGCACTCCTACAAGCCGCCACGCGCCAACCTCACAGCGAAATGCTCTACAGCCGCTGTACAAGTTCTCGTGAAAATGCCAAGTCAAACCGCTGCGTCGCTTCCTCGAGCGCACCGAGCGCACCGCAGCAACCATACTATTGAACTTCGAGACTGAGTTCGAGCGAACGCCCGAACAGCCCTGACTTCGTCCAACGTCCCACACAATGGAAGACGAGCTTGGCGTGGGCATCGCAGACGGCGTTCAGAGGGCGCGAGGACGAAACCGGGCTTCGCGAGCCCGCGCAGCGACGGTGCGCGCGCGGCGCGGTCGACCGCCGCCCGCTGTCATCCTCGCAGCGTTCGAGCTCCTGGCGACGTACAACTTGGCCGGCGACAAATTGTCTGCAACTCGCGCCGCGGGGAATGCGTTGAATGGGTCCCGTGGCCGTCTGCGACTGCGGTAGCCTAGCACGATGGGTAGACTTGTGCCGCTGCGTCCATTGACTGTTCGAGCAACCAGGGGCAGGACGAGATGGAGACGCGCCCAAGGCACATCAAGATATCATGCCGGCAGCAAGCTGGTTAGCCGATTGAGCGTGGAGAAGCGGTACAGCAGAGATGGTAGACTTGCAGGAGTTGCGGCGACCTTACCGCCGGGCAAGAATGCTCACGGCCGATCCCCATCCTCGGCCAGGAACTACGTGTGTGGGATGAGCAGCTGCGCTGTAGATCTACAATGTTACCATGCTCGCGGTGCAGCCAATTGTGGCAGGTATATTTGAGCGACTGAAGGCCGTGCATCCAGAATGTTGATAGCGCCAAAGGTGTACTAGGCAATTGGTACATTGGTCGAACGCCCCGTAGATGTTCTCTATCATAGCACGGTGCAAGTTAGTATTCTAGGCCAGATGTGGTATCGCCGATGGACAACGGGACAGACTCACAGAACGAGTCCTGGACGGGAAGTACCAGACCATCCCGCGAGATCTCCAGGATCCCTCGGAAGTAGAACCCCATATCGCCCAAAGCGTCGGACTTGTGCACCGCGCGTTTGGTGCGTCGGCAGGGGTACCGCGTGCGCACGGGCTCATTCCATCCCCGCCATCTATGTGGCCACAACGCTTCGTCCTCCTCCAGGCGATCGCTGTCCGGATGGGAAGGATCAGGGACACCGGGGCCGGACGGAGCGAGGTCGACGGATTCGTATATCGTGACCTCCGTCACCATGGGATCCTCCAGCTCCCGCTGCTCCGGCGACGCGACCCGTTCGATGGCGACCTGGGGGCCGAACACGGTGAACGCCGCGGTGATGCATCGGGGTCGAAGGTGCATAATGTAAGCTGGATGGACGGCGTCGTTGTCCCATCCGGCGGCCCATCCAGCATGCCAGCGTGAGCGAGTTCAAGCTTGTAGCGCAACTCGACAACATCTCGGACGAGGTTGCGGAGTACATGTCCGGTCTTCGTGGAGGAAGGTCCCGGGGAGAGTCAAAGTCAGCTTGGGACGCCTACGACGGCTGTGCGATGGCACTACGGGCGATCGATGCAGGTTCATCAGACCTACTTTGGTGCATGCGAGGATGCTCGACCCATCCAGCTGTGAGATGATACGTATTCTGCAGATCGACGGGTAGGAGGAGGAATCTGGTGAGTTCCCGCGCCCAACCAGCCGACAGTGAGATCGTTAGCTAATCGTATACGTTTCGTAATGCAGGATACCCGTACCCTGTGTACTGGTAGATATTGCGAGATGCGCCGAGTTAATGGGCGAGAGGAAGGTGATGCTATCGGGCGCCTTGAATGCATTCCTCGCTCGTCCCGTCATAGTTTGCTCAATGCCAGCGGCTGAGCACCTGCACTTGTGTCTGGAAATGGATCTGAACGCGAGCAGCCCAAGTGCCCAACCGCACTAAAAGCCGCTTATCCATGCTAGGGCAGGGATATACAGACCAAGACGCAGAAAGGCTTCTATGGATTCAACCGTCCGGCACAATGCATCTTGCAGAAGCGCGGTCTAGAAATACAAATACGAGTACAGTCCACCAGTCTCGAACGGAAGAGTATAAAAATATCAAGTATACCGACGCACCAAACCGAACGCATCTCGACCACTCCACGGTCAAATATCGAACCGCCGCACCTCTACCTCCGACCCATGCGAGCTCACGATCCGCCGATCGTCGAACACGACTGACCCGCGCACACCCAACGCAGCGCGCGCCTTGACTGCCGCCAACGCATCGTCCTCCTCGTCATCGCTGTCCCCGGATGGCCCGGTGATCCCAGGTGCGACCTCCGTCCCCGTGCCTGCCTCGAGGTCCCACACCCAGATGCTGCCGTTCACCCCGAGGCTGACGCATCGTCCGTCGGCGAGAGCGAGCGTCGAGACGGGCCCAATTTGACCATGAAGGGTGCGTACGAACGTCAGCTTCGGCGATGACGCGCCCGAGGGTAGGTAGAGCCGATAGAGCTGCAGGCCCGAGGCAGTGTGCAGGCTGGAGGAAGTATATGACGTCCCGGACCCGGATGCCGACGACGGGGACGAAGATGGCGTCATCGATGGTGACGAGAAGGAAGCAGCTGCTGGGCCACCTGCGGACAGCTCAGGGACATCGGAGGGCAGTGGCTGTCCGGGAGCGAGGACGACCCACTTGCCGTCTGTCTGCGTGTCGGCGACGCGCGCGACTTTGCGGCCCCACTGCTCGCGCACCACACGCATCTTGTGCTCGTCGACCCAGCCCTGAGGGACGTCAATCGTCCGAGTCGTGCGCGTGCTTGTGACGGTCATGCGTGAGTCCTCGTCTCCGTTTACAATGAGCTCCGTGGCGCCCACCGACCAGTGCGCGGGGTACACCGGGGTTGCGTAGGCGAGCACCAGTTTGTACGTCAACGGGGCTAGACAGGAGAGGACGAGCGAGCTGGGGGGATACGACGTGAAGGACGTCAAGGTCTGGGTATGTCGCACAGAGTCCGAGCCCAGGTCGTAAAGCGAGAGGTGAAAGGACTGCGATAGCGTCACCAATAGTGGGTGGTGGTACACCGCCTGGATGATAGGTGCCGTGCGAGCACTTCGTCCCGAGGGCTGGTAGGTGAACACACGGGAGGAGGATTGAGGCGCCTGGTGGTCTATGCTGAAGAGCGAGAATTCTCCGGTGGACAGGAAGCATACGAGCTTTCCATGGTGTCCTGATATAGGCGGCGACTGATCCAAGGCGAGGGCAGTGATATTAGCGGTAATGTTGGACCTGCTCGAAGGGCAAGGAAGGGTATGGGGTGCATGTGTAGGAGACGTCAACAGAATCGTAGGCACCACACTCCGGCGTGAGGAAGCCATGACCGTCAAATTACCCGCTAGCAGGAGGTGGGTCTGGTCATCGGCGGGGGCGCGGGAGAATAACCGGGGCGTATTGCCCAGCTCGAAATGAGAAAGGGCGCAACGTCCTGAATTACAGCGTGAGCGAGAAGTAGCCCCCGAAGATGACCATAAACGAACCTGTTCTCCAGTTGGAGCTGATGCGATACATCCACTTCCAGTCCTTTACGCCCTCCGGTTTAGCCCTTCCGGGTAGCGGCTTAATTTCCCTGCCGTCTCCTCTCCCGATGAAGCCCCTTGCGCCTCTCAGACGTGTCCTGCCATACTCGCAAATATACAGCGACTTCCACAGCTGAGCGCCCTCGGTCGTCAGCGCCCGCTTTCTCGGACTACCTCCTGAACGGCTCGGCACACACCTGATTATCGAGCGATAGCCTGGCCCAATTCCTGTTGGTCCGCTGTACCGCACAAAGATCTTCAGGGGCCAAGTAGGAGAAGATGAAGAGGATTATTTCGTCGGATAGAATGGCGTCATAGAATGGGCGGGAATGGACGTCAGAGATGGTAGACGAGGCTGTATGAACTCTTTTCGATGGAGGTAGAGGCGCTGGCGAGAGAGATCGCTTCGACATAACGAGTAGCCGCCCCGCAGTACCTGACTCGCCTCAAACGCGCCTCTGAGCCGTCGAATTTGAGTGTGGGCGAGCGTCGAGCACTGCAAGCAAGACGACGAGAGGGATGAAGGAAGGAGGAGTTCCTAGGCGCTCGCTATGAGTTTGTCATGTACACTGGAAAGACCGGCCCGGACGGCTGAGTACTTAAGCTCGCTGCTCCGATGCATTCGGGTATGTTGATGCTCCGTAGTCCCATTATCACGCCTCTAGTGCCAGCAGTTGCCTGTTCTTTGCTTGGTAACTACAGTACTAGTAGTACTGATTACTCTCGAGTGAAGGTCATTTCATCTATGGAATTCAGAAGAGGCACAAGTGAGCTTTCAACGCCGATGTGCAGCGGGACAGATTATCTTTTGACAGCGGCTCCTCGTCTCATTTCTCATGATTCACCGCAACGACGAAGACGGTCACCATTGTAACAACCCGGGCTGTGCTACATACCCGGAGCATCGACAATTCTTCTTGTGCCTTGGGAAATATCTTTCAGGCTTGACGCGATGTACACAGCTGCTTCGATGCCAGTCAAGTCTTAATGGGCGTATATAGCGAAGCTCTTTATCTCTCAAGGATTGAGACGCTGGTCGTCGACGGTCTCGAACCCGGGAGGCCTAGCGTCAACGAATGAGTTTGCCGTCCGCCCCGGGACCCTCCGGCTCGAACGACGGCGTGTCATTAATTGTCATGACGTTGCCTGACAACCGATGACTACCATACCTCAAGTCTGACAACCGAGAACCGCCATACCCCAACTGACGCCCATTGGTGGCCTACATAAAGCAGTCCATCCAGATAGGAGCTACTCATCCTATCATATGCATCTCCAGGCTTCAGCGCGATGGAAGAAGTGGAGAGTCGGGCTCTCGGCTCGTCTCTTCGCTGTACGTGGACTTCGCAAAACCCGGCTGTTCGGTAGGAGGGGGCAGGGAACCCAAGGGCCTGCAGGTGAGAATTTGTGTGTAGATCAGCGTTCGCGATATCGATGCACGGCATTCTTAGTTCTCCGAGTAACGCGATGTTAATGTGTTTGCCTTCAGGCGGTGTCGTGGCCGAAAGAGGTCCTCCATCATTGCAGCTGCCGCTCGAGCTATGGGCGGAGATCATCTCCTACTTACCTACCTCCAGCCTGGCAAGCGTAGCCTGCCTGTGTAAGCCTCTATATGCGGAGGTTGAACCCGTCCTTTACCGTTCGGTGTCGCTGACGACCGAGACCGTCCTCTCGTTCTACCGCACGCTCACAAACTCCGGACGACACGCCGCATACGTCCGCCGATTCAACATCTCCTTGAACGAGGGGGAAAATCCCTTCGTCCCGCCCTGCCTCGCCGAAATACTGTGCGAACACATCGACCCACAAAGCATCTCCCTCTCGTATAAGAACCCGCTCATGCTCTGCGCCGACGACATCGCCCAACTCACGTCCATCTTCGAGCACTTCTTCCCCCGCCTCGGCGGCTTCCGCACCAACCTCGCGCCTGCGTTCGTCCCCGCAGTACAAGACTTGATACATCGGCACGTCGGCCTGCGCGAGCTCCACCTCGAGATGGACGACCGCTGTTCTCTGACGCAGCTGAAGCTTCCTCCGGCGCTGCGGACGCTGTCCACCATGCCCCGCTGCAGCCGGACCGCGTGGCACTCGACGAGGACGCTCACGCACCTCCACCTCGGGCGGTGGATCTACGAGGACCTCGTGGCGATCGCTGAGAACCTGGGCCCGCGGCTCGTCAGCCTTCGCCTGGGCCGGTACATGCCGACGTATCACGCCGCGTCGTGGTCGCTGGCAGACTTTGAGATCAGGTTTCCCCGCTTACGGTTCCTCCACATCGACATGGGCTCGGTGAGGCATCCCGCTTGGAGACGATTCTGTGAACGCTGACCGTGCACGCCGCTTCTCTCGCCATCGAGCAGCACACCACCCCGACGCTACCGCACCATCCCATTGACTGGGAGCTGTATACGAGCACCAGCAACACGCCCCTACCAGCGCAGCCGACATGCAAGCTCACGATCGTCTGGGGGTTCGCCCACGAGGACGGCGTCGTGCTGTCCTCAGCCGCGGCGTGGCACAAGTTCCTGAACAACGCCGCGTTCAACGTGCTCAAACGGTGGGCGCCATACGTCGAGCGGATCGTCTTCCGGCATACGATCATCCCGTACGTGTCCGCGACCCTCGATCACCAGAACACACGCCTGGTGAGAACGCAAGACACGGAGATGTCGGGGGACTACTGGAGGTGGGTGTGAAGCGCGG
Organism: Trametes polyzona; assembly: GCA_022606195.1. Taxonomy (NCBI): domain Eukaryota; kingdom Fungi; phylum Basidiomycota; class Agaricomycetes; order Polyporales; family Polyporaceae; genus Trametes; species Trametes polyzona. The sequence continues at coordinate 1,755,495 of JABYQF010000007.1, read as the reverse complement.
AGTGTCATGTTATACTGTACGTTTTCTTCCTTCATCGCTCTTTCTGCATACCTGCAAGTACATGGTTGTATTACTATAATCCATGGACTCACAACAACGCAAGTGTACAATCTCATAGCTGCAATGCCACATCTTACCCCTCATGTGATTCTCATCATCCCACCCACTCCTCGCCTCACCAGCTTCACGGCGCGTCGACGGGGTTCCAGGTGATGGCGCCGTCCTTGCCTTTGTCAAGCGCATCGAGCTTCTCCATGTCCTCTGCGCTGATCTCGAAGTCGAACACCTGCGAGTTCGACAAGATGCGCTCCGGGCGCGCCGACTTCGGGAGGGGGATATGTCTGGATCGTCGCGCGTCAGTATCCGAACACCAATCAGATTCCGAGGTGAGAGAGTACGGACCCGTGCTGGAGAGACCACCGGATGAGGATTTGGGCGGCGTCCTTGTTGTACTGCAGAAGCGAGGGGTGAGGGCGATGTCGGAGTATGCGCCGGTCGCTCAACATGGACGTACCTTCTTAGCCAGCTCGACAAAGAGAGGCTCGCCGAGCCTGCCTTGAATGAGAGGCGAGTACGCCTGGACGACGATCCCGTTCTCGCGACAGTACTCCACGATCGGCCTCTGCTGGCAGAACGGATGCAGCTGTCCGGCCGCGGCTGTAAGCGACACGCACAGTACTGATGGACGAGACGAGACTGTGCCGAGCTCACGCACTTCGACTTGGTTCACACTCGGAAGCTCGTAGCCAGCATCGCGGATCTCGTCAATGTGCCTTCCGGAGCTGGTTCCTTGTGAGCACTTTGATATAGGCTACTCGGGGCGGAAGTGCCTCACTAGTTGGATACGCCGATCGACTTGATCTTGCCCGCCTTCTTCGCGTCGATGAGTGCGCGCCAGGTCTCGAGACGAAGCTCTTTTCCAGACAGAGGGCTGTGGATGAGGTACAGGTCGAAGTAGTCTGGGTACGTGATAGTATCGCGGCCTCGTTCAATCCACGTCCGGTTGAACGTAAGTTGTGAGTCGAGCTCTCACCGTAGCCAAGGTTGTTCAACGAGTCTTGCACCGCCTTCAGAGTGTTCTCATATCCGTGCTCAGGGTGATAGATCTTGGATGCTGTCATCAACCACTCAGCATTCTCATCCACAGCTGCTCCACTTCATCATTTGCGCACTCACTGACGAACACTTCCTCTCGCGGAATGCCGCTCTGGCGGATCGCGTCTCCCACCTGGCGCTCGTTCTTGTAGTATCGCGCCGAGTCAATGTGCCTGTTCGCCGCGGTACACACTGAGCCAGGTCAGCCTCGACAGATAGGCGCGAACATACCTGTATCCGTACTTGAGCGCGGCGAGGCAGGCGGGCGCGCACTCGTCGTTTTCGAAGACGCCCAAGCCCAAGACCGGCATTTCATACCCTGTAATGAGGGGATTAACATGCTATTCGAGACACTCTCGCCTTTCGATAGTCTGCTCGCGGCTCCGCAAAACGCAAAATTCACTACGCGGGATATGAAGCCGCGCGTATTCCGCGAACGCGGTCCCGTGACCGCGTCGCCAACGACAGGATCGAAGACATTGATGACGTACCTGAAGAGAGCCGGACGGTGGATGACGGAGAGGATGCTTTCACAGACATTGTGATGACGCAGGTCGCGCAGAGTGGCCTGCGGTAGTCGCTAGCTAGTAACTGAATGGGCCTTAGTTGGAGGACTTAGCTCGGAACTGGACAGGTATATATACCCTCCCAGTGGGTGGCTGAGTCAGTAGATGCGCCCAGAAGATAACGGCGCCACATGCCCTCTTCTGATCTCTGGGGTCTGCGTGGTCTGAGCTCACCCGCGCGTAGGCTGGAAAGCTAATATTCTATACTTCCTGGTCCTACGTCGCACGTACATCTCCAGTGCCTACGGACTAAAGTCCACATCTACGGCGCATCGACGGGGTTCCACGTGATGGCACCATCCTTGCCTCGGTCCAGGGCATCGAGAGCCTTCATATCCTCTTCGCTGATTTCGAAGTCGAAAACGTCTGCGTTCGTGATGACACGCGAAGGTTGCGCCGACTTTGGTAGAGGAACGAAACTGTCAGGCGCAAAATGTCAGATATGGGCCATATCGAAGCTTAGGATGCGATGACTTACCCCCGCTGAAGCGACCAACGAACGAGGAGCTGTGCCGGGTCCTTGTTGTACTGCCATATCACCAATGTTAGCCTCTAGCGATCGTAGATCAGTCCGTGAAAGAGGCTGACCTTCTTCGCGATGTCCACGATCTTGTCGTTCCACTTGCCCCGAATGAGTGGGGAATACGCTTCCACGACAATGTCGTGCTTGTGACAGTATTCCACAATCTCCTTCTGTTGGCAGAAGGGGTGCAACTACATGAAAATGTGAGCATGTCTACCGCATGCACATATTAGGGGATCCCGGGTGGTACATACCTCGACTTGATTGACTGAGGGCGTCTCAAGCCCGGCTTCGCGGATTTCCTCTAGATGCTTCGGGCCGCTAAAGGTCGCATGCGCCGACGTTAGTTTCTCCATCCAACTTCCGCAGATAAAGCAGTCGATACGTACTAGTTCGACACGCCGATTGACCGAACCTTGCCCTGCTTCTTCGCCTCAATAAGGGCTTTCCACGTCTGCAGACGACGTTCCTTGTCCGAGAGCGGCGAGTGAATGAGCATCAAATCGATGTAGTCTACGATGAGTGCATGAGTCCGGATCGTCAGCAAGGCACGAACGCCTGATGATAGTACCATGTATACGCTCACCGAAGCCGAACTTCTTCAGGGAGTCATCGACTGCGGCCAGGGTGGAATCGTACCCATGCTCAGGGTTGTTAATCTTGGAGGCTGTCGTCGCGTGAGCTCTGCTATCGCACGAGCAGACGAAGAGGTGCACGTACTGACAAACACGTCCCCGCGGGGAATACCGCTTTCCCTCACTGCATGTCCTACTTGTTCCTCGTTCTTGTACATGCGCGCGGAGTCGATGTGCCTGTATATCGTTTCGGACCACAGTCGGCCAACGATCATTAAAGAGAGCGTACCTATAACCATGTTTGAGCGCGGCGATGCAGGCAGGACTGCAATCGCTGTTCTGATAGACACCCAAGCCTACGACTGGAATGTCATATCCTGCGCATATATGCGCGTCAGATACGACGAATCTGTATCTCCACGACTTTGCATGCGTACCGGAAGAAAGCTTGACAGAGCTGCTGATGGTGAATGTAAGTCTCGACATGGTGCGCGTCGATGTGTGAGACTGGAGAGGACGTGGGTGAAGAACGCGACCGAATCGCGGCTCTATATATGCTCCCCATGGCCTGGGACGACATCGCGCCGCCAGTTGCCGTCGCTCACGCTCATGTTCTTCTATATCGAACGCTACGCTCAGTCAGCACAGCCGCACGAAAGACAATGACGACATTGACATTCGCCCTCAAGACTCCCCTATCTGATCTTATCGCGATACTGAGCACGCACACTCGCAGGGATACAGAAGTTAGCTCATGGGGAACTTCGCATATACTCTTACAATCGTAGCAACACAAAACGATCTCCGTCTAGCTCCTCCAGACCTTGACCGTCCCGTCCGCGCTCCCAGTGATCAACTCGCCTGCCTCAATCGGATGATGTTCAATCCAGGTCACCACCTTCTCGTGGACCTTCGGTGGGGGATTGGGTTGCAATGGTGCGGCCTGCATACAGGAATAGTGGGCGGTTAGAGCAAGCCTGAGCAAGACGCGAAGAGACGAGAGACGCACGTCGACCAGATCCCATGCCCACACCTTCCCGTCCTCGTCTCCGCATACAACGCTCGCCTCTCCGTGCTCGAAACACGCACGGATACGGTACGACGAACTCGCGTGGCCGGTGAAGTCGTTGAGCATCTTGCCCGTCGACATGTCCATGAGGCGCACATGCCCGTCGATAGTCGTCGCGAGGTACGTCTGGTTGTCTTGCGAGGGAACGACTGCCGTGACGGGATCTGTGGCAGAAAACGCGTGAGGGTCGTGTATAACGAGCAATTGATGGAAACGTACGCCCAAGGAAGTCTGTGCGCAGCTCGCCCATACGCAGGTCGTAGGTGCGAACATGGCCATCTACAGACCCGGTAGTAATGTAGGACCGCCCGACATGGATAGCTTGCACAGAGTCTCGTGCGTCTTCCAACACTTGAATAGGTTGCCTATTCTGCGACCTGCACGATTATATGCCCATCAACATCACGGACCCCTGGAGTTTACAATGTCGGCACTCACTTGAGGTCCCACAACCTAACCGTCGAGTCGTACGAGCCTCGAGTGAACTAAGCATCTCAGGCACTCCCTTCTTGTTAGCCGACACAGGAGACTCACCACTCGCGAGGACAGTCGCGTCCTCGTTGAACTCGACCGCGAAGATCTTGCCCATATGCCCCGGTATGCGCCGAATCGTCTGCCCCGTCATCACATCCCACAGGAACACCTGCCGGTCTCCGCCAGACGACGCGAAGCGGCTGTTGTCGTGCGCGCTATGACATTCCGCCCTCGGGTGAACTCTCGCGCCAGGAGAAGGGGCCATATTGCATTCACTCACACCGTAAGCGAAAGCACTTCATAGCCGTGGGCGGAGTACGACTTGATCTCCGTGCCCAAGTCTGGGTTCCACAGACGGACAGTGCGGTCCTGTCCACCAGAGAGCACGTATTTCGCGGTGCCTTTCGCGTATCGCGCAACATGAACAGGGCCTTTGTGGTTCGCAAGGGTCTTGTGTAGCTTTCTAGGAGTTGTTGTCGGACCTCGTGAAGGCGCCATAGCGGAGCAACGAGCCACGAGAGTGGGCTAAGAGGGTAGGTACTGGCGGTGGTCGAGACAGAGTCGAGCCAGCGCCTATGACGTCCCTCCCTTACGGGCGCTTGAGAAGTAACTTCGTCCTTTCGCTGAACGTCCACGATGTCCTCATACTCGCGGTGCACTTCAAGCTTCGCTTTTCCGATGGCACGATGGCAAGGGATCCGGCAGAATACTCTGCGCCGTCTGAATCATACTATGAGAATTAGGGTCTATGAGCTCTCCTCTCGCTACTCCGATCGTGGCAACCGTCCGGATATGTCCTCCGGCTTCTGAGTTCTCAGTTACTCAGCAAGCTCGTCAGCAAGTGCACCACCTGATAGAGGAGCTCAGTAACTCGTGCGCTCCAACTCGCACAGTCTGCACACACATATATTGTTGGGGCACTTTCACGAACGGCCAACGTAAACCAGTGTACACCTGCGGTCATGTCTTCCTCACAAGCACTCAGCGGTGTCGAAGCGTTTGTCTTCGACGTCTTTGGCACTACTGTTGACTGGTACGGTAATATCACTCGCTCCCTGGCCGCCTCTGCCCCAGGAACGGACGAAGGTAAGGTTGTACGCAGGCGAAGAGAGGATCTGGAATTGGAACGATTGACCCGCATTCTTGTAGATTGGGACGCGTTCGCAAAGGAATGGCGCAAGGGCTACTTCAGACATGCGTACGTTCCCTCGATTTGTAGTCTACAGCAAACCGGTTGTCAATCCATGACAGTCGGAGTGTTGCTCAGTCGGGCGAGGGTAACACTAACATGGACATCGTGCACCGCGAGGTGAGTTGGCAGTGGTAGTCCTGTCCAGTAAATAGTCACCCCTGCTACTAGATATTAGAGTCCATGCTCGAGTCTCCGAGATGGAAGCACCTCGCTTCCGTTTGGGACGACGCCAAGAGGCACGAGCTCGTCCTTGCCTGGCACCGTTCGGATGGTGAGTTTCGTCCATCGAGCTCACCAGGACTGCTCTAAATGTACCGGTATGCACTAGGCTGGGCCGACGTTAGTCGTGGCCTGTACGCTCTGAAGAAGAAGAAGATCATCGCGGCGCTCTCGAATGGCAACATGCGCTTCCTAGTCGACGTCGTAGGTCTTCGAGGTTTATTTCACCGTCGTGTTGCCTGAGCACAGGTCCAGGCCAAACATGCAGACCTGCCTTGGGACGTCGTGCTCTCCGTCGACCTCTTCGGAACATGCAAGCCGTACGTATCATCAGTCGATAACGCATTTCAATTGCTTCTACTCACCGCAAATATGCAGTAACCCTAAGGTGTATCAAGGAGCGTTGCACTACCTCGAGCTGCCCGGGGAGAAGTGCGCCATGGTCGCCGCGCACATGTGGGACCTCGAGGCCGCGGCCAAACACGGGATGAAGACCGTGTACATCCCGCGGCCGACGGACGACAACGACGTCAGGGACAAGGTCAAAAGCAAAGCAGACGGCGGCGAGGTCGACGTGGTGGTGGAGTCGTTCGAGGAGCTCGCCGAGCTGGTGTGACACCTCGGCACGCTCCTGGAATGAGAGACCGGTAAGAATTGGAAGGCCGTATGATGCATGCAGACTAGGCACCCCTACGATTCCAGTGGCTGTCCCCGGCGTTTACTCTCCACTCATGATGGCCGATGTCATGATTCGGCGCGGGATATATCAATGATGCCTTATACTTGTGCGCTTGTGCGTGCCTCCCAGGAACACCGTCCTCACACTGCGGCTGTGGTGCTGCTGCATATCGGCATGGCAAGCTATCGGTTGGGGTATGTCCTCGCCACTATGTCAACTGACCCCTCCCGCCCCATGCAGGTCCACTCTACTTCGGCGATGCCGCGACGTACCTGGCCGTCATACACCAATGCAGTGTTCCAGCCCTACCGAGATATATGTACAAGCTTACTGTTGCATCCTTCATAGCCCTATTACCCCTCCTCCCGACTTGAAGCCTCACGCGATGCCACACTTGCCAAGTACGAAGAAATCGACCATACCGGTTGGAAATCCCGCTACCTTCGACCCCAGCCCCGGCATCGTCGTAGGCATCGTATTCGGCATCCTCGTGTTCATCGCCGCCGTCGCGATCTGCATGGTCGTCGCCCGCCGCGCAAGCATGAACCGGGCGTACGCATCCGACTCGCCGTACTCCGCCACCGCCGGTCACATAGCGAGCCGTCGCCATCGGCTTCATGTCAGTGCGGGTTGTGGTCGGTACCTCTGGATGAGCTAACTCGGTATTCGGTTCTTCATACAGAATCAGATGCATACCAATCATCTGGCACAGACGAACATGATGGCCATGCAAAACAACATGATGGCAAACAACAACGCCATAGCGCTCAACACAGTTGGAACCTAGGACGGACGGTAGACGGAGAGGCGAAGTCAATATTGTTGGGTACGGGGAAATTTGAATCGACGCGGAAGAAGAAATGCAGTCGTTTGCATAGTTGTCCATGTCCACGCGCGAAATGCTTGGATGCTAGGGACATTGTGGTGAGTCTGTTATCATGACATAGCGCTACGCTTTCCTGCACACTGACAGCCAGCGGGCCGTGGCGCCTGGCATTCAACGTCCGCAGGTCTAGGCTGTTCCGGTCACCATCGGACTACGGAGCGCGGTCCTCATTGCAATGCATCTCGCCTCCACGGCACAGGCTTCCAGGCGTCACGGTTGTCCCGCCCTTGAGTGAGGGAGTACCACATCCATGAAGCAGTGGCTACGTGCCGCTGCAGTAAACTTTCACTCTGAAGCACAGTACTTTGACCTTGCGATATATGGCGTCCCCGCCCACTCTCTGTGTGCCCAACGAGCCACACTCACTCGATGCCTACTTACAAAAACAACACCTCAACCACGTCCAAGGCAAACCTCGCTCTCGCTTTGGGCGTCTTCTTTGGCTTCACCGCCATCTGCATCGCCCTCCTCCTCTGCTGCTGGGTTTCGACTTACCGGAGGGAGCGTGGTGCAGTAGGGGGGAGCGCTTCGAGCGAACGGTTACATCACAACAGTCAACTACAAGCCGGTCGGTACTCCCTCGTCCGAGTCGTAGATGAAAATATAGACGGCGCGTGCTCACACCTCGGTATATAGGGCCCGCTTGACCACAGCGCTGGGGCTGTTCCAACCACGGATATAGAGGCTATACAGGTTCCAGCAATGGCGCACCACGTACCTGCCAGTAGTATGGGCGATTGCGGGGTGGGGGAAGGCCACCATTGCCATTGAATCTCACACTCGGTTCCTCTCTGGTAGCGTGAAAACGTGGAGTGGGCTTACTATATATAGCACCGGCATCCTTCATAGTTTCGTCGCAACCGCCGGGCTGAGTACCCTCGTTCCAAGTCGGTGGTAACGCTCTGACTGGACAGGGGCCCTTCGGTCCCGTCCGATGACCTGAAAGATGTCTCAGCACGATACGTAACCGCTGATGCGGATCACATATAAGCTCTTCCAAAGTGGACTTGACCCTCTGCACAACCCAGTCTTGAACCGACCACGAAGAGCCATGGACGCCGCGCTGTACAAAACCGTGAACGTGTCGCGCGGCTTCACCTACCGCTACTGGTACTCGCCAGCAGCAGAAGGAAAGCCAACGCTCCTTCTCCTCCACGGTTTCCCCTCCAGCTCGTTCGACTGGCACAGGCAGGTCGAATACTTCCGGCCGAAAGGATACGGCCTCGTCGTCCCAGACCTCCTCGGAGCCGGAGGCACAGCCACACCGACAGACCCGGAGGCGTTCCGCATGGCGCTCATTGCGCGCGACATCGTCGACATTCTCGATGCTGAACACCTCAGCAAAGTGGTCGGCATAGGGCACGACTGGTGAGCGTGAGTACGACCTGTGTCATCACCGGTAACTGACTGGAGTGGCATACAGGGGCTCGGTGGTGCTTGCGCGCCTGGCGAACTTGTACGACGACCGGTTCCTCGCATACGCCTGGAACGCGGTTCCGTATGGCCCGCCACGGCCGCAGCCCGTAAACTTCGACGCCGTTCTCGCGCACTTCGAGGCGACGACTGGAAATGCGCGTATCGGATACTGGAAATTCTTCGACGAGGATGACGCGCATGTCGTGATCGATCAGAACGTCAGTTCTTCCCCTAGTATGCCTAGCCAGTGGAAGATTACTTACTGGAGATGTATAGATCGACTCGTTCCTTCACCTGGTCTACCCTCCATATCCGGAGTTGTGGGAAGAATGGCTCAGCCCTATGAACAAGGCTAAGCAGTGGATCACGGAGAACCGCACCGCCGACAGCCCTTCGTGGCTCACTCAAGAGGTAGGTGAAACCAGCATGGCGCCGCTCCTCATCTGAGCCTGACGCATTTTCTAGGAATACAATACCTTGCGCGAGACCCTTGTGAAAACCGGCATTCGTTCCATGCTCAACTACTACAAAGCGGCGGTCAGATCGCTCAACTGCCAGGATGACCAGAGTGCGTCCCATTGCTCATCTACCATGCGTCCCGCTAACCCCCGTTCCCTGGCCGTTTGAACAGAGATTCCCGAGGAGGCCTATACGATCCGCAAGCCTGCGCTCTGGATCTCTGCCACGCGGGAAGCAGCAGGGGCCACGGCGACGCAGAAGGCGATCTTGGACAAATACGTTCCGAACAACAAAGTCGTGGAGCTCGATGTTGGGCACTGGCTTCAGCTAGAGGCGACCGACCGCGTAAATGCCGAGTGGGAGAGCTGGTTCGAGAGCCTGGGCCTATGAATCTCTGTACTCTCACGTCGGATACTGCGATAACGGTTTAGAGTCGATGCGATGCAATGCTGCGTGGAGATCTGATTGAGTGACATGGGGATGGACAACTCAGAAGAGCTGATGGGAAAGAGATGGTGTGTCATGCCACCTGTGAGTCAATCCTTGTAGCCTCGAAGTGTTCTTGCCCGCCGGACCAATCGAGCGAAGTCCTTTACTGCCATCACTCCCAAGAAGGGCATACGTCCACATGGGTTCACATCGCACAAAGGAGGATGTGGCGCTGTAAAGCCTAGGAAGCGGACGAAGAGCCTTATCTTTCACGCAACCCCAGCATACGCACAGCCTCTGCACAACGGCACCCATCGGCATGTCGTTGCACAGGTTCCGGTACAAGTACAGTACTCGTATTTGAACCAACCGAACACGAGTATCGTGTACGCGATACTGTCTGCTGACTCACTGTACTGCACGGCGGCGAAGGCGCAGCCCATGAGGCTCGAGCGGGATATAAGCCAGTCGTTCCTGGATGTGGGATCCTGCTGAAGGTCTAGTCAATTGCTCGCTCAACCTCGGGCAAGTAGAATGCCTACTATCGTACCAGCACCCGTCGGGGTCTCTCCCGGGTTCGAAGATCCGAGTCCTCCGCAACCTGACATCAACTTTGGTCTCATTTTCGGCTTGGTCTTCGGACTGTTCGCCGTCCTCGCGATATGCGTCGCCATTACGCGGTGTTGGTACATGGGCAGGGTATACTCCCTCTTCGCGCGCGGAGCCACGCCAAGGCCCCATCACGCTACAACGCACCACATACACCACCATGTCAGTAGTATTAGCCAGTGAGCCATGCTGCGACAGGGTTACCAGTAGCGGAGTCGCACTAACGACCACCGTGCAGAGCCATATGGCACACAATCAGGCCGCCGCACAGGCCAACATGGTAGCGATGCAGACGATGAATAACAATATAATGACGGGTACCACTGCCACTACGTAGCTTCCTTCGTGCCTCTGTGCGGATAGTTGAGCATGGCAATGACATGGCGTTGACAGAGCGACTTGACCTTACCAATGCAATGGCGCCCTCAGCGCTGAGTCTGGTGACCCCCGGAGGGAACTTGCTCGCTCGTCTATGCGTTCCACAGACTTCGTCCTCTTCTTAGCGTACTGAGCAACGGTAGGATATACTGACTCACCTTAATACCGACATCTTTACCGTTGCACGATTCCCGCACACACAGACGCGAAAAAGAGGGGTCCGTGCACCTCGGCTCGAAGGGGGGCGGTAGTACTGGGTCGGCCTGCGACTCGTCGTCCTCGCCACGGGTATCGGGTTGCAACCTCGCAAGGGCGGACAAATGGCTCGCGTCGACGCCTAAGATACGGAGCAATACAATCAGCGGATTGAGCGCGCGTTCTTCCACGCAGCAGGACGTACCAGGGGTTGCGGGAATCTCGTCCCAGTAGACGCCGCTGTCGAGTATGTGCGAAACGTCCACGACATCCATCTCACAGTCGTCTTCGGCTTCTTCCGGTATAGACAAGGCGGAGGCGGTCTCCGTAGGGTCCAGAGGCAGAATTGATACCCCCGAGGACGGTTCTCCAACGGGATCTCCAGGCGATGGATCGCCAATAGCGGCAACTGTATCTGGAACTATGAACAGCAGCATAAACACCTGCATATCCGAAACACTGTCTGTCGAGAGTAGCCCACCTCCGGGCGTCTTCCTTTGGAGGGTATACTCCTTCTTGCATACCTCAACTAGTTCCGTGAGCGTTTTCAGGGCCTGTCGCACCGTCTGGGAACTCGTTCCACCACGCTCTCTCGAGGCACATCCGTGTGATAGGCAGTCTACCGCTTGTTGAAGCGCAGTGATACACAAGGACACCTCCTCTTGCACGATAGAGTGTAAGTTCTCCGATCTCTGGAGCGTCCGGATGATTGCAGGGAGGGAGGAGCCACGCAGTGCCCAAAGGACGTTCTCTTGCCTGGACGGGCTCTGGCGCCATGCGGGGCATACCAAGAAGCATCGGAAGCCGTTGAGCATAGTGACAACCCGCTGCTCGAAGGGGAGGAGGGGCTCGCTCATGGATGTCCGATGACGGAGGAGGTACAACACTACGCATTCGATACCCGTGAGGTAGTGGCTGATGGCAGTGGACTTATCTAGATTCACGAGCTCTTCGAGCCGTCCTACTTTGGTGGGGAAGGCGGCCTCGACTGGTCGGCCGGGCCGTCAGTACGCCTGCACTTGCATTTGCTCGAAATGAACGAGGGACCTACCCTCCGTGAGCACCGCGCGCCCGAAGGTGATACTCGTCTCTCGGCCGATCTCCGTCTGCCGGAGGTAGCACAACATGTGCTCGAAGGCCTCCCGGGCCGCGATGCCTCGAGAAGCCAGGTTCGCCATCGCGAGTACGAATAACAGCCCGAGGTTCGACCTGGCCGCGGTCAACCTGTTCACAGGCATCGTTGAAAGCACCTTCGTTATCGCACCAGGGCGGGGCTCCTTCACAATCAGCGAGAGCACGACGAGCACGAACGGCATCGCCGGCCTCCAGGCGGCCCAACTGGCCCTCTTCAGCCTTGCCACGATGCCCATCAGGAGCTCGCCGTACTGCACCGACATCCTCTCCGACAGTGCATTCATGCCAGACAAACAGGGCACGACCGTGGACGTTAGGACGGCGGTGTCCGAGATGATCGTGTATGTCGTGAGTGCCACCGCTTGCTCGAGGTCGTCATGGCGCGCCTCCACGTCGGGCTTCTCGCGCGCCTGCCAGCTGCGAAAGTATGGCACGTCCTCGAGCCGTCGTAAAGCGGAGCGTATCGCATATCGGAGGCTTCCTGTGTCGTACAGCCCGGATTCTGAGCTACGCTCGAACGCGTTGAGCAGCTGGACAGCTAGCTTGGTCAGGGCCTGGGCAGAGATGCACATGCTGAGCGCCTGGGGCGACTGGTAGCAACAGTCTGGGTAGTACACCGGCAGGAGGGTCGTCGCCGCAGTGAACAGAAGGACGCCTCCGACCAGTACGCTGACCACCACTGCGACAGACGTGTGGAGGCTGTACAAAAGGATGAGCAGTCCGGCGAAGAAGAGCGCTAGCGCGACCTGCAGGAGGAGAGGAAGCGCCGCGAGGATTCCCGGAACGCGCCACTTGAGCAGGCTGTCATACCTGTATTGCCTCAAGCGGGCCATGTCGGACGAGCTGCCGGACAGACCTTGACCAGATTGGTAGAGCCACTGTTTGACCACGACGGCGATGGACCCGGCTGAGAGAGTACACGCCAGCGACGAGAACCAGAGCATGTTCATCCACACTGCATATGATGGCGCGGCGAAGAGCGTCGGATCGGGAGGCGCGAAAGCTGTGCGGACAGAGTTGACGGAGCTGGCGTTAGCTGTCTGGCTTTCCAGCTGCGCGGAGATGTGGACTAGCGCGAGGACGATGGTGTCGGTGTTATCCGGCTGCAGAAGCAGGTACGACTGTACGTTGAAAGCAGTGAGGGCAGCTGAGAACAAACCCGCCTACGGGGGTGCAACGCTCAGCGTAGAAGAGAGGCCCCGGCATCGAGAACCTACGAAAACCAGGAGCGTATCAAGCTCCGCATTCCACCTCTTCAATCGTTCATCATAATGATGTTCAAGTGTGGCTGCGCAAAACTTCCAGGCTTCTTCGCGCTTCTGGTTCGAGGAGAGACATCCTGCCAACCCGCTAGGACCTGAGGGCTACACGTCGTCAATAAACCAGATCGATACGACCCGTATATCGCAGGACCTACGTGCATGGTGGTCATGATCAACGGGGACGCGGATGGACGGACGTCTTCTGCTGTGGACCTTGCAGCCATCGGGCGGTGTGAACTCTAGTTTCCCCCGACTGCGCCACGTTGAACGCCGGCCAGGCAATTGAAGGCGCATTCCTGTGCCGGCCAAATCAGATAAGGAATGACATATAGACGGAGTGCCAATGCGATGTACTCAGGTACCGCCTACGAACCGAAGCTCACAGCATATCTGCTTTGGGTGGCGCCGACACCGCTGGAAGTGTGGGTGGCGGATCTGCCGAGTTACCACACCGAATAGAACGCCTAGTGCTGTGTAGTCCGTGCGTGTGCATCGACCCCCTTATACCTTCGACAGGTTCGAATGCGAGGTAGTGCACAGACCGACTATCACATGATTGCGCTTGATCCACCGGGAAATACGGGATTCAAAGACCGAAGAGGACGACTTCACTTTGCCGTGTATTCTCTAGAAGTATAACCTGGGCAATCTCCGTTGTCGGGAATGCTACCAGAGCACGAGGGGTGTGCATCCACCTGATCGCCTACATGAGAAGATTAATCAGCGTAATCCGCCAAGGAAGAGCCCGCCTCGAGCTCGCGTGTGCATATATACCGACCCCAACCTGAGTACTCCTCACACGCCGATACCGATCATGGACGCGGCTCTGTACAAGGACGCGAAAGTCTCGCGCGGCTTCACCTACCACTACTTCTACTCCCCGGCGGCGGAAGGGAAGCCAACCCTACTCCTCTTGCATGGCTTTCCCTCCAGCTCGTTCGACTGGCACAGGCAGGTCGAGTACTTCCGTCCGAAGGGGTACGGCCTCCTTGTCCCTGACCTGCTCGGGGCTGGGGCCACATCTAAGCCAGTAGAGCCAGAAGCCTTCCGCCTCGCGCTGATCGCGCGGGACGTCGTCGACCTGCTCGATGCCGAGCGCCTCGCCAAGGTCGTCGGGATCGCGCATGACTGGTATGAACATCGTGCTGCGCTACTGAGCGACTAACCCGGTGCTGATGTATGCGCCTTCGCAGGGGTTCGCTTGTGCTCGCGCGCCTCGCGAACCTGTACGACGACCGTTTCCACGCATACATTTGGAACGCGGTGCCGTACGCCCCGCCCCGGCCGCAGCCACTTGACATCGACACCATCATCGCGCACCTCCAGGCGACTACGGGCGACCCGCGCTTCGGCTACTGGAAGTTCTTCAACGAGGACGATGCGCACGTCGTGATCGAGCAGAACGTGAGATCTGCGCTGAGTTTATTCGCACAACAGAGCATGCTCACCAGATTCACGCTTAACATCAGATCGACTCTTTCGTCCACTTGGTGTATCCTCCCCGCCCAGAGTTGTGGAACGAGTGGCTTACCCCAGTTGGAAAGTTGAAGCAATGGGTGACAGAGAATCGGACGGCCGAGAAACCCTCATGGCTGACGCAGGAGGTAAGTGCTACTATCGAGATGTTGTTGCCCATTCTGACGCTGTCGGTTTCTCAAGGAATACAAGGTTCTACGCGAGACCCTCGCGAAGAGCGGCATCAGGTCTGCTCTGAACTACTACAAAGCCTCCGTGAGAGCAATCCACGCTCAAGACGACCAGAGTACGTACTGCCACTCCAACTGCGTGCACTCGATTCCTCTGACCAGCACGGGTACTCGGACAGAAATCCCGGAGGAGGCATGGACGATTCGCAAGCCCGTGCTGTGGATCGCTACCACACGGGACGCGGCAGGAGCGCCCGCTATGCACAAGGCAGTGATGGAGAAGTACGTCCCACAGGCGAAGGTGGTCGAGCTCAACGTCGGCCACTGGCTCCAGTTCGAAGCGACTGAACGGGTGAACACCGAGTGGGAGAGCTGGATCAACAATCTGGGTCTGTAAAGCCAGCGCGGTTTTGTTGAATAAACGTACCGCTGAACAGGAACTTAGCGTGTGCCCGCACTTGGAGACGAAGTGCTTTTTGACTAGGGAACCTCTGACCCTACTGCTCTAGAAAAGAAGCAACTCGGAGGCCGCTACTCTGTGTCCAGATGAAACATATATTGGAGGCCCATGCGACAGAATCTAACAATAGGTTGCGAGAAAGGGCCATTCAAGAGTGCTCGGTAGCTTGACGAATCGCGAACGCTGATGCACGCGCGGAGGGTGCGGACAGCCTCGAGGGATTTCCAGACTAGTCGATTCATTGTTCGAGCCACAAGGCATACTGTAATCGTAGTAGCCGCGAGGCGTAGTTCCGGCGTGTAGAAGCGGACATGTCAAGCAGCGAAAACCGATGAGACAGCGACAAGAGAGCGCAGGACGACGTGCAGACCGTCGCCGTCGTCGTCCGCGCTGTGCTGTTCGGCGGGCCGGGCGCGCCGGCGGGATCGGGGAGAATGACGTCGCGCGCGTGAGCCAATCAGGAGCCGCGAACGGTCTCGACCACCGCCCGCAGCGCACGCCACCGACGTCGGGGTTGGCCGGGGAGCCGCCTTGATAAGCCGCTGCAGCACAGCTCGCCTCTCTCCTCCCAACCACCACCTTCATCGTTCTCTTCATTCTCTACGACCACATTCATGTATGTCGAGCACAATCCCTGTTCGCTGCGTGTGCTGACTCGCCCACAGCATGCAGATCTTCGTGAAGACCCTCACCGGCAAGACCATCACGCTCGAGGTCGAGTCCTCGGATACCATCGACAACGTCAAGGCCAAGATCCAGGACAAGGAAGGCATCCCTCCCGACCAGCAGCGTCTCATCTTCGCCGGGAAGCAGCTTGAGGACGGGCGCACCCTCTCTGACTACAACATTCAGAAGGAGTCTACCCTGCACCTCGGTACGTATCCACACACCTTCGCCACTCGGTCCTTGGTCTGACAATCGTACCAGTCCTCCGTCTTCGCGGAGGTATGCAGATCTTTGTCAAGACCTTGACCGGCAAGACCATCACCCTCGAGGTCGAGTCGTCCGACACCATCGACAACGTCAAGGCGAAGATCCAAGACAAGGAGGGCATTCCTCCGGATCAGCAGCGCCTGATCTTTGCGGGCAAGCAGTTGGAGGATGGCCGCACCCTCTCCGATTACAACATCCAGAAGGAGAGCACCCTCCATCTCGGTGAGTATATGCGCCGCTCTCGCTATAAGTTCGATCTAACCTGCCGGTCACAGTCCTCCGCCTGCGTGGTGGTATGCAGATCTTCGTCAAGACGTTGACGGGGAAGACGATCACTCTCGAGGTTGAGTCGTCGGACACGATCGACAATGTCAAGGCGAAGATCCAGGACAAGGAGGGCATCCCGCCCGACCAGCAGCGCCTCATCTTCGCTGGCAAGCAGCTTGAGGACGGCCGTACCCTCTCGGATTACAACATCCAGAAGGAGTCGACGCTGCACCTTGTCCTCCGTCTCCGCGGCGGCATGCAGATCTTCGTCAAGACGCTCACGGGCAAGACGATCACGTTGGAGGTTGAGTCCTCGGACACGATTGATAACGTGAAGGCGAAGATCCAGGACAAGGAGGGTATCCCTCCTGACCAGCAGCGCCTCATCTTCGCCGGCAAGCAGCTCGAGGACGGCCGCACGCTGTCGGACTACAACATCCAGAAGGAGAGCACCCTTCACCTCGTCCTTCGCCTCCGTGGTGGCCTCTGAGTGTCGGGTGGTGTCTGTCTGTCGGACCTCTTATCATTCGTTGACGTCGTTTTGGATTTGGATGTATCATTGTATCAGTAATGTCATTACGTTGGATGGTGAATGCTGCGTTTAGTTCGGTCTGCCTCAAGGTCCTTCGATAGCCCAAGTGACCCGACCCGTTCTTGCATCGGTCATAGGCTTAGTAACAGCTTGGAGGACATGGGGCTCTGCAAGCCGTGAACGATTGTTATTGCCTCCCAATGGCTGAGGATCATCCGACCTAACCAAGTACGCTTTCGTTGTTCACCTGGTCGCTGTCCATTAGCAAGAAGTCTGCAGGTTGAATGTAGCCTCTCGTAGCACTCCCGGCCGGCCTCGCACTCCTTGGGCTGCCACATTCAATACGTCGAACTCATTGTGTACCTTACTTCAAGGTGCTATGTTTCCACTATCCTGCTGTGTCCCTCGGCGTGCCCTCACAGTGCACTGCCCACAGTGATTGTACAAGGTCGACATCGTTCCTCGCCATTCCTCGTCGTCGAAGGCAGGGCTGGAATCTGGCATGGCAAGCCCATTCGATCACAAAGCACACCTTCTTCCCTGGCGACCAGTGAAATTCCACAATGCCTTTGCAGGGAATGTACAACACTAGACCGGTGAGCATTCCTGACCCTGTGAGCCGATCGTTTCATAGTCGTAGCGCTGCTAGAGGACTTAGGGTGCAGAGACGGGGATAGAACGTTTGAACCTTCCCCCGTGCTCTCTCTCCTGACGGCGACCAACTCGTGCGGCCTGAACGATCGAGCGATGACCACGTTCGCAACCCTCCGCGCCTTGCACAACCTCATCGGCGACGCGCTCGCGGATATCGAGGCAGTATATCGCACTCCGCCTGGTGGAGGTGGCCCGCTCGATTATCCCTCGCTCGACGTTCCCTTCTACAAGGGCGCCCAAGATGCAACATTGGAACGAGCGAAGGCTGAAAAGTTGACGACCGAACCTGCGGTTGTGACCGCGGCGGACAGAATCGTGGCAGCGTGCGGACAGATCGCGGCGACGCTGCACAAGCCGTACTTCCAGCTCTGCGAGGGACATATGGCTGTGAGTAACTGTCCGACTGATTGCGGTGGTTGCGCTGCTCACACATATGGAACCCACAGACAGTGATCACGTCGTGTGTGGGCTTCGTTGAAGCGTCTCATACCGTTGAGATTCTCCGAGCGGCTGGTCCGGAGGGCCTGCATACGACAGAGATCGCGAGCAGGATCGACGATCTCCGGCGTGCGGTAGATCCAAATGTGGCTCCCCTCGACTCAGGAAAGCTTGGTGAGGCACTTCCAAACGCTCTCCAGCTTTTGACTGATGGTTGTGATGCGAAGGTCATATCCTGCGGCTACTCGCCACCCACCATTGGTTCCGTGAAGTCAAACCAGACGTCTTTGCCAACAACCGCCTTTCAGCAATCATGGATTCGGGCAAGACCGTGGACGAGCTCCGTGCAGCGTGCGTGCAGCTCTTCCGGGTAACGGGACATTGTTGACTCTTCCATAGTCCCGAGAAGAAGTACGATGGTACGGACGGCGTAGCTGCCCATGTTGCCATGAAGTAAGAGACGATGGTAAAATTTTGGACGGGCCGCGTTAAACTAGCTTAGGTCGGATGAATTCGCAAAGGCTGCGACATCCCTAATCGACCAACTCCTGCCCGAGAGGCCCCGCTCAGTCGCTACCCGAAAGCTGCTCCATGACGCGTCCGGCAGTTCTGACGTGTCGCCGGAGAGCTACAAGACCGCATTCAACCTCGCTCTCCGCACACCGCTTGGCTACTTCCAATGGCTCGAGCTCCCGGAAAATGAGATGCGACTTACAAACTTCGGCCGCGCGATGACCGCGGTGCGCGCATGGGAGGTCGCGGAGAATATCCTTGATGGTCAGCTTCTGTTCGGTGA
The DNA here is from genome assembly GCA_022606195.1 of Trametes polyzona. NCBI lineage: Eukaryota > Fungi > Basidiomycota > Agaricomycetes > Polyporales > Polyporaceae > Trametes > Trametes polyzona. Next base: position 1,736,609 of record JABYQF010000007.1, on the reverse strand, counting down.
TAGTGCGACGGGTACACTGCCTGATCACCAGGGCCACTGGATTCGCAGCTTACCCATGGAAGGACCTCCCATCAGGTTCTGTCGTCGTGGATGTCGGCGGCGGAATCGGCTCGACGTCGATGGTTCTCGCGGAGGCCTTTCCCAACCTCCGCTGTGTCGTCCAAGATAGGCCGAAGGTGATAGAGGTCGCACCCTCGGTTTGCATGACCACATCCCTCTCTACATGCAGGCAATACTCATCACTCGCGTAGCTGTGGAATAAACCTGTACACACGGCTCTCATGGTCGCCGGCCGGGTCTCGTTCATGGCGCAGGACTTCTTCGAGCCTCAGCCTACGTCGCTTAATATCCCAAAGATTGGCTCCGTATCTGCGCCCGCCGTCTATCTCATCCGCGGATGCGTTCACAACTGGCCAGATGCCGCTGTGCTCAGGTACGCGTACCCCAGTGGCATGTGGTTGTTTTGTACTTCCTGAACACTATTCAACGCTAATGTGGGCGAACCGTTCGCTAGGATGCTGAGCTATCTTCGAGATAGAGCGGCGCCGGCGACGAAGCTCCTGATCGTGGACGTCGTCCTCCCGCACGCGTGCGCGGACACCGCGGACGAGGAGCCGATCCCCGGCGCCGAGCCCACGCTCGTCCCTGCAGGCTCGCCCCTGCTCGCGAATCTCGGCAAGGCGAGCGCCAGTCTGTACATGCTCGACATTTTGGTACGCCTCCGCCCTGTCATGTTCGCGTAGTCTTGCCGTGCGCTAACGTATTAAACGGTGTGTGGACGCGTGTGGGTGCGAATAGATGATCGCTATGCTGGATGGGAAGGAACGCACGCTCCGGGAGGTGTCCGTCCTTGCGCGGCGCGCGGGATGGAAGGTGACAGGCACGACGCGCGGAGCGGGCTCCTTGTGGGGGTATACCGCGGCAGAGCCCGTCTGAGTCTCGGTAGGGCTATTATCGCCGACGGGTATGGCCTGTCTTGTACAGTATATGAATTGCTCTGTCAGTCAGACACGTCTGGTTCTTCTGGAACCTGTCCGTAATACATGAAGATTGTTTCTGAGACAAAGCGCCACGCCCAATACTGCCCATCCAAACCCGCAATGGGACGCCTGCACCCTTGCGAGTATGCTCTCGAGGACGCTCACGCCAGGTCCTGATCTGCAGCTCCGTGTCAGCATTCGCTGAACATGGATCGGACCAACAAGTACTGGGGGGCTTGCCGTACTCCAAATGATCGGCCCGGTGTACGTGATCGACTTCGGCACGCTGTGGTCTTGGGTGTTGTACGCCTGTATGCGCGCGGAGACCTTGTTCGAGACCTTGAGGCGGTCTCCGACCGGGTCTGCCGTAGGATTGTCGAGCGAGGCGGTTACGACTACTGCGACCCCCTTCAGCACGCCCACGAGCGTGACGCCGTCGCCGGAGAAGCTTGCTGTAGTCGCGGCAAACTGCTCGGCGTTGGGAATGCTGTTGAAGCGGACCACTGTCTTGCCCGTGCTGATCGGCGCCGCAGCAGAGAGTGTGGGTGGGGACGCTATAGGCGCAGTTGAGACTTTTTGAGAGGCCGATGTTAGCGTCGACGTCCGCACGAATCAGGTCATGTACAGAAAGAGAGGCTGACCATTTGTGCCTACAACCTCGAAGGCAAGCGTCTTGTACGGCAGGCCTCTGAAGGATTGGTACACCTTCAAGAAAGCATTCTCGCACTTCTGAATAGCCTGGCAACTATCGAGATTGCTATGGGCGGGCTTCAATCCGACCTCCACTGATGCACCAGAGTTGGAAACCGTCCAGTGAGGTCGGGCGCCGCGGAGGTAGCCTGCAAACTTCGCCGCGGCGGAGGCGGAATCGAACTCAACGTGGGCCCGGACTAAGGAGGTGCCAGACACTGGAGTGGCGCCGAGCGGCGCCGTAGGGACCGGTCCCGACAGGATGCTCGTCATTTTGGCGAGGAGAGCTGGTGAGGGCTTGTTGATAGTGAAGCGGTTCGTGCGCACGTCGTATGTTCTAGATAGTGCAAGCTGGCTGTCTATGGCCCATATACCTGCGCCAGGCTGCGTCGGGTCCGCGGTGTAGGTGATAGCCCGCGTTGGAAGCTGTGTGAAGTCAACCTGCAGAAAGGTGGACCACTGTAAGTGTTCCATCAATACGAACGCGAAGCATCGAACGTACGTTGATTGAATTGCTGATTGACTGAGTGATCATCGAGCCCGTCACGCTGCTGGTGTCGAACCAGACAAGAACCTCCTCGACGGGCGTAAGATCTATCTGACCGCTCAGGAGGGGAGTAGGGGTAACGAAAATGGACGAGTATGTGCCGTTCAGGTTCTCGTTCACGCCGATGCTGATCTCTCCGTATCGGTTGTTAACATAGAAGGTGCCGGACTGGTCGGGGGCGCCTCCTGGGAGGTGCATGACGCCAGAGGAATCAAGGGTGGCGGTCAGACCTACGTGTTGGATATCGTCAGCGGATGAGTGGCGAAGGTCGTCGTGGGACGGGAACGGGGAACATACCAGGTTGGATGTTCACCACTTCGGTACTCGCCTGCACGAGGGTGCCCTCGTTGTAGTGGTTGGAACCAAATACCTGATACTGCGAGTTCCATGTAAACAGGTTGTTGTACAAGAAGCTACGGCAGTTGTCAGCACAAGACGCAGGCCAGCTGGGATGACTGGACTTACTTTCCGCCCTGCCAAACTACATTGAACGTGTTATTGACCTTCTTCGCCAGGCACAGTCGGAAGCCGCCAGCTTTGAGGGAGGCAATATCGGAGCTGTTGACCACAATGGTGAGAGAGAAACTCATGACGCTCGTATCAAAGTGCGCCGAGCGATAGTTAATGTCGTGGGTCGCGAGGAGCGATTGGGATCCAATATATACTATTTTCCCCGGAGACCCGGAAACGGTTTGTAGGTCAGGCTAGACGTCCCAGAACAGGACAGCTGCTTGGGGTGCAGCTCCTTTCAGACAGATGGTGGCTGTCTCCGCGTTCGGACATGCATACCTCGCCGGACTTTGACGGGGATGAGCCGGAGCGGGCCTACTTACGCGCTCGGGGTGTTTGTATAAATCCCGGCCCACGACATACTGCCGGCATCTGACATGCAAAGACACTACAGCCACAGAGGCCTTTGATACATGATTCATGTGATACGGAGAGGTCGATGTAGCTGCTGTGCTTACTAGTGCTCACGAGCATCCATCTTGAGTGCGGGGACATCATAGAAACCTTGAGGACCTGGTCAGCCGCTAGATGGAACTCATACAAACGTTGGCCTTGATGGAGGTCCATATATCGGCTAGCTCACAGCCTTATGACACCTCTCAGGGAAGAATACATGTAATACTAGCAGTAGTCGAACTTGACTGGCATGAGGGTCGATTACCAAGGCTTCAATCAATGGTTAGTACCAAGTTGCCACTAACAACACCAACCCGGCGCTTCTCGGGCGCGTACACCTCATTCCTTTACCACGATGTGCCATGCGAACTCGTGCTTGAAAGGCCTCAGAATAAATGCCTCCGCGACCACAAGTAGAAGTCAAGAGTACAAAGAGACATGGATAAATTGTGATTGCTACAGACTATCTTCCTCCAACTCGCTCACTCCTACACGGACCCCATGCCAGCGGCCAGTGGTTGGTAAGAGTACGACGCCTCTGAACGAATGCTCTGGCGGTTGATGGGGTGCGCTATTTGCATCAGGTCAGGGTCCTGCAAGGCCCTGCCGACGCAAGGATACTGTATATCTGACGTTGGCGGTCAGGCACATAATCCCGGCGGCGGTGGCGGACCTTGTCACGGGTGCTGTCCTGGAGGGCCACCACCGATCGCACCTCCAGGCCCTGGAGTCCAGGGTTCATGCTACCTTGCCGGGATCGAGCCGCGGCATGTTCATGAGTGCGTGACTGATGAGGACAGGGCGTTAACCATGCCTTTCCCTGGCGTTCACGACGCCACTCATGCTTTAGCGGAAAACCCAAGCCATAGAAGGCCTCTTGAAAGTCGAGGCCCCGAAACATCACGCCGGTTTCCAGATGCACCCAATGGCTCGCTCATGATTCTTTTGTCGTCTAGGCCGTTGAGACCTCTACGCCACTCGACGGAAGCTCCAGGTCCGCCGGTATTCTCGTGCCCCTCAGGACAACAAGACAGTCAGGAACCCAACGCATACAGTGCCGGCGTATTGATAGTGTTCAGGACTTCTTCCCGAGATACATACCCGACTCGGTGCAGGACATCGGTCAACAAGAGCTCCCGACTCGATTCGATGGGCGAACAGACGCCACCATCGCCCAACGGCGCCCGGCAGCAGCCAGCCACAGGTTAGAGGAGCTAGGCGCCGTTGGCTGTTAGGAGCGTCAAGGATGACATAGCGACAAGAAGCTATTTTTCTAGACAAATCATCGGTCACACTCACGTACAGAATCCTCTCGCAATGTTACTTGCAGACTTTCTTCGGATGCCAGAGTCTCGGACGCCCATGTCCTTCTCCGCCGAGCGCTTGCCACACAATGACTTCCACCTGTCAAACACAGGTACGCTCTCTTGTATATGTTCTACTTGTATTCTGAACAATCTCCGGCTTGTACCGGACACTTGGAAGGTGTCCGCTCCCGCTGAGGAGCTGACAGATCCGCTTAAGCGGGAGCGGGTGCTGCTGGACGTCGCAGAGCGCTCACTGATGATGTCGATCGATACCGTAATGGGAAAACGTTCGCTCGTCCAGGCCGATCGGTTTTTCCGGTCGCCAACCAAGGCTAACGCAGCGTCGGTAACCAATTACGGTGAGTTCGTCCCCGTATCTCGTTCCTGGTAGCAATGAGATCTAGGCTCAGGAAGAGGCTTTTGTCCATCCCCACACTGTTTGAACTCTCACCCGCGCCTGTGACGCCAGTTGCGGGGAAGCCGTCGTTGTTGCCATGATTCGACCGCCAGTGCCTTGTTAGATGTACACTGCAAATCGTACAATCACGGAGACTACCACCATTCAACGAGGACCTGTTGGCTGCGACCAATGCGGATGTCGCCGAGGCTGGGTAGGTGCCGTGGCGCCGCCGAGGAGACGTTCGATTTGCCTGGAATACGGGACGTCGAGACGGGCAGGGCGGCGTGCGGACAGGCCATCTTCATGATTCAGATCGGGATCGGACGTGTGGACTGGGAGCATCCGAGCATCCGCTAGCCCGCTCGGCTGACCCAGTCCCCAAGCCCGTTCAGGCCGCACGCGGAGATGGTCCTAAATTGCAGCGCGATCATGGTGGACGCGCGCGCCGGTGGCGGGTGCGCTCAAATAAGAACACTGGACGCGGAGGCCCCGCCCCGCTCTCGCTCCCCTCAGTGTCCTCATCTCTCGCCTCGCGCGTTGCATGCTTGACGTCCCGCTGCAGGCCGATATTGGTTGAAGATGGTCGCGATCCCGGAGTCTGATCTCAAGACGAGTTTGGGTGCCCTCATCCTGGGAGGGATGGTCTGCACCGGGTGCGTTCACGAGTCGATCGTTCGTTGTGGAGATGAAGCTGAGATCTTGGACAGGTTGACTGGCATCGTCGCGATGCAGACCGTCCTCTACTTCAGACTCTTCATCCGCGACCAATGGTCAACCAAAGTCCAGGTGTGTAGTTGACGCCACTTCCAGTTGCCGCTCACTGACCATGCTCTAGGTCGGAGTAGTCTTGTGAGTTCGCCACACATTGGATTTACTCTCCCTATCTCATACTCGCCATAGCATCCTGGACTTCCTGCATTCGGTGATGATTGCTGCGGCGAATTACATGTACTTTGTAACGAACTTCGGAAATTCAGACATCACGGACCGTGTATTCTGGTGAGTGGAGTCGTCGTTCGGAACAGCATGCATGACCCTCATAGCGCTGTAATAGGGCCGTCGGAGTGAGTACTGCGCTGGTCGCCTCACACACTGTCACTGACATGTTCCTGATAGATCTCGATAGCGCTCACGGTAAGAGAACGTCTTTCGATAGCCATCCTTGCCGCTATTGACGAGCTGCCCCAGGCGATTCTGACTGTGATCGTGCACCTGTGAGCATTTGTATTGGCCGATCAAGTGTGGCAACGCTGATTGAAAGGGATCAGGTTTTTTGCATTACGACTGTTCAAGTGTCAGTACCGTTCTCGGCCCGCCCACATGATACCTGCTGACTTCAACAGTGAGCAAGGGCAACTATTGGATAACAGTGCCCATCGTAAGTGTCTCCCAGTATCACCAGTTTCGCTTGACCTCGCGCTGACAAGCGATGCCTCAGGCCCTCCTCGCTGTGGCGCGCGTAGGTGGGTGAGGCAGCCCCGTCACCGCTGAACACTCTGCTGACGTCGCTGGGGAACTGTGCAGTCGCAGCGTTCGGTAGGTCGTACCGTCTTTGCACTGCCCATCGACGCTTACACATCTCTATCCCTTAGTGACGACGGTCGAGCTGTGCGTACTCAACCGTGTAATATGATGGTGTCCTGAAAGCTGACCGCCATGATTCAGGATCCGTTTGGGCAGCTTCCACGAGTTCGGCCAGCGCTTCCGAGTCAGTATTGGCGCAGTCATCCTCTTCATTCGACCCGCTTACCCTTTACCACTGCCGCAGTGGGTATTCACCCTTGGGCTCGTTCTCTCGTCGGTGGTCGACTTCTTGATCACGGGCGGCCTTTGCTACTACCTACGCAGAAACCGTACCGGTTCCGGCAGGTACGGTCCCTCGACCGTTCATACCGCAGCGGAGGCGGTGGCCGCTCACGTCTTTCCCTTCCCAGATTCGATCACATCCTCGATTCCGTCACTCTATACACTATTGAGAATGGACTATTGACCTCGTGCGTAGCGCACGCACCCGAGCGCCGGCCGAGCTGCTAATCAGATTGCACGCAGGGTGACCACGCTCGTCTCGCTCATCTTCGTGAGTACTGCCTCTCGTCTATTAAATCCGCATGCTGCATGGCCAGGCTTAGCTGACGGCGTCTCTCTCCGTCGTAGTGGCTCGTCAAGCCTCATGTCTTAATCTATCTCGGGCTGCACTTCGCCATCAGCAAGCGTGCGTACCTCGTTCCTCCCCCTCTCGCGTTCTTGGGCTGAGATCCGGGACCTTCTATCTCCTGCGCATAGTCTACGCCAACTCGTTCCTCGCATCGTACGTATCGCCTCCCTCTCCCCGCAAGCGAGATAATGTGCCTGCGATGTGCCCGCCGCGATGCTTAATTCATGCTGCACAGGATGAACGCACGCAAGATCCTGCGAGCGCAATCGCAGTCGCAATCCGGGAGTGGGCACCGACTGCCAGTGATATTTGCAAGCCGTGCCATGCGCCATTCGGTGCGTGCAGCTCTTCCATTCGCCTCCGCGCATCAGCTGACATTCGCTCGGTCCCAGAATGCGGACCAGCTGAACCTTGGCACGCGGGTGAGTACGACATCGGGAGCGGCAGGTGGGCGTGTCGCTGACAGTCGGATTGGTCCAGGTGCAGATCACTGTCGACAAGACGGTGGACTATGCCACCGACGACATCCCCGACAGCGTCTCTACAGATCAAAAGGACCGCCCAGCGTCTGCAGTCTGAAGACGTGTGGCCGCCTTCGAGCCTGAACCGAGCGGATTTTGAATGTGTGTATCGAACGAACCCTGCTGTCGCTTAGCATTACCCTTCCAATCCTTTCCGATCACCCACGAACGTCGTAAGTACTGTACTACCCCCGGAGGTTCGCATGCCCGCGAACGGTGTTGTGTGTTTGTACGTCTGCGCCTACCCCCTATCCTATACCTGCCATCGACTTCGTGCTCCGCGCCCCTCGTCCTCTCGCCCATCCAGCTGCCTTCGTCTTCTCCGGCACCCCCACCGTCATCGGAGTGCCGGGGAGGAGAACGCGAGAAGACGCGCGCCACAAGCCCGTGTCGCCCACGGTCGACAGCCACGCAGCTGCCTGCCGGCTCAAAGGCAGTCTTCACCGCGAGCCTCGTGTGCGTGCTGCGTGATAGCCAGCCCGCGATCGAGCGTGGGGGGCCCCGCTAGCGAATGACACATGAGCGAGCTCGGCGGCACTTTGTTTGCCTGTTCGCGTGCGGACGTGTCTACGAAACACCAGCGGGTGGACACAGGTGCCGTCACTGAGCCCCCAGGCGCGGGCGCGTCTGTAGACAGTAGTCTTGTCCTGAGGTCTGCGATCTATCTCCCCGGGAAGATCCTGGGCATGCGCACACAAAGGAGCGGTGGCTCTACGAGAAGGGAGGGGTTCTGGGTTGTGCGGCAGAACCGCCGGGCGACAAAGGAACCAAAGGGAAGGGAACGCACGCACCGGTGACCGTGGACCTGCTCATACGCATGCCAGGCGCCGTCCCCCTGCGTCCGGGACGCAGTGCGCGCGAGAGTGAGCGGCAACCAGGCAGAACACCTTCATAAAGGAGAGTACGGAGCGGTAGAGGCGACGGGGCCCGATCAGGGCTTATGAGGCAGCCCTCGGTGCGAGAGAGCCGCTGAAGGAGCCCATACCGGAAAGCCCTCCGTTTCCGGCACGAGGAGGCGGGGAGGCCAGGGCCCTTTGCACTCAGACGCGCCGCGCAGCTCCTGCACCCCTAACACGATCGCATGTGCACTCGCACAATCGCTCGCCTTCGCGGCCGGTCCTCCGGGGAAGTACTTATGATGCGCCTTGTGCGCGCTGGGTCGCCACACACGCACCCACATTTCTCGTACTCTCCACTCGCGCTTGCGCTCGCGTCCCCCGCTGTCTTGCCGCTTTCGGCCCTCGGCCTCTTTGCATCTATCACACTCAGTCTATCAGTTCTCGATGACGATGTTCGCATCTCCAGAGGCGGCGTACTACCAGCCCCACCTCCACTACTCACCGAAGCACTACCACGACGACCGTTCGTCGTTCTCCGGACGGGCTTCGACGTCCCACAGCTCCTCCACACACGCACACCCTTCCATGCGCCGGTCACGCACGATGGGCACGCCCCAGCGCCCCGGGTACGAGTACGAGGAGACGAACCCGTGGCCACACTCGACGAAGACGTACGCGCGGGCGCTCGAGCAGGAGTTTGCACGCATGGCAGAGGAGAACGAGGAGACCGTCCGTTGGATCCATCGCCAGCAGGCTCGCGACAGCGCTCGTGAGCAAGCCGCCTTCCGCGTCGTGGCGTCTAGCCGTAGGGGTTGGGACTCCGCCAAGGACGCGTACGTCGCGATGGAAGAGTCTGCGAGGCGGCTGCGGCGATGGCAGCGCGAGGCCGAGCTGATGCTCGAGGAGGAGATGCAGCGACTCCAGGCGTACCGGCGGGAGAGCGAGCGGCAAAGGGCGGTTCTCGAGGAACGGCGGAGGGCGAAGGAGGAGAAGGAGCGGATCCGTCGGGAGCAGGAGCGCGAGGCGCTACGCAGTCGACGGCAGGAGGCGGAGCGGGAGGCACAGAGCGAGTACGAGTCCAGGTGGGCGGAGCTCTCGAGCACCTCACAGTCGCTCGGGTTCCGCGACATCCCGTGGCCGACGTTTTCGCAGCCTCGGTCGCTGGACGACCTCACCGCCGCTCGGGTGACGCGTTTCGTCCTTTCGCCTCTACATCCCGGGGAGACGCGGCGGGACAAGGTTCGGAACGCTCTGCGCAGGTGGCATCCGGATCGGTTCGGCCGGGTGCTTGCACGGGTAGACGACGGTGACCGGGAGATGGTCGAAGAGGGCGTCGGCGTCGTGGTACGGTGTCTCAACAGCCTCCTAGAACGGGAGAGTCAGTAGATTATTTCCGCCAGGTACGCACAGCCGTTACGATATGGACCGCTTACGTTTCTGACTTTCGTCCAGTTTGACTAGACACCAATATGCTAACCGAGCACGGCCGGGACGTGAAGTTATGCAAAGTTATGCATCCTATGACATATGCAACCTATGCTGGGGAGGGGGGGGGGGGAAGCAGAGGATCGATGTACAAAACGCACGCCTTGTGAAGCGTCATAGACTGCTCGCCTTGAGTCCATTGAACGCGTCAGCTCTTGACGATCATTTTGGGTAGCAGGATGCCTATCCGGATGCAGGGCGAACATGGACTCATGAAACAAACCCGCTTCCTTGAGTTGAGCGCACCGCGCGACTGACGCCTCTGCCGTGCGCGAGTGACCTGATAGCCCGATGCGGGACGTGCGCGTTGTTGCTTGAGGACGACAAGAAATTGGATCCACCATGGTTGAATACGCAAGTACTACGTACCGTCGCACGAGGAGGGTATCATATCATCCAGTCAAGTAGTTACAACGTCGAGAAGAGCCGAAAGGAGACCCACCTCAGTGGCTGAATTTGCCACGTTTGCGACCCTTGCGGAATCTGGCGCCTACCAGCGCCGTTTGGGCGCTATGTGAAACTTCACGCTTTCCTCTGCCGCACTGCGTCTGTCTGTTGCTCTTCCCGCTGTCGTTGGGCTCCATATACATGTCTCTGACTGGTACGAGCTTTGCTCAGAAAGCTAGTAGAACCTTCGATTAGTGTATGCGTAATTCGTGCCTCCTCAGTGGTCGTCTATTCCAAATTGGCCACTTCTCGAGCTCCGAATAATGTCGGACTGTTCGTATCTTCCAGGTCTCCGCATTCCGAATACTCCCATTATCCGAACGACGTGCGCGGTCTTGCCAACGATGTCGCGCGTTTTGGTAAAATCGTGTGCAATCGGACGCGTGCCGTAGGAGGCAAAGCTGTCGCCATCATGAGACCGCCGCCACGATCACTTGACCTGCGCTCACGCCCCCCGCCGTTCTTGCCAACCTCGCCAACGCTTACACAACGCGCACGCCGGGCAAGCGGGTTCCCGGCAGTCAGGGGCCGCAGGGCGCGAAGCGGCGTCCAGCTATAAGAGGTATCCGTCTCTGTTCGTCCGACTTCATTCTTCGCCTCACGAACGGTTCGTTGGGTGGGCAGATATCTCCATCGTTCGCCCCACCACTGCCTCTCTGGACACTCGTTGGGTATAGACGCGATGGAGGCGGCTCCGGCGACCATAACAGTGACACCACTCGAAGAAAAGGTGGCGTTAGTAGAGCATGCAGCGGAAGTGCCGCAAGACTCGCAATATGCCCTCAAGTTCGTCGGCGCGGCGATAAGCAGTCAGTGCAACAGCGTTCCTTGCGATGTCACAGGTACAAGCAGCTGAAGCTATACTTGCCATAGACATGTTGTCCTCAGCGATATGCAACCCAACAGATATGTGAGTCTTTTGGTGCCCTTTTGCCAGAGGACTCTCCCGCCCACTGACTTGCTTTCTGACAGCGTGAAGGTGAGCGTCTTTGCGCAAAGGCGCCCGTGCAATAAATGAACGTATACTGTACAGGTTCGACAACAGTTACGCAGACAGAGTGCGTATCACATAGGGTCGTACATGTGCAAGCATCTGACTATTCTGTACAGCTCCCGGCGCGCGCGCGAATGCGTTCTGGTCCGTCGGAGTGGAGATGGCTCGTAACGAGGGCATCAAGAGCCTCATGGGCGGCCTCTCAGCGAGCATGCTCCGCGAGGTCGTCTACTCAGGGATACGTATGGGCACATACGAGTATTTCAAGGACACGTTCGTACTCCCTTCTGTATACTCAATGCGGACAGTAAGCTCTAAGAGTTTGTGATGTACAGGCTACACGAGGTATCCAAGGGCGCGTTGACGCGCGAAGGCCTCGCATTGAAGATCGGAGCTGCTACGATCGCTGCCACAATTGGCAGCGCGTTGGCTAACCCGGCAGACCTGGTCAAGGGTAAGTTCCGTACTTCGGATAGCGCGTTGATACGAGCCACTGACGTCTCCCGTACGTCAGTCCGTATGCAGGCGTATTACCCAGAGGGGAGTCCATATCGGAACATGCGACACGCGTTCGCGTCAATATACCGAGAAGGCGCGAGCCTTGCCGTAGCGAGGGGCGCTTCTTCGGTTTCCGGCGGTATTGGGGCGTTGTATCGCGGTGTTGAGGCGACGACGATTCGCGGGATCGTCCTCTCGGCGACGCAGATATGCTCGTACGACCAGATCAAGCAGACGCTGAAGAAGCGAGGCATCATGCAGGAAGGCGTGCCTCTGCACCTCGTCGCGAGTACATTCGCCGGGTTCGTATTGTCTACCCCTTTCATCGCCACAATCCACGAGCATTGCTCACCGAGTAATGCAGTTTGTTCTGCTCGATAACCTCGAATCCAGTTGGTATGTGCCCCTCATCCTACGCCTTTTCGATTACTGACATTACCTCTTGCTAGATGTCGTGAAGGTTCGACTGATGAACGACAAGAAACACGAGTACAAGGGTGCGTTGGACTGCATAAAGCAGGTGCTCGCGCGCGAGGGGCCGTTTGGGTTCTACAAGGGCTTCGGCATGTGCTGGGCGAGGGTGAGTATCGAGTTGCTGAATCCGCACCGAGTCTGACCTAACCGGCACGTCATAGCTGGGCACACATACCATTTTGACGTTTTTGATCTTTGAACGAGTTAGATACCTGTTTGGTATAGAGGCAATGTAGTGATAGACCATCCTAGAGTGCAAACTATTGATACATTCGGCGCTTTCTCGCGTAAAGTTAGTCTCTACGAGTGATGTGCGCAAATTGTGCGCCCACTCCTGACTCTGTACAAGGCGTACCGTACGGCCGTTGTAGGGGGTCTTCAGTACTTGAGGAATAAGTACCTGCGCGCTGCGTCGTCGTATATAGAAGCTGCCACGTGGGGGACACGCCAGCGCTCCCGGTTGTATTGTGCTCCTGATCGGGGGAAAGCGAACCGTGACCAGAAAGTCCATCATCGATGCCAGCTTCAAGTCCCGCGGGCTGTGAACAGGTTTGTCGCAAACATGCTTGCCCCGTGAAATCGTAGGTAATCTCGCGCCTTTGCTGCCCGATGATCATCCCACTTTCACAGGAATCGTCGCGAGCCGCCGTAACTTATGCGTATTCGACGCCGTTGTGTGGCGCCCGCTATACCAGTTTTTCCGGACTCGACCGATCGTGCTGCTTTATCTAGTCTGCCATGCATAGCGACTCCGCGTAAGTGGTTCCTTGGTTGCTTGAGCACCACAAGGTGTGAGACATGACTGACCATACTTCGCAGCAGCAGCGGCAGGGGCTCGCCACCGGTACGTCCTCCTGGTTTTGATGGGAATGTTATGCGCCACCACTCGCCCCGCGAGTCCAACTTACATGTGAATACATGTGGGCTCGGACTCTGCGGGAGCGTGCTGTATATCTTCAAAGGGGATGATAGTGTTGCTACGTGCGTCGTCCTGTGGGAAAGACTACAAAGGGCTCGCCAATGTTCGCCTGGATTGTCCTTGGAGTCATCTCTCGCAGTCTAGGATTGCTGACACCATCAGGGGGACTGTGCGACTGCTCTCGCTGGCATAAACTCTCCCGTCTCGGGCATCTCTCCAGTAGGCGCCACACGGACGCGGGCGGCCGGAGCCCAATACGTTTCCAATGCTTCTTCGCCCTCCGGGCTCACTATACTTCGCCCGCGGCGGTGTCGTCTCCTGTAGCCCACGCGTGGCTGCCTATCAGATTGGACGCACTCCTCCACCTATGCGACGCATACATAGCGCGTACATCCACTTGATTACCCAGACAGCGCATCACTTGTACTACAGTTGTACTGGTTCTACAGGGATTGATCAGGTTTGCCCATTGGCAACTCGAGCTATCCCCACATATCTGCATAGAAAATGTGACCTCAACGTCTCTTGAGTTCAATCCGCATCCCTCCTTAAACCTTGATGATTCATTTCACGCTCAGATTTCCTAACAATTTCTTCGTGCAGGCACGGTTCCGCCCTGATTCGCCAGGCTCGGACACCGATAGAGGTCCTTCTGACTCCTGGCGGTCTTCCGCGTCTGCAATTCAATCTTCCTCAGCGACTCAAGCGTCACAGTCCTCAAGCGCGCCCGTTCTTCGTCAACCTGTAGGCTTTGGCACTAGTCCACCTTCTGTACCCACATATCAAGCACCTCCTTCAGGGGCGTCGGCTGCGACGCCACAATACCTCCCGGGGCTGAGCCCTGCGGAAAATGTCCAGTCGAACACCCCTACGGCGTCTTCGAAGAGCAGGAGGGCCGCCAACGTAGACAAACAGGACATGTATACACGCAAAGGGAAGGACCTGGACTCAAAAGTTCAGCCCGGCCGCACGCCCCCGTATCAGAAGATTCAGCGCACCGCTTTCCGCGTGAGAGGTTATGCCAACCAGCCTCCCGCCACGACCGTGAAAGAGGGTCTGCAAGATGGCCCCTACGGTGCGACATATCGAGCCCATCTGTCAGATTATGCGAGAGGTAAGGGCAACAAGGATGGGGCTTCGCAGGGTGCCTCCACACCAAGACCACCGTCGTACTACTACCCGTGGCAGAACTCGGAATCTTCTCAACATCCATCGGAGCCCTCTTCACATCCTCCTTCCCAGACCGAACCTTCTTCATCTTACTCAGAGAGAGAAGGGTCGGAACCGCGCCCTTCATACTATCGATGGGATTACGACAAGCTCCGGGAGACAGCCCCTGGATTTCGTGCCTTCGCCGAAACCACGAGAACTCAGGGGCGTTCCACCTCACCACCTGCAACCGCGTCTTCGTCCTTTGCCGACCCGCCTGCGTCTGCATCTGCGTCAAGGCCCATACAGACTCCCGCTCCCACTCGTACTCCCGCGCCACGACGTTCTGATGCTCCTACGCCCGCTCCTGCTGCCTACTCTGCACATGCTTCTCCTCCTGCTACACATCCAGACCTCCCTCCTCCATCACCTTCCCAACAGTACCACCGTCCTAACCCGCAGTCGACTAATCCAGCGCCACAGCATCGTAGCACACATTCAGAGAAGCGCAAACAGTCCGACAAACGCGCGAAGGACGTTGCTCCTACGGCTCCATCGAACTATTACCCCTCTCAGGTACCGTCCCCACCACCCCAACCCACCTTCTACACGTACCCGCCACCAAAACCGCCACCTCCGCCTCCTTCGCCCCCAGCGCCTCCCCAACCCCAGCCCACATATTCTCCCCCATATTCGCCAGTAAATTCCCCGCCGTATCCCCCACCCTCTCCATTGTTCTCCCACTCTTCGGAAGAGCCCGCTCCCTCACGCTCACATCGTCACGAACAGACGCGCCACTCTTCCCCGCCTCCCCGACGCGAGTCCAAAGCTCCTCCACCCCCCTCCAGGGAGGCCCCGCCACCTAGCGCGCGTGTCAATCGTGTCTTGACGCTTCTGATTGAAGACCAACGGGGCGATAGCGAGGACTCTATGCTAGCTGAGGTCAGAGTCCCGCTGAAGCCTATCGAGGGTGGCGATGAGGGCTACTGGGCGGACGCGCAGGACGTCTCCGAGCAGCTCCAAAAGGGACCCTCGAGAATCGATGGTAAGTTTCACGGTACGTTCTTACGGGTACGTATTGACCGGCTCTGTAGGTGCCGCGAAGGTGTACACGAAGCGCGGCAAGTACAAGCAGTATTTCTTAAGGATCACCGACACGGGCGAAGCGTTGTGTCAGTCAGCGAATTTGAAGGTTGCAAGCGATCGTACTCTGGAGATCGTGATCGAGACTGTGAGTCCATTCGCATTACATGTAGATCAGCATATGAACCAAGTCGCTCGACAACAGAATCCTGCAGCCACGGCTCGGCCCGTGGATAAACCAACGAGCAGCTCGTCGCGTGGCGTACAACGTGGAACGGCCACACCCGTAGTTTCGAACAGGATCCCTTCCCCTCCTCCGGCACCCGTTGCTTCGCCCCCGAAACGATCGAGCCTCTTCAGTATTGAGAGTATGCTATCCCCTGACCGCGACAAATTCGACGAGCCGACACAGAGCGCATCAGCGGCACTTGAGGCGTCACGAAAGCGAGGCCGTTCAGCGAGTATGCAGAGCATTCAGTCAACACGCTCTGAAGAACTTTCAGCGTCGTCCTATCCACCCTCATCGGCCCCATCGTCAGCTCAGTTCTCTCCGTCTGCGTCCGCTTCGGGTGTCATATCGCGGACGCCGTCACGGACATTACCGCATCAACAGCAGCAGCGCTCACATCAAGCTCCGGTCTCCCCCACTTCCCAATCCCCGCGCTACTACGATACCCCACAATCCAACGTCGACGCGTACGAAGATCGCTCTCCGCGTCTACCACAGGCCCCACCATTTCCCCGAATACACACTGCGTTCTCTCCCGAAGCAAACTCAATGCCCTTCACCACCAAACCCTCTTCGCCGAAGAAGCCGAAGTTGTCTACTCAAAGCGAGCACCGGGACCAGTCACGTAGACCAGTTGAAGACGAACAGTCAAACGCGTATTCGTGGGGTAGCTCACGGACGGCCTCGTTTGGCTCTTCCACCTCGTCAGCGTTCTCGAATACTGGCTCCAATCCAAGCCATTCTCCGGCCAGGTCGAACCCATTCGAGCGGTACGGCACCTCGCACAACTTCTCCGATCGACAGACGGACACCAGTCGCAGCGCGTTTGGCCGTACTACCGGAATCACGCTGCCCTCTATTCAGTCCTTTCCCTCACTCTCCACCGTGTCCGCGTCCTCCTCGTCCACGCACGGACTATTAGGCGGGCCGGGGATGCAGCCAGCAACGCTCGCGCCCTCCGCCACTTCACTCGCGCCGACGCTCTCCGGTCCGGCGGCGTCAGCGCTGGACAACACCGTCGGGCAGTACATCAAGAACATCATCTCGAAGGAGCCGCAGTGGGACGCGTTCGTGAAGAACCGGACGCGGGTACTGAAGATGTCGGAGCAGCTCGAGCAGTACAAGTACGTGCAGCGCGTGATCGACCGATTCGTCAACACGACGACCCCGGCCGACCTCCAAGGCGCGGGTGGCGTTACTATCACCAAGGTGTGTGTCCATCTCGGGATCTATGCGGGGCAGGCGTTGATGCAGGGTGTACGCCGGCATAGTCTCAAGTCATGCGCGCGTTCAACTTGTCTCTCCAGTGGGGGGAGGACTGCACGGAGACGATCGTGCTTACGACGCTCTATGGCCCGGGCGGGACGCGGGGCGCGGACCCGCGCGTGTGCGCGTTGCTCGAGGAGACGCCGCCCATCACGACAGGAATGCAGGCGAAGAAGTACCTAGCGCTTCTGCGGGAGGTGCATGGGCAATGGACGATCGCGCATCCGAACGGCCCATGAGCCGGCGGGTACCGATTCTGGCCGCGTGTGGGGGAGTGAATAAATACTGGTACGTCGGAGTGTTAACGCATATGAAGAGCATGGTGCCATTGCTGATGACGCGTAGTAGTGAATTGAGCTATGTCTTGTATCTATGGACGTACTTATGGTGATCTTCCGGGATCGATCTTGTCGATATTTCTCCGGGTATACAGACGGTTGCGTCTATTTTTCGTCGGTCAGAGCCTCCATTGTCCTGCGTCATGAGATCAACAATGCCTTGCAATGGTCATGCGGGCTTCCCGGTCCGCGCTCGTGAGAGTCCCTTGATTGCCTCCTTAATCTCTTCTTCACTGGAGCAGGCGACGCTGAGGCTCGACCCCCTTGACATCAATTACAAACATCATGGCCATGGGGGAGTACAGGTACCTTACCGCGGAGCAGCGCACACACTTCCTGGAACATGGATGGGTGCGGATCCCCAAGGCGGTCAAGGAGGAGTACCTCCGGGCGTTCACCGAGAATGTCTGGGTGAGGTTGGGGTACGATCCCGAGGACAAGTCTACTTGGGAGAAGGAGAAGGTACGTGCTATAAGGATATAGTAGGAGTATAATAATACTAAACATCGAGCTGGTCCAGATCCATATGCCCCGGCACCGGGAGATACCCACGAGGGAGTTCATACCCAAGGCGTGGGGTGCGATGTGTGCGTGCTACACATCCCATACGACGTAGGCGACACTGCGGGACTCGGCTGACACCCAGTACCTTGCATATTACCACAGGTGAACTTTTGGGGGGTGAGGACAGGATCGATCCGACGCTCTTTGAGAGTTGCGGGGACAGTCTCATTGTCAACCTCGGTGCGGAGAAGTGGGCCGATGTGCGTCGCGTTCTCAGTGATGAAGACCGGATGAGCTCACAAAGACTGTAGAAAGAGATACACCCGAAGGACCTAGGAAACTGGCATATGTTCGTGACTGGCCGCATCCCTGTGCTGCACCGACGTGGTGACTAACACTAAACGTTGAATGGCAGCGATGGGGACTGGTAAGCACACGACTGAACAACTTTCCATCACGGAGACTTGCAGTGCATGATGACATCTTCCTCGAAACGCAGGTTTACGCACTTCCTCGACTCGGGTGAGCAGGGCTTGACAGTGATCGTCCTGTTCAACGACATCGCTCCCCGCGCGGGAGGCACCTACATTGCCCCCGATGGCATCAAGAACGTGGTCCAATGGTACGTAGCGACCGGTGCCCCGCCCTCCTTCAGCGCGATGACCCGATTGTAGGTTGCATGACCACCCCGAGGGGGCGAGCGAAATGCCTCAGGATCCCGACGGCAGCCGTTCGATCTGCTCGATTCAGACGTGCAAAGAGTTCGTCGAGGTGTGCACCAGCTTCTCTCGGGTACCAAAACCGTGGATTCGTTACCTACCAATTGCGCTAGCTGACCGGTGATGCCGGCGACGTCATCCTGTTGCACCCGTTCATGGTATGCAGTCTCAATCGCATACCGGCTTGACCACCGAGCGCGTCTCACAGATTCTGTAGCCGCACTCCGCGTCGAAGAACCACCTCCGCATCCCCCGCTTTATCACCAACCCGCCCGTCACACTGAAAGAACCGCTGAACCTCAACCGCTCGAATCCAGACGACTACGTACGGGCATTTTCCCTCCTCTGTTCCGCTGCCCACTCCTTGACGTACACTAACACGCAGTCACTCGTGGAGCTCAAGATCCTGCAGACGCTCGGAGTGGACCGCCTGCCGGACTGGCACATCGTCGGGCCGCGGAGGCGGTTCGTGCCCAAGACGCGCGCGGGGAAGGACGCGATGATCGTAGCGGAGGTCGAGCGCATGAAGGCGCACGCGCTCCGCACAGGCGAAACGGTCGACAGTATGCACATCAACGGGCCTGTACCCTACCAGGTCGTCGTAGCCACTTGAGAGTCATCGGACTCGGGTGATGGAAACACAAGTACGCTGAAGCGCGTATGTATAGTTCGTCGGGAAGGCTTGTTATATGCGATTTGGCGACGCACACCACACGTCGCTGTCAGGGTTGCCTGGGAACTGGGAGGAGGACTAGGAACTCGTGGCCGTCATGGAGCTCTCCGAAAGCCCACTTATCGCGCTCCAGATAGGTCCGCAGAATATCGAGCGGCTCGGTGTGATCGACGAAGAATCGCGTATTGGCTGTGTATGAGCCCCCAGGGACGCCAGCGAGGGCTCCTTGGAGGGTAGCGTCCCGCAGATAGGGAACGGGAGAGCAGCCGAGCACGTCTGCGGCGTTTGTTGCAATGAAACGTAGGTCGACATCTTTCGTATCACCGCCTATTCGCAAGCATGAACTAGGGGGTCAACGCAGGGACCAAAGCCATACGTACCGAACATGTTGCAGAGGGAATTGCATGCTGCGGGATGCGAGGACGCGATGCCCATGATGATGACGTCGTCGAACCATGGGTGATGCTGCTTGAGGGTTTGGAGCATGTTTGTGGCGATGTGTCGTCGACGATGCTCGTGTTCGACGACGAGTTGGGTGACCCATCCAACACAGCCTGTAGAGATCAGGAGTGAGTGGAACTCATATGGAATGATGTCGAACGCCATTACCGTCCTTGTAGGCCCATTTTGTGACACATGCGTGCCCCACCAGGACATCTCCAGCAGTGCAAGTTACGATGAGAGAGTCGACGGGGTCGGCAAGGCATTCCTGGCGTAGCTTCGCCGCCGACATCTTGACCCGATTGCCTAGATGAAAGAGCGGTCAACATCCTGACAGTACGGCAAACCCAAAATGCGAGATGCATTCACGTACCGGGTCGCATAGGGGCCGGAGCGTCGGGGGCCCATATCCCGTAGTTTGCGCTGAACAGTGCAGCACATGTCTTGAGGTGTGCATCAGTGACGTTGGAGCCAATTAAGATCTTGAAGACATATGTGGTAGCATCCATGGCTGAGCCAGTGAGCACGGCGGCAGAGATGCGCTCAGTTCAAGAACGATGGAGGTTGTCCACACGTGGAGGTCATAAAGGATGGGGAGGATGGGAGCAAGGAGCTTGTATTACTACAACTCGTTAATACTACCTCTACTTATTCCGGAAGAGCCGGGAAACGCCGCATATTAGGTAGCGCTCGTGGTCGGACGCGCTCACGAGCGCGTCGCGCCCGGCGTTGTCCTCGCTGTCCTGTACTTCGTCGTCGACATGGCCAACATTCTCAGCGCGGTGCCTGTACCATCTTCGCATGTTCTAGGTATGCTGACTCACAATATGAAGCCGGAGTCATATGTACTTACGCGGCTATAGTCACTGATTATCCGAAGCTCACCCTCTTCCTGCTCGCCGTCGGCTCCTTCTCCTTTGCCCGGTTCGCGCTCAAGTCCTTGTTCGTATTCTTGCAGACGTTTGTGGTCTCGGGAAAGAGTGTGAGCTACAACATATGATACTGTATACTACGTGTCCTAACCTAGTCTATGACCGGACGCCACAGCTTAAGAAGTATGGTGCTGGAAAGGGTGCATGGGCAGGTACGCCGCGTTGTCTTCTCCTCGCTGGGGCTTTCACGAAGCATCAGATTTTCCCCAGTCGTAACTGGCGCTTCAGAAGGCATTGGACGCGAGTTCGCCCTCCAACTTGCCTCAAAGGGCTTCAATGTTGTCGTCTCCGCCCGTAACGCTTCTGCGCTGGCTACCCTTGTCTCCGAGATTGGTATGTGCCGCTTACACAACGATGAACGTACCGCCTGCGATTGCGGTGTACGAGCCGCCGAGAGACACCATCGTATGTCAATGCTCGTGGCGTCCTAAAATTGATGGCAGGGCTTGTGTCATAGCCAAGTTATCAGAACGAGTTCCCTCATGCCTTGCTGTCCCTACCCTTTCTTCGCAGGCAGTGATGCAGTACACCGGTTATGACTCACGCCGTCCATCGGTCTGACATGCATTCACAGAGTCTAAGTCTACTGGAAACAGGAAGGTCCAGGCCAAGGCTGTCACCATGGACTTCTCGAAACTGGATAACGCCGCGCAATGGAGCAACCTGGAGGCTGAATTGTCGGGTCTCGATGTTGGTGTGCTCGGTACGTCATGTCGCTTCCTTCAGGCATTTGAGCACCGCTAATGTCCTGCTCAGTAAACAACGCGGGCAAGTCCTACCAATACCCCGAGGACTTCCATGCTACCAAAGCACAGGACATGGAGGATATCGTCACCATCAATGTCTCCTCTGTCGTCAGGCTCACGAAAATGATACTCCCTGGCATGGTTGAAAGGTATGGCATCATGCACGGGAGCATGTCGCGTCCCGTACTAACGGCCTTCATCAGGAAGCGCGGTCTGATTGTCAACATGGGGTCGTTCTCGGGCATCAGCGTAGCATCGCCTATGTTGTCGACATACGCTGGGAGCAAGTCCTTCCTGTCGTCTTTCACCGGCTCCCTCGCCGAGGAGGTCAAAGGCAAAGGCATCGACGTCGAATGCGTCAATACCTACTTTGTCGTACGACGCTTTCACGTTGTTCAGCACGCCAAGTCTCACCTCAGGTTCTCCTTATAGGTCTCGAACATGTCCAAGATTCGCAAGCCGAATGCGCTCATCCCTACGCCAAAGGCGTTCGTTCGCAGCGTTCTGTCCAAAGTCGGTCTTCCCTGCGGTGCGTTGTGGACGAAGCGTCCAGGTGTCGTTACGCCGTACTGGAGTCACTCCCTTCTGGACTACGTGATGGTATACTCCGTCCTTCTCTCTGTCAGAGAAGTGTGCGCTGAATCTCTGGCCCAGAACGTCATCGGCTGGAACATGGCCTATGTTCGCTACACACACGGACTCCACAAGAGCATCCGCCGTCGCGCGCTGCGCAAGCTCGAGCGCGAGGCCAAGCAGCAGTAGAGGCTCTGCAAAGGGTGTATCGGAGAGGGAGTCACGAGTTCCTGTGCGCCAAATATGTTATGGTGTTGCGCTGCTGCGGTTATGATGATAGGCTGCTTTCGACGTAAGTTGCGGACAACTGCTAGTAATCCGACAGTCTAGGCTTTCGTAACATCAAGCGTTCCCAACCATCGCTCAAGCTCTCGGTTCACACCTTCGGTGTTCTCCAGCTGCGGCCAGTGCCCGACGTCCAGCTCGACGACCGTCGCTTGCGGGGCAAACGCTTGCATGACCGCCTTGCCTTCGGCTGGTCGGCAAATGTAGTCTTTGCTTGTAGCGATGAACAACGCCGGTTTCTTGATGAAGTACGCTTCCTTCGGAATCACTAACAGTGGCCGAAAACTGCATCAGCGCTCCGCAACGTCAAGATGTACGATGGTACGCACGCTTCTCGTCTGCGGCGTGCACGTTGGTGACCATGCCGGTATAGTACTTCATGAACGACTTGAGGCCGGCTTTGGCTAGGATACTGCGCGTTTCGTCGTACTCCTGAACAGTCACCACGCAGTCAAACCACTGGACTGATCGATGCGGGAGGCACACTTGCCTCCTTGGGGAGCCAGGAGGGTATGCCCGGGGTCTGGCCCAGCTCGAAATACTGTTGGGTTTTACCCCTCGGGCAGAGCCACTCCTTCCAGGACTCTGGGCGCACGGGATACGTGAGCTGCAGGAAGCAATCAAGCTGTCGCAGCGTCAGCATCTCGGGGAGCTCGCTAACGCCGCATTGACCGCGCTTACCTTGCTCTCCAGCGTCAAGTACGCGTCGTCGCGGGACAGGAACTCCCAGTACCCAAAGCGTTCAGAATCGTCCCCCGGTGCCGATCCTGCGTCTGCCGCGCCTTCCTTCTGAGCTACGACTGCAACGCTCGGATCTGCGTCCTGCCACGAGGGAGGGAGGTACGAAAGCGCGAGCCACGCGAACGCATGGAACCGCTCCGGATACAAGTTCGCCAGGCGCGACAGGATCGCCGAGCCCCTACGTACCCGGCCCAACCCACATCATCAGCGAGCCACCTGAAGGGAGGCGCAGGCAGGACGCACCAATCATGCCCGATCCCGACGACCTGCTGGACGCCTTCCGCGTCGAGCAGGTCAACGATGTCGCGCGCCATGCCTGCGAAACGGAGCGCATCGACGTCGTCTGGCTTCGCAGAGCCGCCCGCGCCGAGCGTGTCGAGGACGAGCAGGCCGTAGCCCTGCGGGCGGAAGTGCGCGACCTGCCGCCGCCAGTCGTACGAGGTGGAGGGGAAGCCGTGGATGAAGAGCAGCGTCTGCTTGCCTGCCGCAGCGGGGGAGTAGTAGTAGTTGTACAGGAACCCGCGGGAGACGGTGGTCGTTTTATAGAGAGCGGGATCCATGGGTAGGTGTGTTGTTGGCGTTGGCGGTGGTGACGGGTGCTACCAGTGGGTAGGAAATGCGGGGCAGGAGGTACGTTGGTGTGTTACCTGTCGTGTCAACGGTTGAAGGTCACTTATATGTGCCTCGGCAGGGTAGATGGATAGCAGATAGTGCGGGCAGAGATGCTTCTGCCCGAGCATGTGTGTATGCGGATGACGGAGGGTCGTCTGATCAACGGGAAGCGCAGTGCCCGAGGGAACCACGGGAACATGACAAGAGCAGAAGGATTGGCAGACAGCACGCGTACGTCACAGCACTTCTATATAACGGTTTGTCGTAAACGTCAACGGGTAGAAGGAGCCCAGTCATTACGCTCTACACACTCATACCGCCGACTGCCGCTTCCCATGCCCTTCAAACATTCCAATAGCCCCGGCACGGCCGCCGCATCGCAAGTGCCGCCCTCTCCGTCTAGCGTCATAGACTCCGCGCCCACCATGCCGCTTTACAAATTGAGACTGTAAATCCAGCTCTCCCACTCAGCGTTCACCCGGTCCGTCGCCTCGAACTGGAGCCAGTGCCCGATGTCGAGCTCGACGACCTTCGCTTGCGGAATGTACTTCTCCATGATCGCCCGGTGCATCACGGGCACCCCGGGCGCGTCTCGGGTGGTGGCGACCCACAGCACGGGCTTGCGGATCGTCCAGGCCTCGACGGGGATCTCTGCACAGAGCCCAACGGGTCAGCGCCGGCCGCGAGGGCGGTAGGTGGCCACACGTACTCTGGTCGTCCTGGCAGTTGAGCGATCTGACGGAGACTTTGTAGTAGTTCAGCATGGAGCGAACGCCGGTCTTGACAATGTCTTCGCGCATGGTGGCATACTCCTTAGGAGGGGGTCAGGAGACGTACGCGTGCATGAATCGTGGGGCGCACCACTGCGGTGAGCCAGGCAGGGACACCCGGCTTGCGATTCTCGGTGACCCATTGCTTCATCTTGTCGACAGGGGTGAACCATTCGTTCCAGACCTCGGGGTACTGGGGGTACAACAGCTGCAAGAACGAGTCGATCTGTCGACGGAGAACGTCCGGTGAGTAGCGCCTTGTCAGTACGGTATCCGGCACTGACGTTCTTGTCAATCACGACATGGGCGTCGTCCTCGTCGCAGAACTTCCAGTATCCGAACCGCGGGTCGCCCGTGGCCTCCTGGTAGCGCGCGATGATGGTGTCAATGTCGACCGGATCCGGCCGCGGCGGCGCGTACGGAATCGCGTTCCACGCGTACGCGTGGAACCGGCCGTCGTACAAGTTCGCCAGGCGCGCGAGCACCAGCGAGCCCCTGTGCCGAGGCCCAGCGTCACGTCAGGCGTCGCGCGGTATGATGGGCGGGCCGTGCGTACCAGTCGTGTCCGATCCCGACGACCTTGTCGAGGCGCTCGGCGTCGAGCAGGTCGACGACGTCCCGCGCGATGAGCGCGAAGCGGAAGACCTCCGGGTCGATCGGCGTGGACGTGCCTCCTGCGCCCAGCATGTCCGGGACGAGGAGGCCGTATCCCTTCGGGCGGAAGTACGCGACCTGCCTGTGCCACTCGAACGAGGTGGCGGGGAAGCCGTGTAGGAGGAGGAGCGTAGGCTTCCCCGCGGCGGCGGGGGAGTAGAAGTAGTGGTAGGTGAAGCCGCGGGAGACCTTGAGGTCCTTGTACAAGGCTGCGTCCATGTTGAGTGAGATGAGTGGGTGCGATGGAGATTTGGCCGCACGAAGGTCGGTTTTTATGCATCGTGCTCTTCGGCGCGTACATGTTGTGCTGAATCATCGACCCATGCAGGTGATGCAGTGGATATGTCAGACCTGCGCCTGGATGGCTAGTGAAAGAACTCTGGGAGCGGTCGTTTTTTTCCGCGGGACACGCTTGACCTCACTGACAAATGCCGGGGGAACGCGTACGTTGTAGGCGCTATGGCATGCGATAATGAGCGGTTCAATTCCAGCACAGAAAGGCATTTCTCTACTGATACCAGTGCTTGACTTCACAGCATTCGATGCAACTGACGGTCGTCGAGCTGACGCTCTGATGCTAACGCCTGAATGCTTGCCCACATCTTCGTGCGAAGGCTGAAAGCGCTGGTAGCAGTTTCGACTCAAGAGCATGAGAAGTCCTGGAGCGAATAAGCCGGTACTACTATGGTTTCTCTGGCAGCGTTGCACGTCCTCCTTCGAGAACCTGCTCAGCTATCGCCGCGAAGGGCGGTGGGTCAGCCGGAACCCACGGCTCACTCCGGTGGTGAGCGCCATTATACATATATAGGCTCAGGAACTGTGCCAGTTGAGCACCCTCAGCCACGTACTGCTTCGCACATGCGATATACGCACCGCCAGCTGCCGTACTTTTGTGTATACGCCAAAAGGAGGGGGGGGGGGGGGGTTACAGATGAGGACGACTCTGGGCCGACTCAAGACGCCTACGCTGAGCCTACCTAGTCCTCCCCCTAGGCAGACGTCCGTAGTCCAGCGACTCGAGGCTCGGTACGCACGTCAGGAAGACAAAACAATCCTCCAGGTCACCACATCCAGCGTCCAGTCACGGCATACATATCTTATGTGGACGCTACCGGATGAAGACGAGGGGGGCGCTTACCAGAGCTGCTTCGTAAACACGGCCATAACGTAGAAAGCTTGGGCAATAACTAGTAGTTAAGCGGGGATCTAAGACAGACGTGGATGCAGGGGAGCAGGGGGAACAAGACGAACGGCGGGGAGTACTTATAACAACAGAAGCATGATGCCCTGCGGTGCAGGAATGAGCACGTAGACGGCCAGAACTGCTTCTTTCTGTATACTCGTACGGAGAAGCTCGATAGATCTGAGCAATCACCTGGTCGGCTTCTCGAATCCCACGTCGCAGAGCCATGGATCTGTTGCAGATCATGAGCTGGTCCCGCCCGGGAGACGCGGTGGTTGACATGCGGCTACGCCTGGGCGCCGACTCTTGCTGCACTCTGTAGAAATGCGGAAGGTCCACGTACAGGTCCTCCACCGCCAAGCTGGGCTGCTGCGCGCCGCGCTCCAGGGCGTACACTAGAAACCCGAGGACTCTCGCTGCTTGCCTCGCTTCAAATCCGGACAGAAGGAGAACAAAAGTTGCCGTACCCAGCCATCGACTGATCAGAGCCATCCCGAAGGAACGGGTGGACCGATGTCAAGGGTCAAGGCGACCGAAAAGACAGAGGCAGACGCCCCAGTGAGGCACCGCTGCATCGACGAGCGTGGAGGGCGTCGCGTATGCTTGTGCTATACACAACCGCGGTTCTGCGATGCGTGCGCGGGACTGTACAACGTACACGAGTCATAGTGCTTACGATCCGAGTGTCCTAGTAGATGTCATAGGAAGACGAGGAGGACCGAACCGGCGCAGTGGTGCCTCCTAGGACGAGTCGGAGAATTGGCGGCAGTCTCCTCAACGACGCGTACTCTGGCATGCACGGGAGTGCACAGCGACTCCAGCCTGGACCTCTTGCCGCGGCCCGTCCACCGGGGGGAAACGGGTGCCGGCACAGCGGGGATAAGTTCGGGTTGACACCTAATCGAGCCCTCTTCCTATCTTCTGGGTCGACTGCTATGAACTCGCAGACAGGCGTCATCACCACACTTGACGGAAATGCAGGACGCTGCGGTACCTCCTGTCCTAGGCTAGTGCGATGCTGTCCTGGTCATCACGAAATTGTCCCTTGAGGCTTAGGTCCTGTTGGTCGTCGCACGAGTATCTATGCGCGATCGAGAAAAGGACCCCGGCACCGATGCGCCCAATCGCCACCGTCAGCAACGGAGTCTGTTGCGGGACACTGACAGCGAACACATCATACGGCCGCCTCCGTGCTGCAGCCACAGTGGTCCGACTGTTTTGAAAGGAATATGCCGAACGGGGTCAGCGATGGAGGGACCGAGCTGGCAACTAACTGACCTGGTCCGGGCTCGGGAGCATTTGAGAGCGCGTCACTGGTTCAAGCACCGATGTTCAAGGCCAACGCTTTCGCCATGGGGCCAGAGGACACCTACCATGATCGGAATCACCTGGGACGATGTAAGGAGAGAACCGTGTGTGTATCACGACCGCCCGGTATGATATGATCAGAGCCTCATCCCAGACCGCGAAAAGTCTACCAAAGACTGGCAGAAGGCAGGTTAGCGAACAGATGAGATTCGGATAGGACGAGATCGAGGTATAAGCGATTTGAGGGTTGTTTTGTCCAGTGGAACACTGCTTGCCGCGACAGCATCAATCGTGCACCGGACCGCAGACGGAAACGTGGTTAACTTGGGCACTTGACGTGCCTCTCAGGTACGGGGCCGGGCGCAGGAAGGTGACGCTGTGCGAGTTGTCGACGAGAAACCCGGGCGCCCGTTTGCCAGGCACGTCGAGCTCGCCGTCAACCACCGAGACCGTCATCGAGCAAGGGATGGGCACCAGCGCTTCCCAATCCGGGTGGACGGAGAGCCACGCGCCGGAGGTTTGCAGCTTTGTGGCGCCGGGGTAGCAAAGAGTAGCGCCCGCGGTGGTGCCGCGTGAACCATTCCAACCTCCGCGACGCTCACGGGGACGGTCAGTTGAGCGACTTTCACGCCGTCTGCCATTCCCTGTCATGCGTTATCGTCCTGAAGATGACAGAAAGCGGCGGCAGGTGAGTGTGTAGTCTGCATTGCCAAGCTGCTACACGCTGATCTACAGACGATGCAGGCTGTTTCGGAACGATGGGTCCGCACCACCCTCGTTTATGCCGGGCTGATATGAATGCGGTCAGTTTTCTTTGGCGCCGGCGAGCGCAGGGCCGACGCCGGTGCCGCCGCTGTGCCGCCCCGCGCCGTCCGGTGCGCAAAGGATGCGCCCGGCGGCACGGGCAGTCGGGCAGACATTCCGACCCTCGATCTGCGATATCGACGTCATTCCGCCACACGAAATAGACTCGGTGGTGTGTGATCCAGCAGCGTCGGTCCTGAGCTCGTCGCTCGCCCTCGAGGCGGCGCGCCACGACGCCGCGTACCTCGCGACAGCCACACCGCCCTCGCGCAATCCGTTTTGGAGACCCGCGCGCTCTCTCGCCGCCCTCCTGCCGCTCGCGTCCTGCTGCATCCCTGTCCCCCAAAATGGTCCCCGGTGGAGTGCTCACGCGTTACGAGAGAGAACCCCCGTTCGGTCCTCGTGATCGCGCGAGGGGACGCCGGCACCCCAGTGCTCCTCCAACAAAGAAATTTACATACGCGCGACGGCCGGGCAGATGCTGTCTCTGCGTTTATATACCACCGGGGCGCACACGGTCAGCCCACCACTCAGCCGAGTGTCCCCCCTCCCCCTCCCAGTCCATCCGTCGCCATGTCCCGCTCGTCCTTCTCTCCGCAAGCGTCTGATGACGGCGCCTCCGTCTCTTCTCGCAAGTCAAAGGCCGACGCGAGCGTGGCCGTCGAGTCTCCCGAATTTGATGCAGAGGTCGCTGCCGCCGCACCTCTGCTCAGCGGGACTGCATTGACCGCCGCTATCGCGTGCGTCGCAGGGACTGGATTCACCTTGTTCGGGTACGTGCACTCCCCCAACCACCACTCAGACGCCCTACTTACCCGTTGCACACAGCTATGACCAAGGTGTCATGTCCGCGCTTCTCACTGCCAAGCAGTTCGAGAACGTCTTTCCCCAAGTAGTCGTCAACTCTTCCGAGCCCTCCAACCATGCCACCCTCCAGAGTTTCGTAGTCGCCATCTACGTGCGCACCCACCCATCCCGTGGTGTTCGGTTCGAGATCCTGACCTTCGCCCGTAGGAAATCGGCTGCCTGATCGGCGCCCTATCCAACCTCTGGATCGGGGACTGGCTCGGACGGCGAAGAACGATCGTGCTCGGCGGTATCATCATGATCATCGGCGCTATCCTCCAGACGACGTCCTTCAGCTACGCGCAGATGGTCGTCGCCCGTATAGTCACCGGCTTGGGTAACGGACTGAACGTGAGTCTTGTGTTGCGCATGCCGCCCATGCGCATGTACTGAGCCGAACTTGCCGTAGACGTCAACGGTGCCCTCGTATCACGCAGAGTGCTCCCCGGCCGCACGCAGGGGTAGCCTCATTATGATTGAGGGTAGCTTGATCACCTTCGGTATAATGATATCGTAAGTCCCCCTGCTCGCTGTTGGCATCTTGATGTCACTCATCGTCATCTTCTAGATATGTTCGTGCTCATTCATCATCACTCTTGCGCCACACACCCACTGACCCTTGACTTTTCTCCGATCTCCAGTGGATAGACTTTGCATTGTGAGTCATTCCAGCGCACATCTTGTCCACAGCACCGCTAACGGCGTCTTCGTATAGCTTCTGGGTATCCGGATCCTCCGCACAATGGCGCGTGCCCATTGCTTTGCAGATCCTCCTGGCTATCATCATGATCGCGGGCATCTCCTTCGTACGTACCCGGGCGCATCCCTCCCCCATCCTCTGCATCACCGGACCTTGGATCCTAACAATGGCCCATACAGCTGCCGGAGTCGCCCCGATGGCTCGCGAAGCACGGCCGCAATGCGGAGGCCCTGGCCGTCATCTCCGCGCTCGACGGCAAGCCGCACACGGACCCGGGCGTGCAGCAGACCTACCACGGCATCCGGGAGGCGATCGCCGCCGAGGCGCACATTAGCAGCGACGCGTCTCCTCTGCGCGAGGTCTTCACCAACGGCCGGTCGCAGAACTTCCGCCGTGCATTCCTCGGCGTCGTGGTGCAGTGCTTCCAGCAGATCACCGGTATCAACCTGATCACATACTATGCGGTACGTTCTCCCCGTCGCCTGCGACCGCCTCCCGCCCCTCACGAGGATGTATCCAGACGCTGTTGTTCGAGCGCCTCGGCATCGACGACGTCAAGGCCCGCATCATCGCTGCCGCCAACGGCACGGAATACTTCCTGGCGTCGCTCATCGCGATCGTGCTCATCGACCGGATCGGGCGCCGCCCGCTCATGCTGTTCGGCGCGATCGGCCAGTGCCTCACGATGGTGCTGCTCGCCATCCTCGGCAGCGTCGACACGTCCGGCACGCAGCTCGCGTCCGCCGTGCTCCTCTTCGTCTTCAACTCGTTCTTCGCCATCGGCTGGTTGGGCATGACCTGGCTATACGTGAGTCGTCCCCTCCCCCCCTCCCCCATCTATATCCGCCTCGCCCCTCGCCTCCTCGCGGGAGTTGGAGTTGGCTGACCGGACTCGTGGACGGCACACAGCCCGCCGAGATCGTCGGCCTGCGCATCCGCGCCCCGGCGAACGCGTTCAGCACGGCGTCGAACTGGACGTTCAACTTCATGGTCGTCATGGTCACCGGCCCGTCGTTCAACAACATCAGCTGGGGCACGTACATCGGTGAGTCCTCGCCCCCCCCCCTTACCCCCCGTCATCGCTCACGCACGCGCGCACGTCGCACCAGTGTTCGCCGCGCTCAACGCGTTCATCATACCCGTCGTGTACTTCTTCTTCCCCGAGACCGCAGGCCGCTCCTTGGAAGGTCAGTCGCGCGCCTCTCCTTCCATCGACCGACTGACTGACCGACTGAATGACGATGCACGTGCGTGCGTGTTTACTTAGACATGGACGTCGTGTTCGCGCTGGCGTACAACGAGGGCGTGTCCCCCGTGGCGGTGTCGCTGCGCAAGGACGTGCCGCCCGCAGGCTCGCCCGAGGCGGACGAGATCCTCGGCATCGGCCCCGGCCCGAGGGCGCGCGGCGACGGCTCAGTGCGCGAAGACCGCGGGCCTGCGCAGGCGGAGGCGGAGAAGGCGTGATGCGGCGACGATGATGATTTCGAGTACTTCAGGTGTGCGGGTGCGCGAAGACGGAGTGCGGTTCGTTGTAGTGGTGCATTGATGTTGCGGGCAGCGGTGCGGTGTAGACTTATGTATATCGAGTCCCGCGTGTAAAAGTAGCGCTTAGCATGTAATACCTCACGCTCTTACGATCCTCCACGAGCTTTTCTTCTTCCTCGATGACGTTTCGCTCGTCGTGTGCGGTCGAGATTCTGTTGGGTGTCTGGCCATGGCAAGGCAACTGCGGCCCGTAGACGGTTGAGTACGCTCAGGTTTCCCGGTTGACCTTTGCCGTTGTGTTGCTACTGATGTACATCGCGTAACCGTCGATGTCGCAAACAAGTACGGCAACATGCAGAAGCGAGGGAAGAGGTTTGAATTGGCCCCCTTATGCGGCGCAGGACTTTGAAGGACTGGGAGACGCGCCACAGACGCGTCGCGGGCGTCTAGACGCGTATATAACCGAGAGCTCTCTCTCTCTCTCTTCTTCATCCTCCTCCTCCTTCCACCATCTCCTATTCCTGCCATCCGCACCCCCACACGCCGCCCCTTCAAGGCCACGGTTGCAGAGGAGGAAGAGGAGGATAACCCCTTCCTGGGCGACGCTGTTAAGCCTGTCGCTGCTCCCCCAAACGGGCGTCGAGCATGGCGCTTGCGGCTGAGCACTTCTTCGTGCACATGCAAGACGGTACAGTATGTACCGAGCTTGGTCTACTGCTCTAGGGATCTCTCCGATCCTATTGCGGTTCCCTGGCGTGATATCTCGTCGCTTGCGAGTTACAGTCCGGTCTAGCTAGAGACCTAACCAGGGCAAAAACTCGATCCAGCATTATCAAACATTTCCATGATTCCAGGAAGACCTCAGTCGGTACAACAACAGCGATTCGTATCGTTGTCACATCCTATCAGTAACCTGTTTCTCCGACTCTGAAGTTATAAGCGGACGGAGATATGCGCATTGCATGCAAGACCGAGGGGACATTGGATCGACTATCATTATGTGCGCTGTGAGTCCGAGTCACGCCACCTGCTCGAAGTACGCGTCCTCCCCCATATACCGCAGTCGGACCTAGGACGGCCTTTGACCCCACACAAAAGATCCAGTACTTATGCCAATATTCTGTTCACAGTAGCTCACCTCAAATAACAAGATGTACTTAGCAGAAGCGGCCTGCAGGCGGCGTACCTTCTTCAGTATTGCGCTGTGGGCTGCAGTCGGCGGCTACGCTCATATTTTGTTTTATCTCCATGTACGCATCTCCCAGAGGGATCGCACCAGTTGAGTACCCTTATTACTCCAGCTTACTGCTAACACAACTCGCCATCGTAAGGCTAATGTCAATGACACCAGCCAACTGTGAAATTTCCCGCCCAGCGCGCGCCCTACCCTCAGACCAACCAGCCACGGTGTCTGTGCAAGAAGTACAGGCACCGTGCGGACATGATCCGTACATAACATGGGTCTCGGGCCCTGTCTTTGCTCTCAGCATCGCGGTCCGCACATTCCCTTATTGAACGGACTCGGACATAATGGTATGAATCAGAAGGGCAGGTCATCCCGTAAGTTCTCGTTTTCGATACTTCGGACTGACTGAATAGCGATCATGCGGTCGCATCACCTGCCACATTTTATAGCCTCCCTACATCAACCCCTTCGGCGAAACACAAGGGCCCCACCGTTATTCGCTCACCAATGAGCGGAATCGTCCCCCGTTCTCCATACATCGCCTGCCACGAGCTTGGCTTCTATCGCTACTTGTGGTGGCAAACAGCCATCATCATGGCATTCCCGATGTTGGTCCGAGTATGTTCTTCGAGAGCAATGCTAAGCGATATGCACAACGAACAGCGATCTTCATCGGCATATCAGCTTTCTCCTTTCTATACGTCGTGCTGACACGGATGCTGGCGAGGCGAGTCAGTCACGCGGCATGTGTCCATCATACCGAGCTTCGTGGATCGATTCCGTTGGCACCTTAGAGCCACCGAATGGCGGGCCGCGGGGACCTACGCAATTCTGTAGGCGGGCGCATTCTCGGACGTTAATACCGTCCGGAGCGGCCGTGTGCCTCACTCCGTCCAGCTATAAAACACCCTGGCTCGACCATAGGTGCGTTCGCTGCAATTTCCTCACCGAAAACGATGCATCTCTCCACTGCGGTCCAGCTCGGCGTCGCCCTCGCTCTCGCGCGCATCGCCGATGCCCAGTCCCCGCAATGGGGTAAGCACAGCATCTCTCCTGACACATTCTGAGATCAAGCTGAGAAAAACTATAGGACAATGCGGTGGCATCGGATGGAGTGGCGCTACCAGTGAGAAGCGTCTCGCGTTTCAAGAAGCTTGCGGCACTTGCTGAACATTTTGCTTCTAGGTTGCGTCTCTGGCACTGTGTGTACAGTGATTAACCCATACTACTCGTGAGTATGACGGAACCGAGTCCTGTCCGTTCCCCTGACTTTCGTTTCGCGCAGGCAATGCATCCCCGGAGCCGCAGTCCCGAGCTCACCCCCTACGACGACTGCTCCCGTTACCACTCCTGACCCCCCTTCTCCCCCTACCACGTCCAACCCCGCTCCGACCGGCCCTGCCGGCGCTTGTGCCACCCCGGCTACGATCCCCGGGTTCACCAACTCGAAGCTTCCGAACCCATTCCTGTTCGATGATGGCACCCCCGTGAAGACCGCTGCCGACTGGCAATGCAGGAACGCGCAGATCTTGGCTCTCGTCCAGGGTTACGAGGCGGGCGCCCTCCCGGGCAAGCCGTCTTCTCTGACCGCCAAATTCACGAAGTCCGGGACCTCCGGCACGCTCTCGATCACAGCTAGCAACGGCGGCTCTTCCATTACTTTCGCGCCGAAGATCACTTTCCCCTCAGGTAACCCGCCTGCTGGTGGATGGCCCCTACTCATCGTCTACGAAGGCTTGAGTATCCCTGTTCCCGCCGGGGTACGTCCCTCTCGGGTGATATGCCACGGCCATGACAGCATCTGACCACCGAGACCTCACATAGATCGCGACACTCGTGTATGCGAACTCTGACATGGCCCAGCAGAACGACGCATCGACGAGCCGCGGTGTAGGCCTCTTCTACAACCTCTACGGCAAGAGCGCAACGGCCAGCGCGATGACCGCCTGGGCGTGGGGTGTAAGCCGCATAATCGACGCGCTCGAGCAGACGCCGTCCGCGAACATCAACACGCAGAAGATCGCGGTGACGGGCTGCTCGCGCAACGGCAAGGGCGCGCTGATGGCCGGCGCGCTGGAGCCGCGCATCGCGCTCACGATCCCGCAGGAGTCCGGCTCGGGCGGCGACGCGTGCTGGCGGCTGTCCAAGTTCGAGCAGGACCAGGGCTCGGTCGTGCAGACGGCGACGGAGATCGTGACGGAGAACGTCTGGTTCTCGACCAACTTCGCAAACTACGTCAACAACCTCGACACGCTCCCGTACGACCACCACCTCCTCGCGGCGCTCATCGCGCCCCGGCCGATGATCTCGTTCGAGAACACGGACTACGTGTGGCTCAGCCCGCTCAGCTCGTTCGGGTGCATGACCGCCGCGCACACCGTCTGGGACGCGCTCGGCGTCGCGGACCACCACGGCTTCGAGCAGGTCGGCGGGCACGCCCACTGTGCGTGGCCGTCGTCGCTCACCCCGCAGCTCACCGCCTTCTTCGACCGCTTCCTGCTCGGCCAGAACGTCAGCACGAACTTCTTCGAGTCCAACAAGGTCTTCAACGGCGTCACTTGGAACCAGGCGCAGTGGATCGATTGGACCACGCCGAGCCTTCACTAAGGGAACCTGTAAGCTACTCTTTCGTCCGAGCATGGGCGTGCAGTGTAACTTACCGCCGTCGACCAAGGATCAAGCATCGGACGACCGCGTTTGCGCTTCGTCGAGGTGGCAGGCTTCGAATGTAAGGCCTCGCGCTGCGTCCGAGAGAAGCTAGGGAGTTACCAGATTCCTGTGGGTGAGCATGTGATCGTTGTAACTCCTGTACATCGTCTGTTTGGTCGCGAATACGGAGAACTTTGTCGTTCCTCGACTCCCTATTAGGAGCCTGTATTGAGGTGAGATGAACGTTCATGATCCACATGATCGTAGCTTGAGACCATTGTCGACGGGGTGATAAGCTTAGTCTGGCAAAGCCGTTCCAGAGCAAGAATGATAGGGCGACGCCGTGGTGACGTATCAGTGATAGGATTCTCGCTAAAAGGGGTCCTCGGGCAACATGCCTACGAGAAGGCGGGTCGATCAAGAGCCCACCCACCCAGGATACACCACTGTCTTTGGGAAATGTATTGGAAAGGCAAGATGGTGGGGGGAAACGTACATACTGTAGGCAAAGCTTGCGTTCTGAGCACAATGTCCGACCATGCATGAGGTCCAGTCAGCGTCATTGGAACCATAGCCAAAGGTGAGTAGTCTCGTCCCCATCATTTCCGGCACTGACTGGTTCTACCGGACACCCTGGCTGGCGCTGGCATACAGCATGGAAACGAACGAACGATGCGGGCGTCGTCGAGTGGCTGAGCGTCAGCGAAGCGCCGCGGAGTGTCCTGTAGAATGCCAGGGGTCGAGACTACGCTCTAGGTAAGCTCACCAGCTCATTCTCTGATTGTGCGTGGCACCCAGAATCGGTGCTCCGCGAGCGGCGATAGAATAGACGGTGACGTCCTGGTGGCCTGCCGAGTGGCGTCGAACGGATATGGATGCAACAGCATGCGCCGTGCTTGCGATTGAGCTTCAGTAAGATAGATGAAGACGAACACAACGCTCGGTCGTAGAGCAACCCGAGAAGAGAAGGGAGATCCCTGTTTGTCTTCGGCTCGCTCGGGCTACACCCTTAGGACCTATGTGGGGGAGACTAAGGCTGTACGGCACGCGGACTTGCGTGGCGGATGCAGCCACCGGTCAAATGGCAAGGCTGTACAGGGTTCCTGAGTATCGTCATGCAACCGCTGCGGTTGCTGCACAGATTCCAGTGCAATTTGAGGAGTCTTGCCAACGGAGGAGCGAGAGAGGAGATAAAGGCCTTCTGACGAGCGTCCAGGTTCGCGTTCGCAGCCCACTCGGTGCGTCCCGCTGGTCTGAACATTGTGGCATCGCCCCAAGGGTGTTTCCAGTGCGGATGAGGAACCTGTGCATGTCGTCTGTGAAACAGCATGGCGGAGCAGAAGAAAGCAGGTCGAGCGCTGTAAAGTACTCACTTGCTGATGAGATCACGATGATGGATCAAAGCCACAGCACTTAAGTATCCCGTTCGTCGCTCTCCGCTCTCCCCCCACTTCGCCCCTTGCTACCACTCACGAGTACCGAACCCTCAATATACTCTTACCTCAACTATCAACAAACATTGGCGGAGATGAGCACCACAACGCTGCCCCCGACGCCAAAATCGCCCAGCGTCGGTGCGCGCCGCAAAGGGCCGAAGCAGCTTCCAAAGCTCCCTCTCTCCGCGTTCACGCCTCCGAACACGGGCACCTCCGAGCAATTCCCTCTTGCGCCAAGTCCGAGCTCTCTGCAGCCAGAACAGATCATTGACGCGCATGTCATCGCCCCGAGCGGTGATCTCTCTACTTGGAGGTCGCAGTCGGGCCAGAAGTTCGGTGACAGGATCAAGGGTGTCGTGCTCTCACTGCATGGCGCGCCGTCTGCGGAGGTCGAGAAGGTGGTCCAACAGTACGTCGTCCTCGCTTAGATCTGTCAGTCCATCCCGCAGAGCGGTGGTGCTGCGCAGATCGCTTACAACCTCATCCCGCAGAGTGCAATCAAGCGCGTCCAGCACTCCCATCCTCGCGATCGCCGTGCCGTTCTCCCTCGAAGACGGTGCACCCGCTGCGCCTCCGTCCTACCTCTCCACTCCTAGTTCCTCGAAACCTGCGATTGTCCTCTCGACGACCTTCAAGGACTCATCGCCAGCGGCGATCGAGGCGCTCGCTTGGGCCTTGTCACAAGGCTTCACCGTCAACATCGACGTCCAGAGTGATTTACAGGCGGAGAGCGGGTGGGATGCTCTCGAGGAATTGCTTACGAAGGCCACCGCAAGCCCAGAGGCGAATGGCAAGATCGTTCTTTGTAAGTCCCCTATCCATTAGGCGCGCGGCGCGGGCGGGATGCACAAAACAGGGATCAGATCGCCCGACGTGCATCCCAGTTTGGCAGGTGTCGTAGTCGGGGTACCAATCCGCTCACTCGGTTTCCAGCCAACATCCTCCCACCACCCGACAGCCTCGCCCTGCCCATCGTCAAGCTCCTGACGCATCCCCTCTACCGGAGCTATCAGGGTCACACGGCCTCGCTCTCGCTCTTCGCCAACCTATTCATCAACTTCCTTCCGCCCGCCTGGGGTGCGCCTACGCCCCCGACACCGCCGCCTCCAAGCGCAGAGGGCAGCGAAGAAAGTAAGGAGAAGGCTGCGCGCCTCGAGTCCAAGGAGGCCAAGGAATGGAAGCGCCGGATCAAGATGTACAGTGCGTACCAAGGGTCTCTGCACATGCGGTGTGTTTGCCGGCGCTGACGCTGCTGCGGTAGTTGGGCCTACGGTCGAAGCATTCGGCTTCCAGCGCATCCTGTTCGGGTCGTCGCCCGCGGCACCGCTCACGGCGTCTACGCCTGCCTCAAATGCCGCCGACTGGTTCGAGCTGGCGCGGGAATCGTTCGCGGAGCTAGGCGTCGAGCAAGACGCGATCGACGCCGTCTTCGCGGACAACGCCCGGCAAGTGTATGGCGCTTCGTCATAGTGCTCGTGATTACTGGACTTGGGGATCAATTCTTGAAGATGTATGCGGTTCTGCCAACGCGAAGGGGACGGCTTACGCTGTCTCGGCGGTATCGCACGAGTTTGTACGATCCGGGAGGTGTGCCTTACATATTCATGCGGACACTGCTGGAGGTTTGGAAGCAGGATGTTTGTAAACAGGTTGGTCTACTCGAAGCATACATGCCGCGTGTTCACTTCGGAGGCGTCTCGGTCGTGACCGGGCAGAAATTGTACAGACTGCAACGTGCGCGACGCAGCATGACGGGGTGGTATGTGGCCCGAGTTCATGCCCAATTCATGCGGTCGTGAGCCTCAGTGAGTAGGTCAGTATGTACATATATACTCGGCTTTCCGGTCGACCCGTCGTCTGAACCCACTAATTACTGGGTACTAATCAGTTACTAAATGGCTACAAACCGTATACCATGTATCTACTCAGAGTCATTTTGGGTAAACGTAATGCTTTTGGTTGAGGGCTTACTCCACGTCGTCGTCAATGTGGATATAATGAGCCATCGATAAGTGGTGCCATGTCGGGATGCTCCTTTGGTCGCCGACGTCCACTGACACTGGCTCGCACACATTCTATCCCTATTTCCTCGCATACAACTGAGATTTATGCAGCCTACCCTGCCTATCGAACTGATCGAGCTCATCCTCAACCTCGTCATGCACGACGAGGGACTCTACATATGTCTGGCTGCAGACGCTCCGCGCGTGCAAGCGATCGTCCTCCATTTCAGCCGCAAAAACAATGTCGATTGGCCTCAACAATCGTACGAGGCCCTTCGGGTCATGATTGCTGGCCTCGCCGTAGTCCTGGCGGAGGCACGTATATTTCCTCATTTGTCGACGCTGTGCTTCGAAATGCCCTTGAGGGGTGCCGAACTGGACATGTGGGACAGGGAAATCCGCGAGGACTTCCCACTGATAAGGGACATGATCAGTGGTGGTGCTGCAGAGCAGGTGTGCCTATTCAGTCTACGATCCACGTTCGAGGCTGGCTGACCCTCGCTGCTTCTAGTTACGATCTATGCAACCCGTTCTCGGAGCCGGTATACATACGTTGAGTCGACGAGGAAAAAGAACCGATGTTCTTACAGTCTACTGTATGATAGACAGAAAACCTTGAATGATGGAGAGTTGGGACGACGAGGGTCTCCGCGCAACCGAAAGTTTCGGAAGAACAGGTTCTGTCGTGTTTCCCATTGTGAATCGTATGGCCACACACTCCAGCCCGTGGTTTCCCTGCATGACGTCGTCTGAACAGCATCAGCCCCATACCCAACTGCACTGGCAATTTCAAACGCAGAAACCCTTCGCGACGCTCGGAGAAGCCACCTTTGCCTGGGCGCTCGCGTATACTCCCTCGTCTGAATGCATAGTACAACAGGGGCCCGCTACGAACAATGCGGACATAACAATAAAGGTACCGACGACATCGAAGGGGGCCTCATTATAACACCAATGTCTACACAGGACGGCTTCATCTCATAGTCCTCGACTCCAGAAGACAGAGCACGGTCACCGGAGCAGCAGAAATCTCTCACATCGTCAACGTTTGGAAAAGACCGCAGGCTCACAGAGAATCCATGGTTCAAAACACCCTTCTATGCACGCTGCTCGGGTATGGTAGAGAGCGACCTAGAGGCGTCTCCCGCAGCGTCCTGCGGTCGGTTCAACGGCCTATGTAGCCAAACTAGCTTTGGCGCAGGAGGAAGATCTCGTGCTGCACGCACTGGCTGAGGCGCGACGAGGTTATCGTGGACAGCACCCTGAGGCGGGGGTGTCGTCATATTCTGGGCCAAACGCGGTGGGGGCTCTGGCACGGGGAGCGGCGACGGCTCGCGTTCACGCATCTTGCGGGTGGCTTCAACCCACCGCTGCGTGCGATCATCCTGCACGAATCATACAGACCGTGCCGGTGAGCGTGGAAGGCTCACACAGGAGGTAATACACCGCGCTCTGGAAGGACACTCACCCCGTAGTCCGACACGCTCCGGTGGTCCATCTCGGACTCGATGAAGCGGTCAAAGGCGTCGAGGGCCCGCGCCCGCTCCTCCTTGCGGCCCTTGGCGTAGCCGGCCTGGAATGCGTCGCCGTAGACCGCCTTCTTGCCCTCCTCGAAACCCGTCATCCGCCCAGCGGCAAAGCCCTCGTGGCGTCCGGTCTCGTACCCCTCTCTCATGCCCTCCTCGAACCCATCCGCTCGACCGGCCTCGTAGCCCTCCGCGCGACCGTCCTCATAGCCATGTGCGCGGCCAGCGTCGTAGCCCTCGTCGTGTTGGTCGGTGGCGCGCCGCCGAAGCTCGAGCCTCCTCACCTCCTCGCGCCCCGCCTCCCTGGCCTGCCACTCCCGTAACGTCTGCTCCGCCCTACGCGCCGCCTCCCGCGCCTCCTTCTCGTCCTGCTCCTTGTCCTGCCTCGCTCTCTCCGACCGGGACAGCTCGGCCTGAAGCCTGCGAGCCTCACGCTCTGCCGCGTCGGCTTGCATCTGCCACCGCCTGCACTCCTCCTGAGCGCGAGCGACGTCGAGCTCCATCTGATGCCGCGCCGTCTCAGACGCAGCAAGCCGTGCGGAGAAGTCCTGCGAGGCAATCTCCGCCGTACGCGCCCGCGACTCTGCGAGATCCGCGCGGCGAAGCTCCTCCTCCAGTCGCGCGCCGGTCTGGCGGAGGACAGCTTTGAGATGTCTCGCCTGCCGCTCTTCCTCCGCGAGGACGTGCGTGAGGATGGACGCGCTGTCGCTGTCCCGGTCTCGCTCCCGGTCCCGCTTCTCCTTCCGCGGGGGCTTCACGGTCGACGTGGACGAGGTGTCGCTCGCGCGCACGGACTCGCGGTCCCGACTTCGCTCGC
Source organism: Trametes polyzona (assembly GCA_022606195.1). NCBI lineage: Eukaryota > Fungi > Basidiomycota > Agaricomycetes > Polyporales > Polyporaceae > Trametes > Trametes polyzona. The sequence goes on along the minus strand of JABYQF010000007.1, from coordinate 1,695,789 downwards.
GATCTCTCCCTCGGTCTCTCTCCCTCTCCCTCTCCCGCTCTCGTTCGCGTTCACGTTCGCGCTCGCGTGTTCGGCTCGAGTCGCGGTCGCGATCGGGAAGAGGGGGCACATCTTCGGTCGACGAGACACGCCCGCGGGGCGTGTGTGACGCGGAGGACGACCCTCGCCGCGCCTTCTTGCGCTGCGAGAGCAAATTGCTCAGCACTGCGGGGTCGCGGAGGATCTCATGGATCGGCGTGGGTGATATGCTCGCTTCGTGCAGCTCGTTGAGCAGCTCCAGGCTGCGGGCGCGCGCCGCAGACGAGAGTGGCCGGCAGGTGGGTGACGTGAGCAACGGCGATCTGTCGGATCCACACCATCGAGAGAGAGCGAGGAGGCGACTTACTCGTGGGCCCCGGGCGTGTGTGGAAGGGGTGGCGACAACGTGTTGAACGAGCGCGGGGTGAGGAAGCCTGGCTGGGGTGTCAGCCCGGGGATCGGTGTGCTGAGACCGTACGCGCCCCGCATCGCGCCAGAGTCGAATGCCGAGAGCGAGAGCGGAAGCTGGAGCGCTGCAGGCTCACGGGGAGGGGGCGTCGGAGGGAGGAGATGGGGGCCGTCTGGCGGCGGGATGGGGAGGGGAGGGAGCTCGTCCGCGAGCGTCGTCGTCGCGCGGGGCTCGGCGTGCATTTGAGTGCGACCTGGGAGAACGTCCGGCGCCAGGGGCTAGAATCGTCGACGGACAGGGCGGTGGGAACGGGGCAGAGAACGCGCGAGCTCGTCGGAGGAAGAGCCTGTGGGAGCTGCGCGAAGCACGACTGGACGGACTTTGTATGAGTGGTATGCGGGCGACGCTGAGAGGCAGAGCAGAGCGACGTGCTCCTCCAGCGGGCATTAATATCCCCGGCGACCCCAGCAGCTTGCAGCTGGCGGGCGGAGCTGGCTGGCCTCAGCCGCGGGCACCCTGCGCACAACGTGTTCAACATGTGCAGTCGGCAACTGTAGCGACCGCGAGTCAAACAGGGTATTTACCGTTATGTACAGAGCTGGGATGCCACCGCGGCGGCGACCTGCCGCGACGACGCATTATCACAGCCTACAGGAAACCCAAGCCGGCGCGCTGCACACTTCAAGGGTGCTGATGTCGAGGTGCGAGCACGCCCACGTTGTGCGGCAGATAGACGCGGCAGGCCCAGGCGATGGATGTCGTGCCTTGCCGGTTGGGGAAGGCTCGGAAGTCGAGCCGGGAAAAGCGCGTGGCCCTCGACATGCTCAAATTGGTTGGTACGCGCCGGTCATTGAGCTGAACTTCCGCGCATGGAAATGGAGACGCGAATATGATTCAAGAGTTCGAGAGGGACGCGTTTCCCGCAATGAAGTGACACGTCAGAAGACCTTCTCTTGGTTCACTGGCCAAGTACACCGCTAATATAAAAGCGGCGATCTGCGCGCTGCCTCGTGTTCTCATAGAGTATGTGCTGACCGACTCTGGAAAGTATGGGATCGGCCATGAACGAGTGACGTGTGGACTGAATTGAAGGGAGCAGCTCAATAGTAGTACCGGGCCTAGGACTACGTGCGATTGACAACTGACTGGTATGCAAACCCCATACCACTGCGTGACCTCTCAACAACCTTCGGATTTTTGACTTCAGGTACCCTCGTAGGGCGTCACGATGAGAGGCATTTGTGCACCTCGTTGGGGTTCGCTCTTGAGAGAAGGACGGTGGGTGGGGTGTGTCTTCGCAACGACCTCTTCAGCAGGCACTGCGAGCTCGAATGCAAACGCGCGCACGAGGACGAACAGGATCGCCTTCAGTCTTGGCGGGGGAACGGGTACGCTGTGAGCACATTGAGAGTATACCCAGTTCGGAGACTCACTCGACCAGGGCGAAACGATAGCCGATGCACGCGCGCGGCCCCCCAGTAAAGGCGAGCAGATGTCCCCATACTCCGGGTATGGCTGTTGCCGCTTCTGGCGGTTGTTGCCACCTCTCAGGCCTAGCGTTCCAGGTATGTCAGGGTGAGAGCTAGAGAATATGATGTCCACATACTTGAAGTCGAGCGCGTCGTCTCCCCAAATTGCCTTAGAACGATGGACAGACAAGATAGGGACGACGACTTCGTCCCCTTTCGCAATCCTATTGCAGGACCAGGGTAAGTCCAATAAAATCTACAAAGAGGGAGCCGCATACATACCGTATTTCATGCTGTATGCGGCCGTTGATGTCCTCAAATGGCTCTCTAAGGGGAATTATAGTATCCCTCGCAGCCTCCCGAGTCATCATCCCTACTGCCGAGTGCAATCGGAGGGTCTCGCGCACGACGCCGTCAAGGTAGGACAACGACAGCAGTTCATCCATCGTCGGAGACTCCGTGTCCACAGAGAATAGTTCCTCGCGGAGCTTCTTTTGCGTCGCCGGGTAGCAGGACAGTAGGTACAGTGCCCAGGTAGACGAACTGCTTGTCGTTTCGTGCCCCGCAGTCAGAAAGCTAGATATGCGTCGTGGTCAGAACGAGAGACCTCAGCAGGGTATAGTCAGGACTCACGTGGGGATCTCTGAGGGATACGGAACGTGTCATCCGCATGCCGTGAAGGAGAACAAGTATAAGACATACGGTTTATGACCTCCTGATCAGATAACCGTTGATCGTCAGGAATGTCCTGCGCCATGTTCGCCTTCAACAGCAGCGTGAGTACGTCTCGACTCTGCAGATCCTTGCGTTCGATGTTCTGAGCGTCCTTCCATGATGAAGTCTCCAGAATAGCTGCTCTGCGCTCCGCGACCAATTTGGCGCCAATGTCCTGGAACACCTGTGCAGCGTAGCTCGAGGTTTCTGCGTTGCGATCACGCTAGTCCGGGTGGGTAGCTCTCGTAAGCGAGTGTACAGTGTATATAGAATGCTACACGTATGTGGACTCACAAATAACTTCGCAAATGGCAGTCTTGAAGAAGCGGAAGGTACGATCGTAAATAGTCTGTGGAAAGCATCGAGGAACTCATTTGGCTTTCCCTCCGGGTCGAGCGCATTGAAGTCGCGACCGAACCCTGTTCCAGTGCATCAGAGACCGATAATCGTCATCATGAAACTAGATAGATCATACCAGCTAAGCCGATCACGTCGAGGGTCATCCTGCTGAGGTACTCGTTGACGTCGAGTTTCGCGGATCCTCTCTTCACTTGGTTCTGCCAGATATCGCGAAGCTAGATTGCGGATCATGTTCAGTGGATAGTGACGCCAAGGCGATGTTGAGACGAATTACTTGGGCCGATTTTTCAATGAAGATGTTCGTCATACCGCGAATTTGCGCAGGGCCAAATGCGGGGTTCTAGCTGGGCATCAGCACGGTCGTTTATGTATATATGCGGCGCAAACATGCGCTTTGCTTACCAAGAGCCTCCTCTGCAAAATGAGACCGCAGATGATTAGCACCAACTACCGAGGAATCCCAACCACGAACACTGAACGTACTAGATATTTATGTTCGTCGCCTACAGAGATGCCAGCGGCGTCAGGACAACGGATAGTGTGTCAGTACATTGTTTGGACTCACCGTATGCAGTCAGAATACCTCCCGGTGTGCAAGGGTTACAACAGAAGCGATTGTAGCATCGTAAAATGGCCTCACCTTTCCCCAAGAACATCTCTAGTTGCTTGTTGTCCTGCTCTGGCTTTGGGAAATCGTCGGGGTGTGTCAAAACATGCTGAATGGCGCGCGTGTCAAGGGTCCACAAGCGCGGACGCTGTGAACAGGAAGCGGCGCTACTTCAGCTCGATCTGTGGGCTTCAGAGCAAAGTCGCGTACCATGTAGAAGCCGCGGTCGACGAAATTCTTCCCATACCATGAAAACCAGATATCTGGGAGCATCGTGTTGTCCACGGCTCCAATGTCTGGCTGATTCCCGTGCACCCAGCTGGAGACCGGTGGGCCAGGGAGGTTCCGCAGCGGTGTTCCGAATACGAAGGTCCAGAGGCGATAGAGGTACCAGCTGATGTAGAGCAACGTCGTTAATCCGCACAAGACGGTGATGTCTTGACCAGTGATCGTCATCTGGTAGCAGGTGGCAGCGGTTGAGTTGGGGATCTCGAGTGGTAGTGATGCTGGGAATCAAGGGGCACCGCCCGAGACGTCGTGCAGAGACTTCCCCACCGATCAGAGACCCTTTATAGTAGCAAACTGTCTGCCAGGACCACGCGCGGCTCTGGCGGCAGCGAAGAAGGTGGCCGACCTGCCGATAGAGTCAATAACAAAGAATGAATGGCCCGGAGGACTCCTCACCGCTTCCGACAACTGCGGAAGTCAAGGCAGCATTTGGTGAGTCACTCGGGAGTCCATAGGCGGGGCCGAGAGTGCCAGGGTAAAGCTGATCAGTCACACTGGACTTGAATCATTTCACGCACCTTCGTCTTCGACGGAGGGTGAACTCGACTCCATGGCGAGCGGTGGCTTGTCGTTTGACGTGGCTACGGAGAGAAACGTGGCGCCAGAGCCCCGGCGATATAGCCCGGCTCGAACGATGGTGGCAAGAAGCCGGTGCCCTCGAGGAGCAATACCAACGGCGGCCGCATTGCTGCGTTTCCGTCTCGCTCTGTGCTTGAACCTTGGCGAATAGCGCCGCATACTCCAGAGCGCTGCAGAACCCACGCAATCACGCCGTGTACTGGATGACATATACGCGCAGTGGCTAGGAAGGAACGCAGTAGAGCTGCATGAGCTACGAATGGGTAACGACTGTCTGAAAAGAGTGAATGTCCGTTTCAACTGATCTAGAGGGTGCTGCCGAAGAGACAAGCTCTCGTGATCCTCCGCTCACGCATTCTTGTAGGGCTTCACGATGAGCGGCATCTGGGCCCCCTTCTCTGGCTCGCTCTTGAGAGAAGGGCGATTGGCAGTGCCGGTCTTAGCGATAACGTCCTCGGCAGGCACCGCGAGCTCAAATTCGAGGGCCCGAAGCAGGACGAACAGTATCGCCTTCAACCTGCACGAAGGTACGACAATGGACGAGTCAGACGTTGTTGCATCACTGTATTCCCTTCAGACTTACTCGACGAGAGAAAATCGGTACCCGATGCAGGCGCGCGGTCCTCCGATGAATGTGAGGAGGTGCCCCCATACTCCGGGTATGGCTGCAACAGCGTCCGACGGCTCGTGCCACCTCTCTGGCCTGATTATAGTTAGTAAATGCGCAAGGGGATGGGATGCAGGCGTACCTGAACTCAAGTGCATCTTCGCCCCATATGGCCTTGGAACGATGAAGAGCGAGGATGGGAATCACGACCTCGTTCCCTTTCGCGATTCTGAATCACGCGCTGCATTAGTACTCCGACGTTACGGTTTTGCATCGAATGACTACCAACCTGATTTCATGCTGGGTCTTGCCGTAGCGGTCCGTGAATGGTTCGCTCAGAGGGAGCACCGCGTCCTTGGTCGCCACCCGGATCAACATCCCGACGGCCGAATGCAGCCGGAGCGTCTCCCGCACGACACCATCGAGGTAAGGCAACGACAGCAGTTCATCCATCGTAGGTGACTCGGTGTCCAACGAGAGTAGCTCCTCGCGCAATTTCTTCTGCACAGCCGGGTAACGCGAGAGCAGATAGAGCGCCCAATTGGACGAACTGCTCGTCGTCTCGTGTCCCGCAAGCAGGAAGCTAGACAGATGGGGTCGTCAGCGCGGACCATCGACAGAGTAGACACGGGCCTACGTAGGAATTTCTACGAGGCGCCGTTTGGGTCAGTTGAGTTACCTCGATGTGGTGTATAGGAGGGACGTACGGTTGATGACATCAGCGTCAGACAGTCGTAGTTCTTCCGGAATATCCTTGGCCATGTTGGCCTTCATCAAGAGGGTGAGGAGGTCTCGGCCCTGCAGATCCTTGCGTTCAATGCCCTGCAGATTTTTCTCAGAGGCTGCATGCAGAATCGCCGCTTTGCGCTCCGCGACAAGTCTGGCGCCGACGCTCTGGAACACTTGGGCAGAATTGTTGACAGTCTGCACACGACGGTTACTCTGGCGCAGTGAAGGATGATCGTGTCAACATGAACGGGGGGTGTAGTGTGCGGCGCAGTGACACTCACAAATACTCTGAAGATGGGGAACATTGCCCTCAACAAAGGGCCGACTGAGGAGAAGGAAGGCGCCGTCGTGAAGATCTGCCTGAAGGCGTTGCTCAGTTCATTCGAGCTTCCCTCTGCGTTGAGTGCATTGAAGTGGTAGCCAAAACCTGCATGATTTTGTCAGACCAATACCGATGTCGCTGCGCTGCCGTCGCATGCCGTACCGGCCAAACCGATAACGTCGAGAGTCATTCTGCTCAGGTACTGGGCGACGTCAATCTTTGCAGATCCTCGTTTGGCCATATCCTGCCAGATGTTACGGAGCTAAATCACGAACTGTAATCGATCGTTGTATCATGTTAATACGTCGAGAAACGCACCTCCACCGACTTGTCGACAAAAATGCTCGTCAAGTTCCGAATTTGCGCGGGGCCGAAGGCGGGATTCTAGCGAAGATTAGATACACATGTCAGCAGATACACATGTCAACGAGAAACTATACAACACTAACCAAAATTCGCCTCTATGGCAATATGGATGATCAGCCTCAAGTACTCAGTGGCTATATACGACCAGAGGATATACTCACCTGAAACTTATGTTCATCGCCTATGAAGGGGTAGCCATCAATCTCATACCACTAGTCGTTCCACACCATTGTGCTCACCGTAAGCTGTAAGGATACCTGTACAACATACGCATGTCACCAACGTTTGCAGAGGAAATATACAGATATTCTTACCTCTTCCCAGCAACATCCTGAGCAGCACATTAGCCTCGGGAGGTTTGGGGAAGTCGTCGGCGTGTGTCAACACATGTTGGATAGCGCGCGGGTCCAGAGTCCACACACGAGGTCGCTAGTGCGCAGCGTTGTTCAATCCGTATAAAAGCCGACATATAATGGGACTGAACGGTGCGCACCATGAAGAAATCGCGGTCGACGAAATTCTTCCCGTAACGTGCGAACCAGAGGTCGGGTTGGAGGGTATCATCTACGCGTTCGATATCTGGCTGGTTACCGTAAATCCAGCTGGAAACCGGCGGACCGGGGAGGTTCCGCAGGGGCGTCCTGTATACAAAGGACCAGAAGCGATAGAGACGCCAGCCGACGTAGAGTAAGGCCGCTGCGCCGGATATGAGGACGATGTCTGGAGCGGTGGTGGCCATGTTCAAGAGGTTGTTCGGAGTGTTGTGCTGGGATATAGCATCCCAGGACTCTTATATATCCACGTCGCTGCTGAGCAGCGCTACTTCATGCGTCTACGACGTGGGGTTATACGGCCCTTCCTACGGATGCCGCTCCGCTGATGAGTCAATCGTCTTGTGCAAAGAAGCACCTTGGAGGCTGCTCCCTCGCGCTGCCGAAAGCTGTGGAGATCAACCTATACGATCGCGTATATACCAGCGAGTAATCGGCACGTACTGCAAGCCGGGAGGGCATCTGGGGTTGGCCTCGAGTACTGGCTCATTCTACCCTCGCATTAAATTCATGTACAGGGCGAGGATGCCATTGTGCAGTGCGCCATAGTCGAGTGTCTCCTTCTCAGCGAGAAAGTGAAACAAAGTCCCGGAGAAAGACGCGCTTGCAAACCCGGTGGTAGAGCCGGACGCGGAGAATGGTGGTGGGAACTTGGAAGCTCGGAATGCTGTGCTAAATTCACTTCTCCCAGGCACGTGGATCCTGATACTCTAAATCTGTAGTATAGGTGTGCCAAAGCCGTCTGCGCTCGGAGACTGCGCCCATCGGGCTGGCAAGCCGGAATAATATAAGTAGGTATGTTCATCGTTTATGCTCATAACCTCATCGACCCGGGAAGTAGACCGCAGACCGTATTCAATTGTCTATGGGGGGACACCGTTCAAGTTGGGTATAGAAGTGCAGACATCACATTTGCTCGCCACGGGAGCCTTTCGTACCCACGGTTGTGCAAAGAACGGAAGAGCAGGGGCAAAGGAAGTGTAGATAGTAATGAAAGAGTGGGGTGATTATTAGTCAGAAGTAGACCGAGATCAGGCTATATATATAGGGGCTGTACGCCCCTCCTGCCGCCACTCTCAGACGACGCCCTACGCAGCCTTGTAAGGCTTGACTATCAGCGGGAGCTGGAAGCCGTCTTGGGGAGCGGAGCGAAGCGATGGTCGCTGGAGTGGGAGGGTCTTGATCGCTATATCCTCAATCGGAACGGCAAACTCAAACTCGAATGCACGGAGGAGAGTGAACAGGATCGCCTTGACCCTGCGAAGGCATATGACCGTCAGCTCCAGTTTACACCCGAGGTCGAAGGAGTCGACTCACTCAATGAGCGAAAATCGATATCCGATGCACGCGCGCGGGCCACCGATGAAAGTAAGAAGATGTCCCCATACGCCGGGCATGGCGGCGATCGCCTCCGGGGGGTGCTCCCAACGCTCCGGCCTGGCGATCCCTCAGTAAGCTCGGAAACCTGGCTGTATGCGGCAACACCATGCACGCACTTGAATTCCAGAGCGTCCTCGCCCCAAATCGTTTTTGACCGCTGCATGGCCAAGATGGGTATCACGACCTTATTACCCTTGCCAATTCTACGCAGGGTAATCAGCTGGTGTCGTCTACAGAGCCACACAGATACGCACCGAATTTCGTTGTGCTCTCTGCCGTACCGATCAATGTACGGCTCGCTCAGAGGAATGACGTCGTCCTTCTTTGCCTCGCGGACTAGTTGAGTGAGGGGGGCGTGCAGACGGAGCGTCTCGCGTACGACCGCGTCGAGGAAGGGCAAAGCCGAGAGCTGTTCCATAGTCGGAGTGTCCGTCTCGACGGCAAGAAGCTCCTCACGAAGTTTCTGCTGAATGGAGGGTTTCTTCGTGAGTGCGTATAGAGCCCACGTTGTGGCGGTACTGGTCGTTTCGTGGCCAGCAAGGAGGAATCTGCCATGGGGGGTTAGCAGTGGCGGAACGTACGGGGTGGCAAGGACTTACGTTGGAATCTCTAAGAGTATGGGGCATACATCAGCTACGAGTACACGGGAACGTGATGAGATCAACGTACGACCGAGGACATCCTGGTCGCTGAGCTTCTGGTCCTCAGGGATATCTGTGGCCATGTTCGCCTTGATGAGGAGAGTGAGCAAGTCACGCCCTACGAGGTCCTTACGCTCGGGTCCATCGATGTGCTTCTCCTTCGCCGCCTGTATGGTCGCAGCCTTCTTATCCATGACGAGCTTCGCTCCGATGCGTCTAATGACACCGGACGCTTCAGTGACTTTCTTGTTGTTTTCGTCAGGCTAGTGCAACAACGCAGCATGAGTATGATTTTGTTGAGATAACTTCGTGGGAGAAACCACTCACGATCAACTTCAGGAGCGGGATCCAAGCGGCCAAGTACGCCTTGAGGGAGAAAGGCCGGAAGGATGACAGGAGCTGCCGGAACGCCATGTTGAGCTCACTCGGCTTTCCCTCTGGATCGAGGGCGCGGAAGTCATAGTTGAAACCTTTAAAACGTAAGCGTCGAGCTTTGTACGGCATCCACGATGGACATACCCGCAAGCCCAATGATGTCGAGGGTCAACCTGCTCAGGTCTCGGTTTGCGTTAACCCGTGTGACTCCACCATCCTTCTTTGCAGCTATCGACCAGATGTTGCGGAGCTACGGCCGCTCGTATCAGGCGAGTGGACCCAACGCCGGGGGTCATACGTACCTGTGCAGCCTTTTCCAAGAAGACCTCTGTGAGCTCGCGCACTTGGGCGGGCCCAAATGCTGGATTCTAGAGATCGAACATTTCACGACTAAGATCTCGCATTTGAAAGGGGTCGCTTACCATGATCCTCCTCTGAAGCATAGTAAGGCGCAGCTCAGTACCCCGAGTGTTGTCGACGGGCTTCGGACGCTTACCTGCTGCCTGTGTTGCTCGCCTGTCGTGCCGGCGAGTTAGCTCCACGGCCGAAGCCCAAATCAAATGACAGTGTACCTTGGACAAATAGCAGGCCTAAGGGCAGTATGTGAGCGACGGCGGCAACCTCAACCACACCCAGGACAGTAATGCGAACCTTTTCCGAAGATATCCGCAAGGAATCTACGATTCTCTTCAGGCCTCTGATAGTCAACCGAATGCATGAAGACATGGTTGATCGCGCGGGGGTCCATCGTCCACAAGCGCGGTGTCTGGAAGAGGTCTCAGTCTTGGTCGAGGGAACAAACACTGAAGCACCGAAATCGGCAAATTACCATCAAGAATTCGTGGTCCTTGAAGTTACGCCCATACTGGGTAAACCACCTATCGAGAACGACAAAGTTGTCTTCGGCCGTTATATCCTTCAGGTTCCCGTAGATGAAGCTGGAGGCAGGAGGGCCGGGCACGACACGCAGTGGGCTGCGGTATACGAAGTGCCATCTAGTATAGACTCTCCAGAAAGCGTATGCAGAGACGGCGAAGACAATGAAGAGCACGTCCGGAGACGCGAGGGAGAAACCGTGCATGAAGCTGAGGGACGATCCCATTGTGTGAGGGTTGTAGGCGGCGAGTTGAGTCGTTTGTGATGTCGAAAGCACCTAGCGGGCATCGGGGGTCAGGGATTTATATCGTACAGAGTGACCTCCACTGTTTCGGCGAAGGTTGCGGGGTCGCTCGGCAGAGTGCCGCGGAGGTGGACACCGAGACTGTCAAATGGCTTAGTAGGAGGAGGTCCCGAGATCAAACTGCGTTCCGCAGGTAACAACGCGAGAACTTACCGCAACCGTCACACGGAGATGCCTTCGCGAATGAATTTCATCCGGCGCCAATCGTACATCAGGGTACAGACGGAGCTTCGACGATTGGACGAATGCCTCCCAATGGTGGAATGTCGTGTTTGCTGTGCAGATCGGCGAGCATTATCGTCAATGGCACGGCAGTTTGCTCCGACCACACGGACCTGGACACAACATGCCGAAGAGGGCATGGCTCCAGTTCGACGACTCGAGTGACGCAACAGCATCGGCAAACCGTTGCGGGCAGTTCATGAGTTCTATTGTTGTCCCTCTCGCAGTACACCCGCGCATTGATAACGTGCTGGTCTCTGGCGAATCCGGCGTTGCGAGTCGGTCTTCATTCTGAGACTCCACCCACGAAGCTCGGGGCCCGAATCAAGTCGTGCAAACGGTTTGTTGACCCTGTGCGCAACGCGATGAAGAGCGTATTCTAGGGGCCCGAGTGGATAGACCTCCGGGGTCGCCACCCCGAAGATGGCCAATGCCGAGCGAATACGTATTCCTCGAACACAACCTTTGCCGACGCCGTGCTTGCACGGTTGACGTCGCTTCGGCGGCGCTCGTTATGTTTGCACCGATACATCCACCCCGAAAACTCCCGGGTTGATGGGGGTTGGAAAGAGCATGGTAATGTGACGCCCCTGGAGTCGGACGTGCACAGTATGTATGCCGAGTCCGGAAGTGGACGATGCGACCTGTACTGTGCACACCTTGACATAGGTCAATTGCCAGATATCTTGAGTGCAACGTCTGATAGAAATCATCAGCACGCTCAAGGTTGTACTTGATAGAAAGCATACTGCACATACTGTTCGGCTGTTTTGACGCGCCGTTGTGACTATGATCTGGACTGAGTACAGCCAATGCTGAAAGTGGGCACGTCGATCTGTACAACTTAGAGGGTACTCGCTCGGCCATACATCATAGATGAATGCGAGTGTGAAGTAGTATAAGGTTCGAGAGTCGATATGAAGGCGTGCCTTCATTGCACCCTAGTCCTTCATCGTCGATGACGAGAGTCGACAATGAATCAAGCGCCCGCGAACGCGGGACCGTCGGCGCTCTTTCGCTCAGCCACCGTCCGAGTCCCGACCACTCACCCTCATGTGAATCGCGAGCTCATACGTTCCCCCACGACTCCTACAGCTGAACGATTACAACCCGGGGATAGCAATGGATGCTGCTACAGCGGGAGCGGCGCAAGCCAAAGTCGACGACGAGCAAACCCGCCGTGCTAAGCGCGCTGCTCTCAAGGAGCTGAACGTCGCTGAAGCTGGGCAAGGTACGTTTGGTGCGCTCAACAGGTCAGCTTTCTGGAGATGACGGTAGCGTATCTGGACAGAATCAAACAAGGCACTAGACTCGTCTCTCAAGAAGCACACAGCACTCATCAAACGCATGCGCCAGTCGCTGGGCGCAGAGAATCATGACCAGATCCTGAAGGACATCAACACCTTATCACTCGAGAAATACGTGGAAGAGATTGTCGGGGCGGCGGTGGAAGGAATATCCAGGTGCAAGACGGAGAAGGACGTTTGGAGTGCGGTCGAGGTGGGTGCCCCACTAAGCATTCGTGCCCAATGGTCCCCCGCTCATCGCGCATACGTCCAGATTATCTCTGCGTTGCATCGCCGGTTCCCCAAGACGTTCACTCCTGCACTCATTTCATCCCTGGCTTCATCCTTGGCTGCGCCATCGCGGGCGGCACTCGCCACTTTGTCTCCCGAGCAGCGCGAGAAGGAGGACTCGGCACGAGTGTCGCGCCAAAGGCCGGTGCTCCGTGTATGCGCGGAACTCGCACTTGTCGGGATTATTCGAGACGCGCCTGATAGGAGCGGTGGGGAGTGGATCATGAAAACCATCCGAGACTTAGTGAGTATGTGGCGCACTGTATGCGAATCGCCGCTCACGCGATTCGCCCTGGTTGTAGTTGTCCAACGACCCTTCTCTCTCTTCGTTGCCACTATTGTTGGTGTTCTTGAAGTCTTACTCTCGCCCGTACTTGGGTATAGTTCCACCGGCATCTGCCAAACAGATCTCTGCCTCTTCCGAGCCAGGTACCCTTTCCGACGCTGCGAGCGAGGAAGCATCCAAGCCCAATGGCGCCTTCCCCACACTGTTGAACGAGGAGGAGGAGCTAGTAGAGAAGGACATTCGGGACCGTTTCAAGAAGATGTGCGAAGGTTACTTCGATAACGTCGCTAAGAAGCTAGTGATCGAACACAATGTGAGCGTCACAGGTATCGCGCGCTCGCGCTTCGGTCGTCCTAATGTGCGGTGTAGCGACTTCAAGAGCAAGACAGGAAGAACCACGAAGCGTACATTCGCTCTGGGGAGATCTTCGAGGACCGCCAGCAGGCATACGAGAAGATGACGAAGAGTTACGAGAAGCTCTTGGCGAGTTGTCAAAGGTTATTGTGATTGTCTTCGGCTCACCTCATCTGATGGCTAACACCAACCTCCCAGCCTGTCTGAACTCCTCTACTTGCCAATGCCTACGCTGAAGACTGTGTCGCAGAAGACCGAGTCCATCCAGATTGGCATGAACACAGGTTCCAGCCTCTTGGGTGCGGACGGGGACGATGCCGCAGCAAGTGGTGGCAAGTGGGAAGACGAGGAAGAGCGCCGTTTCTACGAGGAGATACCTGATCTCAAGGATTATGTGCCACGGAGCGTGCTGGGGCTGGAGGGTGATGTCGAATCGGAAGGCGCCGACGGCCAGGAGAAGGAGCGCATAGAGAAGGAATTGGTCGAAGAGGAGTTCAAGAAACTCGAGGAAGAGCTCGCGGGCATGAAGATCGACAAGAATGGCCAGGTGATTGCCGAAGAGCACGGTAAGGAAGACGACGAGAAACCCGACGAGGATATAGATGAGTGAGTGATGGTGTCTATCCCTGCATAGGTGTCGTGTGCTGAATATATGCGAGTAGCGTCCCCACTCCTACCCCCGGAACGCCCAAGGAGTCACCGACTACGACTCCGCAGCTGGCTCCCCAGGGCCCTTCACAGCTCCTGACAGCGCTCTTGGCGCGCTTGCCGGATGCAACAAATCGTACGCTCATCGATCAGGCGGCCGTTGACTTCGCCTTCTTGAACTCCAAGGCTGCGAGGAAGAGGCTTGTCAAGGTCGGTTCCCATACTACATATTGTCTCATGACCTGCTCACTGTCATCTGTAGTTCATGGGCCAGATCCCCAAGAGTCGTACGGACCTGTTGCCCCATTATTCTCGGCTGATTGCCATTCTCAACCGCTACATGCCGGATATCGGGGCCGACATCGTTGCGATGGTGAGCATGGGCGTCGCAAGCCAACGACTGAGCTAGTTTGCCAACCCACACATCGTTCTCTGCAGCTTGACGAAGAGTTTCGCTACCTCCAACGGAAGAAGAACGTCGTCAAGGAGCTCGCCGAGGTCCGGCTGCGGAACATCACGTTCTTGTCTAACCTCACGAAGTTCCGTGTCGTCCCTCCCCACGTCATCTTGCATATGTTTAAGGTATGCTTGGACGACTTCTCCGGCACGAACGTGGAGAATCTTGCCCTGCTACTTGAAGGTTGCGGACGATTCCTCCTGAGAAGCGATGATACGCGGGTTCCCTTCGCGCGCATGGTCAGTCCGTAACTACCCGAGCGCCACGCCATTCAACTCACGCGACCCATTTAGATCGAGCTATTGCGCCGGAAGCAAAGCATGGCACACCTCGATCAAAGGCAATTACTGCTCCTGGAGAATGCGTACTATCAGGTAGATCCATATGTACGCATACAGCCGCCCACATCCACTGACTTGGCCCGTAGTGCAATCCGCCGGAGCGGACGGCTCGTCAAGTGAAGGAACGCACCCCGATGGAGTTGTTTATCCGTCATCTCATCTACGACGTGCTCACGAAGAAGACAGTCGAGAAGGTGTTCAGACTGCTCCGGCGGCTGGATTGGAACGACCCTGTCGTTTTGCGTACGCTCCACAAGGTCTTCACTAAGCCATGGAAGATCAAGTACGGCCATATTGCGCTGCTTGCCATCCTGGCGTATGACCTGCAGCGGTACCACCCTGCGTTTTCTATCGGCGTCGTCGACCAAGTTCTGGAAGACATACGGCGTGGGCTGGAGACGAACATGTACAGCATGAACCAGCGCCGCATCGCGTCTACCAAGTTCCTAGGAGAGCTCTACATCTATCGCCTGATTGGCAGCGGGATCATCTTCGACACGTTGTGGACGCTAGTCACATTCGGACATCGTATGGTTGTCTTCATCTCTTTGTCATCCATCCCGCTGACTAGTTGTATCTAGCGGAGGGCCGTCCTACACCCGGTCAGCCGTCTCCGATCGACATGCCCGATGATTTCTTCCGCATCCGCCTCGTATGCGTCCTGCTCGACACCTGTGGAATGTGCTTCGACCGCGGCACCCAAGTGCGGAAGCTCGACAACTTCTTGACGTTCTTCCAACTCTACATACTCTCCAAGTCCCCACTCCCGATGGACGTCGAGTTCATGTTGTCTGATTCCCTGGAGGTATGTGTCTTCAGCGTTCGAGTGTAGGATCATGTTGACCATCATGTGGCGTAGGCGGTAAGGCCGAAGCTGGTCATGTTCAAGACATATGAGGAGGCCGCGGTGGCGGTGGACGAGATGTTCGCGGTGGCGTACCAGGATGCCGGAAGTAGGTTGTTTGACGAGGTATCTGTTGGCGCATACATCGATGAGCTGAATAATTCACAGTTGTCACCGGAGACGGTGGGGACGACAGCGGCGAGGAGAGCGGCGAGGAGGACGAAGAGGAGAAGGGGCGGGTTGAAGAGGAAGAAGAGGATGAGGACGATGGTCAACCTGAGTCTCCAGTAAGTGCATGCATAGCATGCCGGTCGTTGATTGACCTCGAGCTCATCATGATCCGCAGATCGACGAACGGGCTCCGTCACCCGAAGCGGTCTTGCTCAAGAACACGCAGGAACACGTCGGACCAACAGAGGAGGACGAGGCCGAGTTCGCCAAGGAGCTCGCGAAGCTCGTCACGGACACTTCGGCAGAGTCCAGGAAGATCGACAAGAAGACTGCTCTCGCTTTATGGGATACCGCGCTTCCGCCCCCTGTCGTGCGAAAGAAGAAGAACGAGGAGTATGACGAGGATGGCGAAGTAATCAACAACGAAGCCCCGGAGGAGACTGGCGTGATGAAATTCACGCTTTTCACTAAGAGGGGAAACAAACCACAGGTGCGTTGTAACAGCCACTTGCGTCAGCATCGCAGCACTGCGAATGAGGAGACGTTGCGCATGTAGTGGCGTCTCCTCCGATTCTCTGAGTGACGCTTCAGCGTGGTCGCCGCCACCTACCTCCCGCGACCAGGCCAGGTTTACTGAGCGTCGACACAGACACGGCAAATTGCCATACCTGCCGAATCCACGCTCGCCGTGCAAACTCGCACTGCCCAAATGCAGGACAAGGTTGAGCAGCAACACCTCAAGAGGCTTGTACTCAACTACGAGCAGCGTGAAGAGGCAGAGGAGTTGAAGGGTGCGTGCCACCTTTCATGCTGTAAAACACCGTCGACTTACACCCGTACATCCGTACAGCCCTTGAAGCTCGCAGCCGCCAAGGACCAATCAAGATTCGACTTGCAGGCTAGCGACGCGCGAACCCCCCACACCACCCATCGAAAGAAGGGATCTACCTTCTGGCTTGTGCTAGCCCTTTCGCCGAATCATGGCGGCCTCCCTGCCTCGGTCGTGCTACCGAAGGTCAGAACGTACGATGACAGATGACCGAGGCCGCCCGTTCTCAGTATACGACAGTGTTCGGCAGGCCGCGACGTTGGCGTGCTCGACCATGCTGCTTTCAACGCCAGCCCTACGCGCCGTCGGTGTTGCGCCTTTGTGCTCGTTGGCCGGCGTCGTGTGCTTGTGCCGACGGGTGCGAGATGGACGATCGATTAGAGCCTTGTCCGATACTTGTAGAATCTGCCCTTGTATGCTGTTGTCTTCATATGCTGTTGTCGCGCTTTCCCAATGCAATGCTCATGACGGACTTTGTACTGTTTCTTGTGTGCCACCGCGCGACCGGACGCGTCGCGTGTGTACATGCGGGCGCTCGCCGACGCGTCGCGCGACTTTTGAGGCGCAGGCATTCTGCCACCCGCCCCCATGCTCTTTCTTCCCGATGCTCCCCTAGCGGCTCATGGACGAAGACTACTTCGGCGACGACGACGACTTTGTTCTCGATGACGCGCTTATTGCTGCTCTCGACCACGAAGAGTCCAAGTACCAAGAGGCACAGCAGCCCACTCCGCAGGTAGAGCCCGCCGTCCGCGCTGAGCGCCGTCCCGCCGACGCACCTCCTCCTGCTCGGCCCCCTCCCCCGAAGAGGCAGAAAACTTCGCACAAGTCTAGCGAGGGACGTGGTCCGGATATTCTGCAGAACCCTGAGGATGACGAGGGCTTACCGGAGGTCTCTATCGTTGGAGGGGGTTCGTATGGCTTCCCGGCAGGCCAGACAGCCGCAGTGAATGCGCTCGCTGCTCAGCTTGTCCCCGTCGGAGGAAGCGTGAACGGCCAGCGATCCCCAAACGTAGTGCGTACTACCATCCGTCACGAACCCCCTGTACCTCCTCGGGCGGCGCAAGGTGGTGCATCGGCTACAGGTCCTTCAGGCCTCGTACAGACGTCTGTCACTGCTGCGGCTCGTGGTCCACCATCTGGCAGTCGACCAAGAGAAACCCCTACTTCTCGTGTTCCAAGACGTTCATCCACCCTCAGCTCTATACAGGCTGCTTTGGCTGGATTCGTCCCATCTGCCACTCCCTCTAGTACGCCGGTACCTAGTGCCACAAGGCCGCCCGCTTCTCGTAACTCACCTGCGCCGCCACCGTCTCGAGCTCCGGCAAATGCATACTCTCGGCGTGGCACATCTCCTGCTCTTCCGCCTTCCCATTCAAGGGCTTCTGTACCCCCTCCCCCGTCCGCTCCACGCACGGCAGCGCCTGTTGCTCGTCATGCTGGTCCTTCGTACCGGCGACAAAGTGTTACAGGGTCTGCTAGGCCGCATACAGTGCCCTCTCCGCCTGTCCAGGCAAGGCCGCCACCTCCACAGCCACCTCCGCCCTCACAAGGACAACCTGATCGCAGGCTGCGGATCGAACTGGACACCCTCCGAGCTCAACTAGATGAGGTATGCGTGAATGTGACGCAGTAGTCAAAACGGTACTCACGCGCCATGCAGGTGCTGAGAATTCAAGATGAGCAGAAGAAGGCGTTGGAAGAGGAGAGGAACACCCGGTATGCCAAGGAGGGCGAAGTCAGCATTTTGCGGAAGAATATGGAGAAGGTAACGCCCTTTTCGCTGGATATATGCTCGCATGTTCACCGCCTCAGACTGCGAAAGACCATGCAGCAGAGGTCGCACGGATCAAAGCTGCTAAAGAAGCTGCCGAAGCAGCGCAGGCCCAACTACGCAAAGAGATGGCCGAGGAGAAGGAACGGCTGAGGACTCAGTTCATGTTCAAGGTAACGATCTTCATAACATCCACGAGTCCATGTTATATATGCCATCACCGTCGCAGCAACACGAGCTTGAGACATCTGTCCGTAAGACCCCATGGTCGGTGAGGATCAAGAGGACCGAACAGCATGCGCCAGTCTCCCCTGTAGTGTCGGCGACTCAACGACGGCAGGCAGCGGCAGCAACAAATGGCCATAACGGCGGTCCTAGCAGCATCTTCAGGACACCTTCCCGGCCGCGATATGACAAGTCGCTCCCCAACAGTCCCGAGCGTTCGCGGGGGAAGAAGGCTGTTGAGAGCCCGCCACCCAAGAAATCCGCGCGACTACCTGGATTCTATAACGCCTTTGAGCCTTCTCCTCTCAAGGCTAGCCTGCAGTTCTCGCAACTCAGCCAGTCGACACAAGTCAAAGGAAAGGGCAAGGGGCGCATGGAGCAGCCGTCCTTCGACCTCCTTGATGCGCCCGCCGAAGACTTGTTCTTCAATCCTAGGCCAGCGCAAGAGGAGGTGCGACATCGGTCATCGTCCCCTAGTTCGCCCTCCTCTGCTCCGGAGGAGCTGGGAGAAGAGGTCTTCGTCCCAGATGACAAAATGAAGAAGGATGTTCCTGGTCCTGGCAGCGCAACCGAGCCCGCCACGTCGTCGCCAGTGGAAGAGGATGTAGAAATGAAGGACGACGTCAAGCCACCCGAGTCCATGGAACCGGCAGAGCCCCTTCAGACTCCCGATTGGACGAAGGAGGTACGTGTGCGAGCCGGCGGGTGTCCTGATCGCTACGGCTAACGCCCCACTTGCAATAGCTCCACAGAATTGTTTTGACGCACAAGCCTCGGGGCTCCAAGCAGCCTACTCTGCAACTGCTCATGAACCATACGATGCCCGCGTCCGTACCTGCAGAGCGCGCTCAAGAGTACTCAATGGAGAGTGCACGGCTGCTCGAGTCCCTCGGCATGGCCGCGCTCAAGATCGTCGACGCGGACGAAGTGATCCTATCGGTCGAGCGCTCCCTCACCACAATGGGCCGCATCTTGTGTGTTGTGGGATCGGTACGTCTCCCATACTCTTGGCGGCCCACACGCTGACTCTATAGTAGATCGCACCATTAGCGGCGTTGCTGGATCTCATGAAGGTCGTGGCCCTGTTCATACCCGCTTTTGTTCCCCTCGCTCTGGCTCCATCCGAGGAGCGGCTGGACGCTCCTTCCGAGATATTAGTTTTACTCTGCGAGGCTGTCAAGTCCCATCTCTCGCCGGTAGGCGGGGAGCCGGACGATGGTCGTAATGCGCTTGCGTCTGAAGTGCTGGGACTGTTAGAAGTCATCTGCTGGTATACACCCTCCGAGTTGGCAGCGAGGTAAGATCGCGGCCTTCTCGGTTCGTTGTGAACCTGCTGACGATCGCCTCGGCAGACTATCTGTCTTCCTGCGAAAGGCTGGTGTGCTCTCAACTCTCCTTAACGGCGCTCAGCCAACCTGGTTGCTCTTGCGGACTGTCCGGGCCCTTACCCTCGCTGCTTCCCGTAAGTCACGGCCCTACTCTTCGCCACTTGATGCTCACGAGCCGCCTGTAGACCACACGCTCTGGAAAGACTTCCTCTCTTTTCCGCTCCCGGACGCCCCTGCAGAAGAGAACGTCGCGAAGGACTTCACTCGGATACCCCACATTGAGCAGCTCGCGTCCTTGCTGGTCGATCGAGCTCGCGACGGTCTCGAGGTGAGTACACAGGTTCATCTCATTATCCTTGGGTCTCGACGTATTCTCCTAGGGTCGACCACTGCGGGAGGCTATCCTCAACTTTGTCACCACTCTCGCCATCGCGCACGGCGATTCGCTATCTATACTCCTACTATCACACACCTTACTACCATCCATTGTCGTATTCCTACACAACATCACCGCGCCTTTGTGGGAGGAAGATGAAGCGTTCATGGAAGATTCAGGACTCATCACTTGGTAGGAGTCGCGGATAATCACCTAAAACCGCGGCTGAATTGCATACCAGGACTGTCCAAATGACGACCCGCACGATCTTGTTACTACACCATCTCATGGCCAATGCCGACGCCTCGAAGATTAACCTTCGACAGAAGCTTATGGTCCCTCCTCGACGTTTCGCCAATTCGCTGTGGCACACGTTCACCGTCTCGCTGGGCCGCCTTACGTACGCATGTCCGCCTGAATGGGTCGGTTCCGAGCATGAAACCAGACTAGACCAGATATGCGGTCAGTCATCCTCCTTTCCGTCAAAGCGTTGTGCCCCGCCTGACAGCCGGCCTCTCCCCCTCCTCAGACATGGCGAGAGAGCTGCTCGAGATTGCAGTGGACGGCCCGGAGCTGGAGTCGATCTGGGCGGCGTTCCAGGTGGACGACGACGTCCCGGGACCAAGGACGCAGTATGACGAGGACGGGGGCGAGACCCCCCGGTCCAGCATGCGCGGGAGCACCCCGCGACATTCGGCGATTGAGATAGACTGACGAGTAGTAGTAGTAAGTGATAATTGACGCCTGGTGGCTGCCGGCGCGGACCCGCGATTTATTGTTCCTGTATGTACCTCCCCAATGTATCCCTATGCTCATCATGGTATCCTCCTAGTAGGGCTGTTGCCTACCTGCCGCAACGTTCGTTCCGGGGCGGGGCCCCGATATGGGAGGGGGAAGAGCAAACAACTACTAAGATGGCCAAATAGCGCGAAGCGCCCGCCCCGGCACCGAACGAGTCGTCGTCGCTGGAGGCCGCCGCGCCAATGACCCCGGCCGCCTCGATTTCATCTTTTTGAACCGCATGGGCTGAGGGTAAGAAAGCCGGTACTTTTTGTGCAACCGAAGTCTCGGGGACTGAAGAATGCAGGGCGTGTAAGGTGGGGGTTCGTTGCCGAACCGCAGAGACAGTCGGAGTCATGCGTGAAGTATGCTGCATAGTAATTTCCAACTCCCTTCAAAGACGACGTTCGTTCAAGGTTCGTCAGAAGTCCGATGGCAATTTCATCCTGTCCTTGTGACTCGGTCTACTTACTCAACGTGGGTGGTGGGAAGGCCCGGTCCCGCAGACGTTGACCTCGGAGGGTTTTATCTCCGCGATGACACCCAGTGCGATCCACATCGACTCCGTTTGTAGTAGTGCGCTTGCACCAGCTCGAACTCCATCAGTCCGCACTCGCTGTCTGGTTCGGACACAGGTTCATCGATTATAAGGAGCTGATGCCGGTGGACAGGACGATCATCTTCCGACTCGTCCAGCTGCTTTTACACACACGCCCTCCTCGGTCGCTCCGATATGTCAGGCACGAAGGTCATCATCGCAGGCTGCGGCATCGCCGGCCCTGTCCTCGCGATCCTGCTCAAGCTCAAGGGCTACAGCCCTGTAGTCTACGAACGTGGCGACGGGCTCAGCAAAGATGGCCTCAGCCTCTGGTATTCCATGCAGTCTCAATGTTCCCCGACTACCATGTACTGATCCGCGATACTCCTACAGCATCCAAGCGAACGGCGCTCGTGTCCTCTCGCTTATTCCGGGATTACTTGATGACCTCACGTACCAGTCCTTCGACCAGCTCGTCTTCTACTCCGCCCTCGCAGGATCCGAAGGCGAGCTCGCGCGAACAGACGCGCCGGCTGCCCTTCGCGAATACGCCGGGACGGACATTGGCATAGCAGGCATCCGCCGCCCGCACCTCCTCCGCACACTCCTCGCTACTGCACAGAAACACGGCGTCGATGTCGTGTTCGGGCATCAGCTCGTCGGCGTCGACGAGGTGGAGGGCGAGGAGCGCGTGAAGGTGCGGTTTGCGAACGGCGCCGAGGACGAGGCGAGCTTCGTGGTGGGTTGCGACGGGCTGCACAGCAACGCGCGCGCGTGCCTGTTCGGGAAGGAGGACGCAACGTTCACTGGGCTCACGCAGGTGAGGGAAGGCGGTGGAAACGACGGTTGCTGGGGCTGATCATCTGTGCTACGTCCGCGCAGACCGGGGGCATCTCTCCGATTCCGGACGTGTACAAGGCGCTCGGGCCGTCGATGGTGAACATCTTCGGGGACGGCGTGCACTTGATCGCGTACCCGATCAACGACACGCAGATCTCATGGGCGTGCGTCCTCTGCCGTCTTCGCCCTTCGATCCGCAAGGGTTTGATATTGTAGCTGAACTAGGATCACGCAACGCGAGGCGGAAGCACGCGAGACCTGGCGGGACATGGACGAGGAGCGCCAACGTGCGTTCAAGAGCGGCTCTTTTTCTCGCCTGCCGTGCGGCGGCGGCGAGCTCGTCCGCACGGCCGACAAAATCATCAAAGTCAGTACGAGCGAATGGCGCGCCGTTCTGCACGAGTACCGAGTACTGACCCCGGGATCTGGGACGCCCATTCCCGTGCGCCCTCTGCCGTCTACCACAGTTCGGCTTGTACGACCGGCCCGAGCTCAAGGCGTGGCACAAGGGCAGGGTGCTGCTGATCGGCGACGCCGCGCACCCCACGAGCCCCGTACGTCCTCTCCTCACACTCGACGACCACGATGCACATACACCACTTCGGGACGCTAATACTCACTCACCCTCATGGCGCTGCAGCACCTCGGCCAAGGCGCGAACCAGGCGCTCGAAGACGTTTACCACCTCGCCCGCCTCCTCGTCAAGCACAACCCGACCGCCGCGCCACCCTCCACCGCGCTCCTCTCCACGGTGTTCACCGAGCTCGAGGGCCTGCGGATCTCGCGCACGTCGATGCTCGTGCGCAAGGCGCGCATAATGGGCGAGATGCGCGTCGTCGACGGCGCCGAGCGGTGCCAGGAGCGCGACGCGAACGTCCGCGCGATGTGGGAGGGAAAGAGCCGCATGAAGGGGAACGTCGAGGCCGTCCGGGCGCTCTACGCGGATCTGCTGGACCACCCGTTCGAGGTAGGGAAGAGCGAGGTCTGAGCAGCGCGAAGGGAGTACAGTAGCACTCTCCGATGGGCATGTGGGCGAAGGAATATCGTCGAGGTTGGGATTGGGTTCGTATATAGGCGTGCGCCGGCCGGCATGGGGGTAGATACGGGAGTGTCTATGACGTGCGGTGAGATCCGCACGCGGAAATGTACGATTTGCATCCAGTGTGATGAGTCAGGTGGTCGAAGGATATGTTTGTGGCGTTGGTGGGTTGAGCGGGCCCTATCTGGGATAGGTTCGAAGCCGCGATAGCGGCTCGAGGGGACTCGGACAGGCACCCTAGTGGTTGAGAAGCACTTCGGCGCATCGTAGAGCCATCATGGCACAATGCCGAGAGAAGTGCATCAAGGTTTGGGTGTGCGTGTAGACTAGAAGCAGAGTGTTTGTCCCACTGAGCGCCGGCACGAGGTGTCTCCCGACATTGCCTTGGTCGTCTGACTGGTGAGCGGTTCGCCGATCATCGAGGAGGTACGAAGAGGGCCTGGCGGTAGGTAGGTTTGGAAATCATCGTCGTTACTAGGAGCAGCGTCAAGACGGCGGACTTAGGGGATACCACGGTGCCAAACAGATGCGTCATAGACGACGTACATGCTCACACGAAATGCGGAGGCGTTGGTTCCTTCGTTCGTTGGTTCCCTGACTATTCGCGCGCGAAACATGTGTCGAGGGCGGGCCGCCATCGGATACCATGCCGTGGACGGCTCGCTGCGCCACGAGTAAAGCTAGCGATCCGCGTCTTCGTTAGGTTGCGATATCCGAAGGTCGGCATCGTAAACCTTGTGAGCCGACCCTGCAGCACAGGAAGCGCACGCGGGAGGCGGTGGAGGCGATTTCGGCGCAGATATCACTGCCGGATGGGAACGGGCGCGGTGTATGCGTATGTGTTGCGACGTGTCGTCACGGAGAGACAATACGCCGGGACGGGCGTACATACTCGTACATAACACGGGTGAACACTAGCGCGATGCGGCTCGATACCGATAGACAGAGCGGTGAGCGGTTTGTGCCGCTGGGAATGACGGCGATGGTGGCGAACGAGACAAAGTGTGCACATGGATACGCTGGAGCCGATCGCTAAGACGGTAGTGCACACTGGGAGGTCTGAATGTACGGGCGTTCATAATCGGATAGTGAGGCAGCGGCTCGGTGCGCGCGGGGAACGAGGGACGTACTTGGGCGGACGTTAGCCGACGGTCTTGACACAACATCAAAGTGTCTAGATAGTCCGCTGACACAGCCAAGTAAGTTAACAAGGAAGGAGAAAGAGAGCGCGTCTGCCGAAGTACTCACCTTCACCGCGGACCATTGCGTCGTCACCTCCTGTATGCGATTCTGGATAGAAGCTCGGCAATCGGGGCAGGTTATGGACGAGCTCGCTTGTGTGAACGCCGATGACAGTGCTTGCGTGGAGGTACCTGTGCAGGATGAGTAGATTGGCCAGTTAGCCGGTAAACCATGAACAAAGAGCATGCTGACGCACTAGGTAACGCATTCCAGACAATTTCTGCACTAGCAAACGCCCATACCCGATTCAGCTGCTGCTGTGCCTCCTCGTCGCAGATCGGCGTCACCGGATGTCTCGCAGGCGGGCGAAGGACGATGTTCCGGAGGGCCGCCAGACGCGCCCGTTGGAGGTTGTACAGCCTCCCGAGGTACAACGGCCCCATCTTCACAGCGAGGTCGTCCGAGATGCGGGAGACGTCGTAAGCGAGGAGATGCGAGGAGATCTGCACCGCGAGCGCTTCGAGCTGATGGTGTGCGGCGAGGGCATACGCATCAATCGGCCGGTAGGGGGCATAGTAGAGGAGAAGCTGTGCGAGTGGGGCGGTGGGGAGGGGAGTGGCGTGTTGGGAAATGGATATGCCGTACTTGATCAGGGAGTCCAGGGCGGCCGCTGCGGCTTCGAAAGGTGGCTGGTGGTGTATGCAGGACATACCGTATGTGGTGTAGACGACAATACTGAGCACTACGGCCGGTTCTGGGAGAACGATGCGGCGGGGCGTCGTGGCCTGTTCCAAGCGGCCGCCGAAGGCGTTGTCCGAGGCGGTGAGTAGGACGTGTGTATGCACGTGGAAGTCGAAGTAGTCGGACGAAGTCAGGGTCAAATCTGGAAGGGTACCGGCATAGGTGAAGTTGGGACCGAAGGGTGCGGGAGTTGCTCCAGTGGGAATATTGTTAGGTGTCGTTGCTGATGTCTGAGTTGAAAGAGACTGTATCGGTGGAACGATTCGTGAAACATGAGGCAGAGAGCTGCGTACCGTCATTTATCCCTCGAAATCCGTGGTCCACTGACGACGAAACGAATAAACTCGATGATGGAGGATATTCGTGGGTGGCGGTCGAGGACGGTCGTCCTCGTGTTGGAGAAAGAGGCGTGCCGCAAAGGCCGATACATAGCGATTGGTCGGGAATGACGAGGACGAATACCGGGGCAGACGGCAGAAGAAGCAGAGCGGGGACGAACATGAACTCTCTGGACAGAAAATGCGGCTCGTTATATTCGACGAGGGGCTCCACGGACGGGCGGGCTGCTGGCCACAACCCGCCCGCGTACCGAGCCAACCTCCCGGTACCTGGCTCAGGAAATGTCCGCGCGCCCGCTTGACCAATGGCCATCACTCGTCCAGATCGACAGGGCGCCCAATCCTGACTCTTGTCCGCGTTTTCGTATCCCTCCGGATATCTCTCCGTCCACTGTCCAGTCGCGCTCCCGTGGAATGGCTGAAATCAGGTTGCTTTCAGTGTGGAGCACGAAGAAGGTGTTCTTCGGCACGCTCCACCCCCAAGTCGAGGCTTGCACAAGACTGGCGAATCGGGCCCAATCACCATGCGGAAATTTCATGCTGTTGATGCAATACCCACAGCCAGGACCCACCAACGGGTCATGGGTGCAAGGCGGGACGCTGGGCGGAGCGTAAAGAAGGTATTAGCTATCATTTGACTTGTAGCAGCCACAAAGGAATGCCACGCATCCAGGCTCGGCTCCCTCTCTCTCTCTCGACCTTTGCCGGTCCTGTCCAGGCGGATCCGCTGGCAATCCGTGGACCGCCTGCTTAAGCCAGGCACTGGTGCTTAGTTCTCCGCCACGCAGCGGTGCCTGCGCCCAGCGTATGGATTATCTTAATGCAGCACTAGGGTGCCGTAAACTGGGATTGGTGGAGGTCGTTTGGGCGCCTGTCGGTACGGCAAGTTACTACTGAACCAGGTAAGATATGGGCTTACTTTGAGCGTGGAAATGCATAAACTCCTTTCAACTGATGACCTTGGCTTGTCTCCCGGAATCTCCCCTAGACAGCCCAAGGCGCGGGGCCGAATGGCCCGAATCGACCGACTCTGGCGCTTGTGGCAGATACCTCCCGTATTCGCCGTAGAGGAGCGAGGCGCAGTTCATCGTGAGTCTTGAGATTGCAAAAAGTATTCATTCTATGCGTTTGAAGTCTCGAGTGAAGGTGCAGGTGTAAGATCAGGGGGCTTGGAGAAGGGCTGGCGGATGCAGCGAAGTTGCGAGAACGAAGCGAAGATGACAGTCTGCGCAAGTACCATCAGAGACGCACGAAGACAAGCTCCACAAGGTACTGCAACCTGGGATACGCTCGCGGCGAGTTGTTGTCCCGATGCAGCTGCGTCGGGGAGCACTGGCGCGGCACGGCGTGACACCACCTCAGGCGCGGTGTCACACCGGTCACGTTGGTTTGCTTTCGGGGAGTTCTTGCAAGTTCGCGCTTAGGTTCAGGTTCGCGACCGGACGCGCGCAGGAAGCTGTGTCCATGTGGGTTATGGATCGCGACTTTGTTGGAGGATGCGTCGTGCAAGAGCAAGCAGGCGGCTGAAACTCGGTTAGTGTATAGGTGAGCTTGTTTGCGATGTGCCATCTGATCCGAGATACCTCGCAGAAGCCAGCTCATCATCGGCACACAGGCTGCTGTTGCTTCGGAGGTGAGATCCTCGTGCTCACCATATCTCCTTTTGTGGGGCTTGTCTTTTGGGCGCCATGGATAGTCGCCGCACCGCTGAAGGCAGTCCCCGATGGACCTCCCGGCAGGGATCCCACAAGTGCGCACAACTTACTAATCCTGCCGCACCCTCGCAAGGTTACGGCATGCTCTCATGATCAGCCCCGTCCTCGGATCCAGTCGAGTCCAAATTCTCCAGCTTCGCGAACGCGGCAGCCTTCTATTGTCTCCGCAGTGGAAACATACTGTACAAAGATTGCGGGGTTGCCGGACCTGGCAGCGTGGGGCTTAGGGGATACCCTTTCACGGCGTAGAGCTGATCCGTGGGTTCGCACACGCGCTCCAGTACAAGTGAGTGGCCTTCCTGTTTCGTGTGTCATATAGACGAAAGCATCCCGCAGTGATTTCTTAGAGGTGAACGGCGCTCCGCGCGTAAGTGCAGTACTGGCTCGCAGTCTCATCCACTTGCACAGTAGCCCAGACGTTCCTGTCGCCGTCAGCTCTTCTGGAAAGGAGACTACCGCACTATCTGTCCACAGACACCGGATCAAAACTCATTGCCTGGCGAACCCTATCCCAAGCCTAATGTGGCGGCGATGTAATCGTGTCTGGGTGCGAGCTTTGATTGCCTACGCTCACAACGGGAGCATATGGGCCCGCCGCCGCCTATCATGGCGGGCGTACTCTACACCCGCCCGTTGCCATGGTACTCGTCCCCGCCGCGCTATACTTGCCCCTGTGGTGGTTTGCAGGCATTACGCATGTAGTGGGATCATGACGCGCGTGCCAAGCGGATGTGGGGGGTGCGACGGCGGGCCTAGAGTAGTGCGCGAGTGGCGGTGGGGCGACAGCCCGTACTTACTCACATATGCGCACACAACCCAGCTCATCTCTGGGTCGAGCAATGAGAAAGTAGGATACATCGGTGGATAGGAATAGGCTGGAGCGGGTCGTAAGATACATGAGGGCGTGAATTCATCGTTCGGGTGGTATCGAGGGCTAGCTATCATGACGTCGTGAACATGTGCGAACACAGGGTGCAGATGATGGGCGGCTCACGTCCAGAGCACATTGTTGATATATCTTCGTCCGAGACGGCGCATACACCCAGCATCAAATCGTTCTCTACGGCGGCATCTCAGTGAATATGTATCGTGAGAACGAAGGGGCGTAGACCCACCGACCTTGACTGCGGACCACTCATTCGTCACCTCTGCGATCCGATTGCGGAGCATTGCCTGGCAGTCGGGGCACGAGATTGCAGACCCCGCCGACGTGAACGCGGACTGCAGAGCGCCTATGGAAGTACCTGTCCGTATGTATATCAGTAACCCGCGTCCCCTCTGTCCGCGAGTACCGTACTATAATGGCGCACAGTCATGGTGTAAGGATAAGAGAGCGAAACAAGAGGGGAGAGAAGAGTATCTAGGGGATCCTTACTCGGTAACGCGTTCCACACTATCTCCGCACTCGCAAAAGCCCAAGCCCGCGCCAACTCCCGCTGGATCTCCTCGTTGCATATCGGCGTCAGCGGATGAGTAGCCGGCGGACGGAGGACGATGTTCCTGAGCGCAGCCAGCCGGGCGCGCTGCAGGTTATACAGCCGGCTAAAGTACACCGAGCCCATCTTCACCGTCAGCTCGTCCGAGAGCTTCGACACGTCGTACGCGAGCAGGTGCGCCGAGACCGCCACCGCCGTGTCCTCGAGGTTGTGGTGGGCCGCGAGGGCGTACGCCTCGATCGGGCGATACGGCGCGTACGAGAGGATGAGCTGGTGCAGCGGCCGGGAGCCCGCCAGGTCCTCGCGCGTGACGCCGTACGCGACCAGCGCGTCGATGGCCGCTTCCGTGGTCTCCAGGGCGGGCTGGAAGTGGACGCAGGACATGCCGTAAATGAGGTGCAGGACGACGTTGAGGACCGCGGACGACTGCGGGACGCGGAGGCTGGCCTGCTGCTGCGCGAGGAGGCCGCCGAAGGCGTTGTTCGACGCGGCGAGGAGCCGCTGGCGGTGGGTGTGGAAGGTGACGTTATCGGAAGAGAGGAGGACGAGGTCGGGGAGGATGCCGTCGATCTGGAACGCGGGCGTGAACATCACCGACATCGTATTCGCGGGCGATCCGTGCGCCGGCTGGGTCGTGGGCTTGGGCTTTCTCGGTATGAGTCAGTCGCTCCCGGCGATGCGGGCCCAGGCGAGAAGTAGCGGATGGAAGGGAGACATACAGCCATATTCCGGTGGTCCTTCCTCGAGGGGACGGGCTGCGCAGGAGAGGAATCGCGACGAGGGGATAGGCGACGAGGCGAGCAAGGATGCAGGGCACGAGAGGAGGTCGAGGAGGGCGCGATGAGAAGATAAGAGAGCGCAAATTTTGTCCCTTCTGTGCATCAGTAATATAGTCGTGCGCGTGATGAGGGGTGCGCGCAGAGCAGAGGAATACGCACAACCCTTGCCTTTGTCCAGACGCTGGGCCAAACTCCCGAGCCAACTTGCTGGGCTCGGGCCGCATGGAGGGCTCCTGTCTTGTCATATAACCAGGCCGTTCATTGTACTCTGCCGGCACGGATTCTACATACATACATCACCTACCTCGGACCAAACGACGGTCAGCGACGCGTTCATCCTGTCAAACAAAGCTCAAAAGGTCGAATGCGCCGATGGTACATGCCCATGCAGGCATACGAAGGTCGACGATGAGCAGGGTTCCAATCTGCACTGCATGGGAACCCCGGTGTATCCTGGGACCGTCAGATCATTGGACGGTTTAGAGAACGTGCGGAAGAGACAGCCACGGTGAAACAAGGCTGTGTCCCTTGCGAAGTGTCTGAACAACTCCGACTTGGAGGCCACACGCTGTGGGCTGCGTCCGCGCGACGACGCGGCAGTATACTAGACGGCGCAGACACAGCCCCGGACTATATGCGTTGGCGTCTGTTGGTAGCGCTCAGCCAGGCGGTCGCAGAAGCACTCACAGTATCGCGTTCATAAAACTGGCTTGAGTTTGCCGAAGGACACCTCCGCCCACTATTCCGCCGTAGGAACGAGAGGTTGGCTCAGAGTCGGTTGAGATTTGTTGCGCGCGCAACAATGTGGTGCCATCGGAGCGCTTGGCAAGCAAGAATCGAGTCTCGACCGTCGGCTAGTCGTTCTGCAGCAAAAAGCTGCGTGAACCTGCGCCGCAAACATGTGAGTCGCGGAGAGGACTACAAGACGCAAAAATGCGAATGGCGAGCTTCAAACTCGCGCTCCTCTCATCTTGTGGCGTGACGCCCGGGCACTCCCCGAGAGCGCCCATGTCACACCCGTGACGTACCCCTTCCCGGTTATTCCCGAGTCGAGCATGGAGTTGTTGTTGGCTTCAACCGCGTCCACATTCACCATGTGATTTGTAGATTTAAGGTCAGTATACTGTATTAGCGCCGCAAGACACGATGTTTGGCTCGGGAGCCTTCCATGCCGTATGTCACCTTTTTTTTTGGGATCCTTGTTGATTGCCCTTGAGGGCCGAGCCCTATGGTAGGCAGTAGGGTGAACCGCATACTGTCATCGTAGGACTCCGTCTCAACATCACAACTGGAGTCTCGACGAACGCTGCTCATATGTATGTACAGCACACCCGCCCCCACAAACCGTGACGAACGATATGTTGACGCTACGTCTCTTTTGCTCCACAGGTACAGTATACTGCCGACAGCGCGTTGTCTTCTGCGGCCCCGCACCGGCCGCACCCGCGAAGCTTTCGTCGGCAGCGTTTGACCGGCGCGATCGCTTCTCGCCGTCATGCACCTGCACCGATGACGACTATGACGTCGCGCCATGAAGCCGCCCCTGTCCAATATTAGGTTGATCACACTAATGGCCGATTTTACATCGAGTTCAGACCACTTATTCCGTCGCCCATGGACGATCTCCTGGATAGATGGTATGGCATGCATCTCTATTCATCGTCGATTTCCTCTTCTGCTCGCCCACTTTTCACGAGTACGCCTCGCAGCGAGCCTCCTTGATCGTGTTCTGGCCGTAGGCAGCTGTCTGTCATTCGTCGGCGAGTGACGGGGTTCCCGTCGAAGCTTCCCCATGCTACGCCGCACGATCGTTGTTGCGTATACACGTCAATTTCGGGGAGGTCCATCGGGGGACGCGTAAGAACCGAAATGTGGCAAGCAAAGAATCCCTTGGAGACCTTCGGCGTTGTGGTGGCCGTAGAGGCACTACTTATCGGCCTCCGCATGGAGATATCAGCTTCAGGAATTGTAATCTGACGCCGGAAGGGATGGTGAAGGTCGCACGCGCAACGAGTGAGCACCGTAATTCCAAACGACAGGAACCGTTGGGGATGGCGCGAGAACGGGAGCACCTGACTCGGCCCGTAGGCTGGAAGACGGCGGGTCTACTTGAGCCCTGGTACCTACGCGCCGTCGGGCCCGCGAGCGGAACAGATCTCAAGCAATGGATCTGCGTCGTCGTAAAGAGCATGTGGCACGACAGACCAGGGGTTGTGGAGCTTTGTGGCTGTTCCGACGTACCTACTCACATAGGCGTCCACACACATCCGGCGAATCTCTGTAGGCGTCGCTAGATGAGGACGTATACACGGACATACTACCGGTATAGCTTCTTGAGAACGGTGATGCAATAGTGTACTATATGGACGGTCGTCCAATCGTTGTCTATGGTATGGCCTGAGCAATCTTCACATAATGGAAGAGAATCGGCATGCTCACCTTGACAGCAGACCACTCCCTCACAACCTCCTCAGCGCGGATCTGGGGTGACTCACAGCAGTGCGGACAAGCAAGCGGGTCCCTATGCCGTTGAAGCCGGACTGCAAAGACCCGATGCAAGTGCCTTTCCACATGTGTATCAGTCAGAGGCCAGAAGCATCGCGGTTGTATACTAAGGGAGACATAAAGGGGCTCAGGATAGCGAAACGGCACTTATTCGGTAAGACACTACGCACCCTCACCGCGCTCGGATAACCAAACACGCGGGCCAACTAACTCCGTGTCTCCGTGTCTCCTCCCTACATATCAGTGCGGGCGGTGGGGGAGGGGGGGCGTGACGGAGGACACAATATCCTTGAGCGCGGCTAGACGCGCGCGCTGTAGGTGGGACAGCCGGTCGAAGTACATCAGGCGCATCTTGACGGGGAGCTCATCCGAGAGCTTGGAGACGACGTACGCGAGCAGGTGTGTGCACACTGCGACCACAGTGTCTTTGAGGGTGTGATGTGCGGCGAGGGCGCACGCTTCGATCGGCTGGTGCGCGCGACGTAGGAGAGGATATGTCGGAAACAAGCAGTGAGACTGCGGAGCCTCCGACGAGCAAGTTTTCATACGAAACCAGAGCACTAAGCGCGGCGTCTGTAGCCTCGAGCGTCGGCCGGTCTGCATGGGAAATGGAGCTCTACGAACACCATTGGAAGTCGAGCTGGGGTAGACATCTGCATAATGCGGTCAGTCCCTCAGTTTACTGGGATAGTGACCTACCTGAGCAAGCATACACCAGGGCTCTCAAAAGAGAAGATGATTGAACTCAGTAGTACCACCAAACCTACATTCATATGTCATGATCGATTCTCGGGTGAGTTTTGTGGCGTGTGGAAGATTGCCGTCAGGTCAAATCCTTGGCACGAGCTATATGGCTCGTAAGGGGCTCCTCGTAACGGAAAGAAGAGAATACTGCAGGGTTTGCCCCACAAGCATGTTGGTCTGAGAGAGACCCAAGACGCACCAGTGCAGAATGCGGCCCAAAGCGGAACACAGGGCGCTTCGTCAATGACACCTCTGTCGGCATCTTCCGAGGTAGCGCCCGACCCGCTGTGTTCGACTTTGACCTTCTCCTCGGTGGATCATTCGTCTCGGCGTTGTGTACTCGCAGTAATCCTTGTTATCTATCTTCATGGGTATGTATCTCATGTCATTGATACGAGGACTTGTTGGCTCCGCATCTTCAGCTCTCAGAACCGCGATAGTTTTGCCTTGCTTTCTCCTTGCAGTCTCTTGGAGTAAGTGTACTAATCTTTCATGGCGGGATGCAACTGACGCTACTGACGTTATCTTGGCACGATTCTTGTGGGTTCCATAACTGAGAGCACATCCCTTGCCTTAAGACGACTGGCTTACGCCTCTGGTTCCACTTCCGGAGACTGCGACCTTCTGCGCCCGCGTGGATTGCAGCGATCGATATCTCGCCTCCCTCAGTTACGCGCTGTCATATGGTAGCACCGATGGGGGGACGCCCTGATCACACCTCAACCCCACAGCCACAGACAGCGCACTAGAAGCACATGCGCTCGCAGCCTCAAGTTCCTCCACATCGGCCTACTTGAATGTCGACGGCGGCACTTTATTCCGGTGAACGAGCCACCGCGTGTCTCCGTGTCCGGGGCTACTCCATTTGGACATGCACTCTCCGTGATGCATCTCCCACCCGCCGCCCAAGCATGAGCTTGTAGTATATGCCGCTTTCTGACACTGGACGTGATGAAGTGTGTAGCACGTGCGACGAACGTAATGTACAAAAGTCGGGCTGAAACATCGAAATTCAGCTTGCTGACCTACTTTGATTTTTCAAGAAGCGACGTTACTGGAATATTGCGGGTCAGTGGTTTCTATTATGGAGCCAGCAGGGTTTGACGAGCCGCTCACTGCGCTGTGCTACTCAGGACTTCATATGGCGCATCGTATCATCTTTACGCTCGCGAGTAGCGGCGTTGGTATTTGTACCCTGTCAACCGCCTCCCCGCCACATGTCATCTACGCACGAACACGGGACCAACGATGGGTGCCAGAGGAGGAACACCCGAGGCCTACTCTCAGCGGCCCTAGCGAGTGGTGCCTTTCTCGCGCGCCTAGCACGACCACATCTGTCTTCGACCGTCGAGCGAGCTCCATATGGTACGTGTAAGAGGGTTCCCTAAAAGCTGGAGGACCTCATACCACCAGTTCTACACGATCCGATCCCCCCAGCATGCAGCTTTCCACGATCCTCGCCGCGTTCGCAATGGTAGCCATCTTCCCCGCCGTCGCCGCTTCCCCTGCCCTCACGTCCAGCCTCACCGAGCGCTCTGCGCTCTACGGGAACAACTGCAAGGGCAGCGGCCTCTGCCCTACGGTCAACATTCACGGCGACTGCCTGAAAGCGATCTCGCTCGTGAACCCCCACGCGACCTACACCGACCAGGCGCAATTCTCCACCGGCCACTGCTACAGTGCGTCTCTTCTTCCCCTTTTATCCATGTCGTCCGAATCAAAGGAATGAAGCTGACCGTGCGACGCGGCATGACAGTGAAATATGCGACGAACGGCGCGGGCCCGCAACCCGTCTCGGGCCAGGTCATCATCGATACGGCGAACACGATCCTGAATCAGTGCAGCCACCACTGCGGCAGCTACGGGACGAACAGTCCCGGCTGCTCGAGCTGCCACGTTTCGCTCAACTACCGTTCCTGAGCATTGAGCCTACGGAGGTCTGCGGGATCCGAGACGTTCGGCGGTATTGACAAGGTCCTCAGTGCATTTTGCTTTGAAATCCAACACGCGCTGACTCTCGAACAGCGCCTCCTTATCCGGAATACACGCGATCGTCATTGGTTATGGAACATAAAGTCGATAGAGCCGAGTGACCGCCGTGCCGAAGCGTCTGCAATGTATTACCATAAATGATATACCCTCCAGTATCCCGTCCAGAACATATCCGACCGCTTTATTATGCTCCACATGTATACGTGCCGGAGACAGAGAGGGAAAGGGCGGAGTCTCCAGACACTGCGACCTGCGCGGTGGCTATAGCGGTGAGTGGTACTCAAATAAACACTTTGTGTGTCTGAGTTCAGCACTGATGCATGAGGACGCCCACAGGGCCACAGCTCGCGTAACCCTCGGCGCATGACGTGACGGTGTGATAAGTTACTCCAAGGCGAACCCTGAGAAGTCCGCAGCGTCGCCTGCCGCTGGCCTCGGCCGTGGGAGCGCTACCGCAGCATCGATCCACGACCTGCGGAACGTCCACAGCACACGTCCTGACAGCTATTACCGCAGCTACAGGAGTGATCAGGTCCTGTAGGGAAGGTACGTTGCCATTTCCGCAAT
The DNA here is from genome assembly GCA_022606195.1 of Trametes polyzona. Lineage (NCBI taxonomy): Eukaryota > Fungi > Basidiomycota > Agaricomycetes > Polyporales > Polyporaceae > Trametes > Trametes polyzona. The sequence continues at coordinate 1,660,566 of JABYQF010000007.1, read as the reverse complement.
GGCTACCTGGAATGCGAATAGATGACGCACACTATGCATCGTGAAGTACTGTGTCGACATGGTCTGCTTGTGAGCGTATATAAGGCGTTTGCATCTTGCGAGAGAGCTACTCATTCCGATTTTCTTCGGAATACTCTACACCAATATCTGTCGCTTCTTTCCCCTGCACGACCTCCCAAATGGCCAAAGTCTCTACCCTCATCCTCGCGTTTGCCGCCCTCGCCACAGGCGCACACGCCGGCCCGCTTGCGTACGGGATCTGCCAGACCGGTGAGTTTGATATATTACCGCAGGGAGCTCCGTAAACGTTGCCTGACCAATCCACCTTCTCGTCTTCTCCTGCCCCCGGCGCGGCTCGGATACTGTAGGCTGCAACGCCGTCGCAGTCGCCTGTTACGCCGGGGCTGGCGCCGTCTTCGGCACGGTCACTGCTGGGGTGGGTACCCCCGCAGCCATCTTGGCCTGCAACGTCGCCCTTGGGCAGTGCTCTGCTGCATGCGCCGTCGTGGCATTTACGCCTACTCCGTGAAAGCAGGTACGCGGTGTGCCTAACTTTAGCTACATGATCTATGCATGCTCATGCCAGGCTCCAGAATCGAAGTCCACAGGCACAGTCCGGGAGTCGAGGATGTTGTTCGAGTTTCCCGGCATAAGGTTGTGATGGTGGTGGATGATCCCCCATACGAAGGTTCAAATCTCATGTATTAACGTAACGTCTCATGTCGGCTCGATTCCAGCAGGCGTTTGAGCTTCGCTCGTGAAAGTGGGAGTCGGCCTGTTCCCTGTCAGCGGTTATGAAGAACACGTTCTGTCCTCAGTCCGCGTCATATAAAGCAGGGGTACGAGAGAGTAGACTTTTCCCTACACCACCAATCCTCCAGCCCCTTCACTCCTCCTCGACGTCTTCTTACTGTTTGACAACCTCGGTTGCCACCATGAAGCTCTCCACCGTCGCTGCCTCCATCGCTCTTGCCACGTCTGCAGTCCCAGCGGCGAACGCAGCCCTGATAGGGTACGGCATCTGCCAGACCGGTACGTAGTACGCGCCCTCCCCCACAGTGTCCCTGGGGCTGATATATAGGTATGTATCGTAGGTTGCAACACCCTCGCCGTCGCGTGCTACGCCGCCGCGGGGTACACCTTTGGCACCGTCGTCGCTGGCCCGGCCGCCCCCGCCGTCATCATGGGCTGCAACGCAGCTCTGGGAAAGTGCTCCGCCGCGTGCGCGGTCACCCTCCTCGCTCCCGTCTGAGTCGCTCAAGGGCAGGCCGGCCATGGCTTGGTACGTCCCTCCTTGGCTATGTACTGTGTCTGTGCGTGTGATGTTAATAACATTATAGGCATCGCGCTTCGGAAGGTTCCCTGTTGTACGTTCGTGTTCGGGTAGCATGCATGCCGCTGTGCGGCGCCAGGTTCGCTGGAGCGATCGTCGTGTTTCGTTGTCCATGTGTTTTCGATAATATTTGTATCACTGCGTCTCTTTCTCCAATTTCGCAACGACGGGTATCGTTTCGAGCTGAACGATCGGCTTGCTGTGTCTTTTCTACGGCGTGAATGAGCGCGTAGCAGGGTGGCCAGTCTGCACAATCGCAACGCCATGGCCCATGGGGCCACATGCCAAGCGGGCACAATGACAGCCTACGCTGCCCCTGGGCAATTCACCGGCACTTAATTTCTAATCACTGGCCGCGATGCACGGCCGGAGCTTTCGACAATGGTGCGCGGGAACAATGGCCGCATGGACGTAGCAGAGGTATAAGAAGGGTCGGGGCGAGCGTGGAGAGCAGCAGAACCCAACGTCCTCCCCTCTCGCACCAACGCACTACCTCGGTCGAGAACCCTCCTCAGATGACCCAGCGTGCGGGCAAACACCCCCACCATCTGCACGCGTACCGGACGCGCCTACCTGACGCGAAACACAGAAGACTGGCGGACAGACCTCTCAGCTTCTGGAGAGCAGGAACAACTGTCCCTTCAACCGACCTCCTGGCACCAGTAGGTTGTTTCTTCACATCGCCCTCGGCTCTGAGAATACCGATTCGCTCACCTCTACTGCTCCCTTCAAGGCCCCCGGGACTTGGACAGGAGTGCAACACCTGCCACGGGCGCAGCGGAAACAGCGACCCAAATGCCCAGCGTTCCTCGCCCACTACAGTACCGGAGATGGGGGGAGGCTGAACCAAGCCTACTAGAGCGGCGCCGGCTCGACGAACCTCGAGACGCCTTTGCCCATGGTCCCAGCGGCGTGCTACACCAGCCAGTCGCGCCGTCCCACGGGACCCCCCTGCGCATGCCTCGCACGAGATCGGTGTCCTGACGAACTTGAAGCAGGGCATGCCTGTGGACCAATCCCCGGGTGTCTGCTGTCGGCTCCGTTCCGTCGATATACGCACCATTACCGCGAGCGTTCAAGGCGATATACTGTACTAGTAGCACCGTTGCGTGGTCGCCTCGAGCACAACCCCCGAATACAAAGCGCGGGGCCCCATGCGGGACAACTTCCTACGCATACGTACCATGTTAGCTAGTCAAGAACATACGCATGTACCCACTGACCTGAATGTCACCCGCCATAAAAACGCGGCTTCTGACCTTCGTCAAAATGCATGCGTGCAATCGTGCAAACCATTTGCGTGCGCTTACCGATTTGACGGATCTTCGACCAAGCGAAGCACGATTGTCTGAGACGTCCAGCGATGACGGTACTACACGCAAGGTATTGTGATACAACAATCCGCCGCGCACAGCAAAGCAACGAGCGAGCGCATGGGACGGGGTCATCGTCATAGTGCATCATAGTGTGGTAATGACATCCCTAAGCGTTTTGGCGATAGTGGCGGAAAGCGGCAGATGGAAAACATGCAATACAAATCGAACAGTCTACCCTCCCTCCTCGGGCTGACGCGGACAGGAAAGCGCCTAGTACGCCTTCTTACCCTGCGCAAGCTGCAGATGTGCGCTGTGCTCGTCGTAGGGGAACTTGGACAGGGGGATCTCGCGCCAGAGATCGGGCGTGAGGAACGCGTACGTTTTCGTGATCTATGGAGGAGCTCTTAGCGACAGCTTTGGCGCAAAAATTGTCATTAACACTCACCGCAGCGAAGGTAGCCTTCAAGAAGTTACCCATCGTCGCGGTCGAACCCTTGGACTGCGTGTAGCAATCCTCGACACCGGCAAGCTGGAGCAGACGCTTCGACGCGGGCGCAGCGACGAGACCAGTACCACGGGGCGCGGGGATGAGACGGCACATGACGGAGCCGACCTTGCCGCTGACCTTGGCGGGCACGGTGTGAGGCTCACCGAGGTTGGCACCCCAGTAACCCCTGCGGACGGGAACGACGGAGAGCTTGGCGAGGATGATGGCGCCACGGATGGCAGTCGCGACTTCCTTCGCGCACTTGACACCGAGACCGACGTGGCCGTCGAAGTCACCGATGGCGACGAAGGCCTTGAAGCGGGTGCGCTGACCGGCGCGCGTCTGCTTCTGGACGGGCATGATCTTCATGACCTCATCCTTGAGCTTGGGCAGGAAGAAGTCGATGATTTGGTACTCCTTGACGGGGAGCGAGAAGAGGTAGATCTCCTCCATGGACTTGATCTTGCCATCCTTCACGAGACGGCCGAGCTTGGTGACGGGGACCCTGGCGTAGGAGACGCATTTATACACTGCATTCGAAGACTTTGCAATCCAGAACTACTCACCACTCCTTTTCCTCGTCCTTGCGGCCGCCACGGCGGGGTCCCCGACGACCCCGTCCACGGTCACCACGTCCACGCCCGAAACCACCACGTCCGCGAGGGGCAGCGTCAGCCATTGTATTCTTGCCGGGGATTTACTGCAGAATGAGGACAAGGTGTAAGCACCAAAGGTTCTCTAGCGAGTCGGGGAGAAGAGCAAGTGCGAGGGTTTTGGGGAAGTCGATCGTGCGCGGGAAGGCAAGTCGAGCTCCATCCGTTGGCGTGAGCACCCATCCAGCCTGAACCGGACGTCCAATTCATCCGTACTTTGGCTTCGACACCCAGAATTGCATCCCGAAGGCCTACGGCACGTCAAACAGGCATAATGAACGGTACTCACGTCTTGAGGTTGGTCGAAATGTCGAGCTCGCCGGGCGGTGTGTGTGCGATACAACTTTCGCTAGACGCTCTGTCCCGATTCGGATGGACGCCGGCCCTGAAGCGGACCCCGGAACCGCTCCCGCATCGTCCATCGAGTTTGGGCGTCTATCAGGGATCGTCCTCCTTTCCTCCTCATATCTCGTCCGTGAGTCGTCTCTTCCACGAACGGTGTACGTACTAGAACACCGGTGGATAATTTGGCCGAAGAACACGCGAATTATTATCTTCACCGTGCATATACACGTCTCTCTGTGCGACACTACGGTGCTTGAGCCTGGGTAAAAGACTCTTTCCCCTTCTCCCCGCGCTTGAACTAACCGTGGTCATGAGTTAGGCTTGTTTCAACCGTTTGGATGAGGCTTTAGGCGCAACAGTGAAGCATTCACCTGGTTTCTCGCCCAACACGAGAACCGGCGACCATAACCGTGTGGATCCTGTAAAGAGAGCGAGAGCAACGCCGACACCGCAACGTCTCAGCACAACCTATCTGGACGGACATTCACCTATCCGTGCATCACACCAACCCACGAGTTTGGACTGTCTCCTCGTTCGTTATCACTCGGTAAGTGGAGCTGGGGGAGTCGAATGGCAGCAAAGCATCGAAGAATAGGTTTGCTCCAACGCAACTATTCATAAAAGCCTGGACTTCTGGGGCCAAGCAGACGGGCTCCGAGCGCCAATGATCTGGGCTCAAAAGGGGAAGAGGCTCTAGGCCGTCTGGCACATTCGAACAAGTGCCGGCATCTTCAGGCGCTGCTAAAGCTGCTCTGCCTTCCCCACCTCCCCAATGCCCCGCGCTCCCTCTCCCTAGCTCCTCTCACTTGCCCTCTTTTTTTTACTACTCTCCGTGTCGTTTCGCGCTCATTCTCGCTTACTGGGACCGGTCTCCTTTCTGCACTTGATACTCATCCTGATTCTCTCCTCCCACAGGTGTCTGTAGTCTCCAACGGTTGCGTCATCGTACAGCGCCAACCACGTAAACCTGCAAATCAAAGCACCGTAGGTCCAGACGAGTTAGTATCTCCATCTCTCGACATCTGCAGCTTCTTGAAGATGCTGTGGCCCGTTGCAAAGGCGGTAAACCTGCTCCTTTCGCTGTGATCTGCTCAATCAGGTCAATCACGGTTGTACAAGTACCTCCCGCGCTGTGCCATTTACTTGAGCGTTATGGCGTCGTTCCATACAAACACCCACGTGCATGCCGAGGTCGGGACCATATTGGCCCGCCAGCGATTCGCGAGAGCACGGGCTGCGCGGTGCTTCTTACGCCCTTGTCAGGAAAGACGCTTACCTGCTATCGCTCTTTCCATCTCCAGCCTAACCTGCCCAACCGCCATGGCGAACGAACACACCCGGCCTATTCCCTCGTCCTTTCCAGCGCAAGCCGAACGTCCGCGCTTGACCAAGCGAGCGGAGGTGCTTCACCATGGAGATGGTAGTGGAGTTCCGGAGGGCATCGCTCCTCATCGTCCCACATACCTCCTCTCTCCGCCTTTTGGCTCTTCGGGTACTGGATCGGGCTCGTCGTCCAGCAAGGTACCCATTGTCCTCACTCGGGGGAACTGGCAGCCCTACTGATCTGCGTGATATGAAGCTACCATTCTTTTCGTCCGGTGATGTTACATCCCCGTCTTCGCTCTACAAAACGCAAACACCCCCTACCGAGCTCGAAACGCCACCTAAGCTTGTAGATTCGCCCCCTGCCATCTTGTCCCCACACCCCATAGCCCCTGATGCCTCCTTGATGCCTTCTGCGTCCCTTCACTCCATAGACTCTGCGGGGGCGTCACAAAGCCTTGCAAAACCCACAGATTCGATGTCCGGAACAAGCGAGTCTGAGGGACATGTTGGACCTACACGCGCCAGCATCCGTGCGTGGGCGAAGGCCACCCCAGCTGGACCTCCTGGCGACGTCTCTTCCCGGACCACACCTGACCTACCGCAGTCCAGCTCGGACGACGACGTCAGCCGTGTCAGCCTGACACGGTCCGCGCGCGAGTCACCCGAAATACCTGAGCGGTTCATTGGACGTCCTGGGGCCGGCTCAAGCGAACAGAGCCCGAGAGGCTCCCTTGACAGAGGGGAGAGTTCGGGGAACGTCGCAGATGGAGAGAGCTCGGGAAGCGAGCAACACTCCCGATCGCCTCCGAGCGGGACACCACCCCCAAATGACCCTGCGCTCGACGCTCAACGCGAGCTCACTGCGCCTCATCCCCATCCAGGCTCGCCTACACACCCGGCACCTCTGACGCACGCACAGCACGCTTCCCATCACCGACACCCATCTCATGCCCACCAACACCCAACGACACACGTCCAGCCTCACCAGTCCCCTCGCATTCACACTCACCCGCATCTCCACTCGCACCCCCGCCCACCGACCGACTCGCAGTCCAGTTCCGAATCCGTACCTCCTGCGTCCCATGCACAACCTACGTCTCACCCCGACCAGCACGAGCGCGCGGATCGGCGGCATCACCACCACCACCATCGACACCACCACCCCAGCGGGCGGCGGCGACACCGTGACCGCGACCGCGATAGAGAGCGAGAACGGGACCGGAGCGATAGGCGTTCGCGCCATTCCAACCCTGCCCCTGACCCTACCACCACCAACCCCGGCGGCGCCGCCCCTTCGCCTTCCTACGTCTCCTTCGTCCTCCCGCCCACGCCGCCTACGCTTACTCCCCTGCGACCACTCCACCCGCCGCCGCCTCCCCTCGCGCCCCTGCGCCCGCTGCGGGTGATGGACGGAACGGACGTGTTCGACGAGATCGTGAAGATGCTCCGGACGGCGCGTCCTCCGCTCCTACGTACGGGCGGCGGGCAGGATGACGACGGGTGGTACCCGCTCGGGCCGCCGCGGGAGAACGACGTGCTGGACGATATCCGGCGGATGATTCACTGGTCGAGGGTGTGAGTATCTGGGCGGAGGTTTCGAGACGTGCGATCCAGGATGCAGGATGGATGTACGAGAATGAGTAGTGTGGGTTGGGCGAGATACCCCGCTGGTGGGTCCGACCTACCTGTCGCCGCGCTTGTGCGAGCTCGTCGGGATCCTGATATGGCTCGGGCGAGGTTTCTGGGCTAGGTGCAGTACTGTATGTTCGTACTGGTGAGTCATTGAGCGTCGGCGGGGGGTTCGGGAGGTATACGTACTCTATGTAGTTGTAGTCAGGACTGGTTGCATGTTGCTACTTGTAGTCTTTGCAGCACCGGAATACACGCTTCACGAGTGCTCCGCCTCATCGACAGGCCCTATGCAGCTCGATGGTGTACAAGAGGGCTAGTACAAGCCGCGGGCGCTTGTCAGGGAACTGAAGCGCCCAGCGTGCGAGTTGGGCAGCGACGTTGTGGCGTTCGACATCGTTTCTGTCCTCTGGCTCCAGAGCTTGATCATCCACAAGGCTTCATTCTGTGCGAATATCCCTTTACCGTTGCATTCGTGAATTTCCACAACTTGTTTTTGACTCGGTACACAGGGCTATATATGCATCGAGGGCGTCTAGCAGTGTCTACGCCGCGGCCCGAGATTAGGAAGTACGAACAGTCAGTTCGGGATCAAAACCACTCATCCCGAATGTACCCGCCTACTGGATAGTCGGACTACACTCAGGATTCACTACAACTGCTCAAGCGGAGTCCTGGCCCCTTGGCCGACGGATGTGGCCTGCCAGCCAATATAAATAGCAGCCGCCAATCGCCGCGATGTGACCGCCCGCACAGCTGGCGTGCGCGTGCATAGCAATATCGAGGACGCATCGGACGAGATACGGCGGCGGACGCTTGCCCCTGTGACAACCGTGGTAAGTTCCCACAGAGCTGCCTGCGGAGGCATTCTGATCTCGGGGCCTTCTCTTCTTCTGCTCTAAGCGCGTCTGACACACTCGGTATCGCCTGACTCGGGGCCTTGCCGAGCCACTCCGTCAACCTCTAGGTATATGAGCGACGTCGTTCCGTGCAGCACAGTATAAGTTCCGCTGCTCATTGAAGACATCTGCTATCGACCATTGTCTGTACCCTCCGCTTCCATCTATTATTGCTAGCAATCCGCCAACTAGCCGCGTCGCTCCACCGGCGCCATGGTGCTGTCCCTCACCTTTCTGAAGGACTTCTCCTTCACGTCCCCGGACGTGCTCGCCGTCACCTTCGCACTCTCCGCCTACGCTCTCTGGCGGCTCTACTGCAAATGGCACTTCGTGTACCGGACTCCCCTGCGTGTCCTCCCCGGCCCTCCCGCCGCGAGCTTCATCTACGGAAACCTGAGGGAGATCACCAAAGAGGACAACTTCGTCGTCATTGACAGGTGGTTTGAGCAGTACGGGCCGACCTTCAAGGACACCGAGTTCTTCATGGTGCGCGTCCACTATGTCGCTCGGCCGACTTAATAAATGGTGCAGTTACTGAACGTCGTTGCCTTAGACGCCGCGCGTGTGGTCCATGGACCCACGTGCGATCAATCACGTCTTCACTCATTCGGTTGACTACCAGAGGCCCGAAGAGAGCCGTAAATTCTTCTCGGATTTCTTTGGAAAAGGTCTAGTATTGCTCAATTACGGTCAGCACTCGAGCTGATAGTTTCCGATTTTATGTCAGGATTGCTGTTCGTGCAAGGTACTGCTTTATCTTTGACTCGGCGCAAGATGTGGTCATATATGCTAACATCCGTCTCATGGTAGGCGAGCAGCATAGGCAACAGGTCAGCGCGTGGTCTCTAGACTGAATCATGAGTCAATATGCTAACCGACTATGATATGCGCCATAGAGGAGGATTTTGGTGTGTTCGGCCTATCATGACCCAGAAGTGGCTGGTTGACGTTCGACACTACAGAACCCGGCGTTTGGACCTGCGCAGGTTCGTGGGCTCACGGAGATTTTCGTCCAGAAGGCCGCCGAGGTAGGCTCAGCTCATCCCCCGACCTGTGTCTTTCGGTCATCTTTCGCCCCATTAGCTCCGTGATGTCTGGTCAATGGCAGTGCAGAAAGACGGCGGTGCAGCGCGGATCAACGTGAACAGAGAATTGGGAAAGATGACCCTCGACATCATCGGGCTGGCAGGTATGTGAGGCAGGCGATACAAAGTATCGATCGCTTGACGTATCCGGTGACTTAGGCTTTAGCTACGACTTCCACGCCGTCGACCCCGAGGGCAGGCCGAACGAGCTCAACCTCGCGTTCCGGCAGCTCCTTGGATCTTTCCGCCCCTTCTCCCTCAAGGCATATCTCACCCTGTTGATTCCCGCCCTCAAGGTGATCGTGAGTACTCCCGATCCTATCCTACCTAGAGGTGTCTATGCTGAGAGATACGCTCGCCAATTTGCGACAAGCCGAGCAAACGTGCCAAGCAAATCAAGCAAGCATCCGATACGATCAAACGCGTCGGTATGAAGCTCGTCATGGACAAGAAGGCTGCGACGCTGCGCGCGGCGATGGAGAAGCACGCTGACGGCCCCGAGCGCAAGGACCTCCAGGGCCGGGACTTGCTTACGCTGCTCATCAAGGCGAACATGGCGACCGATATTCCTGAGGACCAGAAGCTGTCCGACAACGACGTTCTTGGCCGTACGTTACGCATATGCTCCTGCTTATCTGAAGCTAATCCAGGCTCATTTGTGCAGAGATCCCCACGTATGTCATTCGATCTCTACACCCTTGACGCTACTGATGTGATACTCGTTAGGTTCCTACTCGCAGGACATGAGACCACGAGCACAGCGACGACGTGGGCTCTCTACGCTCTCACCAAGAAACCCGAGATCCAGCGAAAGCTTCGCGAACAACTCCTCTCCGTCGAGACAGACACCCCGACCATGGAAGAGCTCTCGGCGTTGCACTACCTCGACAACGTCGTGCGCGAGACCCTCCGCTTGCATGCGCCCGTTACCCAGATGATCCGCGAGGCCAAGAAGGACGACGTTATCCCGCTGAGCGAGCCATTCGTGGGCAGGGATGGTCAGGTGCACAACGAAATTCGGTGAGTGTTCCTACGAACGTACTTTGTCCAATCCAGCGCCAAACGATGCTTTCGGTCTAGGATCGCTAAGGGGAACAGGTTCGGCATTCCCATCCTCGCGATGCATCGGTCAAAGGCGATCTGGGGAGAGGACGCGCTGGAGTTCAGGTACGTCCGCTGCGCTTCGAGTCACAAGCCCTACACCCGTGCCGCGCATATGATGACTGCGACTGACTCCTCGAATGCGCAGGCCCGAGCGATGGGATCACCCTCCGGAGGCGATCGCAGCCATGCCGGGCGTCTGGGGCCACCTCCTCACTTTCATCGACGGCCCGCGCGCGTGCATCGGGTACCGGTTCTCGCTCATCGAGTGCGTCCTCCCCGTACCTTCTCCTCCGTTCCAGTGACGCTTACGGGCCGTGGCGCCACGACAGGATCAAGGCGATTTTGTTCACGCTCATCCGCGCGTTCGAGTACGAGTTTGCGGTCCCGGTGGAGGACATCGCGATCAAGACCATTCCTCTTCAGCGCCCGTCGCTGTATTCTGCTCCAGATGACGGGTTCCAGCTCCCGCTCGTGGTCAAGCCGTACAAGGCCGCGTAAGTCTCTGTGTCGCCACCTGGCGATCTGGCACACAGCCCAGCGGTTGCTCGATTTGTACATATCACGGTTGATTGCATACATCCGCGCTCGTTTGCTCTGTTTTCCTTGTTTTCCCGAATCGTACCGCTCGTTATTCTTTGGACGCTTTCCCCGAATGTCAATCAGCAACATTTCCAGCGAGATCTAACCCATTCACGGATCAACTGCCCGAACCCGCGCGCTGAAGTGCTGGTGAAACTGAGTCGTCATGATGCGCCCACCAATTGGCGAGACCATAGTTCTCAAGTTGCGGGTAGCCCATTTGAACCCGCCTACGTGATGTTGTATTTCTCGCTTCCACGAGCCGTACCAAACCGGAAGTGTTTCTACATACCCGACCTACAACTGAGCCACGTGGCGGTCGTAAACAAGTTCGCTGCACAGCATCCCAACCGCTCGCCGATTCCCACCACCATCTTCCGACTCGGGCTATATGTGCCGATTCCGCATTTCCTTCGTATCCCGACCTCAGGAGACATTCCAACACATTGGACAGTCCTGGGAGTCACTCGTCATGCCGGTGGGCCTCGTACCGTGCGGCATCCAAATTCTGGGACAATCTTGCCGCCTCAAATCCACAGTCCTGTGCCTGAGGAAAGCGCACTGCTGTACAGACGGAGCGCCCAGCACCAACAAGCACCCAGAGGTTCTATTTCTCAAAAACATTGACACATCGGCTGAGCGGCGTGGGGTGCCTGACGCGCCGAACGACCCCGTGCCGCCGCGGTACACACAGAGAAGCAGCGCGGGAACTTCGCTGCGCCGATACGATGCGGCGATATAAGGGGCGTGGCTGCTCTGGAGAGCGCAACGCCAAATCGTCTCGCCTCGAGCCCATCCTCTGGGCATCTTCCCGCCTCTCTTTTATCATAGTACCAACTGCCCGAAGATGGGTATCACAGGCTCGGATGTCGCATTGCTGTGCGGCATTGGGGCCTTGCTCTATGCGAGCTACCGCCTCTACCGCCTCTGGTCCTTCGTGTTCAGAACTCCGCTGCGGAACGTCCCTGGCCCGCCGGTGTCCAGCTGGGTGTACGGCAACCAGCCGGATATCACGGCCGTGAACAACACGATGCTCCCCGACATCTGGTTCACACGCTACGGGAAGAACGTCCTCGACCGCGACTTCTTCATGGTGCGTCACTCATCGTACTATTCAAGCGCCGGCATGACTGACGAGGGACGTACTGCTTCAGCGGCCGCGCTTGTGGACGCTCGATCCGCGTGCTATCAACCATATCATAACGAACACTGAGGATTATCCGAGGCCCGCCGACGTGAACCTGGCGCTTCAGCTGTTGTTGGGAAGAGGTATGTAGGCGCCCTCCGATCACAGTGCCCTGATAGCCTCACAGTTCTGATACCTTCACCTTTCTCCAGGTATCCTTTCAGCGCGTGGTAAGTACATACGTATATGCACTAAGTAATGTCATTCTCATGTACCTTCCAGGTGAGGAACATAGATTCCAGGTGAGTTCATGTGCCAGCGGTTATTCTGACGCCACCCGGGTGGTGCTCACTGTTTACTTTCTCATGGCATAGAGGAGGATCATGGTCAGTACCACTTTCAATTGATTTGCAATGTATATCGACGTGCTTTCCCCCAGAACCCTGCATTTGGCCCCGTGCAAATCCGTGATCTGACAAGCATCTTCGTGGACAAGTCGGTGCAGGTGTGTAATGTCTCGTACCCTACATGCAGAAGTTGACCACTTGTGCCGATCTAGCTCCGCGACATTTGGGTGGACGTTGCCAAAGGAGGGTCCGCACGGCTCAACGTCAACAAAGACCTGAGCAGGATGACGCTCGACGTGATTGGTGTGGCAGGTATGGCGGTCATATCGGTGTAACGTGTGTATACCAAGTTCAACCGACATGCACTGCCAGGTTTTGGCTACGAATTCAACGCCCTCAACGCAGATGGAAAGCCAAGCGAGCTCGCCGATGCGTTCAAGCGTCTCATGACGAGCACGCCTTCCTTCTCTTCGGTGGGGCCGTTGCTGAGGGCCTGGCTCCCTTTCTTGAGGATATTCGTGCGTACTTCCCCCGTCGCCAACGCTACTCCTGTCGATTGAACCTCTCGTAGAGTGACAACCGTGCGGCGACCATCAGCTATGCTTCGCAAGTGTTCCAGGGCGTTGGCGCTCAACTGGTCGCGGAGCGCAAGGCGGAAATCCTGCGAGCGGCGTCGGAGAAGAACCTGCATGGCATCGAACGCAAGGATCTGCAGGGCCGAGACCTTCTCACACTCTTGATGAAGGCGAACATGGCGAAGGACATCCCGGACGAGCAGCGCCTGTCTGACGCGGACGTGATCAATCGTGAGCATACAATACACTTTCGTCCAGCCACTCGCGACTCACACGATGAATCCCTTCCAGAGATTCCGACGTGAGATCGTGCTCGCTCTCGCCGAAGTCAGTTGTGCCCTTGCTTACCCCGTAACTATGCCCACAGCTTCCTGCTCGCGGGGCACGAGACGACGAGCAGTTCGTCTACTTGGGCGCTCTACCTGCTTTCGCGGTACCCCGCGGCGCAGAGGAAGCTCCGCGAGGAGCTTCTCTCTGTCGAAACTGAATCTCCGACAATGGACGAGCTGATGGCACTGCCGTACCTTGACGGCGTCGTGCGCGAGACCCTCCGGCTGCACTCTGCCATCGGCATGTTGACTCGGGTGGCGGCGAAGGACGACGTGATCCCTCTCAGCGAGCCGTTCACCGACCGCAACGGCAAGGTCCAGCATGAGATCAGGTACGGGTTGCGAGTGTCGTGCGGAGCGTTCCGTAGCTGATATCACGGGTGCGATAGGATCGCCAAAGGGAACAAGGTTGTCGTTCCTATTTTGGCTGTCCATCGCTCGAAGGATATCTGGGGTGAAGACGCGATGGAGTTCAAGTAGGCTCAGGTCCGCCTCTCTGATCGCGCTTGTCAACTCATGATCTTCATCCAGACCCGAAAGGTGGCAGGCGCCCCCGGAGGCGGTTGCAGCGATCCCTGGAGTATGGGGACACTTGCTCACATTCGTGGGAGGCCCACGCGCGTGCATTGGATACCGCTTCTCCCTGGTCGAGTACGTCTCAGACGCGAGCGTTCCCGCAAGCCTTGTTACATATCTGACTGGACTTTCCCGCCCTAGACTCAAGGCCATTCTGTTCGTCCTCGTGCGCGCCCTCGAGTTCGAACTCGCGGTGCCTGCAGAGGAGATTATCGTCAAGACTCACCCGGCCACCCGCCCTTTTCTCAAGAGCGAGCCTGAACAGGGATCGCAGATGCCACTCATTATCAGGCCGTACAAGGCTGTTTGAGATCAGGTCCTGGCGTCAGCCTAAGGAACGGTTCGTGTCGGCTGCGTGTCTGCGAATCCGTATCCGACTCTGCCAAGGATTTTTGTACAACTAGAGTGCGCGATGAGATTGCTTCGGATGCTATGGGCAATGAGAGTCTTTTTGCTTACCTTAGGTCCATTATGGAAGGCATGGTAATGCGATCGTTTATAATGGTTAGAATGGCCTCGTCGTGATCACTTCTAGTCCTGCGTAACAGTCGGTCAGCGCCGACATCTCACCCAAGCCCAAATCCCACGAACATGTGAGAATACTAGCCCATCGTGCGACAGTAGTGTCTGTACCGTCCGCTTCTCTATCAGCCCCGACCGCAGCTTGATATCTCTCCTTGTGCGACGAACGGGATACGTCGTGTGGCCCAGATTCGTCCAGTACGGTGAGTCCCCAGACACTTCCTCGTCGGCACGCAGGGGCTCCAGCAGAAGCTCGGCGCCCACGTCTACCTGGTCCGCGAGGGGGAACGCCTCGAAGATCGTCACCTTGCAAAGCCGCTCCGCCTGGTCCCATTGCCGGAACGCGAGCTGGCAGTTGAGCACCGAGCACGGCCTGCGGTTGGAACGTGGCGGAGGCCGGATCATGCGCGTGCCCGAGCGGCCCCACGCCTCCCAAGGAACGGAGGGCGGCGTGTCTGGATGAGCGGCGCGCGCGATGTCGCTCGCGTTCAGTATAGAGTGTACCGGGATCACCAAGGTGTGGCGCTCTTTGGGGGTCAACTCGTCGAGGGACTCCGAGGCCCACCCGTATTCGCGTTCGTGGTAGATGTACGGCTCGTCCACTTCGTCTTCCCCTGGGCCGCCAAAGTCAAAGTGGAGGGATAGGACGGCCAATGAGGGGTCATGCAAGAAGAGCGAGTTGGCCACCGCAGCGGGTTCGAGCGCGGCGGGAAGTCGGAACGTTGACTCTACCTTCGCAGGATGGGGTAGACCCTTAGCCATGGTGGGAAGCTGGAGGACTGATAGACATCCCGTATCCAGAGGGAGTGGCTGGCCGACGTCCGCAAGCGAGCCAGGGTCGAGAGTATACAAGCGCACCACGAGCGCATCTGTATCGACCACGAGAAAGCGCTTGCTAGAGAGAAGATAGAGGCGGTGCATCCACGGGAGATGCGCATGCTAGGGAATGCACTACATGAATACGGAGAAACGGGGACGGCGAAGCGAGCACTGCGCGAGACACGTACCCAGAGCTTCACGTCTGTTTTCCAATTGTAGACGATTCTATCTATCAACGGCTCGCTTCTATGGCCGGGCACATTCCATGCAATCAAGTCCCCTAGGATCTGGAAGCAATTGGATCCGGAGCTTCCAGGGAGCCGGGACCTGTCGATGCACCCGTAGAGACTATCCCTTCCAGCAAGTGGATGGGTAGGAAAGTTGTCCTCGAGCGCCTCGAAAGAGCACATAGGCTGCAATATGGGGATTCTCAGCATGGCTGTACTCGTTACAGCAAGTCGCTCTGACAAGTCCAGGGTGGGCCGTCCTGCGTCCAAGAATCTCCTCAGGTCGTTGCATCCCCAGATATACGCCCGCTCTTCGACACCGCAAAAAGATGCTTGGGTCGAGTACACCTTTAGAGCTTTGGGCTCGGAGACGGTTGAGAAGAGCACCTCTCCAGACTCGTAGACAGACCTCCTGCGTATGACCTGATTCACAGGGTGTTCTCCCGTATTCCACGCTGCGCGATATGCTTGGATTGCTTCGAGACGCTCCGACAGGGGGATAGTGGGTGACAGGCCATCACGTCGTCCGGCGAGGGCAAGTTCGATCTTATACTGTAGGGAGGGACTGTTCGCAATGAAATGGTCAACCCACGGTGAAGCCTGCACCAGTCAATCCAGTGCCAGTAGATGTAGCAGTCAGTATGGCACTTCAATTCCAGGAAACCGGCGGGAGCCGCCCATACCCGTTTGCATGCTAATAAATCTTGCGCGTCGAGCTCACCCAGTACACGAGCTGAGAGCTCGCAGGGTAGTTGTAAGAGAGACATGATGCAATGTCGCAGGAGCAATGAGTCGTGGGTGGGCGGATGAGTGCAAGTCGTATGCGCTAGTCGTTCGCGCCCTACGCCACGTCAAAATCGACTGGATATACCACCAGGCGTTACTGGCACGACGCCATCAGCCTGAGAACGTTCGAAGCACATATTTTACACGCTACTTGCGGCACAGACAGAAATCAAATGAACAGAAACGCCATGCCCTTCTGGAGTGGAGATTGTCAGCTGGTATGTGGTGAGTCGATTTTCATGCATGCCTGTCCGTATCGCAATGGCGCAAGGCTACGTCGGACCACGTACGATTCGCCCAAGATGGGAGAACTGTGATCGTGTTATTGCTCGCATCGGTGGAGTACATCGACGTCGCAGATTTCGCTAGGTCGTTAAAAGATGATGCTAACTCGGTAGGGAGAGTAGCGAATCTTGGGATGGTACATACATATCTCGACCCAAGCTCCGGTCACTGATGATGAATGTCAGGATGAACGAATTCGCAATTATCGAACAAATACGCGTACCTGCAGCAGTATCAGCCCATCATGAGACAACAGGGCCTGAGGCACCCTACTCGTAGTGTTCGTAGAACTAGGAGGCAACGTGATGGTCCTCCTCGTCCGACGCACGGGATACGTTGTGTGGCCGAGGTCCTGCCAGTACGGTGAGTCCTCCGGCACTTGCTCGTCGGCGCGCAGCGGTTCCGGTGATATCTCTGCGCCCCCATTGACCTGGTCCGCAAGCGGAAACGCTTCGAATACCGTAACGGTGCCGAGGCGTTTTGTCTCGTCCCAATGCCAGAACGCGACCTGGGAGTTCAGCACCGAGCAAGGTCCTCGACCCGAGCTGAGTGGTGCCCGGATCATGCGCGTCCCGGACGGACCCCAAGCCACCCAAGGGACGAGGAGCGGTGAATTTACCAATAGGGGAACGGAGTGCGCGATGTTGTTCGCTTTCAGAATAGACAGGGCGGGAATGAGCAGGGTATGGCGCTCTTGCATCGGCCGCTGTTCTCTGGACTCCGAAGACATCCCCTCGTAGCCCAAGTCGTAGACGTACCGTTCTTCGACTTCGTCGCCTGTAGCACCACTGAAGTCGAAGTGGAAGCCAAGGACGGCCAGGGAGGGATCGTGTAAGAATAGGGAGTGAGCCGCAGCGTCGGCCTCTAGAGCGGCTGGGAGTTGGAACGTCGTATGGACTCGCACATCACGAGACAGATAAGGGCTTGGGAGAGGAAGTTGGAGAACACATAGACATCTCGTTTCCAGGGGATGTGGGTCACGGATGTCCAAAAGCGAGCTAGGATCTAGAGCATACAACCGCACGAAGAGGGCGCGTGTATCGACAACAATGAAGTGCTCCGCGGAAAGGAGGTATACGCGATGAGTCTCGGGAAGATGTGCATGCTGGTGAAGGTCGCCGGCTCGGATCAGCGTTCTGATCTGAGTGGGTCGAACGGGACATCGCCGAATGTACTCACCCAGAGCTTGACATTGGTCTTCCAATTGTAAATGATTCTATCGCTGGTTGGGTGAAACGGATCTCCCCCTACGTTCCATGCCAGAAGATCGCCCAGTATTTGCGGGGAATCATCCTCTGTAGCAGTCCCGAGCTCGTCCACTTCGCATCCGAATGCGGTGCCATCCCCTGTCGCTAGCGGATGGGTGGGGAGGCCGTCCTCGAGCCCCAAAATCAAGCAGCGGGGCCTCTCCCAGTCTCGCTTTTGGATCCCGCATGAAACTCCCAGAAAGATGAGCAATGCCTGAGGAAGGTCAAGGAAAGGTCTTGCGAATAGCCAGGGTAAGCGGTCCCGGCTGTCCACGCTAAAAACTCGTTCCTCGATCCCGCAGAAGTGGCCCCTGGGTCTGTATACCCATAACTGTCTCATTTGGGAGTTCATCCAGACGAATACCTCTCCCGACTGGGAGACTGGAGTCTTCCTTGTCTCCCATTTCACGGGGTGCGTGCCTGCGGCCCACGCTGCGCGATACGCCTTGATTGCGTCGAGACGAGCTGAAAGCGAGGCTGTTGTCGAGCGGCCGTCCTGTCTCCCCGCCAGCGCGAGCTGTACCTTGTACTGCAGAGGGGGCGTGCGCGTGATGCATTGATCGAAAAAGGGCGAAACCTGTAGATGAGGTAGGGCGGAGCCATGAATAAGGCGAATCTGACCGTACATGCTACTCGTACTTGGGTGCAAATAAAGAGATCGCGGCCGTCAAGATTACTGATGATTTGGATCAACACCTCGATCGGCAGCCTAAGAGACATGGCACGACGATATGGGTTATTGTAGAGAGTATGAAGTGGCCGTACTGGCTCGCCAAAAGCAACAATGGCGGAGTTCCAATATTGAATAGACGCGGCTTCGGGACGCGGCTTCGGACTCCGAAGAATTGAGGGCTCGCATAAGACGGGGCTATAGAAGTCAGAACAAGTCGTGATTATCAGTAAAGCAGTACAATACAGTCAAACTCTGAGTGGCGAGTGGGCTACGTAGAACACAAGCATCATGAACGGGTGGGGCACTTGTCGTCTCAGTGGCATCTATGTATCTCATCCATCATTCTCTCGCGAGCGGAAGGTCGACTCAGTACGGCGGCCCATCCTGCGGCCAGTCCGTCACGCCCCCGCCGCTCATGTTGTTCACGAACGCACCCCAATCCGCCCAGCTGCGCACGTGCCGTCCGGTCAGATCACAGAAAACTGGACGAGAGTGAAGGGCACTTACTCGAGCGAGGTGGGTGCGGTAGACCACACGTCGAGCGTATTATCCGCGAGCGCGAGGTCGTCGAGCGACAGCGTTGGGATCGGCGGAGGGTCCTGCGGCTGTGACGGCACTGCGGGCCCGAACGTCGACAGGCCTTGCCCCTGTCCCTGTCCCTGCATCTGCATCTGAAGCTGGAGTTGCCGCTGCTGCTGCTCCAGGTATTGTCGCCGCTGTTCTTGGTCTGGTTGCGCTTGGAATTGTGCGGCGAACTGGAGCAACGGGTCTTGCAGCGACGAGGTCGTGGTGGACATCTGCGCTTGCATTCCACCCAGCTCGTTGGAGTTGGGTGTGACGTCGTACTGTGTGCCGAACATGGTCGCGAGCGTCGTGAACGCCGGATGGGGGCGAGACCTTGTGGTGTCGGACGTGTCTCCTGCGCCTAGGACGAACGGCATATCCGAGGTGACCTGGCTGGGAGGGCGGCCGTGGGGGTTCACGGCGCCTGGGCACGAGAACGCGCTGGGCTGATTGTGCACAGGTGCCTTGCCTGTGGACTGTTGCATATGCTCCGAGGAACGTTGGCCTTGCGCTTGTGTCTGCGACGTCGACGGCAACATCGGATCGAAGAACGCGCTGAAGCCGTAGTTGAACGGGACGCGCCCGAGGTCCTCTGTACGCGTTGGGAGGTCGAAGGAGGGGGGCGTGTCTGGGGTGCTCGGCCCGGTCCACCCTGCGAGCACGCTCGACCCTGGGGTACTAGCCGCCGGCGTAGCGTCCAACGAGGGCACTTCCAGACGACTGGTAACATTACTCTTGATTTGCTCAGCGGGGCCGCCTTCGTGACCCTTAGACTGAGAATCGGCCTGGGTAGACTTCGGGGGCGCCGTGGGCTCGACACCGGGCCCGGTGGATTGGCTCTGGGACGATGAGAACTCCAACGGTTGGTCCGAGTCCCACGGCCTCTTCCGATTAGGCCGAGGCTCCGTATCAGACGCTTGGAAGTCTCCAGCCGAGTACAGACTGCTTAGCAAGTCCCTGTGTGGTGAGCGTTAGCGTCAAATGCGCGTACCGCATGCGCAACTGAAGCTAACTGACCGTAGCCGACCAGCCGAGAGCGACTTGAGGCTGTGAAGGGGTTGTCAGAGAATCTACGTTGACGGAGAACATGGAGACATACTACTTTTCCATGAGTTTGAGCATCGTCATGCACTTCTGCACATCGTCCGCAGCAGAGGTGTTCGACAGACCAGCGCGCTTCCCGCCCCACATGTTGATGAGCAGCACGATCCCGGCGGTAAACAGCGGCATCTTCATCACGAGCATCGCTTGGCCTGTGAACGTCGTGTTCATGACGAAAACAGGAGAGACCACGTACGCGGTTGAATGCGATGGGCTTACCCGTCCTCCGGAACTGCACGTCGCTCACGTGTACGCACGAGCGCGCCGCGTTCGTGCAGATGGCGAGCGAGGGCAGCGTGAGCCGGGATGCCCTCCGCGAGTTGGGCAGGAACGGGCGGTGCACGAAGATCTGCATCTGGTAGTACCTGGCGTACAGGATCGCCGACTGGTTCAAGAACATGAGGTTCTCCCGGTGCGGATCCCAGCGTACTGTGGTTATGAGCGTCTGTCGGTATGGCAGATCGTCCACGGAAAGATACGTACGATGGTCGGGGATAGTGTCAATCCACTGGTTGAGGAGGGAATCGAGCTCTGCAACAGTGCGCTCTTCCCATTCTTGCCCCACGAATCCCAGTAGCAGCTTCGACTTGTTGATGGAGTACTGTGAGCGTATACGTCAGGGGATGTTGCATCATCTGGTAAAATGTATCACTGACGATGGTTCGCAGAGCGAATGCTGTGATCTGCAGGAGACGGCTGAAGCAATTGAAGAAGGTCACCGTGGAGGGTTTCCCCGACGGTTGCTTGAAGTCCGTTTCCGGGTTCCCCGTGTCCCAATACTCGTCGTCGCATTCGGTGACAGGATCGGCGTCGATGCTACACAAGGGACGTCAACCAAGGCTAGGGGTATTAAGTCTAAGGCCTTACTCTTCGTCTTGCAGAGCACATGGTCGTCCAAGATTGAAGCTGGTACCCCTATCGAATTGCACGAGAGCCCTGGTGCACCGCTGGCGGTCAGCGGCCGAGATGTCAGATCTATACCGCGTACTTACCAGAACGCACGCCTATAGAGCTCGCCCTCGACTTTGGAGAGGGCCGAGTAAGTCTTCTTTCGGTGCGCACCGAGGTCGAGGGCGGCTCGGATACCGGAGCCGATCGCAGTCCAGCAATGATGCGGAGAGCTTCCGTTGCCCATGTACTCGGCCATGAGCTGAACAATAGGTGTAAGCGCCTGTCTCGGTATAGCATGAGGCACCACAATCAACGTACCACAGAATTCTGAAGATCGTATAGTCGTGGCGGAGCGAAGATGGACTTCCGCGCCTTCTCCACTCGCTCGAACAGCGTCCATCCGGGTGACTCGGGCGGGCCGTAAGTGGCGATGCGGGGATCTTCTATCCACCGACAGCCGTTGGCGCATACGAGCAGAACCACGGAGCCGAAACCCTCGTCCTTGAGGTGTAACCCCTCTTCGATTTGTTTCTCGAGCGTGGGCCGATGGAGAAGCGGGAAGTATATGTTCATGTTGTTGAAGTAGGAGTCCATCAGAAGCTTCATAATGTCGGGCGGCGGGAATTCGCGGTGAGGAGGCAGCTCTTCGACTGCCATTGGTAGAGACCACTGCATCACCAGGAGTCAGCAGTATACAACGTGGCACATGCATGGGGGACATACGCGCGGAGGGAATGCGTTCTCTGCAGGATCTGGTATACAGTCGTTGGGCTCTACGCCGGTATACTCGAGCTTCATGTCCACGGCTGCTTGTAGGAGCATCATGCTACTCGACTTCCCGTGATATCTGATGTTCGTTGGCGGTTTGATAGCTAACTTTCTGAAACTGTGAAGCAGTTTCTTCGACGCCTCCAGCTCGTCGTCGCTTGGATCGAGTTCCTCCGAGTCCGCGGGAGAGACCGCGCTGAAGGCAGGAGGAGCAGGGGGCGCGGCTGGGGTGTTCTGTGTGACCTGCTCCGGGGATGAAGGACCGGAACCATTGCTCCCGGGCGTACTACCGGACGCTTCCTGTGTGGAAGGCATTGTTCGAGGTTGTAGCTGTATACTGTAGCGTTATGTCAACGATTCAGATATATAGTGTGCGTGATCACGTACCCGTTCGACCAGTTCCTCCATCTTCTGTAGGCGACTCTCAAGTATTTCGACATAACTGTTGCCGGGTTAGCAATGCGTGAAAATAAGAAAAGGTCTGAGGAGAACACGGGAGCCATAGTGATATGCTTGAGTACACCTGGGGTCCGTGCTGGTAGGGGAATAACGCGGAAATTCCCCGAGGGGCAGCGGTGTAAGACGTGCATGACTCATCCAGTATGAACGACTTGAGAACGATCGACGTCGAGCATTCCCTAGCACGTCCTCAGACAGGCTCGAGTCATGCCGCGGCTCTGATACTCTCTCTCATCTACAGCTTGACTCAAGGGGTACGGGTACAATGGGGGTAGGTCCAACTCTACCCGTACCCGTCGTGCGCACACCCGTACTATTCCCGACCAGTACTTGGTGTTCCCACGTCCGAGAATATGAGACGTGATAGACGGACTAACCCACCTCTTCGTAGGAGGCCGTCTCTGAGGAGGTGTTAGTGTTAGCTGGTATAGAAGAAGGGCATATAGGTCCGTACGTTGACGGCTTCGTAAGTGCACTCTACACCGTACGAGATGCATTTCGAACAACGGCTATCGGGCATGTCCATTCCATCACCTGATGGGCGTCCTATGAACACTCGTTCGACAGGGGAGCCTTTATCAACTTACAGCGAACTAGAAATTACGGGTTGAGCGACACGACTACTGCCGACGACAGAAATGGGATATACTCTTCTTCTTGCGACACAAGTCGCATGCTCTTTGCAGCTTTGGGCGTTTAGCACTGTCGAGAACGCTAGCTATAGATTCGTCACGATTTGAAGCCATATCTGAACGTGTACACCTGGATCATCGCATTTGCGTGGACCCACAATTCGAGGTCAGCGAGGTGTGGAAGCCATTGCCAAGAACCTTTCTTACCACGAGAACTCCTGATCCGACTTTCTCGGTCCTCGGGTGCTTGCACGTTCCTGGTCTCCTTCTGCTGGTGCAAGTCTCACCGGTTACGAGGTTGCCGGTTTCTGCCAAAGTGCTCGAAAGAAAACCGGTCGGGATACGGTGAGCGCAAGTTGGATGTTGCTTCGAGTTGTGTTCGCCGAGTCCGCAGTGTGCGACTCCTACTTTCGGTGCCGTGCCGCGTGGCTGTGTGGGCGCTGACGTCGCCTCTTGCCGTATCCGCGGCTTCTAATATTCACCTAAGGCGTAAATTTCAGCTGTTATCAGATCGATAGTCCCTCCAAAAATCCAGTATCTGTCGAAACGCCTCAAGCGAAGGATATCCGACACTTCTGGGTATGAAAGGTAATGTGTGATTTTCTCTCGGGGGGCCTATTGATTTGATAACAGCTGTTATATGATGAATAACTGGCTTAGCGGTAATGTTTTGGCAGTTTTCAGAACCCGGGGTTCGACCCCCCAAAAAGCCGTATTCTTCGATCCCTCTACTAATATACCCCGGTTTGATCCCGGTTTGAACAGCGTAGATTCGAATCAGAAAGCACTCGTTTATTGAAATACGGCTTTCCTCCCCATCCGAGGGCTTCATGAACAACACACAGCACTGTAATAATACACGGAGCCGGATAAGCTTCCAAGAATGTTCTTAATCCGATCCCGCAAGCACGCAAGGAGTCAATTACTGCTGGAACCCCGCCACGATGCCGTCGAACGCTGGCTTCTTGACGAAGTTCTGGAGGAGCCGGTGTCAGCTTGTATGCCGAGGAAGTCCACGACTACACCACGACGCCTCACCTCGTCCCAAGGAGTAGCAGCACCTTGGCCGGGGAATGTTCCCGGAATGAAGGAGAACTATTACGGCCACTGATGAGCATCTCCCGCCATCCAAGCAGAGAAGCAGGTGACGGTACCTTGTCCGTCCAATCCCAGAGGGTGATGCCTACGCAAGCCGAAACAGCCTTGCACGCCGCGACGACGGTCTGGAAGTCCTTCTTCTGCTGCTCGAGGAGCGCTGCCGTCTCCGGGAGCGTCATGCGGATGTCAAGCTCGGTGATGGCGATCTCGACGCCGAGCGCGGCGAACTCCTGCATGTTCTGGACGAGCGTCGTCGGAACCTGGCCAACGATGAAGTGCGACTGCAGCCCAACGCCGTCGATCGGCACGCCTTGCGACTTGAGCGTCTTAACGAGGTTCTTTAGTCCAGTCGCCTTCGCACCTGGGAACCGTAAACAGTGAGCCGCCAGGCTTGCCAAAAACAGCTTGTATCAACGCACCAAGACCCTCGACGTTGAACTCGTTGATAAACAGCTTCGCGTTCGGGTCTGCCGCCCGCGCTGCGCGCAAAGCCGTGGCAATGTAGCCGGAGCCAAGGGTGTTGAAGAACACGTCCTGACGGAAGGACCCGTCCTCGTTGAGCGGCTCTGAAGACGCACTTGTTGTAAGTGGTGTGCTCCAAAGAGCGACATTCATGTGCCTCACCATTCACAACGTCCCATTGAACTATTGCACATGTGATCAGCGCGATATGAACATTTGATTCAGCTCAAAAAGTACGCACTACTGTATACGGTGCAGTGGTCAGCACAAATTTAAGTGACAAAAGTAGGGTGTTACTCACACTTGTCCCTTGTAGTGGCCGACAAGGGTGCTGCAGTGGTTTTGTACGATCTGAGTGAGCTGCTGGGCGTTGAAGTGCCCGGCAGTCACCCAGTTTGGCAGCTGTTGGTGCCAGACACAGTTGTGCCCTGTCGACGCCTTTGATTTGAGCATCCGCATGTAATGTGATCCATGGGCGCCACTTACCGCGAAGCAGCTGTCCGTGAGACCGCGCTTGGTTCGCGATCTGGTCACCTTGCGCGAACGTGAACACGCCTTGCTGGGGCTCCGTCGCATCCTATAGTAGACCCATCAGCAACCAAAGTCGCAAAGCAAAGGCGTCGAGGGTTGGTACAAACCCATTTCATGCTGTTCTCAGCGGTGATCTGGCCGAACATGTTCGGCGCATCGAGGATGGCGGTGTACTGACCGTTGCTGAGCTCGTTGTTGTCGGTCGCAGTGCCGAGGTAGAGCTTGCCCGCTTGCTTCGCGACGGCGTGCAGGCCGGCAACGTTGGCGGTCGAACCAGGGAGGTTCGCGTCCGCGATCGGGGTGGCGGGGAGGGCGAGCGCCGCCGGAGCTAACGCGACGAGGGCTGCGAGGAGCGCGAACTGCATGGCGGTCGAAAGAGTAGAAGAGAGGAGCGAGCCTGGATTCTCCTCGCCCACCTTAGCAGGTTTAAGTACCCGGCTGCGCACTGGGGCTGGGGGCGGCCGCCTGGAGCCCGGGAATCCGCCCGAGGAGGAGGAGAGTATGAGCTTGTTTGTGGTTGGACGAGGGCCGCCCCGGACAGCATGCGACTTTTGTCGCTGATCGAGACCCATGGCTGTCGGGCACGACTTCATGTCCGCAGGCCTCCTGGGGTCGGGCGCAGAAGCTCGTGACTGCGGATGCATGGACCCCTGCTGAGCATGCGGCTGCACGATCAGGAACACAGAGCCGCAGATGGCACGAAGGTATGGAGGCCACTCACCAGAGGGAGCGGTCGAGCTAAAACAGTGCTCGTCGTGAAAATCAACCCACGGAAAGTCTTGTGCGCGTGAATGGCATGACCAGCCTCACATCATACCATGCGAGGTATTGGTACTTGGAGGTCGTCAAAATGTGGTAGAGGAGTGCTGCGAGATCTCGTTGGAAAGGTCCCTGTGCAAAGGAAAATCGTCAACAAAACGTACATGTGTAAATCGACACAGCAGATACGCTCACCAGAGATGTCGCATGGTGTTTCGATTCGTCTTCCGCGCGAGGTCAGACTGCCCCATGTCTTCTCACCAAGCCATACCGCATGATCACCAGCGCCTAGACGTAGTGGAATTGCTGTGAAAGATTTAGAATGTGAGTGCGGGTGTACTGGGCGATGAGAGTATTCTTAGCGGACGTGCGAAGAACAAAGTTCATCGGGAGCAGTGCGAGAGAACTTGATCGCCATAAAACGAGCGAGGCTTTGGATTTCGCATACACGCGGCATGAGGCTCAACGGACCGGATCTACCGTGGGACGTGAGTCGCTCTGACTGAACGTGGACCGTCAGGAGTCTTTGACGTTTTACCTTTCGCCCCGCTTTGAAAGGGGCAATCCAGCGGTGGCCCACTCAAGGTGTAGGTGCATATCTGTTCAAAGTCGTATGGGCGGGGAGGTACCGAGCGTTCTCCGTTCTGGAAACGGACAACTTATGCAGATGTGTATGAATGCACGGTCAGCATTGAACTAATCGAAATGGTATTGTCGGTCCCAGGAAGTGGATGTATGTCTTCGGCATTACAGAGAGCGTCCATGCATGTTGCCGTGACCCCAATCGAAGGATGCGTGTGTATGTTTTGAATGCTCATGCGTACCTGAGTACTCCCCCGGCGTGAAGCACCGAGTTCGATTATGTAGTAACGGGTGCTAAGGCGTTCAATAGCCGAGTGTACGTTACTGCAGAGGCACTGCCCTCGCGCGGGACCGAGAACGCTATATGGTAGTGCAGAAGCAGGACAGGTGTGTCAGACGGCCTTTGTGAGACAACGACGAACGTGCTTACCCAGTAGTAGCCTGAGCATGCCAAGAGAGACGTGGGCCTGGCTTGCGAATGTCTTTCGCGAAGAGTGAGAGCATCTCGGCCACCGCGGCGAGGAGATCATGCCTAGATCCCTGAACGCGAAGGGCTCTGCAGCCTTGACCAGGCCGTTTGTTTTCAACCTCAATGTTTCCGGTGTTTGCAATGCGGACTCGGCTCTTTTTAAAGTCGCTCCTGTCTGGAGGGGGTAGAGGTAACGTCTTCCTCAAAAAGATTCGCAACCCTGGAGACCAACGCTGGACTTGCCAGCTCATTTCCACAAAGGCAGCAGTTAGTTCATTACCGACCCCAACTTGGCCACTGACTGGACTCCAAGTTGGAATCGCGAGCCAAACGGAGGACATGGAACGATGTCGCACACTGCAATGAACGTTAGGTACTATTGTTAGTTTGGACACCTATACTGAGTAGCAGTATTGTTCATGCACTCACTTTGATAGGACTTGGTGCGAGACTCAGGCTGATCGTGTGGCCTTTGAGCACGCCCGTGGAGATTAAGTACGTCACTTTCTGTCGAGCTATGTAGATATGCCTTTGAACTGTACATGTGTGCAACAAGCGTGCAAGATCAATGGGCGGACTCAGTGAGGAAATGTCGCAACGGTCCTCGGCGGAGTCGGCACTATAGGGTAGATTAAGCGCCCACAGCACTGCTGAGCCCGAGCCTGCCAGGCCTTTAGGGCAGTGGTTACGCTGGTTTAAGGCAGGCTACGGCGAAAAGCCTAGACAGTGAGACATATGTGAGGATAGATAGTCGCGCTGGGGCTGAGGCACACCTGGACGGCGAATCCAGACATGTCCCTCGCTGCGCACTGGTCGGCATATCGGGTCAAGTCTTCCCACGTAGTGCCATGCTTGGAAACGTCAATTGGTATGCAAGGGCGTATGGAGTTGCGCGGCACTGCTGAAGGTAGCTAGTATTAGACAGTCTTGTACCAGATTGATACTAAATATGAGAATTACATGACAGCGTCCATGAGCCTCACGCAGTGCCCCCGAAATGTCCAACGTGAGGAAGACCCCAATACACAGCCTGTCCCGCCTGCTACGTACCATATCCCGCAAGCGTTGCCTACTTGAGGCTGACAGGGATATAAGAGCTCGTCGCACGTCCTCTCCGAGATCGTATGCACATCGAGATCGCGAGGCCCAGAATCGTGACGCCGACGAGAAGGTTCAAGGCCAGCAAGGCCAGCGCCGCAGCACCGAACTTGTCACTCCACGAGGAGCGTTCGCCGCCGGAAACGGAATCTGTAGCCAACGTCGCGCGGATGGCCCCGTCAGACGAGTCGGCCCAATGGGCGTCAGAGGTGGAAGACGCCATGGGGGGCTTGGACGCTGAAGAAGCGGCAGCGCGAGCGGCGGGCGAGGTGAACAGGAGAAACTCGGATGGCTCCATGGTCGGGGGCATCTTGGCTAGTGTTTCCCCGCGCTCCTTGAGGAAGTTCGTCTTGGAGTGGGGAGTCTTTCCGGGCGCGTCGAGGAGCTGGACGAAGGGTGCACCGGGAGTCCCTGTCAGAGGATCGTAATCGCCGTAGTCGAAGCTGAAACAAACTAGAGTCGGTAAATGATGACGTGAGTATTCGATGAAGAGACGCACGAGGCATAGACATTGCGAAGAAATGCGTCGCCGAGGACAAGGTCATATCCGGTAAACTTCGTCGGGTCGAGCGTGAAGTACTGGAACGTGCCTAGACAGGCGGTGACGGGTGTCCGGACTCCGTTCTTCACGACAGTGGTGGCATATGGCAGGGTAATGTCCAGGGGATGCACAGAGTACTCAGAACCTCTACTCGAATACGTGGGGATCAGCGATGTTCAGACATAAGAAAACAGCGCTTGCGTACCCCAGAACGAAGGAGAGGGGGATACTCTCGTTGCAGGGTACGAGATACGCATGTTGCTCAGGCCAGAAGACGGAGCCGGGGATCTGAGTATAGATAGCATCGACGGCGGCGGGAGGTAATGGAGGGAGGGAAAAGCCAGTGTCAAGCAGAGCGACCACTTTCCCCTCTGGCGCCTGAGTAACGGATGACCGGTTGAACTCGAAGCGCTTGCTGTTGATGTTCATCCCGTCAACGGCGACTGTCCACTGCTGTGTTCCGAGGCGAGGGATCTTCGTCTTCTCCGCCACATGCGCAAATTGCGGGGAGTGGCCGCCGATGACGAACGTTCCGCTACCCGCCTCATGTCCGTCGGTGCGGACAAGCTGGATGTCGAAGTTGTTGGGGAGAGTGGGGTTTTGCGCATAGAGGTTGTTGATGAACGAGCGACCGAGTGTCCGCGCGCTCTCTTGTCCCCAATTCGCAGCGACGGCAGCGTGGATGAACGAGATGTCGAAAGCCATTCCGAGAATACCGTCGACGGCGACCTGGAAGTCGGCGGACACCTATCTGGATGTGAGTCTCGGGCTGTCGCGAACCGTTTAGGAAGTGCGTACCTTCGACGCATAGGTGAAGGCTACGCCACGGTTCAGGATGATCCTGCATATGAGATAGCGAAGGACTCACCTTGTGAAGGGACGACGTACTCTCCTACCCTCAGTTCCGCGAACTGAAGAGTTCCTTGGATGAATCCCCTACCATAAGCCTCGTTAACGGGGAGGTGGGTCGTGTTCGTCAGAGCGATGGTACGTCCTCGTGGGTTGATCCATAGATCGGTCGACCCCGTATCGATCAAGACCGTAAATTCTAAGGAAACCTCTTAACAGTCGATACCTGAAAGGACGAGATCTCGACATACCCTGTCCGCCGAGTGTGATGTTCACCGTATACTGCGAGGCTTCGGTCAGCATTGCAGCCCAAGCTGGAACGCAAGCACCGATTGTGTCTCACCGTCAAATCATCGCGCGTCGCAAGTCCTACGTTAGGGCCTTGATGCGCCTGAACGCTGAAGCCACGAGTGGAGGCAGGGGTGAATGCGGCAATGGCCATGTGAGAATTAAAGGGCAAAAGGAACAGAATATAAGAAAGTAGTCTGGTACCAGCTAAAGCCTTCATCACCAGACAAATAGAAAGCAGAAAAAGGAGGTGTGAACGAAAGGGAGGAAGATGATCGCCGCATAGAGTGATGGGGCGTTATATATGTGGTCCGGGCGCGTAAAGCGCTTTCGGTTGCTTCGCCAATGTGGTGGGCAGTCCTGAAGGCGGACGCACTGCCGCAGGGAAGTAAGTCAAGATTCATGCTTCCCTGGGAAATACCAGTACTGACCTGATGGCCACTGCTCGGGTTCCTAGTCGGATCGCCGAGGGACGCATAGAGACGACGCTCAGGTCCCGATCAACCCGGAGCGAGTTAAAGTCGAACAGTTCTTGGCAGTGGCTGCGCCCTGTCGATACTCGGGCGGGCAGAAGTTGCAGAATAGGCCATTCCGTCGGGGTACTATCCCCAGGGATTGGGCGGTCACCAGCGCTTCCCCAATGGCGTCTTGGAAGAGAAGCCATGAATTCAAAGGGGGTCAAAGGAGGGATGACCTGGTCACGTACGATGTATATTCGTTGATTGCTCTTGTCGTTCGTAGCACATGAAGATGGATGAATGTGTTGAGTTTGCTATGTGGGACCGGTCAAGCGCCTAAAGAGCGCTCAATGCATGAGTTCGCGAACGAAGGCGACGCGCTCACCATTAGACACATTGATGCATTCACTACTTCCTTCGCCTAGCGAGGCAATGATCGTCATGACCGAGGCTGAACGCCGACCCCGAGGCAGAGAAGGGGTGCAGTGTCGGCGATGAAACGAGCTAAAATAGCTGCGATCAACGGCGCCCTCGCCAAATTGTAGCCCGGACAGTAACCCCATCTGAGTTCGAAGACGAAAGCACTCGCCTGCATGATTCTCCATACGGGTACTCACCGAACAGGGATTTGAAGGGGTGATACCACCGGGCTCGCCAAACTGTCCTCATTGATATCGCGGGCCTCGTGCTGAATTCGTCTGGTTTAGGGGTGCCGACAACTCGCTGGCAGTGTGTGCGCACCGCAGAGCGGTGTGATATGGCGAACATATCAGGCCACACTACACCGTATGTCTACAAGGCTTGGGTTGATCGACATGGCATGATGTTTCCCTGCATGAGAACAGAGGAAGATCGAATCTGTTTCAACGAGACTTCAGTGATTATCGGTGCCATTTGCTGAGATTGATGATCATACCTAATCCCGAGGTGGTGTTTGTAAACGTCTGCGAGAGCCGAGGATACAACACAAGAGGCGATAGATTATGTACGGTCGCTACCATACTCATAACACAGAAAAGAGCAAACGTCCAAGTGCCAAGTTGCCACCGGCGCCCCGACTCACGCATCGCTATACCGCGGCACGCCCCGCTCCGAGTCCTCCTCCAACGGCGCCGCCTCCTTCAGACGAACGGGCACGTACCGCGACCCGACGCTCTTCCCCTTCATGCTCCTGGTACACATCGTCACAGTCACACCGAGGAGGGCGAGTCCGACGAGCAGGTTCACGCTGAGCAGCGCAATCGCGGCGATTCCGAGCGTGTTGTCGGAGGAGCCCGAGCGTCCGTCGTCATCCGTCGAGAGCGCGCCGCTGACGGCGTCAGTCTGAGAGCCAGACGATACGGTCGTGTTGGAGCCCGCGGCCGTCGCCAGCGGGTACTGGATGAACTGCGAGGGCTCGATGGTGGGCGGCATGCCCGCTAGCGCTGCGGTGCGCTCCTCGTAGAACTCGGCCATCGCCGTGTGCCGATCCACGGTTGTGAGCAGCTGCACGAAGGGCGTGGTAGTGCTGTTGTTCATCGGGTCCGAGTCGCCGTAATCGAACCTGTGCATATCATGAGGTCAGGCGCAGTTGACGTGAGGAGCCTGTGAGGGACGTACGAGGCGTAGACGCTCCGGAGGAACGCGTCTCCCAAGATGAGATCAAAGCCGGCAAATGAGGTGGGGTCGAGGTTGAGGTACTGGTAGGTCGCCAGACAGACCGTGACATTGGTCTGCTTTCCGTCCTTGATGATCGGCGCTGGAAGGGGAAGCGCAAGGTCGAGCGGGTGAACGGCGAACTCTTGCCCACTAGATTGGCGAGATCGTCAGAATCGTATTGTCACAAAAGTCATGATGAACGTACTCAAAAACGAAGGAGAGCATAGTGCTCGAGTTACAGGGTACAACGTAGGCGCCGCCAGTAGCCCAGTATACCGCGCCCGGGATTGACTTGTATATGGCGTCTACGGCGGCTGGGGGCAGTGGAGGCGCGGAGAACCCCGTGTCGAGGAGAGCAGCGACCTTCCCCTCGGGAGCCCCAGTGACAGAGGACTTGTTGAACGGGAACCTCTCGCCGTCGATCCTCATCTCATCCATCACGACCGTCCACCGCGTCGAGCCCACTCTCGGCAGCTTCGGAGCCTCGGTCACGTCTCCAAAAGTGGACGAATGTCCGCTGATGATGAACGTCCCGTTCGCGACCTCGTCCATCCGGGTCGTACGGCCGAGCTGGATGTCGAAGTTATTGGGGAGCGAAGCGTTCTGCGCGAAGAGGTTCGTGATGAAGGAACGGCCGAGGGTTCGCGCACTCTCTACGCCCCAGGCTTGGAGGATCGTCCCGGTCACATTGGAGACGTCGAACGAGATGCCCATATAACCGTCTACGGGAGCGCCGATGTTGCTGACCTACAATGCTGTCAGACATAAGTCAATGCCAAACAGGAATAGGCATACCTGGGTTGCGTTGATGAATGCTGGCGCATACAGTCAGCTCGAGACGATTTTCAAGACGAGTTCAGGCTTGACAGAGCTTACCTTGGGAAGGAACGACGTAGTCCCCAATCCTCAACTCCGCAAACTCAAGAGTTCCTTGCACCTGGCCCAGTCCGTACACTTCGCCGGCCACCAAGTCGGTCGTGTTGGTCAACTTGACATCGCGCCCTTGCGTGTTGACCCATAGATCAGAAGAACCGGTGTCGAGGAGAACAGTAAAGTCTGGGTTACGGATGAGCTCATTGTGCACACCGCATATAGTTGACGGAGCGACATACCTTGTCCCCCTAGAGTGATGTCGACCGTATACTGTTGGAGTCAAAGTGTCAGCATAGACCAGAAATAATCGATGATCGACAACCCGCGCTCACAATAGTATCGTCGGTGGTGGTCAAGCCAATGTTCATGCTGGGGTGAGTTTTGACATTGAAGCCGTTGTTGACCTGCTGGGCACGAGTACTCGCCGCGAATAGGAACAGGAAAAGAAGAGCGTCGCATGTCATGCGAGAAGAGAATAAGGATCGCATAGCCGAAGTGCGAACGCGGCAAGGCGATCACAAAAGTAGGGGAAGGAAGGGCGGAAGCGGGGAAGTGGGATGTCCCAAGTATGCCCCATCGCGGCTCACTTATAGCCTGACCGGGGAGGCGATGGCTAGCCGTGACGTGCCATCTTCCGAGCTAGTCGTCCTCCTGACTTTGAGACGAGGGGACATGGGCATCTGGGAACTGCGCAGGCAAGCGAGTCGCGTTGGAAATTGGAGGAGCTTGAGCGCTGAGAAGACGGCGAGGATTATGTGGACAGCAGTGGTGCCGGGCATCGAACGGTGATCTCTTGCATAGCCGCGCGCGTATGGTGGTGTAATGCGCGCAAGCTGTGCCCGCACACTCTCTGACTGTATGGAGCGGCAGGTACGCCCATCCGAGTCATGAACGCCGCCAGTTAGGCATAGGTTTGCTTTCGGGTTAGAGATGCTGTGTACAGTGCGTGGACAGCTGGCTCGTAGAATTAGTCAAATGCAATACGTATGTCTATGACAACTGACCTACTTTGAACCGTGATGAGCCTTATGCGTATGAGTAACTGCGTAGAAAGTGTGGCGAAGCTGCCGCTTTGCCCTGCTACCTTAAAGGTGCCACAAAGGCGTTCAGGCCTACGAGTACGACACTTGTACTGTGACAAGTCCGAATTAGACGGACTCATGGCGTTTTCAACGGGCACGCGGTGATGGTATTCGCACAAAAGCGGAGTCTCCGTACAGCAAGCAGGCGGAAGAAGCTATCGGATAGTCAAAATCAGGCGCGATTGGGCTGTGCAAAAAACACACTCACCGTGCAAAGACCGGGCGGATTGATGCGTCTCTGCGACGCGGGTACTGTCTAGATTCCCAGGAAAACATTGACCAACTGTAGAAATCTGCCGGTTCATGTCTCGCATAAGCGCATTAAGGCCGATATAGGGTGTCTCAAGTCATCGAATTGGCCCCCGACGCGAGGGGTTCTAGATAGAGAATGGCGTGTGCAACATCCCCTCGCTCGCGATGACGCCATGGGGCGGATAACGGGTGCTCCAGCCAGTTCTGTATTCATACATACCATAGAAACAGAGTACAACGTGATAAGTCATTGCAAAGTCTGAGCCTCTGAGATGAGGAAGGCGGAAGGACGGAAAACATAGGCGTCGCGACGCGAAGCAGCCAGGCCCACGTGGCTACGACGGAGTACTGGCGCGTCTGGGCGCCTACGCGCCTGCAGCCATCCGTCCGCCATCCTCCGCCATCATGGTCCGTCTGTCCTCTCCTTGCGCTGTAGTCTCCCGCTGAAGCCTCCGCCGCAGCTGATTTTCTCTGTCTTCAAAACACTGACGGACCAGAGAGTCACCGTCGAGCTCAAGAACGATCTCTCCATCACAGGCACGCTCAAGTCGGTCGACCAGTGCGTTTGAGTCTCCTCGGCGTGTGCCGTCGAGAGACGCGTTGACCTCCTTGTTATTGACAGGTTTCTGAACATCCGGTTGGATAATATTAAGGTGCTGGATGAGGCGCGGCACCCACACATGGTACGTTGCGGTGACCGATCGCATATTGCTTCTCAGTCTGACTGCGGCATGCGCGCGCAGATGGCGGTGAAGAACTGCTTCATCCGCGGGTCGGTGGTACGGTATGTACAACTTCCGGCAGAACACGTGGATACGCAGCTGCTGGAGGATGCTACAAGGCGAGGTGAGTCGCTCGCGTGCCCGGGGTTCAGAGCACACCTAACCATGCTGCATTGTAGAATCCGCGGCGACGAACAAGCGATGATCATCCCTTCTCTTACTATCTCCGGTCCTAGACGAGTGCGTCCTGTGCAGGTACGCTCGTGTCGTGTATCATATTCTCTTGCATGTGTATGCTCTGTGTCGCTGTGGATGTCGTATTCTTCCTTGGACCCTGGTGCGAAGATGAGGAAGGAAGTGTTCGCTCGTCGCTCCCACTTGGCGCGCCTCAGGTGAGTGTCGAGATATCCAAACCGCCAGGAGCGGCTGCCTCTTTTGCCGACCATCCCAAGAACCGGAATGACCAGTAGGGCCCACGACTTCACTATGGAACCGAGCGCGTCTGATAGTGAGGGCTTGAATTACAGGGTACACGAGATGTACAACACGACTATGCTAAGGATACAGAAGTCCATCAATGCACAATGTTAAGAACAAGTTACGCCTTCTGCTTCCGCCCTTTGCTCTTGGATGAAGGCGTCGGAGAGGGCACGTTGTCCGACGTCTGTGGACTGCTCTTCTTCGCCTGGATGCGAGTAGACTTCCGCATCGGCGTGCGAACGGTCGGACTGGGATCTGCTTTGCGCTTGAACGCCGCTTTCTCGCCGAAGACGTCGTCTTCGAGAGGCGTTCCCGCCCTCGTCGAGCTGGCGTCTGACGCCGCGGAGTTCTCGACGATGGTGAGGGATGCGGAGGTGTCAGACTCCGCGTCTGAAAGTGCGCGTCCATGCAGGCATCGGCCTTGGGGCCGCCTGGGTGTCGGCGACAACGAGTCGGACGAGTTGCTGGGCGATGAGCTCGGTACCGACGTCAGTGGCGATGATGAAAAGTCGGTGTGTTCTGGCGTGCGGTACTGTCCAAACGCCGCGCTGGCGGACGCCTCCACATCTACGACGACCACTTCGTCCTCGCTAGCTGACGCCTGGCGCTGCGACGGGGGTGTGATGCGGATGGTAGGCGGCGTGGTCGGTGTCTCCGCCGCAGCCTTCGCGGCTCCGCGCGTCCTGTTGCTCGTGCGTCGCGCGGCGGGCGCCCCCCGCGTCGGTGCCGTGCCCGCTTTGGCGGTCTTCTTCCCCTTCGCCTTCGCCTTTGCCGCTCCTGCCGCCTTCTTCGTAGAGGCTCCCGCAGCGGCCCCGCGCTTCTGGCGCTTTGGTGCTGGGAGCTCAACGACTTCCACACCCTCCTCCTCGTCTTCTACGGGCGCCGCCCGCTTGCCATTCGCGTTCTTCGCCCCAGACGCGACCCGCGCCGACGCGCGTGTCGCGACTGCCCCACGCTTCTTCTTGCTTGCCGCTGCAGCGGGGACGTGATGCCCCGTTGGACGGGCAATCTGTGGCAGCCACCCGAGCTGGTACGTACGAAGGCAGATCAGGTTGTACTCGATGTCGATCCACGCGACCGTGTTCGGGACGACAATCCGCTTCGGCGTCTCGCCTGTCACCGAAAGTTAGCCAGCCTTCGTACTTGGCCACAGAGAAGACTCACAGACGATCTCATGGACGACCTCAGCCGCGCGCTGCTTCGCGTTGCGCGCCCAGAATGCCCAGTGCGCGGGGTGCGTCGGGAACGCGTACACCGCCAGCGCCGCGAGCGCGTACACCCGGCGCGCCTCGAACGCGTTGAGCGCGAGCGACGTATACTCGGCCGCGAGGGAGTTCGCGACGGCCTCGGGGCGCGCGACCCCGCCGTACTCGACGCGCCACCAGTTCGTAGTCCGGCCATGGCCGGCGAGTGCGTGCCAGCTCGGGTTGACGCAGTCGCTCGAGGAGCGGACTTCGTGTGAGCGGCGCTCGGCTTCGTGCATCGACGCGGCCGCGCATCGTAGGTACGCCTCGACGTACGGGTGGTGGATCGTCATGGGAGCGGGCATGTTGGCGTCGGGTCCTCGCGTAGTAGTGGTAAGGATGATCGTTTGGGAGAGCGTTATAAGGGCCAGCCGAGAATACGATGCTGATGTGCGCGTTTGTAGCGAGTCGTAAGAGGGAACAGAATGGGTGTGGCAATAAGGGACAAGCGAGCTCTTTTTGCTGTGCGTGTGCGTGCCACCGCCTATGAGGTCAATACGACAAAGCGCGGCCGGCGTGCTTCGTTTGTCGTGATACGCCTGGCCTTCTGGCGTTCTTCGTCTTGGTGCGTCGTCCGAGTCGTGAGCGTGATTAGAGCCAAGTGCCTGCTTGGACGAGTCTCTACTAGGTGGTAGTCGCCGAGACCAGCGGCGATATTAGGTAGGCGGAAGCGCAGAGATTAGGGTATCCACAACACACGGCCGTGTCGAGCGGGACGGGGAAGGAGCGCGTACGACGCGCGATGGACCGCGGCAAGCCGCTTTATACTGCCGCGATGTGGCCCGATACGCCTCAAAGCGCATTCATAATTGCAGGACAGCTTCTGAGACCGCACATAGCAGGAGCGCGCCGAGCCGCCCTTCCGCCCTCCAGCCGCGCGCCTCAGAGAACTGTGGGTCCATGGGAATCCAGGGCCCATCGCGAGGGAGGAGGGCGGTGTGACAAGGTGCCCTTATTGTGAGCGCACGCGGGTGGCGTGCGGACAAGACCTCCCATCGCGAGCGCCCATCTTCGAAGCGCACCTAGGTTCGGCAACGCCCACCTCTATTGTATTCGGGGGACCCTGTCGAAGGTCCAACTGCAGGAGCTCTCGAGGGCTGGCTGTGCATCGACCGGAACGGTTTTATACATTTGAATGCGGCTGGTACTGCATGAATTGTTACAACTGCAAACCCGCCTCCTTTGATCACTGATCCCGTAGCCTACACCCACGTCCACCGCGCCCTCCTGTGTCCTGGTCCATAAGCGCGTCTCGTAGGCTGCAAGAGCCAACGATCCCTGGATACTCCGAGTAAAGGGATTCGGATTCCCTGCAAACGGGCGCGTCGCTTGCGCGAAGAATGACGGTGGCTGCAGCCCCAGGACGGTGTGCAGAGGTGTCAAGCCGACACACACGCGGGCCTCCCCCTAGCGTCCCGTGTTCTCCCCTCCTGGAGGTCCATGCACGCCCACGTCGATTCCGCGCCTCGATTCCCAACCGGTCAGCCTTGACAATGGACCGCTACAGGCCACAGAACGTGGCCGGGCCAGGAGCACCCCTCGGCGCGCCACGGGTCGCACAGACGGCCACGTCGAGGGAGTAGGTACGTCCCCCATGGCGGATGCCGACGCCCGTTCCGTGTGGCTAGAGGGGCCTCTGTAGCACGTGCAGTGGTGTGCGTATACGCCGGCCCACACCGCCTAGCAGCGCTCAATAGGGTGTGGATCGGCGGCCGTGCTGCTTGGGGTGTCGACGGCCGCCGTGCGTGCGGGGGTGCGGCGCCTGGGCATCGCGTCCTGTCGGGCTCGGTGTGCCCCACGCTCTGTGAGCACGATCATGTCGTACCGCTTCTGGCGAGGGATCCGAGGGATATGGGAGGAAGCTGATTCGGGCTGCGAGCGGGATGTTAGTCGGGACATGTTCCGCTGTAGAGCAGCACTGCAGACACACTTACCTCGTCATGGAGTTCGGGCGGTACGGTAGGAGTTGAGAGGTCTGTCCGCCAGCCGCTGAGGCTGTTCTTTGCGAGCTATTCGGCGGGAGGGGATGCATGTTGGTCTGTGCAGTAGTAGAGCCCAAGTTGAGCGCCATTTTATATGCAGCCATTCCGTCCGCGCTTTGGCCTTGCGGTGGGGCCTTCCGGTTGCTGCAAAGGTGTCCATGTCTACGCTTGAGCCTTGCTCACGATCCAGAAGGTCTTCGATCACGGACCCGGGGTTAGAGAGCACGCCTCTTAGGAGGGTGGTGCTTGGTGGGCAGCCTTGGTTTCAAGCTCAGATCGAACGAGGCAATGGACCTGACAGGGTCGCCGCAACATGCTGCGGAATCGGTCATGCTCGCTCGGGCACGTACCGTCCAGGTGAACCAGAATCCAAGCATCAGGCGTCGACAGTCGCAGACGATGGGTCCAAACTGATGGACATATCAGTAGGAAAGGCCCTGCCCCATAGATCCCTGCGTGCCACGTCGCTACCAGACTGTAAACGGTAACATGATACCACTAGTCCTCTCATTGGTCTGCAAAACAGGGGGATGAACACCAAGCATTAACACATCGCAAGTGAACTATCACCACGTACCCCACATGATAGGCCCAATGTAGACAGGTGCAGCGCCGCCAGGGAGGCACTCGAACGCAGCGATAGCGGCGTCGTACGTCTGGCGCACCTGCCTACGCGCCGTCTCCCTGGCGCCGCTCGCCTGGAACTTGACAGTGACCCCCAAGCCCCGCGTGGTAGCCTGCATCTTGACACCCTTGGAGGTCCCCTCGTTGACTTGCTCGGCGAAGAGGCTGGCCTGCTTGTCGGTGTGGAAGCGGACGACGGCCGTGCCTGTAGTCGAGTAGCAGCAGCCAGAGGCGTTTCCGATGGTCCCTCCCGCGCTTGAGCCGAGAGATCCGGTGGGCTGGCCGGTTTGGTGGGGGTTCCCTTCAGCCAAGAGTAAGAATCTGCATTCCGCGACGACATAGGAAGAACCTACCTTGGCGTCCGTTCACCGTCATGGTCAGCTTCTTGTAAGGTGTCCCCTTGAAAGCGTACAGGATGTCCAGGAACTTGTCGGTCACGGTGCGGATGGCGGCCTCCTGGTTGATCGCCACCTCGACCTCGGTTGTCACCGAGACGGTGTGCTTCGTCTGCGAGACGATCCACATGGTGAAACCTTCCGGCTTCAGCGGTGTAACGTACTCCTTGAAAGCTGTAGCATCCGCCTGGGTCGCATATTCCACGGCGCAGGTGACGGGCGAGGTAAACGCGGGGACCACGCCGACCGTCGGGCGCGAATTGACGAGATCCGTCATGAGCGCGATGGTAGAGTCGTCGGGCTGGGTGACGGTGAAGTTGTTCGATGACAGGTTGTACGTCATGGGGAGCACCGCCTGTGAGCTATCGAGGAACCAAACGCCCTTCCCGGGCGGTGCGCCGTCGGGAGCCTTGAACAGCAGGGTGTGACTAGGGATGCTGGTAAAGTCGACCTACGAGCGGCCGGAGGAAGAGCTTGATGATAGACCGGCCAACGAGATTACTGAGCACATACCTCTATGGCCTGGCTGGACGCCTGCAGAATCATCGTGCTTGTGGTCACCTGAGTGTCGAACCACACAAGCACGGTCTCGATGGGCTGCAGGGTTGTGGGCCCTGAGACCACTGGGTTGGTAGAGACGTAGGAGGGGGCGTAGCTCCCATTGACGTAGGAGTTCACGCCGAGGTTGATGAGCCCGTAGTTGTTCTGCACCTTGAACTGACCGCTGTTGTCGGGAGCACCTGTAGCGGGGTTCATGATACCGAACTGGTCGAGAACTGCAGTTTCGCCTGGCATTCGTGTCAGTGCAGATCGAGTCAGCAGTGTGAAGATGGATCATACCAGACGATATGTTCTGGACGTTGGTAGTAGCGCGAACGAGGGCGCCCGACTTGAACGGGATGGAGCCGAAGACTTGATATTGCGCAGTCCATGAGAATTGATTGTTGACGAGTATACTGAACAAGTCGTGAGTCTCTCAAGGAAGCTGAGGAGGAAGAGGCGTACTTGCTACCCTGCCAGACGACGGTGTACGCGCCGTTGACCTTCTTGGCAATACAGAGCTTGTAGCCCGCTTGAACCAAGGTAGGAAGTATACCAGTGTCGATGGTGACGGATAGGTTGAACGTAGACATCTTGCGATTGCACGAGGTATGCGGGTGGCACTGTGTGCGGGATTGTATGATCGTCGAGTACTACTGTATGCCCTGCCAACGTTGGCTTTATACTGTCACCACTGTTGTGTGTAGCCTGGCGCGTCAGGCAAGAACTGACGCGGCATGACTTGGTGCTACAACTCCGTACGTATGATCCGTACCTGTTCTGTATCGGTGATGAAAACAATATGATGGTGCCGCCGGGCATTCCGATGTCGAATCCGTGTCAAGCAACGACTTCCGGACGGTGGCTGCGTTTGGACCTGACGAAAACTAACCGGGGATGCAAATGAGCGGGGCGTTTAGCAGAAATCCGCGTTGAATGAATATTCACGCACAGTCCCAGACTTGGGCAGCTTTGATTGTGCCCCTGTCCTGCAGATAGCTATACCGCTTGCATCGTTGTCCATGATGAGCTACGGCCTCGAGAATGCATCATATGTTGAGAGCTTCAGATCTGCCTGTCAGGCGATCGCATTCGGCATCGATGAACTTGTGTTGAAGTGACGCTGGACTATTCGCCTCCCGCTCCCTTGCGACCGACTTCAGTCTCGATTTGGGCTTGGCGCGGTCTGTACGTTTGGAAGTGTACCGCAGGTATTCAGATGTAGGTTAACAGCGTGCAACGGCTGAACCACATACCGTTTTCAGGAGCTTCGAGGATGCGTTCCGGAATTAAACATTAGCCCGTTAACGCCGGGATCATACGCGGGTGCAATGGACCTGACGTTTGTCCCGGCACATTCCTTTAATCTGAACCGTGCAACACCACACGGCCTTCGCATAATCACCCCTTGCGGCATCCACCGCCGACGCTAGCGCGCCGGAGTAGTGCACGCAAGACGTTTGAGACAATCGACGCCGAGAGCACCAGGACAGTCCACGATGTCCTACGGGGCATCGCAGACCGCGTGGCGTCAGGATGGGGGGCCTGCTCCCGGTGATGATGGACAGCAGCAGAACTCTGGGGTAAAGTCAAACACAAGAGAGGTGAGCGTATAAAAGTCGATGAACAAGTACTAGCTCACCACCCGAGCAGACACCCGGATCGACCCTCGAGCAATACGCAAACATCCCGCAGTCAAGATGTCGACTTTCACTCTCACGGTAAACGTCGCCAGCGCTGATCTCATCGCGCTCAAGCAGGCCGGCTACAACCTATGCATCGCCAAGAAGGTCAACAACACCTATAACACCGTTTGGAGAGGAGGAAGGCCAGTCCGGTATCTACTGTAGATTGGCTTGTCACTCACATACCTGCTGTGCTAGCTTCTTAGCTCGCAACACGTTCCAGTGGACGAGCAGTTACCAAGTATTTGGGACGCAGACCTTCAGCGATGGCGCGTTGGTCGTCGCCGCGACCGAAACCCCTCAAATTCAGTTCGGTGAGACCTCCCGCGCGCCCTCACGCCGCCTGCGCTGACCAACTGTGGCGTATGCAGGACAAACCGCCTTGCTCGACACGGACGGGAGCATGCACAACCCGACCGGCTCGCCTGACACATCCGGCACGTTCTCGGTCGATAACGAGTACGCCGCGATGAACATCGGCGTCAACGGCTACCTCTCTGGCGCGTTCTCGCCCATCTTCGTGACCCCGGACGCGCTCGTCACCGGCAACGTCTCCCTCACGCCGGTTGAGACTATCCTCGTCTGGTTTGATTCGCAGCACGTCACCAGCACGATCATCGCAACGTCGGTGTCGAACACCATCGAGGTGCGTTGTAGTGAAGGCGCGCTCTCAACTCCACGCTGATGACCGCCTCGCGTCCACGTAGGTGGACTACACCGGCGGGTTCTCGAGCCGCAGCGTGACCTATGCTAGCGCTCCTGGCCAACCTGGGACGGGCGCATGGACGCTCGACGGTCAGCTCCGCCTGGCTTCGACGTACAACCCGACGACGAACCTGTTCGCGGTCCAGCGCCCGAGCGCGGGGTTGCTGGCGAAGATCGGACAGCTGTTGAACGCTGCCTCGACGAACCCTTCTGGTGTCCCCACAGGCCTTGGCGCCAGTCCCACCGACAACACGGCGTTCACTGCCACGATAACGTTTGACGACGCGAACACGGTGAACTCGTTCGCCGCGTACGCTCAGAGCGCGCGCCCGCACGGCCTGTCGACGTGGGATGTCTCTGCACAGGGCTCTGCAGTGGTCGTCCAGCTTGCGATCTCAGAGGAAGACGCGCAGCCGGACTTGCAAGACGCGACGCGCAAGATCCCGTACAAGTTCTTGAGCATACTTCATGGATGGACGGGTGCCCAGTACAAGACGCTCACCTTCGCGGTTCCAGGCGCACATGGTGCGTATCGAGTGTAGAACGCACTCCATCGCTGACGCCTATCCTCGCCCAGCTTGAACTCGGCTCATTACCTATTGAAACCTAGTGAGATTTCGTAGTTCAACTGTATGCGCTGTGTAAGGACGAGGTGGCAAATATGATGTGATTGCTACAATGCTAGTGTCTGAGCGAAAGCACCATAATCGCTACAATAATCGAGTGGAGTCAGAATCGTCCGATATGCCACGTAACATACATGAGCTTACTTCACGCCTACGCGTCACACCATCCCCTCGTAGCCCACCACTCAAGTCGGCCCTCGGCCCTGTTCGTCCATCCTCTACGTACCTCCTTGGCTTGCTGGCGGTACGACATTGCAGGAAGTTTGTCAAGCATGGTGGCCGTGATGTCAAGGCCCGCTTTTTGGATGTGCTCAGCCAGAATGACGTGCGCCGCGAAGTGTATCACTTTGTGTACTTCCGAAGCCGTTGCACAGGGCTGGATGAGAAGGGTACGCAGACTCGGATACGTCCACATGGGCAGAGCAGGCAGAGATGGTTGAGCAGAGAACCCGAGAGGCTCAAAGTGCCCGATAGGAGAACTTGGGCGGAAGATATGGGCGCCGATCGCTTGTGAGAACTCCTGGATGTGGTCCACGCTGTCCAAGCCTGTAACACGCATGTGC
Organism: Trametes polyzona; assembly: GCA_022606195.1. Lineage (NCBI taxonomy): Eukaryota > Fungi > Basidiomycota > Agaricomycetes > Polyporales > Polyporaceae > Trametes > Trametes polyzona. The sequence goes on along the minus strand of JABYQF010000007.1, from coordinate 1,617,337 downwards.
GTGACCCCGGGAGCGACGACGGACCAGAACGGGAGGTACAGCTCACAGTGAGCATGTCCCGGGACGATGTGTAGATGTGTCAGGGCAGGAAAGACTGGCAGAGCGGTCGTGTTGAAATCCACGATTGAATGCGGATTGCGAACACCCACGACGGTGAGCTCGCGCAGTTTAGGGAAAGGCTGGTCGGCGAGAGGAACCTCCAGCGAGCCACCTGAGGTGAACCCGGATTGGATAGCGAGTGTGACTAGATCTGGTGCAGCGAGGTGGAAGACGGTGTGGACCGCAGAGAGATAACCGTTGGACGTGGTGGGATCGGTTCCATGGACGCACTCTGATGATGACCTACGTCCGCGAGCGTCTACAAGTCGATCAGTCCCTGCGCCTTGTACACAGGAATGGAAAACATACAGTCGTGCGGGGAAGACGATCGGGAACTCGACGAACGAGCCGGGGAAAGCGAGCGCGGACGCCCGCCCCACTGGCCCTCGAAAGGACTGTGCGCCCGGATCCGCGGAAACGTAATGTGTAGGTGAGCGATCCTGGGTTTGTCGGCACCGTCGATATCATATACACGTTCGTATAGCTCCGCAAACGAGATGAGCCGCCTCGGGCTTGCGACTAACGACACAGTGTGAAAACGTGTCGTGCGCGCGGCCGCGCGCACGTCTCTTGATGTGAGTGACAGAGAGCAGGCTGTGTATCCGCCGTCGGTACTGGAGAGCTCGAAGATCCGTTGCAGGGTTTCCAACGGTAAGGACTCCATGAGGGGCATGCCTGCGTCCGCTAGTGTAGGCTGAGGTCAAGGGCGTCCTGACAGCCTACATGCCGAGCCTATAGTTCAAATAAGAGCTCTTCAGCGCCTTGAGAAGCACAGACACGAGATTGATGTGCCAGCTGGCAGGCATTGCTGGGCACTTCTTTGATGAGATGGAAGGGTGCTCGGGCTGTATGAGGAAGGCGTGTAGATCATGATATCTGGAAGCCGTCGAGCATTGACAAGAAGTCCGGGAACGGAGAATCTCACAAGCAACACTCCCATATAAGCAGCAATCCTCCCGTTCCGCCAAAACACGTTCAATCGGGCTCTGCGACTTGTCCAAACCCTGAGCGGCAGAGAGGGGTGGCGTTGTTATTACTTCCGTAGATTGCGGGTTCCTTGTTGGAAACACCGTCTACTACCACCGTGGTCGCAGCACCCCGGCCCGAGAGGATACTAGACAGTCGATGAACAGCAGTGTTTTGATCCATGCAATCGGAGCGAGACATAGACCGTTGTATACAGCACAGAAGGTCGACCAGGGACGTTCTGATGACAGAGCACTTCAGAGTATACAGCGACACTGCGACAGTCTCAGTCTGAGGCGTCGTAGTTACTTATGTAAGCAAGATATCATTCACCGCAAGCCAGTCTGAAGAGTTCTGCATTAAACCTCGACGCTGACCTGTGACGCGGGCATGCACTGCGGGCCTGCCAGGACCGAGTGCCGTGGCATCTGTTGTCAGAGAGCGTCGATGAAACCAGGCGAAGGCTCACCCATCGCGCAGGCGCTATGTATCGTTTATTCAGGGCTTTGGAGCGAGGAGTTGGTCGGATTTCCATGATGGAGACTCGATCTGTTCGACCAAGCCACTCAAGCCTTCTCAGGCCCTGCAAGGCCTGCGCGCACACTCTTGGTGAGGCGATAAAATACGGAAGGGATCCCCGCTCCCTCTATTCTTCACGGCGTGCAATGGTGAGTGGTCGCCTGCAAAAATCCGCCATTCACGATACTTTAGGACAAAATGATGGCATCGATCTTCCGCGCGCCTCGACTCTGCTCACGTCCGCTTCATTTCATTCGGTCTGGGACCGTAGACACAAGCTGAGGTGCGATACTCGCATATATTTCTCTGAATTCGTCTCCTCACTATGGCCGTCGTGCATGGAAGTCTTGCGGGCGGTGCGGCGTCGATACTAGTTGCAACAACCTACCGTCGTCATTAGTGGGCATTCGCTTCGCTCTCTTTCCTCTTTGCTTATATCTCTTATGGATCGCCCTGTATTTACCATGTAGATTAAGTGCGCTTGTGTCCCAAATTCCCTACGCCGCTAATGACTGGGTGATCAGCGTGATAAGCGCCCTTGGCCTCTTGGGCGTCTGATTCGGAACACGTAGTTTGATCACCGGATTATCGGCCACTCGGCGAATGATCACCGTAGCCGACCTGGTGATTGGCCACTCGGCGAGTGATCACCACAGCCGACCTGGTGATTGGCCACCTCGGCGAATGATCACTACAGCCGACCTGGTGACTCGCCGCCGGCCTTGGCTGATAGTCCGCTTCTCAGCGGTTGGGTGACGGTGACAAACGATAGACGCCGTCACGGGCGTTTGTTTTTGTCGTAATGCTGACTGGCGCCTGTTCAGGTTCCGTTTCTTATCTTGCGCAACTTACCATTGCTCTTACTCCGTGCATTTGCGAGTGCTTATTGTACTGTGACATCCCTTTCTTACCCTTTACAAGCGGTATTAGCTTACTTGTAATCAACCTTACTTAACCTTGTAAACGACCGTTACTTGTCTCACTTCTTAACGGTTACTTGAATCTCTTACTTGCTTAATATTACATTGAAGTACTTCCAATCCCACTCGTATTATTTTACTTCTGACCGCCTTACCGTAGTCTCTTACTTGCTTATAATACATTGAAGTATTGTCTAATCACCTTTGTATTATCTAATCTACGTCGCACACATTACAACATTCCTATTATTAGAGCGCCTATTTTAATGGCTACATGGGGGATTCGAACTGGCGACCTCCACCGGGAGGAAACTGATTGGTACAGACGTCAAAACCACTGCGGCACAAGGCCCATACCTACATACGTGCCACATCTTGTATGACTCAATAACAGGGGCGCTGATAAGATAATGTTAATCTGCTTATCATCGCACTCCCTGATGATCACTGTCGGTCGGTGCAGGCTGAGGGCCAAATAGGCAGAAATCCGAGATATATTCATGGGATCGTCTGCTGCCACTAGATATGGGGGAGGGGGGGGGGAGAGGAAGGGGTTGAACCTATTCGAATATATGAAAGGAGGGTTGAACCTTCGAGGGCCGTTATGAGAGTGAGACTAGCGGGATAGCCAAAAGTACGGTGAGCAAACTACAAAAGCTAGACGGTGTGAGGCTACGGATATGCAAGACGTAGTGACAACGTTGAGACCAGGATCGGAATGCACAACAACGTAGATGGAAACGCACCCCACAGCACCACTATAGCCTACCGATGCACACCGACCTACTGCTGCTTGCGACGCCGAGTTGACGCACGTGTGGGCCTCTGTGGCTCGGGCGCATCTTCAAGATTGCTGGTTGCGGGTCCAGAAACTGCCTCAGGGGCCTTCGCGCGACCGCCTCTTCCACGCGTAGCTGAGCCGCTGGCACCCGAGCGCTTCGTGGTCCGAGCACGGCCCCTAGCAGCGGGCAAGGTCGCGGGCTCGGGTGCGGGAGTGTTTTGGGGTGTGGGCGTGGGCTCGATGTACTCCTGAGATTCCAAGACATGCGCGGGAGGGGGCTGCCAGTGAACGAAGTCGGCGTGGGTTGCGTGGTGAGAAGTGTGCTCCAACTGCGAATTAGATGGGCCTGCCTGCACGTTGACAGCGACCTCGCTGTAGGTATCGACGCGCACTCGGGCACGCGGAGCAGGACCGGAGAGTTTGCGCACCATAGGCGGTGCACGAGCAGCCGTCACTTGAGGCCCGGGTGCAGAAAGGGTGCGCGTAACTGGCGCCACCCCAGGAAGACCTTGGCCAGGAAGGCGTCGCTCGAAAGGGTACTTGCCCACCCTCTCCTGAGTAGCATTGCGATGCACAGCGGGCATCGCGGGTACTGCGGGAGCGGCATGTGTGGCGGGGTTGGCAAGGGGGGTGGGATTGGTAGATGAAGTGGACGTGGCAGCGACGGGTGTGACGGGCCGAGAACTTTGAACCATGGGCGGGGAGTTGAGGCGATGGCTATAGTCGCGAGGGCCACTGTTAGCACCAGGAGCTGGCAAAGCACGGGGGGCGATTGGGAGCCCTATAGAGCCTTGAGGACGAAGAGCTATAGGTTATGAGTAAGTAAGTGTAACCCTGAACATGACGTCGAACTTACATTGCCGCGAAGGGGCCAACTCGGCCTCATGATCGCTCGGAACACCGATCTCGCCGTCAGTGGCGTCGTCGAGGTCGAGGTCCTTGAATTCGTTCTCCGAGCTGGAGCTGTCGTCGATCTCGATATAGCCAGAGTTGTCGTTGTCCTCGACAAGACCATCGTCCTCATACTCGTAGGCATCTTCGATGATGTCGCCCATGGTGGAGGGGGGACGGACAGAGGCAGTGACACGTGTTGCTGCCCTCTTGGGCGGCACGGCAGGCTGGCCACCTCCGAAGGGCTGGCCACCGTCGAACACGCGGCCGGAATTGCGCTCTGAGGTGTTGTCGAAGGGCGCACCGTCTTCGTCTTCCCAGCCTTGGCTGTGTAGGTGTTCTGGAATGTGTGGTGGCGTCTGTAGAACGGCAGCTGAAGCAGGGGCACCGGCAGGCCCAGCCAGACGAGATGCTTCGATCGGCACTGCGCGCGTGGACGTACTGAGGGGAGCATCAGATCCAGCTCTGGCCAACATGAGCTTGATCATCTCGTCGGCAGGGTCCTCGTAGTCGTCCCCGCTGTCGTGGTTCGAGCCTTGACCTGCACGCGTCTTAGGGAAGAGGTACTCTTGGTATGCTTGTATGGTCTTCTGGACATCTGGGGTGCGCGCGGTGGTGACCAAAGTCTTCTTGTAGGTACGATAGCGCTCCCAATAGTTGATTTTGGTCTTCTTCCCCATGGGCACGAACTCCTGGTCAGCGGAGAGGATGTAGGTCGCCTGGTGAACTATCAGCGATGTACAACTTGTGCATGATTCGGAAATCCTACCGCCACTGCGGCCAATGCCATGAGTCCAGGAGTGACTTGTTTGAGGTTCCAAAGAAGTGCGTTCGGGCGCGGACCAGCAGCTGTGGTCGCCGCCTTCTTCTTGCCCTGGGCTCCTGCAGCAAGCTCGGCCCTCAGCGTGCTGGCGCCAAAGAGCAGCCCTTTCAGCAACTACCGGGAATATCAGTACGTCGCTACACCGTAAGGAAAGGTTAGTACGCACCTGCATGAGCTGAGGGTTGCGAAAGAGGAGGCCTGGATCTTGGACGCAGTCGGGGTATAGGAGCGGAGGCCAGGGAGGGTACTTCGACTGCGGGTTGTCAGGATCCCACTTGAGGTAGCGCAGGAGGACCGGCTCCACATCCTTTTCGACGTCGACAGGTATCCGGGCGGTCCAAGCTGCAGGAAGCTTGAATACCAATGGTGCGCACTCACGGAACACCTTGATCGTGTAAGTCCGCATATCCTTGTGGCCACGTAGGAACTGTGAATGGTGTCAGTTGGCAATCATGCTAGAGACTCGGAAGCAACTCACCGGGCGCATGAATACCCTGTCCCTATTCTCAATCATGTCGTGGTATTTGGCTGGGGCGACTCGATAGAGATCAGCTGTGATGTACGGGAGGAGGTCCTCAGGGTTCACGCAGAGGTATCGTGCAGGATCGTTAGGGGCGACATCGGGGCATGGTCCAAAGACAGACTCCGGCCGCGGGAGAATCCACGCTTCGACCGTCGTCATGAAGTACTTGCCAAGCTGCATGATGGCCTGATCGTCCGGGTCTTGAGATCGAGCGACAGGATCTGGAGTCTCGTCGGATGGCTCGGGGTTCAGTCCTGTTCGGCGCAACTTGTTAACCATGCCCTCGAGGCGGGACACCTCAGCCTGCAGCCGAAGCTGAGTAGCCTGGCTTCGAGCGGTCTCCAATTGTGACCGCTTGAGGGCCTATCAACCCTGTCAGCAATTGCAGCCCAATACACGCCTTGTTGACGCACCTGCGATTGTCGACTGTCGTTGGCAGCCATGCCGATAGTACCAGACTCGTCGGGCACGAGGCCAGGCCTGCGAATTGGATGCTTACAGCCACGAAAGCAGGTGGTACTGAGAGCGAAGACCAGGTAGATGGACTGGGATGTGGACGAGGAGAACCATGTCGCTCCATCTGTGCAATATATATGGTCTTGTTAATTGTCCATCCTCATGGGCACCATAAGGAAAGGGCGTGTTCTATTACAGCTTGGAATTAGGCGCTGAAAAGCCTCAAGGTGGATCGAATCAGGTGATCGTTGTTCCCTCTACCCCGCGCGCCGCACCAGCTTGCCTTGGTATACCATCTCTTGATATGCTATGTCAACGCTTTGGTCATAGTAAGACCCTCCCAATACGCATATGGTCAAGTCATGCATCAGGACAAAGCAGCCTGTTGCTGTCGCAGGGTAATGGCGATCCCGAGCATCTGGAGGTACACCCACTTGCTGATCCCGCCGTTTCTCTCTCTAGCTACAGCTGCCTTTATTAGAGACCGAGGCAGATACACGGCTGACTCTGCCGCCGGAAGGCCCATTGGTGTGCCCTCTCTCCGCCCGCCTGCTCGCCCACCTGCTTGTTCGACCTCTCAGCCCGCCCGCTCAGCTGCGCTCATCCACCTGCTCACCCGCCCTTATTAAACCCCTCTGCACGCCTGCTCGTCCGCCTGCTCGTCCGCCTGCTCGTCCGCCTGCTCGTCCGCCTGCTCGCCCGCCTGCTCGTTCGGCCTCTCAGCCCGCCCGCTTTTTGCACTCACCTGCCCGCTCGCCCGCCCGCTCGTTTGATCTCTCTGCCCGCCGGCCCGCCTGCGCTCACCCGCCCTGTTGTTCAACCTATTGCTTGCCCACTCACACACTCGTTCGATCTCTCTGCCCGCCCGTCCGCCCGCCTGCATCCGCCTGCCTGTGCTCAACCGCCTGCTCGCCCTCCCCCCATTTAACCTCTCCGCCCACCCGCTCGCCCGCCTGCTCATTTGACGTCTCAGCCCGCCCGCTCGCCTGCGCTCGCCTGCCTGCCTGCCCACCCGTTTATTCTACCCTCCGCTCGCCTGCTTGCCCACATACCTGCCCGCTCGTTCGAAGCCAGAGTTACGTCCAGTGTCAAGGCTAATACGACGGCGTGAAGACACACAAAGCGGCCAAGAAGGGCGAGCTGCACGCTGTGACTCGTATGGCAGCCTCGTAAAGCCTGGGATTGTCTTCTACGGCGACCCGGTATGTCTCTCCACCCGCGCCATCGTGAACTCAACTACTGACCTTTACTTCCCGCACGCCAACAATGTGATCTTACTTGGCAGATGCGATGACGTTGTGCGTGACCTGTGCAGGGAACTCGGATGGGAGGCGGCACTCGAGCATGAGTGGGCGCGCACAGAAATAGGCACGTCAACGGGCGACGCGATCGTGAGCCTGGCGGAGGATGGTTAGGACAAGGACGGCGTTGTCACACCCAGTGTGTTTGACCTCTCTGTCCACCCGCCCTCTCGTTCAACCTATTGCCTGCCCGCTCACTCGTTCGATCTCGCTGCTCGCCCGCCCACTCGCCTGCACTCACCCACCTGTGCTCATCCACACACTCGCCCGCCCACTCATTCGACTCTTCTGCCCACCTGCGCACCCATCTACTCGCCCAACCGCTCGCTCGCCAGCTCGTTCGATCGATCTCTCAGCCCGCCTGCTCGCCTGCACTCACCTGCCTGCTTGCCCGCCCGCTCATTTGACCTCTCCACCCGCCTGCTCGCCCACTTGCCTGCCTGCTTGTTCAACTTATTGCCTGCCCGCCTGCCTGCTTGTTTGTCCTCTTCGCCCGCTTAGTCAACCTATTGCTTGCTTGCCCGCCCGCTCGTTTGACCAATTGCTCACCCGCCCGTTAGTTAGACCTCTCGCTTTCACTCTTGTGTTTGCCCCTCTGCGCTCTATTGCTAGTTCACTCCTTGGTTATCTGACCCTTAATACCCTCTTCCTCCTCCACTGTGCACGCTGACCGCCTCGCCCTCACCTTGATCCTCAACCCATTCTGAAGTTGGTACAACCGACAGCACTTGCACGCTTTCTGCCTCACCCTTGTGCTCCGAAGTCTGGATTACTATCAACACAGGCCTTGTGCTCGTACTGTACTAGTACATAATAACTCATTGTATCCCTTTCATCTCCTTTATACGAAAGAACATGTCCGCATCCACCAAATCGTGCACCAAATACTCGCCCTTCCGGGAGAAGTCAGGAACCAGCAGCGCACCTCGTATAACTGACTTCAGGGAGATAAACTCTGAGCGTGTTCGAGCTCGTTCATAAACCCGATAAAACCCAAGGTCAGCATCGAGTTTGGAGACTGGGCCAGGCCGTCTGTCGTATGGATGGATAAGTGCCATGGGCTGGAGTGTGTCGTTGACAGAGCAGGTGAAGAGTGTAATGATGCGTCCGCAATAGTCGTACTTCGCACCGGAAATGATGATGCAGTCGTAGCGTGGCCGGCCATAGAACATGGGATTGCAGCGGAGGAGATCAGTTTCTTCCCGCCAGTCGACAAGGGATGCGTAGTTGATGCGCAGGAGACGATATTCCGTAATCTGAGGTTCCACTGTTTCAGCCCAGTGTCTGGTGACCTGGCTAAAGAAATGGAGCACTTACAAAGCTATCTGAGGTAAACTTGATACTTTGTCCATCAGGGAGGGGTATGTTATGCGCCTTATACTCCAAAGTGAGGGTCCGCCCGAGACGCTTAGCAAAGTCATGGAAAGCCTGGTCCCCTAGGTGTATGGAGAGGAACATCTCGACAGTGCGCTTGCGCTGCTTGGCACCCAGGGAGAAGTGACGGTCCCCTACTGCTTTGTCTAGGCTGCCTGGATCTGCATCTTCAGGATCTTCAGGGGCGTCCTGGCCATCCTCCTCCTCCTTCTCCTTCAAGGCTCTGAGAAAGGCATCATAGCGATCAATTTGGTCACGCATATGGCCCGCAACATAGCACTGGTGGTCCACATCAAGAATCTAAATGGGTAATTGAGCAAGTATTTACTTAGAATAATATATACCCAAACCTGTGGTGCTACATTGCGCTGATTGGTCCGCAGGTGATATGTCCGCTTCAATGGACGGTGCAGCTTTTCATTTGGCTTGGTATTGTAGTTACGTGAGACACCTTTTGCCTGAATGTCATCGAAAAGGTGTGCATGGGTATGCGCCTTTGGAAAGTTCCAATTCTTGCACTCCGGGTCATCCGTGGAGAGCTCCTTGTATGCCTATAGGTTTGGATATAAGCACGTCTTTACGCCCCAGTAAGGATCAGATGTACCTGCAGCTGATAACCAAATTCTGCTTGAACAAAGCGCCCATCTTCCATTGACCACTCGGTGTGAAGCTCGAGCCCCGCATACATATCCAGCTCCAGGTATGGTCGGATGGTGCATAAGAGCTGATATGCGAGTGGATGTGTTTCTTCAAGCATAATGTTGTGTGCTGCAAACAGGATGTTCTACTTCGCTATTAGTGATGAGCCTGAGCCCAAAAACGTAATTACGAGCATGCCTTGGATATGGCCTCATGCTTGCTGCCATCGTTGAAGCTGGAGCTCATAACCTCACTGAAGTGGATTAATCCTTTCCAGCGTGGTATGGCATCAAACCTATACATCACTCAGGTGAGCTAATGGCTCATGACACAACAAATATGACCTTACTGTTGATCAATCCTAGTCAGTGCTTCCTTTGGGAGATCCTGGGCAAGTCTCTTGAACTCTTGCCAGAAATGGTGGCCCCACAAGCCTGAATGGAAAGCGTGTAGCCTGTCAAATGACAGAGCTGCGTATGGGTCAGAATTTGCTAGTTCAAGGAATGCATTCTATGATACATGTTGTCAGCAGCCTATACATGTTAAAAAATCAAATCTAACATACCTCGACTGGACGTAGAGATGTCTTCGATAATATTGCCTCACGCTCACGCAGCGTGCTTGCAGACAACGCCGAGTTGACGATCTCCCTGACCTCCTCACCCTTCCGCTTGGCAAACTCTTCTTCAAAGCTGCTGAGTTCAGATGAGGGAACTAGGCAGATGGGACAAGGGAACAGTCCACCGCTCCCACGGATGAGGGACATCATGCATCTACGGAGAGGAAAATTATATAAGCAACAATCCAACACCACAGTAGGCACTGGACTTACTGCTCCTCATAGTCAGCAGAGAGGATTGCCACACAGGGGCAAATGCAGCGTTCAACACTGTCTCCGCATTCAAACCAAACACCAGTGTGGGTGTGATTGCATATCGACTCGAGCAGCTTGCGGAACGACTCGTGCCAGACGATACGCTTCAGGTTTACGAAGCCGACCTTGTGCTTCTCGCTTGCTTCTTCAGCAACCTGCCGAATGAGGGGTAAATATGTGCTTCTTGATAAATAGAAGTAATAACTTGCAGTACTCACAATGGGGAGCCACCCTACAACACGCCCACCACCGGGCCCTTCACCGTTGCGGATATCGACGGGGAGGTTTCCACATCGCACCACGACTGGATAGCCCATCTGCGTACCAAACGAGGACAATTTCGTCTTGTCGGCGTAAAGGATGAGGACAAATGGCTTTTGGTGGTCTTCGAGGTTGCTCTTATAAGTACAATCAGTCAATACCATATAGCAATGAGGAACCGAGGGACTACCTGGATGCCCCAAGTTGCATCGGCTGTGAATGGTTCATCAAGAAAGCGTACCCATTGTGCACTAGGGCCATCGAAGCGGTACAGCCTATACGCGTCCCAGTCCATCTGCGACATCAAGTAGGAGTCACGCAGTATGTCCTTGATGTAGTCCCACAAGTCTCGGATGTACAGGTCATAGTCACGGGTTTCGTTCTTGTACTTGGCCTTGATGACATGTTTTGTGAACTAACATTCAATTAATACATCGTGCACTCAGACACTACAGGGGCCTAATACTAACGCGCGTGACCTTCCCACTAGCACGACTCCAACTCTTCGCAACGTCCTTGTGGTTCTTGAATGACAGGTCCTCGCCTTTGACTGCGCGATGGATGAGGCTGATGAAGGCGTCGATTTGCTTCCCGCTGAGGGCAGCGTCGAGGGCGAGTTCGGCGAACTCGAAGTCGATGCGAGAGAGAAAGGGGCTCCATGGAACCTGATCAATCGGCGGATCAGGTGCAGCGGCTCGCGAGCGTGAGAAGTCCTCAAACGCGAAGACCTCTGCTGGGCGTCGACTGTTGGGGTGATACTCGACCTTTATGCTATCGGCCATTGGGACACCGGCAGCTGCAGCGCAATGAGCTCCAGAGGGGGCGGCACCGGGATTGGCACCGGAAACCGGTGACTGTGCTTGAGCTTGAGAGGATGCGGGAGCGAGACCGGCATATGATGCATGCATGGCGGAGGCGGAGGCGGAGGCAGAGGCAGAGGCGGAGGCAGAGGCGGAGGCGGAGGCAGAGGCGGAGGCGGAGGCGGAGGCGGAGGCGGAGGCGGAGGCGAGGGTGGAGGATTGGGGTGGAGGCGCAGAAGACACAGCCGCAGCGGCAGGATCATAGAATACATCAGGTTCATCTGGTTGGACAGGGGCTGACCACTGATTTGAGCGGCTTGAGGGTATGTTGGGCAGCGCACTCGTGGCGAGATTGAGCGGATCAAGGAATCCAGAAGGGCGTCTGGATGTCACCATTGATGGGAGAGGGGAAGCGGGATCGGGGAGGGGAGGGACGGGAGCATTGGAGGAACCAGCCACACCAGAGGGTGTGTGTCGTGGATCAGCAGCAAATCGTATGATCGGAGTTGTTCTCCTCGCTGAACCTGGGGCAGAACCTGCGTACGATATATTAGCCAAAGGAAGATTAGTCGCTGAACGGTACCACGCACCCGGTGTACGTGGCTGCAAGCCTAATATCCGACGTGCCTCCGCAATGCTATCGCGTACTTGTTGCTCACAACGTATCTGATGGTTGTGGAGACCGCGCGCTGCGAAGTGCTTGCCGCAAAGGGGGCATTGCTTCGTTTTGGACTTCACACGGCCGGGTTGAAAGCGGGGTGAACGAGGATTCTTGCTAGACATCTGCAGCGCCAGAATGTACTTGAGTTCCCTCATTCCTAGCTAGGCATATTGGCTTACCGTAGTGCCTGAGCCTGCCCCAAGGTCGACAATGATTAGTGCATCTGTGACCGCCATGCCTCAAGAAGGTGGCGACTTACCGACTGATAAAGCGGCCAAATCAGCAACTCTCTGACCGAGATGCCGTGCAGAACAAGCAGAAGACGCAAGTGGGTGGATTGATATGTACACAAAGCTCGAGAGGGGCGAAGACGAGCACTGAAGAAGCGTAGAGAGTGGTTGATGTACAAGCGAGGTCGGTCACTGATAAGCAACTGATCACAGATACCAACGGGACGATCAGCGATGGGACGTGCTGATTGGCTAATCTACAGGTGATTGCTGGGTGATTTATCTTATCAGTTCAGGCCCTACTGACGCCGCGGATGGCGGAGTTATAACCTGGTTATCGGACCTCTATAATCGGCTTGCGCTGATCAGCGGAGTCCAAAATTTGCGACATGGCTCATGAATGGTAGCGGACATTGCCGCTGGTCGGCGCTACTGAGTTAGTGTGTCAAAGAAGACCAGTGAAATGACGCCACTCCTGGCGTATACCCGTGAGGTTCTGTCGACGTCGGAAGACCTGTCTAGATCGCCTATTCACAAAAAACCAGCCCGACAGTCGAACGAGTATACTTGATTGGCCTTCAAGGGCAAGGGTGCATGGTCCGATGAGGTAGCCATATATTTCCTTGCTCGTTGACATGGGGCTTAGGAACAGTCGGCCATGTATACCTGGAGGGAAACAAGCGTAATCGTGCCTCTCCCCGTGGTGAGTGAACCGTACAGTGGTATTTGACAAGATCAGGTCTCCACCAACGCGATCACGCGACCGCGTCACATCGCGCGATCGGGCTGAGTTCATGGACAGCAGGCCGATCATGTGGCGCTGCAAGTCCACCGTCCCGTCGTTTACAACGGCGAGAGAGGAGACAGTGCGTTTGGCATGAGAGATATATCCGACTTGCGGAGGGACGTCAGGGCCTCGGACACGCGATAATTCCCCCGAGTATTCCTCGAGAGGTTCAGTCCCAAAGCCCGAAATGAAGTCCCAGTAGATCCGAGAAGAGACGTTGTTTGTCTGGGATCAGCGCTGAGGTCGAGGCAGGTAATCGATACAAGTTGGAGCGGTTGCTCGGACCGCAAGCTGTTGCTACACAGTGAAAGAGTCATTTGGCGGTTCGCCGCCTTGCTTTGTGGTGGTGGTAGTTGTAGTCGTGGATGACGCCAGGAATGGCAGGTGGCATCACCGCCGATGCACTTGGAAAACGAGGAGACAGGGACGGCAGCGCGGTGAACGACGTACGCGTGATGTACGTGTAGCAGGTCGGCGGAGGCACGCGTTTGATCGATGAGGGCGACACGTTTCCTGGGTGTATTGCGATGAGATAATAAGCTGTTAATGATTCCAAGCTTCGGGGGTGTGCCGCCGTCGTTGTCTACGTTGTCTACGAGTTACAACGGTTGGGTACTACCGTCGATCGAAGTCCAATGCCAATTCCCCGGTCATGGTTGGAGCCATAGAGGTATGGACTGACGTCACCCCGATCGCGTCCCCGATTCGAGCGCTACGTGCCGAGCGCAGAGGGGAGCGACCCGTCTGCAGCTGCAGCGAGCAGTACATCTGCGGACAAGGGAGCGTCGTCGCGGATTGAACACGGCAAATACTGGGCTGGTTCATGGTGTGGTCTAAATGAATATATCGATGATCAGTGCCACCAGAAGAGGTCAAGGCAGAGCACGAGTCGCCCTCGAGGCAAGGTGAGGGTCGATCGGGTTGATTAGATTAGATGCTGGAGATCCCAGGAGAGATGGGCCGAACCCGGTGGGCTGCTCATACCGCTACCGCAGGGTGTTCTTCGCGGGTGTTGCACATAAATCAGTGTGTTATACAGCTCAAGAACGAAAGTGCTTTTGCAGACAACTTTGGATGGCCTTGATAAGGCCGAAGAATTTACAACAGCAACCTGGGCCGACACCGGATAGTATCCCGATCCGATCTGGGGATCTCAGCCTCGATAGGCGCCGCCTACCCCGGACGGAGGATTGGATGTGATCGCGACTGCTAGAGAGAGCCTCGCGCGCGAGGCGGCGACATACGCATGGGCTGTGTAACGGGAGAAGAGGTGTGAGAGCGAGAGAGGGCGACAAAGGAAGGGGGGTGGCACGGCGCGCGGGACGGAGGAGGCGAGGAAGACGGCCGGAAATGGCAAGGGCATGCATGGGACTGTGGCAGGCGAGCCCGCCTTTGTGTCACCCATCTCGCTTTGCCCTCCGAGCTCTATATCTACACCTTGCCTTCCCTCCACCACCTCCGCCCTCCCCCCGCCCGTGTCCCGCCCTCCGCTTGCGACGTGGCTCGGCGAGCACCCTCAGCGAACACATCCTAACCCTCCGACTCTGATCCGTGCATTCCAGTGCACCGACTCGATTGCCGCCACCTCCGCCACGGCTTCGCGCATATACTGAGCGCATACATCCAACGCATACACCCAGCTCAGATCCAAACCTCACAACTACCCATTGACGCGATGCTGTACAGCGACACACCCACTGTAGATGTTACTCTAGACCGCACAGACGGGAGGTACGCACTCTCGCTCTCACACATCTCGCCCACATACCCCACCTCCTCTGGCCGCGATGAGCCCTGCGACCTGTCTCGCCGTCCATCCGTCTCTACCCCCGCCTCCTCAGCACCTTTACCAGCGACATCTACGGAGGGCCGGAGTTATCTCAACTATCCTCTACCTGACATGCGCGAGGTCCAGCCAGGCGTTCTCGCCACCGGTCAGTGGACCATGAACCACCCTCTCGTCGACGCGTATCTCTCCGCCCTCGCACGTCTTGCTCCGAGGCAACGACCACAACAGGGTCCGGCGGGCCCATCTGTACCCTCGACTGCCGCCACCTCCCCCGTGCTTGGCCCCCAGACCCTCGTAGCCTTAGACGCCCAATCCTCTCCATCTGCCGCCACCCTCCTGTCCTCTTCCCAAAGCGAGGATGAGAAGACTCGATGGCGTATCGCCAACGGTGGTATCGCTTCTGTGCACACCGTCTCCCAGGTCATTGCCGTGCAATACGAGCTCTTCCCAGAACCTGGGTCGGCGTGGTATGCCATGCAGGTCCCACGGCTCTCTGAGGAGCAGAAGCAGGTCATCCTCGCGCTCGCCGCCTTGAAGGTCTACAACCATCCCACCCATCGCGCACATTGGGCCCTTTGGGCGAAGAACGTGCTGCGGCGCACAGCTGAGACCGTCGAGAGTGTATTCCGTGCGTAAATATCCCGTCCGTCCGTTCCGCCACCCACGCCCTCCGCTTCACACATCCCACTCTACTTGCTTATTAGACCCCGAGGTTCGCTGATGCTCACGGATGTTTGCAGAACTCAACCCGTGTCCGATCGTCTCGCACGTTGGATGGATCGGACTTCCGGAGAGCGTCTGGGCTCTCCACGGCTACCATTCCCTGTACATGCCCCCGCCTCCGCCTCAACCCGAGAAACCCAAGGCGGGTGGCATGACGCTGCGCAAACGAAAGGCCACAGCCGCGTCTTCGTCCAAGTCACCAAAGGAGGAGGCAGCGCCACGTTCTAGTCCGCGCAAGCGTCAGCGCACAACGCGCGCACAAGTCGCATTGGCACAGGCTCAAGACGTCGCAGAAGCGGCGATCTCGGCAGCACCGTCGATGCTACTGGATGTGACACCTACCGGCGAGGCCGCTAGCGCGGACATCATTGTCGAGGCGGCAAAGGAAACGACCGCACTAGTCAGTCCCTCGCTACAACCTCTCGAGCTCCCTCTGGCACTCCCGGACCCTACGACCCCCGCGCAAGACGAATCGGTGTCTGCATCGACTTCGCGTGCGAGGTCTGCGGCATCGATGTCGCCGAGCGCCACCCGCCGCTCAAGCCGCGCCAGGCGCAAACCCGCACAGGTCCCGGTGACCGTTGCGACACCTTCGGTGTCGACTCCTCTGTCGGTGCTATCTACTCCGGCGACATCGCCAGCGCCCCTGGAGGCGTCGGAGCCAACGAGCGTCTCCTCTGAGCAAGAGAAGCGCCCACGGGCGGGCTCATGCGGAAGCAGTACCGCAGTCAGCGAAGCCGGGGAGGCGAGTGAAGGCACGGTGGTCGACGCCGACGTCAGTACGATCGCGAATACCGATGACGCGAAGGGCAAGAGGAAGGCTGTCGACCTTGACGACGCGGAGCCGGAGCCCGTCGTCGCTGACGTCGCTCCTCCTACGACTAAAGGCGGGAGGAAGAGCCGCGCAAAGGCCAACTCTCGCCCGAGGAAGCGCGTCAAGATCGACGCGGCCTCCCAGGACCTCCCCGCACCCGCATGCATCACTGAAGAGGCGAACGGAGAGGACAACCAGCCTCCGGCGACCGACGCGGGCTCACCGGCCGTGCATACCGCGAAGAAGAGGACTGCGAGCGGTGGTGGAGGTGCGAGGAAGAAGGCCGCTACACGCAAGGCGTGAGCGGTTGCGACGCACGCTCTCGCATCATGTATCCTCTATCCATCTCATTTGTTCTCCCTCCCCTTCCGCACAACCTCATTCTCAGCGCCCGCAACCTAGACTGCGAGCGTTTGCCCATCCTCTTGTCCTCGTCTGTGTTCTCCTCATCGCATCCTGTGCTCTCGGACCTGCTCTCGTGCCCGCTCTCCATCGCAGCCTACTCTGTCCTCCCACGTCTCGCGCACCGTCCTCTATCCCCCTCGCACCTACCTCTGCCGCAGCCGTCCCCGCGTCTCTTCCCGCGCCCGTCGCACCGTCGGCATTCAGCCCGGCGTTCAGACCGAGAACCCCATCACATCCTCCACATTCTCACCGGCATCGCTCTGTCTCTCATCTCTGCCTCCCACAGCCCGGGCTATTATCTCTGTATTATACCTCCCATCCGGTCCCACGTCCTTCCTGGCCCATCCTCCACCCCGTCCCCGTTCCCACGCTCGCGCACTCGCACATTCGCACGCAGGACTCTTCGTACACACGCTACCGCCGTGCATACATACATCTCATATCCCCGCCCGCGCCGATTCTTTTCACCTGTCTGTTGTCTACCTGCAGTGTCTCCCTTGGATTTGTCTTCTTTGCCTAGTTCCTGTTGTCTCGTGTATCGTGTACAGTAGCTACCCCTGCGGATCCGCCACCAACGGCACGCGCTCCTCCTGTAGTCTCCGGCTCCTCTCCCTCTTCGTTGGAATGGATTTGTCTGTGTTCGTGGCGCTCTACTTTACGGTGACCGTGCGCGGGGCTTGAGCGGGTTTGTTTCAAACGTCTGAACTCGGTGAATGATGTGCTGCGGCACTCTCCGGCGGCGCTTGGTACTGTTCGCGCGACGCGTCATTCCACGTGATCGTGTTGATGGAACGCGTTCGTCTAGGCGCTCAACCCGAGGGACCCGTTCTTCGTGCTGGGCCCGCCACCTACCGCCACTCTCTCCCCAGTCCTGAGTCGTTACAATGGCTGAACAGCAACTCTGCATGAACTCGGCTTCTGCGTCTCCGCGCGCGACCTCGTGCCTCAGACCGCAAACCAGACTCTGTACGTCACCATGTGCAACGCAAACGACCCGACCCAGGTCTGGATGCTCAACGAGAACCCGCCAACAATCTCGAATGCGGACGGGAACTGCATCTCCCTTGGGAGGACTGCGATCGGTGTCCTGGTACGTGGCTTACCTGATGGGCGGTTCTCATATGTGCTCAGACACTGGTTTGCCAAGATCATTCTGGACTTATGTGATGTTACCGTACTCGGCCACGAGCAGTGGAACTCAAAGCCGGTGGCTGCTCAATATGGCCCCACACTCTCAGGCTTGAACCCTCCTGTCGTAGCACCTACTTCATGGCGACTTTGCACCACTGTATTCACCCGTATGTGCACAATGTGTCAATACTTAGTACTAGTGCATCGAGAGGGTATGGATATCGACTGAACAGACGGAAGGCTTGTGAACGACTTGTAGTACACGAACCAAACTGACGAACGGACTCGAGCGTTCTCGGGGAGCTAATCCAAAGGATGAAGCTGCGGTCGCTTCCTGCCGTTGCTGACTCTACCGCTGCTACCAAAGGGGAACTGGCCGAAGCTCTTCGCCCCCGTCGGTTTCATTCCTGTGCATGCGAGATAAGTTAGCGGATGTGCAAGGCGGGCAACGCCCGAGGACACAGAAGACGCCATACCAAAGGTAGTAGTGCTGCACATTGAGATCTCCCGCGAGTAGCGTGCCATCGCCTCCATGTTAGCCGTATGGGAGACATTGAGTACGAGAGCGAGTCGTCGGATCTCGGGCTCGTGGTGACATATGAGAGCATAGGCGGCGAAGGAAGCAGGCAGGACGCAGACATGTTCGTAGTCGACGCGCCACAGTGTTCTGCTGCTCGGATCGAACAGAAAATTCCAGTCGGCAGGATCGGAGTCACAGAACTGGAGGGGCTCCGTGCCGAAGTCAACCGCAGTGAAAGGTTCCCTCATAACAGTCGCTCCCCATCTAATGGCCTAGTCACGTGACGTTAGTACGCAGTCAGGACATGGGAGCGTTTGAGCAGGAACATGGAATCATGCATACCCTGTTGACGTATTGTTGGAGGACACCAACGTCTGGGAAAGGGAATGGAGCTTCCTGGTCCTTGAAGAAGATGTGCATGATACGTCCGCCGCCAACTGGCCCAACCACCCCGTCGCCGGGAACAGGGAGTTTGAGGATCCAGTCTACGGCCGAAGCTATCATGGGGCGGATGACGGCGGCATCCTCACGGTGGTCTGCCAACCATTGCTGTACTGTGGGGCGCGGGACGTATTCCATCACCACGAAGCCGAGGGCACCACAGCGAAAAGCGTAGTAGACTCTCGGGACGTGTGGCGCAGAGCCTGTTGCGTCCTGCAACGCGTGGCGATAGACGTAATCTTGCGTGCAGCCTTGCTCCTCAACGCCACGGCCGTATTTGATAAAAAAGCGCGGCATCCCTGTAGTGGGATAGAGGACCGAAGGGCGGTCAAGCCCATTCGCCAAACATAACCGGACGATCTCTGAGGCAAGTGGGACGCTCACGCCCCCGTCTGGACCCACGGGTGGGACAACAGTAACGATCGGTGTCTGCGGATCCATGGACTTGTATCTGTTCAGTAGTTGATTCTTGTTAGTGATGGGAGACACGAGCGAGAGTGCAAGTGAGGGGGTAGGAGCGTGCCGTGACAGCGAGTCCCAACCTGAGCTTTATGGCTATTAGAAGCGCCCGCAGATCTACATAGCCCCTCACCCTGAAGTCGCCCCCTTCAACTCTCAGCGTGCCCATGGGTCGGAGACTGGAGGGGGCTGCGGTCAATCTGCTGTCTGAGAAAGGAGGCACACTTGCACGGCACTAGGGCATAGTATGTAACTTGAAGACACCGCGCACCGAGTCAGCCATCGAGCCGCACGTCCACAGAAAGAAAGTCGGAGAACCTGGAGGGGTGTAGGCGCTGTGTAATTGCCAATGAGATAGATGATTCCTGTGGTCAGACTCGTGTTCATTTCCCCACGTGTCGACATGCATCAATCTGAGCAGTTTGTCCATCTCACATAAGTAGCAGAGGCTGTTACGGACACGACCAGCGCTCTTCTTTAGATAAGATAGGATACCTTAGATAACGCGAGGAGGACCGCCTCGCTCCTAGTACACACCGAACCCGCGCGCGCTGGTTCCAGCCCGCGCGGATGCCTCATGTAAACTACTCGATGATCCATATAAACCCGTCAACTCGAAGCTGCACCCCAGCTTCGAGTTGGTACTTTTCCGCCACCATTCCCTCTGAGCGTCTACCTCGGCACCTCCGTATCATAACTCGAAGCTAACATACCCGGATCGTAGGGTTAAGCGAAGTACGATAGTCGTCGAGTAACACTACATACCGCCGAGACGGGCGCATAGACACACGACCGCCGCTCGACGACGCGATCTTTTGGGCTTCTCGGTAAATCCCAGTGGTGCTGGGTACGGTTGCTTCTTACCGACCTGCAAAGGCCCTAACACGGTCCCTGGCGGCGGTGCACAATTGCGCGCGCGAACGGAGGCCCCACATACTACGACTTACAACCGAGACAGACCTCGCAAGGGAGTTGTGACCTTGGAGGGAGGATAGGCCCGGACGTCCGGAACAAGCACATCAGAGGGTGCGAGGAAGCGCAGTGATACGGGGGTACGGCCTACGGTTGCGCGGATCCGCATCTGAAGATTTCGAAGAAGTGACGTCACCATAGCGTACCATCACCAACCACCCCGGGAAGCGCCCCCGGACTCCGAGTCAGAGAACAAATCCGACGCTTCCACATCCATCTCAGACGAATCAGACGAACCAACCCAAATGGACCTCCCGGACAACGCCGCACCGCCGTACGAAGCCCCGAATGTGGAGGAGCCGCAGGGAAACGCACCGACGGTGGTCCTTGGCATGACCGGGGAGCAACTCCAACTGCTCCTCAACGGCATCATCGGGAATCTCCCGGCAGGCCATCAACCAGCTCAGACGCCCCACAGCCACCGCATCTGCGTCAACCCCCCAGACCCGTTCACAGGCGACCGAACCGCCTATCGCACCTGGAAGAGTCAGATGGAACAATACCTAGCCGCACAGCCCACCGCGTCGGAAAACGAGAAAATCGTCGTCCTCCTCAGCTTTGTACGCGGCCCGAACATAGACGAATGGGTAAACGCTTACTCCGAGCAACACTTCCATGCGGGCGTATGGCACAAGACCCTCGAGCAGGTGTGGGTCGACCTGGACGCGGCGTACACGGACCGGGTCGGGGAACACACGGCACTTCAGCGGATGCGGGAGCTCCGGCAGAAAGCGGGACACGCAGCCGAGTTCTTCCAGGAATTCGAGAAGCTGATGTGGATGGCGGGGCTCCACGAGAACGACCGGATGGCGCTCGAGTACATGAAAGATGCGCTGTACGAACGGGCGCGATACGCCATCTTCAACCAGACGAACATGCCGCAGACATTCGCGGAATGGAAGGCGGCGGTGCTCCGATTGGACGACAACTTCATTCGCGAAAACACCTTGCTACAGGCGAACCGCCGCGCCCACGCGCCAGAACACGACCCCTCGCGCCCCGCACCACGCGAACGCGCCCAATGCGAACCCCGCGGGACCGCCACCGGTGCCGGCACCCACGACAGGAGGAGGCGGAGGG
The DNA here is from genome assembly GCA_022606195.1 of Trametes polyzona. NCBI lineage: Eukaryota > Fungi > Basidiomycota > Agaricomycetes > Polyporales > Polyporaceae > Trametes > Trametes polyzona. The sequence continues at coordinate 1,596,098 of JABYQF010000007.1, read as the reverse complement.
GGCGTGCAACAGGACGGCACCGGTGTAGTTTACGGCGGCCAGGGGCAGCCGATGGAACTAGACCGGAACCGAACGTCGCAGTGCTGGAGATGCGGGGGAAGACGAGGCCAGCCCGCGCCGGGGTGCCAAAACCAATGGCACCGAGCGCCGCCGTTCAACCACCGAGCGCCCGCCCCCGCGAACCCGGGGCAGGCGGCCCCCCAGCGGTTCCGAGGCCTGAGCGCGGATGAGTTGACGGCGCTGGTACGTGATTGGGCGACGCAGGAGCCGGAGGAGTTCCGGAGGGTGGGTTTTGGCCAAGGCGCGACGTGACCGCATCACGCGCAACACCGAGGATGAGTAACCGATACGCATGTCTCGAAATTCAGGAACCGGAGGATACAACCGACTCGGATAGATTAGATGAGCCCGAAACCGGGGTATTTCCCCCATATGTATGTACAGCTACGATCTCCTATCAACCGCTGGGGCAAAACGAGCGCAACCTCGCCCCCAAAAAACCAGTAAACGAACGAAAAAATACCAAAGAAACAAAGACAGATAAAAAACAGAAAATCCTAAAACACGCCCGAATGCGGCGGGCTTCCACACACCTACAGTACTTAGTATAGATGATACAGAGCCTAAGAAGTTCACGCCGGTCAGAGCAAAAGGATCGCATCAGCAGATGGACCTACCACTTACAATACACGTTCCGGAAGCAGAGAAGAGAGTGGATGCAGTGGCGTTGTTGGACACGGGGAGTACGGGGTCGTGCATGCATAGGGACTTCGCGAAGAAACACGGATTCGATCTCCAGACCCTCGAACAGCCGATAGAGGTGTATAATGCCGACGGGTCGGTAAACGTGGGCGGTCGGATCACGCACTCGGCAAATGTCTCGGTTCAGATCGGGGACCATATGGAGCGCATGACGTTCCTGATCACTGAGCTCGGGAAGTCGGACATCTTCCTGGGGCACGAGTGGATTCGACACCACAACCCGCGCATTGACTGGCAGGCGAAATCCATCGAGTTCACGCGATGCCCAGACACGTGCCAAAGGATCCTAGAGGAAGGGGAACGGCTGTTTGTGCTGGAAACGAAGGGATACCTGCACTCAAGGGCCAAGCAGCTACGTTCGGTCCAGCTCCGAGCGCGGGGCACGTTCGCCATGGAGATCGCGATCGAGCAGAACCGGGAAAAGGGGAGGAAGACGTTCGAGGAGATGGTCCCCCCGCAGTACCGAGATTTTGCCGACGTGTTCGCCGAAACGACGTTCAACGAGTTACCGGAGCATCGCCCGTACGATCACGTCATCGAACTTACGCCGGACGCGCAGCCGTACAGCGGCAAGATCTATCCGATGAACCGGGAGCAGCAGGCCGCTCTCGACGAGTTCCTGGAGGAGAATCTACGCACAGGACGTATCCGACCCTCCAAGTCGCCGTGGGGGGCACCCTTCTTCTTCGTCAAAAAGAAGGACGGTAAACTCCGCCCAGTGCAGGACTACCGCAGACTCAACGTGCTCACGAAAAAGAACAAGTACCCCCTTCCGCTGATCTCGGAGCTACTCGACCGACTCAAAGGAGCACGCCATTATACAAAGATGGACATCCGGTGGGGATACAATAACGTGAGAATGCGCGAAGGGGACGAGGAGAAGGCAGCGTTCCTGACGAACCGAGGGCTCTTCGAGCCCCTTGTCATGTTCTTCGGACTATCCAACAGCCCCGCCACGTTTCAAATGATGATGAACGGGATCTTCCGAGATCTGATCCTACAGGGCGTGGTGATCGTCTATCTGGATGACATCCTGATCTTCACACGAACGCTCGAGGAGCATCGACGCGTGGTCCGCCAAGTGCTCCAGATCCTGCGGGAGAACAAACTCACTTGTAAACCGGAGAAATGCGAGTTCGAACAGGAGGAGACCGAGTACCTGGGTCACATCATCGGGGGCGGCATAGTCCGGATGGACCCGGCGAAGGTAGCCGGAGTAGCCGAGTGGCCGAGACCGATGAGCAAGAAGGAGCTACAGTCCTTCCTGGGGTTTGCCAACTTCTACAGGCGCTTCGTGGCCGGATTTGCCAAGATAGCCGCGCTGCTGCACAAACTCACAGGTCAGGCGGAGTGGACCTGGGGCGAGGACGCGGAGCGTGCTTTTGGAGAACTAAAGATGGCCATGACAACAGCACCGGTACTGGCCATCCCGAACGACGACGACCCTTTCCGGGTGCAGTGCGATGCATCGAACTACGCCATCGGAGCCGAACTAGCGCAGAAGCGCAGAAACAGGGCGGCAAGTGGAGAACGATCGCGTACCTATCGAAGGCGCTTACGCCGGCAGAGCGGAATTACCAGATCTGGGATCGAGAGCTGTTAGCCGTGGTGGCCGCTCTGGATGAGTGGCGCCACTTCTTGGCTGGGGCGAAACATCAGTTCGAAATCCACTCGGATCACAAGAATCTCAGCTACTTCCGACAGCCGCAACGGCTCAATCCACGGCAAGCAAGATGGGTGGTAGAACTGCAGAACTACGATTTCACGCTACTACACAAGCCGGGCTCTACGATGGGCAAGGTGGACGCGCTGTCGAGAAGAGTGGATCACATGGAAGGGGACGAAGGGGAAGAGGAAGTAGTGGTGCTGAAGGAGGAGTGGTTTCGGACGATTGTGGAGGGAACGGAGAAGCTGATGGAAGGGATCCGAGGGGCGAAGGACAGGGTGGAGGACGTAGTGCGGAACAGGCTGGCGGCAAAAGACGCGGATTACCGGCAAGCCGAGGACGGCTTGATCTGGAGAAGGGGGAGGGTAGTGGTACCGGCGGACCGAGCGCTCCGAGGCCGGATCATCGCATCGCATCACGACTCGATCACAGCGGGACACCCGGGTAGATCAGAGACCCAAGAACTCATACAACGATCGTATTGGTGGCCTTCCATTCGCCGAGACGTACGCGCGTACGTTCAGGGATGCGCGGTATGCCAGAGAACCAAGATAGACCACAGACCAAGGGCGGCACCACTACACCCGAACCCGATAGCGGCGTGGAACTGGGAATACATCTCGGTCGACCTCATTACGGATCTCCCCGAATGCCAGGGATACACTGCAATCCTGATGGCCTGCTGCATGAAATCGAAGGACTACATCCCCATTCCGTGTACGAAAAGCCTGACGGCGGAGGGGTACACGGATCTACTCATCAGACACGTCGTCTCCGCACACGGACTCCCGCGAAGGATTACGTCCGACCGGGGCCAACAGTTCGATGCACAACTGACGGCGGACCTGTACCGCAAACTCAGGATCGAGCGGAACTTGAGTACCGTGTATCACCCGCAGACGGACGGGCAGACCGAACGACTCAATCAGGAAATCGAGAACTACCTTCGTATCTTCGTAAACTACCGACAGTCGGACTGGGTCTCTTGGCTACCACTAGCGGCATACTCGTACCGGATCCGGGAGCACTCGGCGACCAGATTCTCCCCGTTCTACGTGAATCACGGACGGCACCCGTACACCGGAGTCGAGATCGACGGCCCGGTCAAAACGGAATCTGTGACGCAATTCGTGGAACGCATGCGCGAGATCCAGGAGGAAGCCGCGGCGGCAATCACCATTGCTCAAGAAGCGATGAAGAGCCGGTACGACCGACACCGGAGTGCGGCACGCGAATACCTCCCCGGCGAGTGGGTCTACCTAGAAGCGTACAACATACGAACCCAACGGCCCACCAAGAAGATGGAAGACCGGCGGTACTGCCCCTTCTGTATTGTCGAGAAGGTGGGCCTGTTAGGACCGTGCTCGGGAATTCCGGGGGTAAGACTAAGTCCCGAAGCACCGGAAGGAGGACTTCGGCGAAACTATTAGTAACGCACTGGGCAACCTCGGCAGCTGTCCTCTATTTACAGCAGGACCGATTCGGGGGTTTGGTATGGGGCCGTGAAAGACCAAACGGTAGCACGAGTGTCGGGGGGAGAAGCGGTGAGAAGTTGAGAGCGAGGTATGAGTCAAGCAGGGCCGGAGGATCGGATGTTTCGGGGGTTCAGAGAGTTGGAGGACGGATTGGGGGTTCGGAGGTTCGGAGGTTGAGCAGAATATTCGTGTTAACGAGATATCCCAACTGAGTAGCTAGTACATTCCAGTCGGTATAAATAGACGGAAGCTTATTGTGTAGTCGAAACAATAACGAAGTACCGAAAGGGAAGTCCGGGGGTTAGGACCGAAGTCCGGTGGTGCGAGACAATAGAGCTTATTGTAAGTGCAAGTCTTGGCGCTATGGTGCAATCTGAGACATATGAAATACGAGTCCGGGGGTACATACGGGGGTACACGAGATCGGGGGTACGGGAGTATCGGTCGTTCAGGTATTCGGGTGTTCGGGGTTTGGCACGGTCGTGACAGTGCCCCCCCTCTAGGGCCCGAACCCATGAGGGCCGTGGGCTAAACTAAATATGGAGGAGGAAAATTGAGTGAATTGAATGACGGAGATCAGATCGGATGATGGGTTCAGAAGTCGGGGGAAAGACATATAACTCGCCGGGGGTTGGTCTTGGGACTCCTCGCCTCTGCCTGCTATCACCATCCTCACCAGCCAACTCTTTCGCCAACACCATGTCCCAGACGCCCCAGGACAAGCAGAAGAAGATCGAAGCGCTGAGGGCGCAGTTGCGGGCGTTGGAGGAGGGGCCGAAGCAGGGGCCGACGGAAGGACCGATGGAGGGAGCGCAAGGGTCGGAAGTGGAGGCGGCTGGGGTGCGGAGGCCGGCGGTTGCGAAGGGTTCGGCGGGGGCGAGGGCCGAGGGCCCGAAAAAACAAGGTGCGAAGCCGTCTTCAGCGGCAGTCGGCGGTTCGCACGTGGTCGGGGGCTTGACGAGATTGGCAGGGAGTTCGACGATGCTGACGAAGTCGCCTCGGATGACGACAACCCGGCCGCCAACGACTCCGGCACCAAGGGCGGCGACCACGACGACCACGGCGCCGAGTCCAAAGTCGGCGGAGAAGAAGCGCAAGCGCGAGATCGACGAGGTGCCGGTGCACCACGCGTCGTAAGTACCGAAAGACCGAAATGCCGAACAACCGAACTGATCGGTTTTCAGGACTCCTTGCGAGCGTTGCCGCGAGCGCGAGGAGGACTGTTGGTTCGCCGGCGGGGCCCGAGTGTCCACCTGCATCAACTGCAAGAGGGCGAAGGGCGGCATGTGCCAAGGCGCGAAGGGCCTCCCGCGGGATCTTCAACGGCGCCATGACAACAAGCTCCGCCCGACGAAGGATGGCCCGCCGCCAGCCAAGAAGGCGCGGACTTTCAAGTCCACGGAGGTCGTTGAGTCGGAGGCCGAGGCGGTCGAGACCCCGGAGGCGACACCGGTCCCTCGGGCGCAAGCCCCACAAGCCCCGAAGACCGCGAAGGCCGCGGAGGCCCCGAAGGACAAGGGAAAGGGCAAGGCCCGGGCGGAGGGGACGGCGCAGAGGCCGGGAGAGACCCGGTGGTCGGTGATGAACCCGCCGGCGCGTTCGCAGGCTGGGGGTTCGGGGCTGGTTCCCCGGGGGTTCTCCCCGGTGGAACTCCCGGAGGCCCCGGAGGGGCACGACGACGACGAGGTCCCGGTGCTCGACGATGAGGCCGGGACTTGGGCGCAAGACCCGGTCGCGCTCCCGATGACGAATCGGGAGCTGATGTACTGGCTCCTCATTGAGTCGCAGCGGCTCCGGGGGGTGGTGCGGCACCTCGAGCAGCGGCTCAAGGAAGAGATAGAGGTCCACAATGACCTCTTCAACCGCGAGGTCGCGGTGCTGCGGAAGGAGGTGCGGAAGGCGGTCAAGGATGAGGCCGCGAGCCTTGAGGCCGCGGTGGCCGTGGGGGTCGAGTCCGCCATCGAGCGGGTGCTCGAGCGGATGGAGGAGACGCGGGGGTACGAGGACGAGGAAGAGCCGGGGAGTGGGTCCGAGGAAGGACCGGAGGATAGGTCGGGGGATGAGGGCGAGATGGAGGAGGCCGAGCAGGGAGAAGAGGCCGAGGAGCAGGGCGAGGAGCAGGGCGAGGAGCAGGAGGGAAACACCGCTTAGACGGTGTTTTCCGGTCTTCGGTGGTTCGGTAGTACGGGCCTTCGTGCCCCGATTTCTTGTTCTTACTATACGGCTGGCTAATAGAAAAGTGTGGCTGGAAAATACCTGAGATTTCAGGTACCGAAATCGGGGGTTAGGCCAAGTCCCGAAGAGGCCCGGGCTTTCGGGGGTACGCAGTATGAAAGTCCGAGACAAGCTCCTGCGCGTGCTCAAGTTCGGTAGCGAGGACCCACGAGCTTTCTTCGTCGGTGCCTTCGTAGCCCGCCCATTTGACCAGGTAGAGTAGTTGGCAGTGTCGTCGACGGCGGTCGATCTTCGAGTCAAGGATTTCGGCGATCTCGTACTCGGGCTCACCGTCGATCTCTACGGGGTCTGGCGGGGGTTGGATACGTCCGGGGATAGTGTTCGGTGTTACGGGCTCAAGCTGGGAGACATGGAAAACGGGGTGTATGGCGCGCATAGAGTCGGGGAGTCGGAGGGTGAAGGAATGAGATCCTGGTTGAGCGATGATCTCGTAGGGGCCGAGGAACTTCTCAGCGAGTTTCTTGGACGGACAGGTGGTTCGGATGTTGTCGGCCCTTACGTAGGCATAGTCGCCGATCTTGTAGTCGGGTGCTGGGAGTCGGTGCTTGTCTGCTTGGACTTGGTACCGTCGTTGGGCGTCGGCGATCTGCTCGCGTAGTGCCGAATGGAGTTCGTCGAGGTCGACCGCGAAGTCCCGAGCGCGGGCGGAGGTCAAGTCCCGCTCCGGGTGTACGGTGATTGCGGGGTTGTAGCCCTTGTTGGCGAAGAAGGGCGAGATTCCGGTGGTTGCGTTCGGGGCATTGTTGTAGGCGAACTCGGCAAGAGGGAGAAGACGGGACCAGTTGTCTTGCTGGTAGTTGGTGTAGATCCGGAGGTACTGTTCGAGAGTCTGGTTGACCCGCTCGGTCTGCCCGTCGCCCTCGGGGTGGTACCCCGAAGTGAAGTATAGGCGCATGTCAAGGGCTTTGCCGAGGGACCGAAAGAAGTGAGACACGAACTCAGAACCCCGATCGGAGGTTACGTGGGAAGGGACTCCGTGCTTTGAGAAGACGTGGAGCACGAAAAGGTCCGCAAGCTCCGCGGCGGTTAGAGTGTCGTGGGTGGGGATGAAGATTCCCTGCTTGGAAAGCCGATCCACGATGACCAAGATTGCGGTGTATCCGTCGGAGTTCGGGAGTTGCTCGATGAGGTCCATGGAGATGGAGTTCCAGGGACGTTCGGGGATCGGAAGCTGCTTCAAGGTCCCGTAAGGGAGGTGTCGCGGGGCCTTGGATCGAGCGCAGGTGGTACAGGATTTGACGTAGTCCCGAACGAAGAGCCGAAGACCCGGCCATGCAAAATCCCGAAGGATCAGGGCTTGAGTCTTGTTCTGCCCCCAGTGTCCGGCGGTAGGGTGGTCGTGATAGGACCGGAGAACCCGAAGTCGGAGATCGTCGACATTCGGTACATAGATTCGGCCATTGAAGAGGAGGAAACCGTCCTCGTCTCGGGACCATCGGGGGTTACCGGTGGATGAGAGCTCAAGGGCAGCGGCAAGCTCGGGGTCGGGGGTTCGGGACAAGGCAGACTTGATGTCCGTGCGGAGTTGCTCGGTGTCTAGAAGGAAAGAGGCGCGTAGTACCGGATCCCGAAGTACCGTAGCGCGGAGGGAGGTCGCGAGCTGTTTCTGCGTGAACACCGGTCGATAGTTGTGCGGGTTGACGACGGAGCAGTCACTGCCCCCCTCTTTTGGGTAGACGTCCCAACGGCGCGTGAGTGCGTCGGGCTTCGCGCCCAGTTTCCCGGGGCGGAATCGGATGATGAGGTTGAACTGGGAGAGGAATTCGGACCACCGAGCTTGACGGCGCGTGAGGAGTTTCGTGGTCGCGAAGTACTCCAGGTTCTTGTGGTCGGTGACGACATCAATCGGGGTTTCGGCCCCTTCGAGGTAGTGCCGCCAGCACTTGAAGCACTCGAAGATTGCGAGCAGCTCCTTGTCGTGCGTGTCGTAATTGAGCTCGGCGCCGGTGAGAGTTCGGGAGTGGAACACGATCGGGTGTAGTTCGTCGTCTTCGGTGGTAATGGAGAGGATACCGGCGATGGCGTAGTCGGAGGCGTCGGTCTCAACGGTCAACTGCCGGCCAGGTTCCCAGTGCCGAAGGACCGGAGCAGTGGTAAACGCCTTCTTGAGCGCGTTGAACGCGTTTCGGCACTTGTCGTCGAAGTTCCAAGGGACCAATTTCCGGGTGAGGCGGGTGAGCGGTAGTACGATCTCGGAATAGTTGTGAATGAACCGCCGATAAAAGTTTGCGAATCCGAGGAAAGATTGTACGTCACGAACTTTTCGGGGCTCCGGCCATTCGAGGATCGCCTTGACCTTGGATTCCGCCATTGTAAGCCCCGAAGGAGAGAGGATGTAGCCGAGGTACTCAACGGACTCGACGTGGAACTCGCACTTGTCCACACGCGCGAACAGCCGGTTCTTGCGCAACCGCCGAAGGACCTCCTTGACGTGCTCCCGGTGCTCTTCGGGGTTATCGGAGTAGATGAGAATGTCGTCCAGGTAGACGACTACGCACACGTCTAAGAGGTCGGCGAAAACCTCATTGACGAAGCGTTGGAAGGCGGCCGGGGCGTTGGAAAGGCCAAACGGCATTACGAGCCATTCGAAAGAGCCGTAGCGCGTCCGAAACGCCGTTTTCCACTCGTCTCCGGGGGCGATCCGGACCAGGTTGTACGCGTGGCGGAGGTCGATCTTGGTGTAGATTCGGGCCTTCCGCGGGGTGTCCAGGAGGTCCGAGACGAGCGGAAGGGGGTAGCGGTCCTTTCGGGTGATCTTATTCAAGCCCCGATAGTCCACGCAGAGTCGGAGGGAGCCGTCCTTTTTCTTGACGAACAGGACGGGGGCACCGCAGGGGGAGTTGGATGGACGAATAAACCCCGAACGGAGGTTCTCGTCGATATACTCCCGAAGGGTGTCGAGCTCGGTCTTAGAGAGCGAGTAGATGGGTCCGAGTGGAGGCACCGCGCCATCCTCGAGAGTGATCTTGAGGTCGTAAGGCCGGTGCTCCGGGAGTTTGTCGGCCTGCTTCTTGCTGAAGACGTCCGCGAATTTGTGGTACTCCGGGGGTATGCCCGTAAGGTCCGGAGCGGGTTCGGTGCTTGAACCCCGAATATGCGCGGATTCCGGGTTCGAGAGATTCAGCGTGAAGCTTTCGGAGCCAGGAAGCTTGCAGGCACGGGCGAACGCCGCCGCGTTGATGAGTGAAACGCGGGGGGCGGAGGCCGAGGAGGTCGGTTCGGGGGGTGTGCGGGAATTCTCCACGATGGGAGCAGGCCTGGGGTCAGATATGGGACTTGTCGGTGGTACGGTTCGGAACTTGATGCTGCGCGTCTTCCAGTCAATCAACGGATTGTAGGCGGAGAGCCAGCTGTATCCCAGAACGGCGGATACCGACTTGTCGAGCGGAGTGACATAGAATTCTATATCGAGGACCTCCCCGGAGGGAAAATGTATCGGAAGGACGGCAGTACGAGTGATATACGCATTGGACGTGCCGTCGAAGAGCTGGAGCCGAAGCGGGGATATGGACCTTGTCGGAACCCCGTGAGCCTCCGCAAAGCCCGAATCTAAGAAGCAGTGCGAAGAGCCGGAGTCCACCAAGGCCCGGAAAGGGGTCGGGATAGAGTCAGAAAAGAGGTCGAGATGCAGAGACAAGGGATCGGAAAGAGCGGACGCGTTGAGCCGGATGGTCTTCTCCGTACGGGAGGAGTCAACGCGGTCCTCGACAAGTACGGAGGTTGGAGGACCGCGGACTAGTTTTTCGGCACCTCAGGAACCGTCTCGGCCTTGGCCGGGGCTACAGGCGCGACCGTGGGGGTTGCAGCCTTTGCAGCGCGGGCCTTCGCGGCGGAAGACGTCTTCTTGGGGCATGCGTTCGCGGTGTGTCCGGCTCCTCCGCAGAAGAGACAGAGGTTGTTGGTGAAGCGGCGTTGTCGCTCTTCGGGGGTAAGCTTACCGTCCTTCCCCAGCTTGTCGCTGTAGGGCTTGGCCGGGGACTTAGCGGGGGTTCGAGGACCCGAAGAGGTCGCGGGCTTCGTCGTAGCGGGCGTCGGGGTGTGCGCGTGTGAGGACTTGGAAGACGAGGCCTTGTGGTCCGAGGACGATGACTTGCCTCTGGACTTGGAGGAACCGCTCTCGCGGCTCTGTTCAGCCTTTCGCTCCCAGTAGCGGTTGTCGATAGACTGCGCTAGGTCCCGGAGCGCGTGCAGAGTAGTCGGCTTCCCGACTTCGGAGATTCGGTCCTTGAGACGATTCGGCAGACCGTCGTAGAACCGATAGCGGAGCGGCGCGTTGCCCCACCGAACCTGCGTCGCGAGTTGCGTGAACTTTGTGATGTACTTCGCGATACGTTGATTCTCGCCCATCCGGAGGCTCATGAGCTCGTTTTCGGCTGCTCCGGAGGCGTCGAAAGGTCCGAAGTTGACTCGGAGCTCCTCCTGGAAGACCTCGTAGTTCGACATGAAAATCGGGGGATTGTCGGAGGCTCCTTCCAAGAGGTACGGCTCGAAGTACTGAAGGGCCGTACCTTTAAGGTACGAGATGGCATAGGTGACCTTCTTTTCCTCGGTGTTGAAAGTGCGCGGCCGGGCCTTGAAGACCAGCTCCAGCTGAGCGAAGAAGAGCCGAAGCTTCGTGGGATCGGTCCCGTCGAACTGGTCGGGTTCTCGGACGTTGCTTCGTTCCGAAGAACCGCCATTCCCCTGACCGGAGTGCGAGAGGGTTTGCGACAGGAGAGCGATAGCATCCGCAAGCTTATCGGTGGAATCGGGGGCTGGTCGGGGCCCGGGAGCGTCCAGTGGTTCGGGGGTACTCCGAGGATTGGCGAAGGGGTTGTGTGGGGAGTGGATTCTGGCGGGAGGCGTTACGGGCTGAGGTCCCGGCGCCGCTGTCTGAGGGTCCGAAGGTAGGCCCGGGTTGAACGGGCCAGGAGTTGTCTCACGAGAGATGGGGTCCGGCGATCGAGTCTGTGTGTACCGCGGGTCCAAAGGAACCGAGAATCGAATAGGAGTGGAGGGGTTCGGGGGTTGAACCCGATCGCGGCGTGCAGAGAACCCTGAAAAGGTCGTATCATCGTGCGCCGGATTGTGAGACATGGCAAGGTTCCCGGGATGAGTTCGGATATACTGTTAGGACCGTGCTCGGGAATTCCGGGGGTAAGACTAAGTCCCGAAGCACCGGAAGGAGGACTTCGGCGAAACTATTAGTAACGCACTGGGCAACCTCGGCAGCTGTCCTCTATTTACAGCAGGACCGATTCGGGGGTTTGGTATGGGGCCGTGAAAGACCAAACGGTAGCACGAGTGTCGGGGGGAGAAGCGGTGAGAAGTTGAGAGCGAGGTATGAGTCAAGCAGGGCCGGAGGATCGGATGTTTCGGGGGTTCAGAGAGTTGGAGGACGGATTGGGGGTTCGGAGGTTCGGAGGTTGAGCAGAATATTCGTGTTAACGAGATATCCCAACTGAGTAGTTAGTACATTCCAGTCGGTATAAATAGACGGAAGCTTATTGTGTAGTCGAAACAATAACGAAGTACCGAAAGGGAAGTCCGGGGGTTAGGACCGAAGTCCGGTGGTGCGAGACAATAGAGCTTATTGTAAGTGCAAGTCTTGGCGCTATGGTGCAATCTGAGACATATGAAATACGAGTCCGGGGGTACATACGGGGGTACACGAGATCGGGGGTACGGGAGTATCGGTCGTTCGGGTATTCGGGTGTTCGGGGTTTGGCACGGTCGTGACAGGGCCCCAGCGCCTACCGTCTGGAACTCCCGCCGAAGTGGAGGAGGATTCACCCGGTGTTCAACGAAATCCTGCTCACGCCCGCCCACGCTCCGGAATACCCGGACCAAGTGCGCGACCTCCCGATCCCAGACCTAGTCGCTCCAGGCCTAGAACCCGAGGAAGTCCTGGACTCCAAGTTCAGCTCGGGCGCGGTACTCTACTACGTCAAGTGGAAGAATCGGGCGCGCGCGGAGGCTACCTGGGAGGCCAAGACCCCCGAACTTGCACCGCTTGTAGCGGAATTCCATCGACGATTCCCGGACGCACCGCGCGCGCCCTTCATTCGCATTCCCCCACCCGGTCGGCCAGGTCGCGAGGACGCGAATGTGAGGGGGGGGGTGATGTTACGGACACGACCAGCGCTCTTCTTTAGATAAGATAGGATACCTTAGATAACGCGAGGAGGACCGCCTCGCTCCTAGTACACACCGAACCCGCGCGCGCTGGTTCCAGCCCGCGCGGATGCCTCATGTAAACTACTCGGTGATCCATATAAACCCGTCAACTCGAAGCTGCACCCCAGCTTCGAGTTGGTACTTTTCCGCCACCATTCCCTCTGAGCGTCTACCTCGGCACCTCCGTATCAGAGGCACTCCGAGATGCCAGCACGTCAGCGGGGTTTTCAATTTCTCTCCGGGTGCCGGCATTCGTGCCCGTATCCACAATAGAGGTGATTTGCAGCGGGCGAAACGCCCAGGGGGCGGTCTGCGGGGCTCACCACCAAATGCAAGATCTGTTGTGCGTTTGCCTCAACCTGGACGCTGCTGCTATGCAGGTAGCGCCTGTGGGCCTGGACATCCTCACTCCACCCAATGCAAGATCTAGCTCCACCCAAGTTGAGATAGGCGCTGTGCAAATCACCTCTAATGGGGACCGCAGATCGATCCCAAATCAATCGCACCGCCAAACGGATGACAAAATCCCAACTGTGTGCGTATTCGGCAGTGTTGCACGCGCCACTGTGGAATACACGGGCGTTTGACCTCGTCTCCTCCCAGCTGGTTCGCCGGATGCTGTACGAGAATGATCGTCGCGTCTTCATTCGGAGCCCAAGCCCATGAACAGTAGATTCTGGACCGAAGGCTTCTAGTGTATTTGTAAAGCTCGGCGCTGAGCAGTCCTGAGGGATGACCGTTTCGCACCTGCCGGCACAAAGCACCCTCACCGAGTTACCGTCACGAGTACTGCGATTTAAAATATAATACATTCATACATATACAAGATCTGTGGATCATATGAGATATATAGAAGCTCAATAGTACCGGGCACCATGTCCGAACCCGGCCGCGTTCAGCCCTGCACCGATGCCAGCAGCGAAGTTGTTAGTAACTCCGCCGAGGGCACCGCCATAACCGCCCGTGCCATACCCACCTGTACCGTATCCTGCCCCGCCGTACCCACCGTACCCTCCACCATATCCTCCGTAGCTACCACCGTAGCCCCCTCCATATCCTCCGCCATATCCTCCGCCATACCCGCCTCCGTAGCCCCCATATCCTCCGTAACCGCCACCACCGTATCCACCACCACCAGGGATGATATCGACGCTTCTCCTGCGTCGATGGTGGTGATGATGATGTCGATGCCCATGTCGGTACGGGCTCGGACTCCGATGGCGCTTGATCACGACCGTCGGGCCCGTCTGCCCAACCCCGCCGCCGTATGCGCCAGGGAGCCCTCCGGCGCCAGGGTATGGGGAGACACCGCCTGCAGCGTATGGCGACATGCCACCTGCAGCGTTGAGCGGTGACGCGCCCATGAGAGGCGAGGCACCCATGAGAGGAGACGCGCCGCCGAGGGGCATGCCGGCACCGAAGGAGGCGGGGGTACCGGGGAGAGGGGAGCCGCCGGCCATGTACGGAGAGCCGCCTATACCGCCTAATGACCCATTGATAGAGTTCATGAGCTGTAACGTGCACGTACATTAGGGAAGGTTGGAAGCGGCAGAGCGCATGGGGTTACGTACGTGGTTCGCAAGGAGGGATGCTGTCGCTGCTGCTGTCTCGCACGCGACTTGGAGACCGTACGTGTCGGCCATTCGTCCAGTATTCTGCCATAGCTGTGTGGCTGAACATCGCCGGTGTTAGGACACCAACAATATGTCGATACCAAAGCGAACGAGCGTACCTTCAGCTATAGACATTCCGATCAGACCTTCGCGCTGCTGCACGCGGTCTGCGCTGAGCGGCTCGTACAGGAACGAATTGTGCTTCCAAGTGCGATACGTATGGTATGCGGCTGCGGCACCGATATCTTGAGGGAGGAGTTGCGTGAGCGGTACCTGGTAGGCACGTCAGCGACAGGCATTCTTGTGGGCAGTCGTATCGATCACCGACTGACCATCCCACTATATACCGCCTCAAACCATCGGCGGGCGTGTCGACGACTGAGTGCCATGCTCGATAACTGCGGAGAACGGCCGACGATCGAGTTGTAGAATGAGCTGTCCACGGGAGGTGAGGCGTGATTGCAGGGTAACGAATGTTCAAACAGATCGACGCACGTGTTGGGATTTGCGGCATATGCGTTGTAGAAGTCAAGGCCGCCCCCTGGAAATGATGGTCAGCTTCCGCCGGTCGGAGGGGAAGGCGCTAGGTAATTGACGTACAAGATGGCTGGGGCTGGAAGGATGGGACCCAGGGAGAACCAAATTGGAACTATGTGCAATCATGTCAAGTCCCACAGACTCGCGTACATGGACGGTAGGCGTACCTGAGGGGTTCCCCACCCTGGGACGGACGTTCGGTAGTAGTTGTACGCCATGGTGGTGAAAGAGCAGAGTTGATGCGGGTTCGATGGGAAGACCCGACTGTGCATATATACGGCCCCTCTGCCGGAGGCATGAGACGCACCTGCCGCTGCGGTCTCGGTTTGGGGCGTCGGTGTGCTCAATTGCGCCGGGCGTGTGGTCAAACGGGCGCCCATAGTGCACCGCTGGTGACATCATCGGGCTATCACCTGGAGTTTCGAGTGCGAGTGCGGCGGGCGGCGCGGGTGAGATCCGTGGTGTAACTCCTGCGAGAAGCACTTGGCAGTATGCCGGTAGTTGGGCCACGGGTGACTCGGGCACAAGGAAAGCTGGCGCTCCGCGGTTCGCAGGACGATCCGGCGCGGTCTTGCACATCCGGCACCATTGAAATGCTCAGGGAGGTGTCTCTTGCGAGTAACTTCTCCGTCTGCGCTGCGAAGTACGAGGCACCTGATCAGTGCTGTCCCCTAGGTACGTATCCGAGTAACGGGTGATGTTCAGCAATTCACTCACCGCAGGGTGCAAATCCGGACTTCTATAGCTCCCACTTAGCTCGTCTCTTTTTGAGTAATAGACCGGATATCGCAGGTGCAAAAGATATCAACCCCTACCTTCAGACCGGATAGTACAAGGGTTGTTGATTCTCGCCACCCTAAGCGACGAGTGGACGGAAGGGCAACAGATATTGTGCTAAGCCAAAGAGTCGGGTCAAGCGCCGTATCAACTACGTCCAAGATGCACCACCTTTGGATCCCCTTGTCGTCAGTTGGCGCATCCTGGCCAAAAGAAGGGAATCCGATGCCTCCTCGGGTTGGTACGTGAAGGACTGCTCCAACTCGTATATCAACCACCGGTGTATAGCGGAGCGTGCACACAACATACCCTGTTCCTCTACTATCGTGCCCGGAATGACAGTGTCTCGTACGGACGCACCCGCGCTGAAGAGATCGTCCTCATTCCAAGAGAATCGTACCTCTGGATCGTGGAAACGCGACCTGAACAACTTCTCGCACTTGCGGGGCCCAAATCCCACCCTGGACGAACGTTGTACGTGGAGCCACTCTTCTTGCGTTGCCCGTGGACCGAGGTTGACGTGCTTCAGCGAACGTGGATAGGAATCCGCTCGGTCACATTCGGTCTACGGGACCAGACACTGCTGACCCCGATAGTCTCGTCGAGGACACCTCCGATCCCACCACGCCGACAGACGAGCGTGCAATCACTCCGACCAAGGGAGGCCGGGGCACGCAGGCAGACAATACGCGGTCCGGAGACCAGGAGTGAAGGTGGACCTGCCAGTGAAGCAAGGGACGATGGGATAGAGCGGACGTACTGAGGAGTTCTGCGCGCTTCATGGCAAGTGCATTCACTGTGACAATGCGTCTAAGGTAGATTGCGGTTCTGTGTATGTGTATATGCGTGTACATGAGCTTTAGGACTTAGCTATGAGGTCGTCTCTGGCGGTGGTCGTGTCTCCAGGGATAACCTCCGAACCTCGTCCGAATCTAGTGATGCAGAGCTTTCACTTCGCGATATCGTTCTGCGAGCACTTCTGCTCTCGGACAGCGCCTGGGAGCGCGTAGTGTATGTCTGATACACGAATAAGGAGATGGTCTGCGGATAAACTCGGTGAGCTCGCCGCCCCACTTCGCAATTGCCTGAGATGAGGCGAGGATGCGCACGCACCACAAGTACAGCACCCAACATCAAACGCTCCTTCCATCTCTCGTCCAAGCCGACGTCCAATTCTGCCCGCTTCATCTGTCGCGCTCGCCACATGGCCGTACTTAGGTCATGATACGTCGCACGCGCGGTGGCTGTCGCACCCTCTCCCGCGTCCGAGCCGTCGAGAGAAGACGCAGGCTTCTTGCCTGAGAGTATCGCATATGCCGACGCGATGGACTGAAAGCGTGCGTGCGCGGTCTCCGGGGAGATGCCGCCGGCGCGCGCCGATGGCGAGTCCGGATGGTATATTCGCACAAGGTCGTAGTCTACAAACGTGTGTAGGGAAAGCGTTAGGTAGAGGCGAAAGGGGCACTCACATCGGGCCTTCACGTCCGCTCGGGTCGCCGTCTTTGGAAGATGGAAGATTTGGTGGGGTGTGGGATGGGCATTCTTGGGGTACGGATATGGATTCGCGCTGGTTGACGCTTCTCGGCGGGTAGTGGGCGAAAGGACTGCACGCCGGGGTCTTAGACGGCAGACCATGCTCGCCATAGGCCTTTGCATGGCGCGCCTTGAACACGTCTTCGACCCAAACTGCTTAAGCATGAGAATTGCTAGCGGTCTTGCGATCAATTTGACTGCGTAGGCCTAGGTCTCTTGTAGTGCTGGCTAGTGACGTTCAGAGTAGTAAGGTGTCGGACGTCGAGTGCTGCAGAATACGGGTGAGGTGCCGGAATATGCCGAACACAAGCGCTCGTTCCCCTCTTTGGAGTCGAATGCACTCGGCCACCGACATGTACACTTGTCCTTTCCCAAACGCCTCGCCTGCATCCTCCCTAGGCAACCTTGGCTACAGAAGCTGCAAGCATCTCGATGAATATGACACTCGGGGAGAGCCTACGGGCGAAACCCGTAGTTGAGAATCTTGAAATCAAGGGCGCTTTATAGCTTGCAACCGAACTACCTGGTTCTGTATAGTATAGTGTCTCCAGTGATTTTACTCATAGTCGATTACTCGCTCCCTGGCGTCATAGCATAGGCCAGCACAGGGGTGCCCAGGTACCTCTACGGGATAGTCGAACTCCACGCGCAGTGAAGGAAGATACAATACCCTCCCTGATAACGCCCTCATGGACTACGATCTTGCACATGAAGTTCGTGCTTCCAGAGGTCATGTGTAGCACAGCCGTGCGCTCATGGGCCTATATATACGTTGAGTCATGATATTCACGAAGGCGTAAGGAACAATGTGCTTACCATGTCGTCATTGGAATATGCCCCAGATCGGTAGATAGTCCAGCACTTTCGTCACGGCATACCCAAATACCACGGTGAGCACGATATTCCCTCCCCATAGTGCCCAACTGCGCCAACTTCGCTTGCAAATGTTCGTAGCGAGGATATCGGAGAAATGTATGACACCGTGCCCGAGCATGGGCGGTGGATTGCCGTCTTGGTCATGGAAGCCCAGCGACAGGCTGACTGTAACATTGATTTGGTGTGAGCGTTATGAGGGACCGAGGAACCCAACGGGGACCGCGTACAGTTTGCTCCAACGAGAGAGAGGCGCATTTTGTGGAAGGTGTAGTTCAGGGCGGGATCGATCCCGATGGGCAGGGCTGCGCCGCATCGGCGCCGGACGTCCATGAGCGTGCACGGTTCCTCGGCTACGCCATGGACACACGACTCGGGTTGTTGGACTTCAACCACCTCCTCTTCTGTGTCTTCTTCAGGACGCATCAAGGCGACAGGATTTAGGTCGTCCGGGGAGCTGGTTCCCGGGGATATGCTGTTCTGCGATACGGAACTCGCGGAAGGGCTGTTGTCGTCGAGATGCACGTCCGGGCTGAGGCTGAGATGTAGTAGCGACGAGGTTGCGTTCCCGACGTCCAGGTCGTATTCAGACTGCGCCATAGCAATAGAAGCACCAAGGAGTATGCAGAGGAGAGGGATAGGAGCGCGCATATTGGGGTCTGTAAAAGGTGAGAGGTGTAGGGCGCGCAAGGCCGAGGGGACTCCAATATACATAGGATTGCGGAGCATCGCTTGACTGACTTCAAAGGGCGTTGCATCTGACACCGCTTTCTACGATGACGCCCTCTTGGGAACGCAGATATACTTTTCTGCGCACATACCCTGCAGCCAACCGGGTCTGGGATCAAGGACAGACAGATCGCAGTCCCATGTGAGCAGCGTTTGTGGCAGTGACCAGGGCATATAACGGGATAGTGACTCACTTCCGTATCGTATGACACCTCGGCGGTGCCGAGCTCCCAGCACCGTCGGCCATAGAGGAGTACTGCAATGCGTCCTGCGAGAGCGTCCAAGAACACGCGGTGGTTGCGGCGGCTTCACATCCGACTCGGACGTTCTCAGGCAAAGTCACTTTAGGCGCTTCCGCCAGTAGGCGCCAAACAAAAGCGCCATCAAACACAAGCACAAACAACGCCACCAAGGAGCGCCTCCATCGGTTTTTGGCGGTTTCTGATCCGTCCCACCTCGTTCATCGCATACATAGCTGTTCGTACTCGATCTCACAATCAAACATCGGCCACAAGCATGATGAACGAGTGGTGAAGTATTGATGATTGTATGCGCGCGCAGTATCGCAACCGCCTTCATGCTCACGACAGAGCTGCGCCGAAATGGTCTCTGCACGGCGTCGGGCTTCACAAGGGGCGTCAAAGTAGATATAACAGGCCAGTATTCCTTGCAACGATCGATTTCATGTCAGGTCCCTTGCGTTATCTCTTGACGCACTCGTCGGAGGAAGAGCCGGAAAGTCGTACTGCCCAGAGAATCACCATCGGTGTGTTACATGTTAGTGCGCGAAGATAAGTAACCCCGTTAAGCCTCGGGGATAGAGGTACGATCCGCGCGTATCGGGCCTCTGCACTTCTCTCTTAAGGGATCCGCTGCTTGTGTTTCTGTCTTCCTCGCCGTGCCAAGAAGTACTACACTACACCTCACAGCTGCCACCCTGGGTACGACACGCTCACAATATTCTGGAGGCGATATGGCGGTGAGCCCCGGTGTCTCATGTAATTTGAAGTGTTCCTGACTCAGTATAGACTAATTTTGATACGGCCGTCCCTTCGCGCCCGTCGACATACGCTGGCTTTCAGCCTCTTCCCTCAAAGAACATAGTTCCTATCCCTATTGCCAAAATAGGCGGCCGTAGCTGTGTCTCGTCAGAGGCCGTACCCATCGTTGCTGCGACTACCTACCACACCGAACAAGATGCGCAGGCCTTCTTCGAATACGCGTGCGCTCATGTTCCCCAGCATATCAAGCAGTGGGACGCATCGAGGACGGAGAGCACAGTCTCTGTTACCTTCGCTATCGAGGACGCAGCGAGCGAGGCGGTCTCGATCCACTCGGCCATGAAGGCGTACCTAGAGGTCTTATACAGCTTTCCGGGCCCGCGATACAAGTCCTTGACGTCGACCGTGTACCAGCCGCCTCGTGAGCGCTCTGTTCATTCTATCTCCTTCCAACGATCGATTGACGGCCGATAGGCGCGTGCGGTGTCACCGTCGGCGCTGCCGTCGTCTGCTTCTCGACGGTGGATGAAGCGACCATCTTTGCAGACCGCGTGGTCGGCCACCGCTACACCAATGTGCGGATCGAGGCAACTACGCACGGGCCCGCGGTCACAGTCAAGTTCTGCTGCAGCGGTGCAGGTGAGGCCCGGGAGCGAGCAAGCCTTGCCTACGACGCTGCGGTCGCAATGTGTCGTTATGATACACAGGGCTTCGCGCAGCCCGTGTACATCGGACCTATCACTTGGGGTACGTGATGGGTCCGGCGGGACATCTCTAACAGTACTGACCGAGTTGGTATCATAGAGTAGAGACATTGGTGACAACACAAGAAGTTTGTTTCGTTGAAGTTCGTAGTTGAGGCGAGCATTTCAGCATTGATTCCCTTCATGTCTTCCGGTCAAGTGGTTGTGCTTGCCTGATCATGCATATTTGTGAGTTCTCGGCCGATGCCATCTCCCTCTTCCCGCGACGGGATGTGAGCTCCTGTGCTCGCCAAAGGTGTGCGTGGGAGTCGACTTTGTAGGATCAGGGGCTGCGACGTGTTGCGAGCATCCGAGTCCCTCGGGCACCCTTCAGTAGGCATGTATTAACTCACTTACGTCTATCATATAGCTGTATCCGTTATGTATAAATCAATTCTCCACAAGGCCCAGGTGACATGCAGAAATTCTCGCGTATTGCCGCTCATAATGCCGGCTTCTGCGCAGTACTTCCCCCATTTATGACCTGCTGGTATCCGGCACTCTCACCTCCAGCTCGACCATGGATACCCTTCCTGTTGAAACAGTTCGACATATCTTCAAGCTCGCATGCACAGACGGTGGTCCGACGGGGAACGCGCTCTCCCTCACATCCAAGGGTATACGGGCAGCGTCCCGGCCCATACGCTTCCATTCCCTCGCACTCATCGCCAACCCTCGGCGGCTACGGGCGTTTATCACACTCTACGCGCGCGAGTGCGCGGCCCTACTCGAGGACAAGCCACGCATCCATCATCTTCACTTGACATTCCCCAACATATACCGCAATGAGCTGGAGCCACGATACAGGCGTTCACTTTCCCCGCCGCCGAGGAGACGAAGGAACCATGAATCCGGCTTGTCGCAGTCTCAGACTGAAGAGTCTCCCTCCTCAGGGCAGCGCGACGATGTCCTCGAGGAGATCGATGACTGGCGCTTGCGTGGCGCACCCATCTCGGAGGCATACGAAGAATACCTGGCCGATGCTCGGATGCTCTTCGATCTTGTCGCGACCGACGTCCGAACGCTGGTTATCCAGGCCGGCTTCACCTACGGCGGGGAGCTCACCGACCTGCACTGCATCGAGCGACCTCTCACCGCGTTGCGGGAGCTCACCTTCGTCAGCGTCGAACATCCATGCGCGCTTTTCCAGCGGAGTGGCTCGAACAGTGATGGGCCTGGGACCACGGTCGACACCCCGCTCTTCCCCTCTTTGACACACCTCCGCATCCTCCATCTTTTCTGGCCAGGATCTTCAAGAGAGTATAACCTCCCTCAGTGGGCGAGGCACGCGCCGCGCGTCTGGCACCTGCACCTGACAGGCCTCGGATTCCGGCATATCCGCGAGGTCGCAGAGGCCGTTGGAGTATGGTACCCTGGGCACGGCGACTGGGACCACTCCGGCGGCCGCGCTACGCTTGGTCCCTCAACTCCAGCGTACCCGAGCGTGCGAGTTCTTGTACTGCGGCCGCCGTATGACCCAGTCCCGCCGAGCCGGTTGTACTGCTCCCTGGGGTCACAGTCGCCTCCAGGCGGAGTCTACCTGGAAGACGTTGTGGAGAGGTGTAATAGGGGAACAAATGTGGAAGCTGTGCTCCTCGAAGCTGGTTATGTGGATGGGATGAAGCACCTCACACTTGCTGACGATATACGTCGTGAGTGGATCGCGGGGATGGACTACTAGTACTAGACCACGCAGTTGCCACCTGATGTCTGAGCATGTCAAAGCGCTACAGCATCTTCAGAAGCTTTAAGCATTGAGCCCCCGTTGTCTAATGGCTATGACGTCAGACTTCTACGACGGGTGTGTCCTTCTGAATCTGGAAGTTGCGGGTTCGAGTCCCGCCGGGGGTAGTTAGTGTTATTTTTGCCGGTGTTTATGTAACCTTGTGTTTTTTTCTTCTTCGAGAGCCCTCTCGTGTATACGCGCAGCCTCCGTGAACAGCTCGCACCGACCGACGACGACGTACGCAGGATGGATTCGGTCCGTGCCCCGCGGACGCAGTTACTCCGACGACGCATCGTGTCTGACGGCGTAAGGATGCTGCACGTCGCACGCTGCTTTGTGGAGTGGGATGTGATTCTCGTTACCATTCGATGCCGCAACCGGGGAGCATCGCTCCAGACTGGGGCCAGATTCGTTCCCCAGACAGCTCACACCACGACAGAGACGAGCCGGGAGGACGCGTAGGGTCGACCACGCTCAATGCCCCTAGGCCTGGGAGGACCCTGTCGACTTCATTCTCCGGACTCCCGGAGAGTCGGAGTGCGCGTGAATATCAGGTTTGGTCAGCACGATGTCGAAAGGGCCGCGCCAAGCGAAGGCCGCAAGGACTGCTTCCTAATCTGGCGGAAGTGATGGATGACGTTGGGCGATTCCGGAGATGACGTCGTGTCTGGATTGGTCGAGGGCGTCGCGTTCAAATGCCGGCGGACAAACTCGCCGCGCCATCCTTTTCCTCCGGCCCTGCTCAGCCAGGCCTCTTATACCTCCTCCCCCCGTCGCCGCCCGCATACACCCCGCATACACCCACACATATCCTCCCCGACGACGACTACCATGGCCTCGCTCAAGAAGGCCCTCTCGAAGGTTGTCTCACATACACGCTCGGCCTCGAAGTCCAGCTCCCGCGACTCGGTGAATGGCAAGGCACACCCCCTCTTGAACGGCAAGGCGGATAAGACGACGAGTCCGCATGTCGAAGTAGACGACACGAATGCAAAGGGCGAGACCGCCGCGACTGAACAGCAGTCAAAGGACGCGATCAAGGGCATCCAGCGTCCTAGCAGTATCTCGGACCGTCGCTTGTCCTTCACCGAGCAGAAGGAGGAACGCAAAGCAGAGCGCGAAGCAAAGGATGACGAGGACTACCATCTTCGCAAGGAACGCATGAGGAAGGCGCACGATGAGGTGCGTTGAGCGCAGTGTTGCAATAGGCGCGTGGTGTTGAATGTGGTTTTCAGGATCCTCTACGAGACCATTGGGGAGATTTACCTCTGAATATGTCGCAGACGCGGTCAGGTGAGCAGTTCGAATGCTAGCTAAAAATTTGCTGCTTACATTGATTCGACTCGAGCTTGCAAATATGACCAGCTCCGCGACATCCCCAACAAGAATGAGGGCGACGAAGTCACGTTCCGGGCCCGTGTACACCATATCCGACCCCTTGGTACGCTTCATGGTGCCTTGTCCGCAGACCGCAATTGAATATGCGTTGCCAGGCTCAAAGATTGTCTTCATCATCTTGCGTCATCAATTCACGACGGTGCAAGGCGTCTTGACCGAGGAGCCTGATAAAGTTTCTCAGATCATGATTCGTTGGGCCGAAGGGATAGCGCGGGAGTCCATCGTTCTCGTCTCGGGTGTCGTTCAGCGTCCTCCCCCGAAACAAGAGAACGTGCATAGTACGAGCATCCACGAATACGAGATCAAGATTTCCAAGGTATGCAGTTCGGTATCCACCCTTACATCGAACAAGGGCACTCACCGCAATGCAGCTGCATGTGATCTCGGCTCCTTCTACAACGCTCCCGTATCAAGTCGAAGACGTCTCCAGGCCGAAAGAGTATTACGATAGGGTAGGTCTGCGCCAACGTTTATAGGGGCTCCACGCTCACGAAATTGGACAGGAGGATGCGCAGTTTGTGAAGGTCGGCGAGCGAACTCGGCTTGACAATCGTGTCTTGGACCTGCGGGTACGTTCACGAGCATTCTAGACGTATATGATGGCTGCTTATACGAGGACTTCGTAGTCGCCCGCAGCGCAAGCCATATTCCGCATCCACGCAGGCGTATGCGAGTTGTTCCGCACCTACTTGACCTCCCGCAACTTCGTAGAAATCCATTCCTCCAAGCTGCAGGGCTCGTCCACAGAATCAGGAGCAGCAGTGTTCAAAGTCGACTATTTCCGGCGACCAGCTTACCTCGCGCAGAGTCCTCAACTCGCGAAGCAGATGTGCATCGCGGCAGACATGGAAAGGGTTTTCGAGATCGGGCCCGTCTTCCGAGCGGAGAACTCCAATACCCATAGACATTTGACAGAGTTCACCGGCCTGGATCTGGAGATGGCGATAGAGAGCCATTACCATGAAGTCATTGAGTTGCTAGACGATTTGCTCAAGACGATCTTCAAGGGGCTCCAGTCGCAGTTCAGGGACGAGGTGCGTTCTTCCGGTCATGTCCCTTTATATACATGCGCCATCACTACGGTTCTGGAATATGCTGACGCAATTGTCTCGGCGGTGGAACCAGATCGAGACGGTCAAGAAGTACTATCCTCATGACGATGTCGTCATACTTGATGAGACTCCCCGTCTGCGGTTCTCGGAAGCCATTCGCATGCTCAAGGAGTCCGGATGGACCGAAGACGACGGGCATGAGATCTCTGAGACCGACGACTTGAGCACCCGCGCTGAACAGCGCTTGGGTCAATTGGTCAAGGAGAAGTATGGCGCAGACTTTTACATCATCGACAAGTTCCCGCTTGAAGTGCGGCCGTTCTATACCATGCCCGACCCCGAGGACAAGGTGCGCGATACTGATGCCGTCTGAATGCATGGTTACTCATCATGGGCCCCCAGCGATGGTCCAACTCATATGACTTCTTCCTGCGCGGGGAGGAGATCCTTTCTGGAGGTCAGCGCATCCATTTCGCGCCCCTTCTGGAGGAACGGATGAAGGAGGACGGCATCGACCCCGACACCATGAAGGAGTATGTCGACGGCTTCCGATGGGGCTGCCCGCCGGTAAGTATCTAGTCATGCTTTCGCCGAGTGCAGCTCCTCACATCACTTCATTTCAGCACGGAGGCGGAGGTGTTGGTCTTGAGCGTGTTGTCATGCTATTCCTAAAGCTCGGCAACGTCCGCTGGGCGAGCCTCTTCCCGCGGGACCCCCGCAGCTTCATTAAGCGCGGTCAAGATCCAACGGAGGCCGCATATATTGCCGCGAACTCCCTCATCCTCCACGGTCCTGAATCGTCTACTCTGCAACCTGGTAAGAGGTCCGGCGAGCTGCCGCCTTTGGAGAATGTGAGTATCTGGAATGTGATCTTCTTGCGTTCCCGTGTACTGACTGAGTTGCGTAGCTCATCGCGAAGTACGGCGATGCGACGAACACGAGCTGGACCGATCCTGCATGGACTGTCTGGCGCGACAAGGCGACCGGAGCTGCTGTCGGGTATATCCCGGAGAACGGCTTCGCCGTCACCTTCGGAAACCCCCTCTGCCCCCCTGAACAGGTTCCTCGCGTCGCCAAGGCGTACCTCGCTTACTTGCACGAGCAAGGCCTGAAGCCTCTCTGGTGTTGCATCGACAAGACGACCGAGAGGTATCTCGCTGAGGACCTTGGATGGGGTGCTGTCATTGCCGTCGCGGAAGAGCGCCTCAACCCCACGGAGGTCGATCCCGCCGAGCACGACAAGACGGTACGGCGCAAGATTCACCGCGCTGAACGCGAGGGCGTAAAGGTCATCGAAGTCGGGCAGGAGATGGATCCCCAAGTGAAGGCGCAGCTGGAGCAGCGCTGCCAAGAATGGGCCGCAAACCGGAGGGGCACGCAGATCCATCTGACGGGCGTGCGGCCGTTCGACGACATGAAGCACCGCAAGTACTTCTACGCCATTGACAAGGATGGCAAGGTGCGTAGTCCAGCCGCTCCTCGCACACAGTAGTCTGACTGGGCGTCATTTAGCCTTGCGCGATGGTTGTCCTCGCTCAGCTCGCCCCCAGGCATGGCTTCCAGATCAAGTGGGCGCTGGAGTTCCCGGGCGCGCCCCTGGGTGCCATCGAGTACATCCTCACCTACGTCATCAAGAAGCTCGGCGACGCAGGCGTCAAATCCGCTACCTTCGGTGCAGGCGCGATCGACAAGTTGCAGCCAGCTGAAAACGTCCACGGTTTCCGTGTCAAGACGCTCGAAAAGGCGTACAACGGTCTCTCCTCGACGTTCAACCTCACCGGCAAGGGCGACTTCAGGAGCAAATTCGGCACCTGGCAGGATCCCGTAAGTACCTTGTTTGGAGGAGTCCGGGTTGGATGAGTGCTGACGCATATACATACAGTTGTACATCTGCTACCCCAAGGGCGGCATGGGCATGAAGGGCATCGAGGCCATCATGTCGATGCTCCAGAAGCCGAAGTAATCGTCAACCCCTCTGTTGCTGGTCGGCCCCGTTTCCTTCCTTTGTACCGACTTGGCCTATCCCGACGTTCCTCCTGGTTATGGGCTTTTGCGATGCACTCCCCTCTCCGTTCCTTTCGACCACGATGTCTTGTCACGACTACTACCGTAATTCTTCCCCCATACACAGGTTTCGACCGTCTCCTCCCTTGCTTGGGACTTGTAACCGCTACTGGTGTCACCGTTGTTCTCTCTGCGTATCGCTACGACTCCGTGTTCCGCTCGGATAATGGTTTCGTTTGCTTTGTTACCCCCCGCTGCCTGTTACTGCTACCGCACGCGCTCTGCGATATTGACTGCATGCGTCCGTAGGTACTTGTATTCGGTAGAATAGACCGTGCTGTAATTTGGTTTGGTTCAGAATGTATCATTGCGTTTCGGTCAATCGTCCGTATGTTCGCTACAGAGTGTAACCTGAGGGCGTATATCATTCCAGCATGGTGCGGGCGACATTCAGTGCAGGATAGTGTCGATGTTATGTACCATAACGTCGATAATGTAGCCAAGGACTTCAAGGTCAGTAGTCCCAATAACCTTGCATCAAGAAGAGCCTATGGCATACGGCCTAGGAAGGTACACCTCCACATTCCTTCCCTTGCTGCCCCTCGAGCTCCTTCCAGCAGCCCGAGCCTCCGACGATGCGTTCCAGCCACTCGTTCCGGAGGCGATCGCCCCATTCCTCGAAGTGAATGTAGAACGGATCGGCTATCACGGCCTCCACATTCTGGGTTGCGCACGCAGCCTTCAGATGCTCCAGGGAGTGCCACAGCATCGAATAAGCCTCCACGACAGCTATCTTCTCCTGCTCCGCTACAGTCGGCGGGTCCTGGTGCAGCACGACTGCGCGAAGGGTGGGGTACGCGGGCTTCGCTGGAGGGGAGAGGTCCGGCATGTGCGCGACCCCGACGCTCTCAGCGAGCGAGGGCACGAACTTGCCAAAAGGCGCACGGAGGCACGACACGCGGAGGTGCGTCGCGCGCGGCGCGTGCTCGCGCCAGAAGCCCATGGAGCCGTGCCCCGCGAGGCCCTTGCGGACGAGGTGGAGGCGCGTCGCGGCGGGGAAGAGCGGCGCGACGCGCGCGTGGGGCACGACGAGCTCGCCGGCGTCGGCGAGGCCGAGGATCGTGAGCTCGCGCACGCGCGGGAACGGGCGGTCGAGGAAGGCGAGCTCGGGCGTGAGCAGGCGGACTTGACACCGGAAGCCGCGCTGGATGACGAGCGTCTCGACATGCGGCGCGACGAGACGCGCGAGGGTGCGTGCGGCGTCGCGGTACTCGGGGCTGTAAACGATCTGCTGGGGCTCCTTGTCATTGGTGGGCTGGGTGATGACGACCGTCGGGCCGACAGAATTCGGTGTCGGAGGCTCCGACTGGGCTTGTGCATGATTGGGGGGAGTTGGTTGGTGGGTTCGAGCATGCGGCGTCGCAGGGCTATCCGGTGCGGGATTGCCTTCTGCGAGCGCCGGTGAACGCGGCGTTGGAAATTTGTGTTTGGCGGAGTGCGAGTGTGGAGAGCGTGGTGAGGGCGTTCTCTCCCCAGCCAACACGGTAGCATGCGTAGTGGTAGGAGATGCCGGAGGTTTGGCCTGAGGATCGAGGTGTGGAGGCAGAGTGTCGATGACACCTCCACAAACGTACCGCCGAGGGCCCAGAGAAGGGGGGATTATGAGGTGCAAGTGCGCCACTCTAGGAATGTCCCCCAAGGCAGGGTCGCACTCCCGTGCGTATAGCTCAACGAACGAGCTGAGACGCACCGGATAAGCCACAAGCGAGACGGAGTGGAAGCGCGCCATGCGCGCCGCCTCGCGAATGGCTCTGGAGGTGAGGGACAGTGAGCACCCCGTGAGGCCTCCATCGGTGCATGCTAGCTCGAAGATGTTCTGGAGGATTTCCAGCGGTAAAGTATCCATGTCGGATTGTGAGGGAGAATGGCGCTATCGTCTTCCCCACTGTTTATATGGACGACTGGTCGGCTGCGCATGTATGACCGGCATCTAGATATGGCAAGGTAGGGCGGGCTCCTTCAAGTCCCGCGCCAACACAGGATGTGTCTGCAACGCTGCGGTCAGCGACCTGTCAGTCAATAATGGGAGGCAGATTCAGCGCAAACCTGCCACATTGTTCTTGGCAGTCACCACTGCACTGCCTACTACGGGTTGCGCGCGATAGTATGCAGGTACACGGTCCAACGGCCTTCCAGAAGCGTACAGGATAGTCCGCGACGGGACCCTGTTGCCACCGAATCGCTCCAGATACACGTAAGGCCCTCACAACGGAGTACTGCGGGTCATATAACAAAGATTTTGTGCTGACGGAAGATACAGTATACTGTATCGCGCCAGTCACTTCGGGACCGCTGACTTTTGAAAACCTGAGACGACTCACCTACGGGGTCGGGATTCTAGTGAAGCACGCCCGGAAGAATACGGGATGGGGCCCATGCTACAGGCCTTCGACACGCATACGGATTCGGAGCAACTTTGCTGCTGCGCCGACCCCGGTCTCGATAGTCCACGCAGCTTGGATGCATGAAAGCGGGCTCACCTTATAGGTTGGGCCCGCTATGGATCACGCCCAACCGCGCATCTATGTGGCTTTCGCAGCAAGCCGCACCATGCAGGTTACACGAGGAGCTCGGGGCGGTGCGGGCACTTGCGGAACCTCGCGCAGCGACGCCGATCGTCGGCCGGACCAAACACTTTCGATGAGGAGAGTTCAGGTGTCGTAGCCAGGGCTGGACGCCCCCGACATATGCCCATCGCCACAATCCAGCTCGTGGAAGTAGTGATGCCTATAGACCTGTGTCAATCCTGTGGAACTAATATTGTCAGGAGTTCAGTGGTAAACGCACGACCCGCTCTCGTGCGCTACGCATGTCAGTTCCTAGAGCGCGTTTCACGCTGGACATGTACACTGGCACAAAATTAGGCGGCCGGGCATGCACGTCTCGAATCAACATCGTAACTCAAGAGTCAAGAGTGCGGCGGGAATACATCCCGCACATGTATTCGAGGCTGGTGGTTGGGAAAACACAGGGCACCCCATAGTTGGGGGCAATACCCGACATCTGACCTTTCACTTACGACGAAGGTAGAGGGGAAGGCCTGGCCCTCCAGCCCGCATTGTAAAAATGGAGTTGCATGCCGCAAAGAGCAACATACCACCCGTCGTATTCCTGTCCACATCGTACCGCTGCGCGTGTCCGCAAAAAGCGTGGAGGTACTTGTATATTTGAAGAGGGGACTCGACACCAATGCACACGGTAGTGTCTCGAACACCCGCACCATATTCGTGATACCGGTGGTAGAGTGCAGTGTTTGGAAGAGCAGGACGGGCGCGATGAGGGCATGATGGTGATGGTCAACGGTCAAGATGAACGAGCAAGCGCCGCCACACATCTTGCCGTCTTCCTTCACTTGCTCTGCCTCGGGTTCTCGCTGGGTCTCCGTCCGTCTGCCAGCTTTGCTCACGAGGAGGTCTCTCTGGCCTACGCACCCTAGTCTCTCGTATTCATGTCAGAAGAGGTCCAGGATGCATCCAAGACGCTCACGCCGTTGGTAACCGCGACGGAGCCGATTTCGTTGACGACCGAAGGAACGGATACGCCCATCTCGCCAGGGCTGCCAACGGTTACTGCGCTGAAGCCTCCCAAGAACCCTGTCTCTGAAGAGACAGGTGGCGGCGTTCAGGCCCCGTCTGCTGAACAGGACAACCACTCCGAGGCACATGACGGGCACAAGGAACCGTCCGAAGACCATAGTCACCATACGGAAGAACCTCCAGAAACTGAGTCGGCTGAAGGGCCACCCTCAAAAGTCTCTCAAGCGGATGTTCAGACAAGACCAGAGCCAACTGCTAATACCAACTCCGCCGAGGTCGAGAAAGCTGCGTCGGAGCCCAAACATGTAGAGTCGGATGTCTCGGAAGAAGAATACCATTCTTCGAAGGAGGACGCGCCCGCCGAACATGTCCCTACCAGCCCAGCTAAACCTCGCACCTCTGCACCACCTCCAGTATCTACGGACAAGCAACCTGTCACCTCGCCAGCTACGCTCGACTCTCTGCTTTCCCCTACTGAGACGGAGGGCAAGTATTCTGTACGCGAGTCCGTCGCGGCATCCGACGTCACGGAGGATGAAGCTCGGTTCTCCACCGTGCTTCTCAGTGCGCGGCAGAGCCTGAACACCAACCCCAGCCCCAAGGTCTCTGTCGCAAGCGACCTCGTCTCGGTGGACGAGGGGACAGGTTCGGACGAGAATACCCTGGTGGACGACTGGAAGAAGCACCGGAAGAACGCGTCGACGTCTACCATTCTGTCCGCGAGCAATGTGCCGTATTTGATGTCGCGCCTCGACGAGAGTGCGGCCGAAGGTTCGCGGTTACGGCCCAATAGCCTTGGGGACAAGATCCGCGAGGAGTTCTACCAGAAGCAAACCGAGAACGGGGACTGGGAACCGGCGGGTGATGGAGACGCTGCAGTGGATTGGGGTGCGTGGTGCTGCCATATCTCCCATTGTGAAGGTCGTGTAACCGCGCTTGTACATAGACTTTTGGGGTCAGGTCATCAATGGTACAATACACAACTTCTTGCTTTCGTCGGCCGCACACGTTCTGAGTCTATACGAGCATAGATTACCAGGGCTTTGCTGCGGAACATCCCGAGCAATTGGCCAAGGCCATCGAGCGAGGGATCCCCAAGACGCTCCGAGGGATGGTATGGCAACTAATGTAGGTATGCCGATGCTACGATGGGTATATGCGGGTTGGTTCAACCGGATCATAGGTCGGCATCCAAGGACCCCGAGCTAGAGGCGACATACCTCAGGTTATTGAAGGAAACGAGTCCACACGAGAAGGCCATCATGCGCGACCTTGGAAGGTAGCAGTGAACTTCACACAACACGCCATAAATGGTCCTAACGCGGCGTTGCGTAGAACGTTCCCGCATCACGCTTTCTTCACGGATGGGCACGGCATTGGGCAAGAAAATCTCTTCAATGTGCTCAAGGCGTATTCATTGTACGTCTCACTTCTCACCTACGACGAAGCACGCTCAAGAGTGTCTAGATATGATCCTCAAGTGGGATATTGCCAGGGTCTCCCCTTCATCGTCGCTATCCTGCTCCTGAATGTGAGGTCCCGGCGTCTAGGAACAATACAACGAGTACTTATACGACCTGCAGATGCCTGACGAGGAGGCCTTCTGCCTCCTTGTTCGCTTGATGCACTCGTATGATCTCCGAGGGCACTTCCTTCCCGACATGCCGAAGCTACAACTACGGCTAGTGAGTGCCTACATTTGGTTGCCGCCCGTGCATTATCTGAACCAGTAACTCTAGTTCCAGGTAAACGGTGGTCTTCATGGAAAAACAGGCTCACCTGACTCATGTATGGGTAGTTTGAGCGACTGCTTGAAGAGCTCCTACCGGTATTACACCTACACTTCGTCCGGCAAGGTGTCAAAGCGAGCATGTACTGCTCGCAATGGTTCCTCACGATGTTCAGCTACCGGTAAGTGTATTGCACCGATCGTAGATCTACATCATTGATTTATAATGTGGCTATATGCGTCAGATTCCCCATGGATATCGTATTCCGAATATACGACAACTGCCTGGCCAGCGGCATTGAGGCTCTGTTTACGTTCAGCATGGCTCTGCTAATCAAGAACGAGGAGACGCTGCTCTCGTTGAAATTCGACCAGCTCCTGGCATTCCTGAACACGCGCGTGTTTGAGGTCTATCTGGTTCGTCGCCGGGCTTGCCCTTTGTATCATACGGGTGCTGATCTGTCCCCTCCCATACGACATTCGCTCTCGTTCCTATAGGCAGACCCAGAACATGTAGGACAGACGGAGGCACGATACCGCGTGGACGAGTTCGTGCAGGACGCGACGTCGCTCCGCATTACGCCTTTCATGCTCGACAGTTACGCACATGAGTACGAGGAACTCATCCGCGCGCGAGATGCCCACAAGCTCGAGATGGAAAACCTCAAGAACACGAACAGGCAGCTCGCTGCTCAAGTGTAAGCGAGTGTTCTCTGGTCTCCCCTTCCTTGTGGTGCTGAACGTCTTGCCCCGGGTGTATAGGAAGTCGCTTGAGACGAATCTGGCGCAGCTCAATACCGAGCATTGTGAAGTACTCGTGAGTGATCGTGACGTATCTCCACATTTCAATAACTCAGAATGCGCTCATCCGCAGAACGAGCTTGTGAGAGCACGCCTCCGACATGAAGAGCTGGAGTCCGAGTTGGTTCGATACAAGCTGCTGTGCGTCCCCAGCGCCTCGTTGTTGTATCGTTACCGGCCGGTTACTGAACAGCGATCTAGATATGCTGAGGCAATGCACCAGAGTGAAGACGCCATGTCCTCACACCGGATCTCACTGGTCGCGAGCAAGCGTGGCAGTAGCAGTACGACTGGGTAGTCACACTCGTCTGCCTTTCCCCTCGCACGTCTCCTGTCCTCACCTAGCACCAGTATATGCAGTATACCACGGAACGCGTCATCGGAGTGCGTGGCGCGATGAACAGAGTCCTCCTTCCCTTGCATACAGTTGTCCATGTCGATGTCGTTTGTTGTAGTACTGGATCCACGCCTTGCATGCATGTAATCACGAAGACCGGATATAGATGAGCATATGACGAAACACGGTTCCGTCTCAAAATCGCGGCAGAGCGAGCTCGTCTAGAAACATCCCAACTAGCAGCGCATTTTCTTCTTGAACTACACAACGCTTCTGTTCTTACCTACAGCTACTATCGTCTAATCGCATTTTACGGACCAATCCTCCCATTCGAACCGGCCATACTGAATGTCGGTTAGCCTGGTATGCAATGCCCTCCCTATCGGCCCAAGCCCGCCTTCGAAAGACGGCAGTGTGATCTCCTTTCCTTGGTACCCAATACGCCCGATGGGAACCACGACAACCGCCGTACCAACGGCGAACATCTCCGAGACGCGACCCTCGGCCAGCCAATCCTGCAATTCGGGCATGGTCAGGGTGCGTTCGGCGGGGTGCAAATGCAGAGTGTCGGGAAGGCCGGGAAGGGTCATCCGAGCGGGATGCGCGGCGGCCAGTTCGAGCATCGACTGGCGCGTGATACCGGGTAGGATGGTCCCGTCCAACGGCGGCGTGAACAGATCCACTCCTGCCGGGGACATGGGTGAGCTATGTAGGCAGCTGCACGCATATAACCCGTACACTCACCTCCGTCGTCGCGCTTCAGGGCCACGAACAGGTTCATGACGCCCGCCTCGGTGATCTTGTCCCCAAGCAGCCAGAGCGTCTGGTCGTACCCCTTTTCCTGCGCGGTCTGATGAGGCGTGAGGGACGGCCCGTAGTTGCCTGCGATCTTGTGCTCGCCGGTGCCGCCTGGCCAGGCGCGCACGGCGTCCGGGACGGCGAGAAGAGACAGCGGGCGCACGCCGTTGGACATGTAGGGACCCGCGGGCGCGCACATGATCCACAGCATCGCGCTGTCGGAGGGCGACAGGCCCATGGCTGTGTGTCGATGCGGTCAATATCTCTCGTTGCCAGAAGTAGAGTCGTGTCATGGCGTACTCGCGCGCGTTCCAACGATAACAGGGCGGATATAAAGGCTATGTCCGGGTTCCGCGGGGATCCACCGCTGTTCGATCTTCACGAGCTCTTTGAGCAGCTTGAGGAGCTCCTCCTGGTCAAACCCCTGTTGTGAGGATATTGGTGGGGAGCTCACGAATGCCTGAACTGGGAACTGACCGGGAGAGCCATGCGTGCGGCGGAGCGGGCGAACCTCGCCATATTTTTCTCCGGGCGGAAAAGACGGAGTTTGCCGTCGGGACCCAGATACGCCTAACCTCAACTGAGCCTCCGTCTACTTCCTCACTCCTCACTGAGACTACAACAAAGCTCACCTTCATCCCCTCAAACGCGCTCGTGGCATATTGGAAGCAGGAACTGGCCGGCAGAAGAGTGATAGGCCCGTACGGTTTGATAGCGGGCGCAGACCAGCCTTGGGCGGGGTCATAGGTGACAAAGAGCATATGGTCGGTCATGCTCTGCCCAAAGCGTAGTTCGCTTGCAGGAGGGACGGGCTTGAGATCTGTGGCTCGTTCGACGACCAGGGCATCCGCCTATCTCGAAGTCAGACCAGGCATACCGACGAGCAGGGTGAATACACTCACATGTAGGCCTGCCGGTTTCCCTTGTGCGGTAACGGGCGGATCGTCTCTCGGGGGAGAAGGGGGATGAGTTGACATGGTTGTAAGAGAGTAGCGTTGTGGACGGTAGAGGAGTCTCGATGAGCACGTTGCACACCTCCAGCTTTGTTATACTCTTCCAGGGGACCAAGAGCGAGTCAACCAATGACATGATGGTCACCCTGACTCAGCGCGGAACACCGCTGGGGTTGCATCCCGTGCCTCATGGGCGTGCCGTTTGATACGACCGCCCGAGTCAGCGGCCGCTAGGAAGGGCTGGGCGCATTATTATTCTTATACGACTTGCGCATTACCTTTTTGCGCCCGGCTTGTTGGAGCCGGAAACAGATGAGCCGAGTTCACTGAGGCAGGATGTGGAGTCACCGCCTGGAATCGCTTGTTATGCAGTCCGCGGCTATCTCCCCTGCTATGAATGTCAACGATGTGACTGTTGACCCTTGCCACATATGACGGGTACTCTGATGTGGGGTGATGCTGTCAACCATCCAAACGGCAGCAACAGGACTGACACGCTCACCGAAGTAGAAGGTGTTCAGGTGTTGCATATTAGTGCGGGTATCCTGCCCACATATGACGGGTACTCTGATGTGGGGTGATACTGTCAACCATACAAACGGCAGCAACAAAACTGACACGCTCACCGAAGTAGAAGGTGTTCAGATGTTGCATATCAATGCGGGTATCCTGCACAGGAGCATTGCAGTACATGATGTTTTCGGGTGCTTATCACCGGCAGGCTCAATGGCTCAATGTCGCGGCCGGGGCACGTCAGCGTAGCTACTTCCCATCTGGGGCTGAGGGAGAGTGTTTTCGCATGACCATCAATGTGCTCGTGGTCCATGGCGACGGATACGTGTCGCGGCATATAGACTACTGGGTTACAGTACCTGCGTATCGATTCGACACGAACAAGCGCCAAAGTGAGCTGGTCGTACAGATATTTATGGGCGTCTATGAACACCTCGGCAACCTCCGGACATTCCCGATTGAGAGACGCAGTACCTCTTCGCGGTTCCCTAGTCTCCCCTAGGCAAACGTCCGTTGTGCAGGGCGGTTCCCAATAGACCAAACATAGCTCACAACATCATGACTACTGCTTCGCCAGTAACCGCGGAGGAATGTTTCGACGTTCCATGCGCTGAAGAAGTCGTGCGAGTATGTCTGGCCAACAGCCTTATCCTCAGGCTCCTACAGGGGCGCCACGGTTCTTCATCTAGCAAGCGCGATCGCATAGGTCTACTGCCATGCGCTCCATATTGAGGATTGAACCAGAACTGCACCACGCGTTCTGAAAGTCTACCGTGCTTTCCGTTGCGGCGTGCATGCCCGCTTCGTAGTCATCGAATGTGTTATTTGCTCCACGGTAGAGCAGTGCCTCGAAGCCCATCACCCTGAAGATGTGTGTTCCTTTCATCCGCCCCCTCATAGATTCGGCCGCCCACTGGATCTTGAGGCTACACGTACCGGGTGAGGGGCTGGTTGGTCCCGTGGGTGCGGTCGTATCATGCACATCTTCTTAAAAGATCAGGAAGCCTTTTTCCCACTGGTTCCCATGGCCAACCGTCGCGTTCCTACAAGAACACGCGGGGAGGGTATGCGCCCTGTCTCGCCTTTGGTATATTCCCA
Organism: Trametes polyzona; assembly: GCA_022606195.1. Lineage (NCBI taxonomy): Eukaryota > Fungi > Basidiomycota > Agaricomycetes > Polyporales > Polyporaceae > Trametes > Trametes polyzona. The sequence continues at coordinate 1,559,993 of JABYQF010000007.1, read as the reverse complement.
CCTTAGTGCCCTTGTCCTGACGCAACCTTCACAGTGAGTATACATGCCATCTTGGGGTACTCATACCGAAGATATCGGACACACGCATGTGACCTTGTCCGTATCATGAAGCTTTCGGGCCTCAGGCTCGTCAGAAGCTACAAGTAAGAATATCTATGCGTGGCCAGGTCTAGGCAGACACCGGCTTCGGGTTCCATTGCTCATGACGGAGCACCGCATCATCGCAGAAGTCCAGGATGATCTTACAGTGCGTGAGCACGTCTGAATCCCAGCACGACGACGAGTAAGCCACGTACCGGGACACCAATCGCAGGCCTCCCAAGGGAAATGCAGTTCCCGTCCGCGTTCGAGATCGTCGGCGGGTTCTCGTTGAGCGTCCAGAGTTGGGTCGGGTCGTCCGCGTTGCACGTGGTCACGTGCAGAGTCTGGTTTGCGGTTTGAGGCACAAGGTCGCGCGCGGAGACGCAGAAGCCGCCAGCTGCAATCTGGGTCGGCACGCCGGAGCCGCGGACGATGGTGAACGCGGACAGGTCGGAGGCGGAGCCGTCTCCGGGCCTCACGACGTGCAGGAAGGCGCCTGCGGTGGCCGACGCGGGCGCGAACACGAGCGACGAGTCTGTGGATGCGTGTGAGCCAGCCTAGGATGCACGTCCATTCGACGACACTTACTCTGAGTGGAGAAGACGTGTGCGACGGTGCCCGGCTGAAGGAAGTCGGCGGCCACACCCGACGCGAGACCAAATGCGGAAGCGACAGCGATGGCGAAGAACATGGTAGTGGTCATAACGGCGTCGGAAGGATGCTTGGCCGAGGGTCGGTGCTCACATTATCGGATGTTTATATACAGCGTCGAGAACTACGTTGTTCCTCCCGCACGGCCCAACAACTGCTGTCGGCCCCGTCGATAGCCCAGCTTACCGGAATCAAGCCCGGGAGAACACGGCGACGGTCGGATTGTCGTTTGCGTGAGCTTGCAGGAGCCATTGCTATGGTCACGGCCACGATGTACGCTTCCGCGGAAGCCGGAGACGCAACCTGCCTGGATTCGCTCACGTTGTTGCTCTGGATTGACATCGCGGGGAGTCTACGGGGACGGGCTGGCGACTATGGGCCACGGTCTTCGGAGCGGGGCGGCTACGGGATGTATTGCATTGTCTGATCAGCGTTGAGGACGATATTGGAAGTCTTCGCTTTTGGTGCCAATGTTGTGGGGTGCGGACAGTCCGCACCTTGCCCTTACAAAAACGGGTTCGGACCCATGCTTGAGGTGATATATGTCAGAAGTATGCCATGTGAATATGTGCCACTCTCCTACCAAGGCCACCATCACACATCAGGAGGAGTCCCGCAGTAGGATACAGCGCCCTCGCGTTCTCAGTCATGGTCAGACCAAGATTATCAGCCATCTCGGCCACACTCCTGTCCATGTGCGCCCTGAGTCCGAATATGGCAAAGGAAGAGGGGAGAATAGAGACGTGTTCAAAGTCGACCCGCCAAAGCTGGTTGGTGCACGAGTCGTAGAGGAAGTTACGGTCTACTGGGTCCGAGTCGCAGAATTGGAGGGGCTCGGCACTGAAGTCAACGGTAACACGCTTGTCTCTGACCGCAAATCGAAGAGCCTGAGGGAGCGCGGCCCGTCAGCACGCGCGCAGGTGAACAGTGGCGTCCCGGCCTACACATACCCTGTTGACGTACGCCTGGAGGTTTGCGACCGCGGGAAAAGGGTATGGCGCTTCTTGGTCCTTGAAGAAAACGTGTCTGATGACGCCGCCCCCTACTGGTCCGACGCCCGTGGCCGCTGGGACAGGTAGTGCGAGAATCCATCCTACCGCGGAGACGACCAACGGACGAATGATAGTAGCGTCTTCAGGATGTCGAGAGAGCCATTTCTCAACGGTAGGATGGGGGATATATTCCATGACCATGTATTCCTGCGGACTTGCAAATTTTCCATGGACGGAGAAGGCGAGATATACGCGAGGGACGCGTGGCGCAGCAGGATCCCTCAATGTGTGGTGGTAGATGTAGTCTTGTGTCCGCGCTTGCGTGGCGACCGCTTGCTCGGACCCGTACTTTATGAAGTAACGGGGCGATTCGCTAGAGGGAAAGAGGAGTTGGTTGGTGGAATACCCGTTCGCATGGCACAGAGCTATGATGTCCGCCACCGAGGGAATGGCTGCCGATTCGGGGCATGCGACGAGCGGTATGTCCATCTCGATACTGGCAGTATCAATCATCTTTCAGCCAAAAACACGCGTTGCGAGGAGATCCAGAATCGGTGACTCAACCGAGAGGAAGATGCTCTCAGAAAGCCTCGGGCCTCCAAAGTCCGATGACTTGCGGCACTATTTCAGCGAGTAGCGGCGACGAACATCGCATGAACTCAAGTATCGACAGGCTCTCACTTTTGCTGTACCTTTAATATATCTCGGAACATAAATTTCTCATCAAGGGTAGTGTCGAGTCGTTATGTAGGTGAAGTTCGGGTGAAGTTGTGAAAGGCCTAGCAGGCGCTCAAGAATCCGGTTCGCCCGGAGTCGTGCCGGCGTCTGTTTACCCGAACGCTCTTGGAGCTCAGCGTCACCCCTTCGTCTACCAGCGTCGCTCCAGCCAACCCGTCTGCATTTCCTCTTGCTCTTCCTCTCAGCCGAGTATTGTCTTGGGCCGTATGACTTTTGCGGTATTACCTTTCCGGGATTGAGTGGTCATCCATGCTCGGTCTACGACGTGCCCTTGGACGCTCAAGCTTCGCGCTGTCCACATTTGGAGGGCTCTCGTCGCGCACAAGACTCGCAACCCGTCCATTGTCTACAGCTACCGCTGCACGGTCGCAAGCCAAGGTTTCTGGATGGATAGTGGCTCCGGCAACGCTTTTGCTGCTCGGAGGTGCAGGCGTCGTTGCGTACAATTATAATCAGCCATTCCGTCATACAGTACTCGCTGTCGTCCGATGTTCTCGGGTCGCAGGTCCGTAGCTTTCTCTGCCTATGCTCTGCTTAAACTCACACGAACGTCGCTACTAGAGGCTGCAATTCTCGGAGCTATAGACTATAAGCTTACGTTCGCCAAGTCCTACGCGTCAGAAGAGGAGAGAACGGAGGCGTATTCGCAATGCCACACCCGTAGCGCGCGGAGAGTGCTCAAAGCGCTACTCGCCAACGGAGGTATGTGTCATATCTCCATGTCCACCTCACATCGCGTATTGGCCGTACAGGAATTTCCCTTCGATGCTGTGTAGAGTTAACATGATATCACTAGGCATATTCATCAAACTCGGCCAGCATATGGCGTCAGTGTGAGTATTGGCAAACCTTCGTCTCCCACAAGTGAGTCCCAATGACCGAAAAGTGCAGTCCTGCCGCATGAATGGACTAGCACCATGCGCCCGCTGCAAGACCAATGCGAACCTACCGCGTACGAGGACCTGGATAAGATGTTCATCTCCGACATGGGCGTGTCAATATCCGACTACTTCGAAGACTTCGACCCTAAACCTCTCGGCGTCGCGAGTCTAGCGCAAGTGCACGCCGGTCGACTGAAGAGCACGGGTGAGCGGGTGGCTATAAAGCTTCAGCACCCACATTTGCAAGAGTTCTGCGAAATTGACATGGAGATGGTCGAGGTGTCCCTGGGTAGGCGTATCCGAATCCCCTGGTTCTCCCTCTTCCTGACTGTATGCAGGTTGGATCAAACATTGGTTCCCGAACTTTGAATTTACCTGGCTGGGCGAGGAAATGCGCGAGAACCTCCCCAAGGAGATGGACTTCGTGCATGAGAAGCGGAATGCGGAACGTGCCATGTCCGAATTCGAGCATATTCGAACTTCGCTCTATATACGTGAGTGTCGTTCGCTGTATATATGCGTCACAGGATGGCGTAATAACGCGTATATTCCCTCAGCACAGGTTAAAGAGGCACGAAAGCGCATATTGGTCATGGAGTACATTCAAGGCGGTCGCGTGGACGACCTCGTATACCTCTCGGACCATAACATCGATCGAAACAAAGTCTCCTTGGAACTCTCAAGGATATTCTGTCAGATGGTCCACATCAACGGTTTCTTCCACGCAGTAAGCAGCTAACGAGGTTGCCGTGACAGGCCCATACTAACGCCGCCCCAGGATCCCCATCCCGGCAACCTCCTCATTCGCCCCGCAGTCCCTGGCTCGAAGTCCCCATATAACTTCGAGATTGTCTTGTTAGATCACGGCCTCTACTTCGACCTCGACACGCCTCTACGGATCAATTACAGCAAGTGGTGGCTTGCATTGATTGCTCCCGCCACCCCTGAGACGCTCGAGGACCGGAAGAAATATGCGAAGTTGGTCGGTAACATCGACGAGGACCTCGTACGTCCCCACGGATTCTCCGGAAAGTGGCCTTGTATGCTGACGAGCTGTGCAGTACCCGGTGTTCGAAGCTGCGATCACTGGCCGCGCTGCTCTCGAAGGCTCATGGGAAGAGATCGACAGCCCTCCAGATGTATCCCGCGCCCGTAGCATGATCGACCTCTCCGCACAAACGGAGGAGGAGATGGAGGCAATCCGGAAGGCCGTTGTCGAGAAAGAGGGACTCCTGCTTTCCGTCTTTGACGTGCTCAGGAGGGTACCTCGGAGAGTCCTCATGGTCCTCAAGTTGAACGATCTCACAAGGCATGTCTTTCTCGCTCTTCACTCGGGTATCAGGGGGAGCTGCTTACGTGCAATACAGGAGCTTGGACCGGGCACTGTCGACGACGCATTCGACGGTCAGTGTGCTGCAGTGTGCCGGATAGTGTTCACCCTGTTGACATGTCATGCAGATTCGCATTTTCTTGATCACGGCCAAGTACTGCACGTTCGCAGTATGGCTAGACGAGAGCCAGCGGCTAGTAACCGAACTCCGGCGTAAAGGCCTTTCAGGCATGTCGCTCGGTCTGCTCTGGGACTACTTCTGGGTGTGGTGGTACGCTTCCTTCCATAAATACCCCGTCCAACTCCCGCTCACAGCTGCCCATAGGCGCTACGAAAAGATGTATCGATCAATAGAACTGGCGGAGTGGTGGATGGACACAGGCGCGCAGCTCGTCACCGCGAAGGCGTGGGTACGCGGACTGTTCACCGTCGGCGGACTGCAGGGCGCACATAAGGCGGCCGCGGGTCTTGCATGATCCTGGTCGGACGTCAGCGATGCGAGCAAGGTGCGGATACATATACAGTACAGCGTTAGACTAGTGAAGGCGCAATCAGATACTCGTACATGGCACAGTAAGAGAGCAGGTATAGCGGTTCAAACTCCGGGTAGCAATCATTTGGCCAGCTTCGCAAAGAAGGCATCGATCATGTCGCTGCTTTTCTTGAGGGCCTCCCACTGTCAAAAAGGTGAGTACTTGAATGCGGCAGAATCAACGAGGCTGCGGGAACGTGGCACGGACCTGTTCTCGAGCGAGTGATATGCCCTTCTTTCCGGGTTTGAGATCGTTGTCGTCACCGTAAAACTCTCGGATGTCGAGGAAAGTTGATCCTTGGGTCCTGATCAGAATCCAACACCGATCCGGGGGAAGAGAACGCGAGCGCACCTTTGAATTGCCTGACGGTCGCCCGTTTCTTCTTGCCCAGCTCGACGAACTTCTCTCCGCTCTCATTCACACCGGCTTGCACGTCATCGTCGTCCTGTGCTCCCTTAGGTGAAGAGCCGAAGTCAGGCTTTTTGATTGACTAAGGAGCTCGGTGTTCAGCCACGACGTTATACGGGAATAACTCCATTCACTCACAGATGGCTTAGCCGCGGCCTTGGACTTCTTCGCAGGCTTGCGCACCTCTCCCTCGCTTTCCTCGTCATTCGTTGATGCCTTCGTCTGTCAAAGGTTAGTATTAACAGCGTGTCAGTTACTTCATGGGATCAAAAGGACCTACCTTGGCCTTCTTCCCGCTCTTGCGCGCGGTTTGGATCGGTCGATCGGGAGACGAGCTCGCCGCACCCGCATCCTGCGCGTCGTAGTCATCGTCGTCGTCGCTTGATGCAGCAGCAACTTTTCGTTTGGCCATGGCACACTATAGTGAACGTCACGAAAGTCGAATTTGTTTGTAGGTTCAAGCTTTGGTATGAAGTAGACGGACGCGTCGGAGCAGTGAGATGACGCGACGCGTCTGGGGCGCGTCGCCTACAAGCGCTACTATCCGTGGGAACCCATGACGCTTATCCGATTTGTATGCGTGGGAACTTCGTCATTCTTTGGGAGGACGAGCGAGTGCTCCGCGTAAGCGACTCTCGACCCCCCGCCACTACCTCCGTCGCCCACGTCTCACGACCCGCCCTTGACACCGTCCAGAAGATTTTCACGAAGAACAGAGTAGCGAAAACTAGCGACATCCCCGACATCATCGTCGTGGACGATGAGGATCCTCCACAAATCAAAGAGAGCCGTGGCTCCGGTGTGTACTGTTCCCGCTCTAGACGCGTCCCCGCTCGGACTGTCTCACTGACCGAGTATTGGGAACAGCTACCACAAGTGGTGGAGCTCATCAACAAACTCGCCGACACCCCGAACGAGGACCTGCCAGAGGTCCTCTCGCAGATTGACTCGTGGAAATGGCCGCGGTCAGACCTGAACGCGTGGATCAAGGTGCTGAACAAGTTCGATGAGATCCTCGAGGAGGCCATCCGCGACTACGACATCGACAACCTGCAGGTGAACGTGTTCACCCCCCTCACGAAGAAGACCATCTGTGAGATCCTCCGCTTTGAGCGACTTTTGCTTGAGAACTCGACAAATAGGAAGACGTTCAACAGCTATGACGTTCGTCCCCTTCTCCGCTTCCGTCTGCCTTTGCTCGCTGACTACCCTTCATAATGTAGCGTCTGAATAGCCTCATGTTCTCCTCTGACCTGGATGTCCTCATCCTTGCTCTGAATCTTCTGCTCCGTCCCGCTCAGCAGTACTCCTCTCAGCCCGCTGTCTCTCATGCTCTCAGCATCTCTACGCCTCGACTCACGTCCCTGGCCAAACGCTGGCCAAACCTCCGTGACTACGACATCAACCTAGTGGATCTTGTCTCAGAGAAGGGCAAGGCTCAGATTGATGCATTGCCTACGGAAGCCAGAGAGGTAAACTTTGTGTTCTATCGGCAAGCGCCATCTCCGGCTGCGGCAGGCAAGGAAAAGGAGAAGGAGAGGGCTCCCGAGGGGGATGTCTTCGACTCCGTCGCGCAGACGCCTGGGCGCAAGCCTGCGGTGACGGTTGGCGGTGCCAGCAGCGGATCCACATCTTCCGGCGCTGTTACCATCCACATCGACAGCAAGACCATCGAATCCAAGTCCGCGATGGACATCCTCGCGGATACGATCGAGGCGCACAACGTGCCCGATAGCGAGAAGTTCGAGCTTCTCATGCGCATTCGCGGCGCACAGGTGATGACCAACGAGCACGCCGCCGACCGCGAGAAGCTGGTGATCGTTCGGCTGCTCGCGACCGCTATCTTTGGCCACACGCACTCGGACTCGCAGGCACAGTCGTCCCTGTTCCTGTACGAACCAGATTTGATCGCACACATTGCGGAACTTCTCCAGCTGGACCGAGGCGTCGACGTCCAGGTCCAGACCGCTTCTGTCGCGGCACTCGATGCCATGTCACGGTACCGCTCGAAGATCCAGGATGTGCTCACCGCCGTAAACGCGGGCGTGAACCACGGCATCCTCATGGCCCTCCTCCGGAAGACCGTCTCGGACGTTGCCCAGCCAACGTCTACCCTACCGCAAGCGTTCGTAGAAGCGCTATTCTCATTCATCACCTTCTTGGCGACACATTCGTCTGGCGGGAACATGATTGTAGGAGCTGGGCTCGTCCCGGTGCTCATTCAGGCGATTGAGAACAGACTGCCGAACCGCTTGTATCTCGTATCGAAAACCATGCAGCTGCTGGATAATGTGCTGTACGGCTACAACAACGCGTTCCAGCTATTCTGCAACGCACGCGGCGTTGAGATTCTTGTGGACCGCATCGAGGTAAGTTTCATTTGTACAATCCACCAAGCAGGTTCTCAACAGGCGTAGTACGAGGTCAACCTCGGCATTGAGGAGTGGGGCAACGACGGCACGCCGAATGACGTTGTTGCGTCGTATGGTATGTTCGCGCCTTGTATCACAGTATCCAAGACACTCATGCATCCCCCAGGCAAGCTGTCCGTCGCACGCACAGCAGTGCTCAAACACACGATGCGCTCTATGCATCGCATGATGCAGTCATCGGGAACGTCGGAAGGTCTTCGAGGATTGCTTGACTCATCGCTATTGAAGTCGGTGAAGAAGGTCCTGCAGAACCGCGCCATTTTCGGGCCTAGCGTGCTTGCGCTAGGTACGTGTTGCACAGCCCGACCTGGCTCCGTATTCCTGTACTTACAAGTACCTCTCAGCGATCAATGTCATGGCGATTTTCGTGCACAACGAGCCGACGTGCCTACCGGTCATTCAGGAGGCTGGGCTTCCAGAGGCGTTCTACGGTATCGTCGAGAAGGGCCTTGAACCTGTGATCGAGGTATGCATGTCCATTCCGGTGTCAGTGGCCCTTTCCTGACACACGATCAGGTCATACAATCCATACCGAACGCCATCGGAGCTCTCTGCTTGAATCAGGCAGGGCAGGACCAGTTGACCGCTCGCCCCAACATCATCCCCAGCATCTTCTCCATCTTCACGTCCGAGGAGCACCAGCGTGTACTCCAGGAGAAGGAGAATGCCGTCCTCATCGGCACGTCTATCGAGGAGCTCATCCGCCACCATCCTTCCCTGAAGGACAAGGTCTTCGCAGCGGTGAAGTCGACAATGGCGAAGATCGAAGAGCTTGGGAAGACGTACACGCCTCCCAACGACATCAAGCACCTGTACCGCCTGCAGCCCACTTCCCCCGCACCCTCTGTGGCGCCTGCTACTGAGACGGAAGCGCCTATGGAGGTGGATACGACGACGCCGACCCAGCCCGGGCAGAGCGAGGTCCCTACACCTGCGGAGCCTGCCGCCCCTCGAGATGACTTGTACAACAGGCCGCACGACAACGTCATCATCTCTTACATCGACGTGTTTGGCAAGGTAGGTCTACCCCTTGATTACTCACTGCTCCTCACCAGGTTAATTACCCGTCTACACTAGTTCCTCGAGGGCTTCTTCCAGCATGTACCACATTGTCGGGACTTTGTCAACGATGCGGAAGGCCTTGACCACTTGGCTCGTCTGACGGCCCTTCCCTGCTTGCCCTATGACTTCGCGAACTCTGTTGGCTCGGACTCTCTCGTTCAGGTTATCCGGACAATGGCGGAGTCCGCCACGACCGAGACCCTTAACTTCTTGCTCAAGCTTGTGCAAGAGTCTCTGGCCGAGTGCAAGGACTTCTGGGAGACGCTGGAGGAGCAGCCGAAGCTTCTGTCCCTGGTCGAGTTTGCAGGTGAGCCAGACTTGCGTAGATTGTGCAGGCTGATTGCTGAGCTGTTTTATCAAGCCGGCGAGGACGAGCAGAAGGCAAATGAACGCTTCCGCAAACTCGTGACTCTCCACATCCGCACGTCCCTCCTCTCTGACATCTATGCTACTGCGGGCTACTCTCATGGACGCGCGAGCGCGACGTTGCTTCAAGCCTTGCTCGGCCACAAGGCTCTGTCCGATCTGGGCTCTCTCCACAGGGCCTGCGTGTGGGAGAACATCGTCCTCAAGGCTACGCTGTCTGCCCAAGATGCCAGTGCCACGCCCACTCCTGCTACGTCTTCACCTCAAGGACAGCCTGGCCAAGAGCCCCAAGCAGCGACGTCCTCGGGCGAACGCTCCGGTGCAAGCTCGGCGACTGCCGTCGGTGCTAATGGTGCCGCGACTACTGATGCGGCAGTAGCGACGCCCCCCGCGAAGAAAGAGGAGAAGCCGAAGGACAAGAACGCGAACGGCCTCAAGCACATCGTCAGCCAGATTCCGACGTCTCTTTCGCCCTTCTTCCAATGTGAGTGTATTTGCCATCAGTCGTGCCGAGCGCGGTTCTGACACGACAAGTAGCTGTGGTGAGGTTGTTCCAGACCCGTCGCAGCAGCGATATTGCGCAGAAGCAGAAGATCAAGGAGGCGGCTGCTATCTTGGCAGATGTCCTTGTGAAGCACCTGGAGCGCCAATCCTTCAGTAAGTACCCCTTCGATGTATGGACGAATCCTGTCTTAACCCTAACCCCCTTCAGAGGACAAGCTTTGCCTATACGCATATTACACTACGATGTTGGGTTCGACGACAATCCTATTGGTAGACGGTATGCAGTCCTGACTATCACCTTTTCTTGTGCTCATCGATGCTTGCTGTGTTTAGAGCGGCCGTCTCAGAAGGTCCTGCACACCGTCCTGTTGGCTGCATTCACGCGCGCTGGGGGACTCGATGCTCTGTTCGCGGTTTCCAACGAGTTTGTCTCATTGATCGAGACTATCACTCAAGTGCACGCAGACCAACGGACAGAGATTCAAAAGCAAGAGCTGACGCACGCCTACGGGGGGCTGAAGGTCGCTCTCCTCTTGCTGCAGCCGCTCGTGTCGTCTCGCCCCTTGTTCGACTCAACCCAGACGCCGATGGTCATCACGACCGACAAGAAGGATACTGATCCGGAGTTCTTCGAGCCCCACAACTTCCTCGTCCGCATGCGTCTCGCGGCTCTTCCCCTGGTTCGGAGTATCTGGGAGTCATCGTGGCTCGCGTCGGCCCCTATCAGCGTCAGCAAGACCGTCGTTCACGTCGTCATGGAGATCCTGAACGCCGAGAACGAGGAGGTGAAGGATGTGCAGACCACGGCCTCCCTCCTCGGCGGGGGCAACATCCCTATGCCTCGTATCGCCGCTGCCCCCACCCCAGACGAGAACCGCATCCGACAACTGGTTGACATGGGTTTCCCACGTTCTGCCGCCGAGCGGGCGCTCGCCCGCACGCGCAACAACGTTGCTGCTGCCACTGAGCTGTTGTTGGTTCACCCTTACCCCTTCCCTCCTGATCCCGAGCCCGCCGAGCAGCCTCAGCCTGCTGCCGCCCAACCACCTGCGGCTGACGGCGAAGGCGCGGGTGAAGCTGCTCCCGCCGAAGGCGGCGCACCTGTGGAACCTCAAGTTGAAGAACCGATCGATGCGGAGGTGGCAGAGCCCAGTGATGCTGCTGCCGCGGATGTCGACATCGCCGAGGCAACGCCAGAAGGTGAAGGCTCAGGTGGTGCTGCTCAGCCACAGGGCGAGAGCACCACAGCGCCCGCTGAGACTGCAGAGCCCACTGAAGGCTCGAGCAACGCCGCAGAGCAAGAGCAAACTCCCGCCGTGCCTGGCAAGAGTTCTGAGGAATGGGCGAAAGAGCTCAATGCTGCGCGCGAGCCTCTCAAGGAAGGCCTCGGTCGGCGCGTTCTGAGTCTCGTGGACGAGCACCCATCACTCGTCTTCGACGTCCAGAAGGTCTTTGTCGGGCCCGCCAGCGAGTACAGGACGCAATCTGTCAAGGCGCTCATCGATGATATCCACGCGTTCTCGCCGAAGGCGTACGACGTGCAAGAGCAACCCCTCTTCGTCCGCTGCCACCTGCTCGCTATCGTTCTGGGCGATACGTCTTCGCCGACCGCGCAGATGCCAGAGAAGGAGGCGGAGAGCCTCATGAACGTCTTGCTCTCGCTGCTGCTCACGAACCCGGGCGAGGGTGGCCACCCCGTCATCCCGAAGTGGCTGCCTACACAGTTGCTTGTGATCGAGTCGCTCCTAGTGCTTGGAGATGCTCCGCGCTCCGTCACTTTGCCAAAGGAGGACGAGCCCATCGTCCGCGAACCCATTGCGCAGGGGTCTCATCACGTGGAGGCGCGCAACGCTCTCTTCGACTTCTGTATGCGTCTGCTCGCAGTGCCGACGTTGCCCAAGGACGAGCTCATCTCGGCTCTCCGGATTTTGGTGCTCTTGACCCGGGAGTCGAGCTTCGCGGAGAACTTTGTCAAGCGCGGTGGTGTCGCCCTCATCTTCCAGTACCTGAGGATCTCTGCGGGTACACAGAGCGGCGCTGGTATACAATCATACATTGCGATGATCATGCGACACGTCGTCGAGAATCCCTCCACCCTCCAGCACGTCATGCGGCAACAACTTCGCCACTTCTTCTCTCATCCCCGTACCCGTGTCGTGGACGTCGGCACGTTCGTCTCGGGCTGCAACTCGGCTGCACTACGCGATCCGGAGGCGTTCATCAAGGTTACAGAGGACATGTGCCAGCTCTCGCACCCGTACGCTACCATGAAGACGATCAGTCTCAAGCCGACAGTTACTCCCAATGCCTCCCCTAACCAGGCAACAGGTGAGAAAGGCGAGAAGACCGAGAAGACCGAGAAGGGCAATGAGATGCAGGTGGATGAGCCGCAACCGCAACCGGCCCAGTACACTCCGTCAGAAGCGACAGAGACTCTCATTCACTACCTCATCAGCGAGCTCACCAGGACCGTGAAGAGTGACCTTCACCCGGAGCAGGCGAACGCGGACGCCAGCAAACCTGCGGAACCGCAAGCGATGGTGGAGAGTCGTGCGGACAACGCTCAACAGTCCTCTTCGTCTGAGCCGAAGCTCCCTCAGGACCCGGTCGACTACACCTACCCGTGCTTCATTATGCAGGTGGTGACCGAGCTGCTCTTCTCCTACGACGCTTGCAAGGTCGCGTTCCTCTCCTACTCCCCGAAGAAGCGTAACCAGACCCCTGCGAAGGAGGGTGCCGTGAAGCACAGAACCGCCGCGATCCAGTTCCTCTTGTCTGACTTGCTCACGTTCGGGACGATCAATCCTCAGCCTCCGGCCGAGGCGCGGAAACAAATCACCCTCTGCAACTGGGCGATGTCGGTGATCGTTGCGCTCTGCGTGGACACCACGGTCACTCAGGATATCAAGGACGTCCCCGCAGAACTCGTCTCAATTCGCAAGTTCGTGCTTGAGGCCATCAGCCGCGCTCTCAAGGATCTCCCCACCTCGGAGAACACGGAGAGTCGTTACAGCCGCCTCCTTGCGCTCTCTGATTTGTGCCATCGTCTGTTGACCGTACGCTTCAATAGCGGGAAGAAGGCGGGCGACGAAGCTCCGACTCACATCGCCAAGGTCATGCTCGAGAAAAACTTCGTCTCCACTCTCACCAACGTCCTCGCGGAGGTCGATTTGAACTACCCGAACATCCGCAACGTCGTTTCATCCGTTCTCCGCCCCCTGGAATACCTGTGAGTATCACCGCGTGGTATATGCGCGATTTCGGGACTGATATCCCGTTGCAGCACGAAGGTCGCCATGAAGATGAGTCGCGTCTCTGACAAGGTCAAGGAACTGCCCGAGGAGGAAGTCGAGAGCTCAGACTCCGACATCTCCGAAGAGGAGGAGGAAGATGAGGACGAGACAGAGAACCCGGAGAGCGACGCCGCGACGGACTTGTACCGCAACTCGTCGCTAGGCCTGTAAGTCGTACTAAATCTCCGTTGGACCTGTGTTGATGGCTAATCGTCATTTGCTTCTAGGTTCGGTGGCGTAAGTGTCCACCACGTGTCGACATTGGTGTGGCTTTACTGACGTACCTCGCAGGAGATGGAGGATGTGCATTACGATGATGAGGACATGGACGATGACGGCGAGGATGACGAAGAGGACGATGTTGAGATGGACTTCGGTGACGAGACTGGTAGTGAGGACACCTCCGCTACTGACGAAGATGTGGAGGAAGAACTTGATGATGAGGAGGGCGAGTCTGAGGATGGCTGGCATGATGAGGAAGAGGAGGAAGAGGAAGACCTCGTGGAGAACGCCGGAGAGGCAATCGACGACGAAGGCGAAGAGGAGGAAGAAGAAGACGAGGGTGACGAAGTGTTGTGGCAGGTAAGCACGCGCCTGAAGGCGGTGAAGCTCCTCACACTGAAGTCGGCTGCGTAGGACATTGCTGTAGGAGAGGGTGAGGGCGACGAAGCCGGTGATGAGCAAGATGAAGAGGAAGATACTGGTGGTAGGTTCTTCATATGTGTGAAAGTCGCTCCGGCTTATTCTTTGTTAGCAATGCCTATTGCGCATATGGACATCGATGATGAGGCTGATGGTCTCTCTGAGGGCGACGAGTGAGTACCCCGTCTTCTGAATGAACTCAATCACTCACACGCTTCTCTTAGGTTCGCAGACGAGCTCGGTATCGTCGACGAGGCCCACTCAGGCGCCGAAATCTTCGACTTTGCCACCGGCGTTGCCAACGCTCTCGCTACTGGCCCATTGGCAGCTGCAGGGTTGGGCGGTGGCGTCGAGGGTCATCCCGCTATGTGGACTGGTTCTGTGCGCTCCTCCCGACGCCGTACAGCTGGTGAGTATCACAGTATCGTGATTCGTTCTCTGCTCACATCACAGCATCAGACGATGACCTCGAGTTCTTCGGACGACCTCGTAACCTTCCCGCTGCATCCGCAGAGAATGTCACCCACCCGCTCCTCCTCGACCCCGCAACCAATGCATCGCGATCTTCGCAGGCTCGTGCTTCTCGTCGTGGCCAACGAGCGCTCCTATCTGGAGCGTTCGATGCCCAGATCCTCGATGACACGTGGGGAGAAGGTGCCGCGCAACTACTCCAGCATCTCCTCACTCATGGGCATGCAGTGGGACAAGAAGGTTTGCAGATCAATGTGCCTGCTGGCGTCCTTGGATCGCTAGGCCGTCATGGACGTGGTGGCGCAATATCGGCATCTATCCGTCTGGAGAGAGCTCCTCGTCCCGGCGAAGCCCGCTTGGAAGGCCGTTCCCTCGAGCCACTGCTCACCACGCAACGGTGGGGAGAGGAGGCGAAGATGCTTCATGGCAGGTTCGAGCAGACGCGTCTGTCGAAGCTGCAGAACCACGTGATCATCGCCCTCCTTCCGGATGCCGTGGAGGCATACAAGAAGGCCAAGGAGGCAGAGGAACGGGAGCAAGCCCGTCAACGCGAGGAAGAAGCGCGTGCAGCGGAAGCCGCCGCGAAGAAAGAGGAGGAAGAGCGCGAAGCTGCAGAGAAGGCTAAGCAAGAGGAGGAGGCCAAGGCCGCAGCTGAGGCGGCTGCCGCGGAAGAAGCAGCTGCCTCTGCGGCGGCACCCGCCCCCGACCTGGATGTCGAAATGGTGGACGCAACGACGGAGAGCCCGGAGGGGGCCCCAGCAGAGAATGGACCGGAGGCCGCGGAATCGTCGACACATCAGGGAGAAGCTGCTGCAGAACCTGAACGTGTCACTGTCATGATTCACGGCAGCGAAGTCGACATCACTGACACAGGCATCGATCCCACATTCCTCGAGGCCCTTCCGGATGACATGCGCGAGGAGGTATTGAACCAGCACGTTCGTGATCAGCGTGCCGCTCAGGTCGAACGCCCAGCGGATTCTCAGATCAGCGCCGAGTTCCTCGATGCTCTACCTCCTGACATTCGTGCTGAAATCATCCAACAAGAGGCTCTTGAACGAGCGCAACGCACGCGAGCTGAACAACAGGCGGCAGCGCAGCCGGCTGGAGCTGGTGTCGACATCGACCCCGCCACCTTCATCGCCAGCTTGGACCCTCAGCTTCGCCAAGTGGTTCTCATGGACTCTGACGACGTCTTCATCCAGAGCCTCCCGTCGCATATGATTGCCGAGGCGAACATTCATCGAGAACACGGCCGCCCATCAAGGCCTCGTCATGTCCCGGTGGCACAGGACACGCGCGCGGCGCAACCTCAGGCTACTCAACCTGGCAAGAGTGCTCAACCCCGCGATGCAATTCAACTCCTCGAGAAGTCAGCCCTTGCTGCGTTGATCCGCCTGCTCTTCTATCCCCATGTTCTGAAGAAGAACCTACTCTACAAAGTGCTCGTCAACCTCTGTGAGAACGCCAAGTCACGCACGGATCTGTTCAACCTGCTCCTCAGCATCCTGCAAGACGGTTCTGGTGATCTAGCGTCAATCGACAAGAGCTTCGCGCAGATGTCTGTTCGCCATTCGAAGGCTACCACTCCGCAAACGCCGAAGGCTATCGGGAAGCAACGCGTCCCCACAGAGTACTTCGGGGCTCTGTCCCTACCTCAGAACGACGTCGTGCCCGAGCTGATCGTACAGCGGTGCTTGGAGGCCCTCACGTACATCGTCAGCTCTAACGAGCTTTCGTCTTTGTTCTTCCTCACGGAGCACGAGCTACCTTTCGGTCTTCGCCGCACCGCTTCAAAGAAGGGCAAGGGCAAGGAGAAGCAAGTACCTCAGACCCACTTCCCAATAGTTCTTCTCCTGAGCCTCCTCGATCGTCCATCAATATTGCGGACACCCTCCATCGTCGAATCCGTGGTCGCGCTGCTGGCAACCGTTACTCGCCCACTTGCTAGCCTGAAGAACAAGAAGGAGGATAACGCTGAGGGCAGCAAGGCAGCTGCAACACCTACACAGCCGGCCACTCCAGCAGGCTCCCAACAGGCCATTGCCGCACAGGCCCCTGGTGAGTTATTTCTGGGCTTATACACGGTGCCTATACTGACAAACACCCAGTATCGAGCAACGCTGCCCCTACAACAGATGGTGCTGCCGCAACCACAGCACCATCAGCGCCGGCAGCAGCGGCAGCATCACCCGCGGATGCCGAGCCCAAGCAGCCCACGACCGTCGAAGAGAAGGTCCTTCTGGCCAACCCGCCCCATATCCCCCATCATGTCCTCCGCCTCATAGTCAATGTTCTGACTGCCGGCGAATGCTCCGGGCGCACCTTCGCCCAGAGTTTGGCCCTCATCCAGCACCTTTCATACATCCCCGACGCGCGCGAGGTCATCGCTGCAGAACTCAGAGCTCGGGCTCAAGAGTTCGGCCAGAGCCTCCATGCGGCGCTAGAGGAGCTCTCTGCTGCCTTGCGCGATGCCAGCGTAGATTCCAACGCTCTGTCGACGATTATCGCTTCGAAGTTTTCCTCCGCGTCCTCAGACCAGGCCAAGCTACTCAGGGTGTTGAAGACGATCGACTACATGTACTCACCGAAGACTCCTGGCAACACTTCAGATGCCGACATTGAGAAGGTGCAGAGCATCTACGAAAGCTTCCGCTTCTCCTCGCTTTGGCAACGTCTCGGCGACTGTCTCTCGATCATTGAGGAGAAGCCGGAGATGGAGCACATCGCGACAGTCCTGCTCCCTCTCATCGAGTCGTTGATGGTGGTTTGCAAGTACGTTGGCCCCAAGACACCTTCTGGAGCCACGACGCGCGCTCTCCGTGGATCAGCATCTCCACGGTCACCTACGACTGCTCGCGAGTCCATGGAGGACCTTTTCGTCAGCTTCACCGATGCGCACCGCAAGGTGCTGAACCTCATGGTCCGCAACAACCCCTCGCTCATGAGCGGCTCGTTCTCTCTCCTCGTACACAACCCGCGGGTGCTCGACTTCGACAACAAGCGGAACTACTTCAACCAGCAGCTCCACCGGCGACCACACAATCGCGAGCACCACGGCACGCTGCAGCTGAACGTCCGGCGGCAGCGCGTGTTCGAGGACAGCTTCCAGTACTTGCAGCGGAAGACGGGCGACCAGATCAAGTACGGGAAGCTGAGCGTGCGCTTCTACGACGAGGAGGGCGTCGACGCGGGCGGCGTGACGCGGGAGTGGTTCCAGATCCTCGCGCGGCAGATGTTCGACCCGAACTATGCGCTCTTCCAGCCGTGCGCGGTCGACAAGCTCACGTACCAGCCGAACCGCGCATCGTGGGTGAACCCGGAGCACCTCTCGTTCTTCAAGTTCGTCGGGCGCGTGATCGGCAAGGCGATCTACGACGGCAGGCTGCTCGACGCGTACTTCGCGCGCAGCATCTACAAGCAGCTGCTCGGCAAGCCTGTGGACTACAAGGATGTCGAGTGGGTCGACCCCGAGTACTACAACTCGCTCGTCTGGATCCTCGAGAACGACCCCAGCCCGCTTGACCTGACGTTCAGCGTCGAGGCTGACGAGGTACATGCTTCATCTTTAAACTATGAGACTTTCTGAACCTGATTGCTCATTTCCCTTAGTTCGGAGTGACGAAGCTTGTTGAGCTGAAGGAGGGTGGCGCGTCGATACCCGTCACGCAGGAGAACAAGAAGGAGTTCGTGCAGTTGTCCGCCAACTACCGGCTGTACTCGTCGATCAAGGACCAGATCGAGGCGCTCTTGGCCGGTTTCTACGAGATCATTCCTAAGGATCTCATCTCGATCGTGAGTGCGCTTTTTCCATCGGTGTCGCGCCCCACTCACGTCGCGTTGCAGTTCAACGAACGCGAGCTCGAGCTCCTCATCTCCGGTACGCCAGACATTGACGTCGACGAGTGGCGGTCTGCCACCGAGTACAACGGGTACACGAGCTCGGACCCTGTCATCGTCTGGTTTTGGCGTGCGCTCAAGTCGTTCACCCGGGAGGAGCGCGCGAAGGTGCTCAGCTTCGCGACGGGCACGTCGCGTGTACCACTCGGCGGCTTTGTCGATCTGCAGGGCGTACAAGGAACGCAGCGGTTCTCAATCCACAAGGCGTACGGCGACCCGGATCGCCTTCCTCAAGCTCACACATGTAAGTTCCCCGCGCTCTACGCGAGTCGCTGAACTGCCGTTGACATCCGCCCCCCCCCCCCCCCCCCCCCACACACACAGGCTTCAACCAGATCGATCTCCCGCAGTACTCGTCGTACGAGATGCTTCGGCAGCAGCTCCTGCTCGCGATCAACGAGGGCGGAGAGGGCTTCGGGTTCGCATAGGCAAAGCAGAACAGTTCTTCCTCGGTATTCGCAGACGCAGTCCCTCCAGACCTAATGAACGCACGCACGTAGACTCTAACATCCGCAACCATCTGTATATATACTACATCCGCATCCATTGAATTCACTCTGTCAACTCAATCTTTCCTGTGTGCCATAGTACCAACGCAGTATCGGCTCAGATACATGACACTATCTCAGTTGCCCCTATATTCTTCCCCGTGGGGTAGCGGGGAGAAAGTAGCCGAGTACCTGGTCCGGGGCAGTCGGGATTGGCGAGAAGCCGGAGCGATCGAGGGGCGCGCTACCGTGTGCCGGAGACGGTCTGCTGACCCTCGCGTTGTCTGAGATGTGCGCGCACCTCCCTTCAAATACCCCGACCTCCTCCATCCCTGCTCCTCTGCTGTTACCGGCACCCTCTACCGACGACCCCTAGACGAACGCACGAGCGTCCCGGACATCAACCATGCGTGCATTCGTCGTCTCCGAGTACGCGCACCCCTCCAAGATCGCCGTCACCCAGAACGCGCCGGAGCCCAAGGCGGGCCCGGGGCAGGTGCTCGTAGACGTCTACAGCGCGGGACTGAATTACTTCGATGTACGTCGTGCAACCTAAATCCACGCAGTGTTCGGATGGATCGTGACCGTCGGTGGACCCTATGCAGATCCTGCAGTCTCAGGGCAAGTACCAGAATCAGCCCCCTCGGCCGTTCGTGCTCGGGAACGAGTTCGCGGGCAAGATCGCGAAGGACTCGCCCATCCCGGAAGGGTGCCCGTTCCGTCCTGGAGATCGTGTCTTTGGTGGCGGACAGGGCGCGTACGGCGAGAAGGTCGCGGCGGCGTGGCAGAACCTCGTCCCACTCCCCGACAGCATGTCATACGATCAGGGCGCAGGTGCGTATACCGCGGCGCTGCTTACGTTGGCTTTCTGTGGCTTACTGACACACCGTTGTATCATGCAGGGTTGTTTGTAACATGGCCGACGAGCTACGAGGCGCTGGTAGGTCGCGCCGAGCTTAAGCCCGGTAAGTACACCCTTAAGTCTAGGAAGACGATGAGCGGGTGCTGATAGCTCATACTCTAATTAGGTGAATGGGTACTGGTCACCGCCTCTGCAGGAGGTGTCGGTATCGCCGCTGTGCAACTAGCAAAGGGTACGACCTCTCGCACAATACTGGCTTACCGCTCATGGACATCGTGTGCACAGCTCTGGGCGCGAAGGTTATCGCAGCCGCGGGCTCTCAGGAGAAGATTGACATTTCCATCCGGCACGGAGGCGCCGACCACGGTGTGAACTACTCCAAGGAAGGCTGGCAGAAAGAGGTCCTCAAACTTACCGGCGGGAAGGGCGTCGACGTCATCTACGATCCCGTCGGCCTTATCAGGGGTCCTGATTCGCCTCTTCTACTCGTGTGAACTGTATGGCTTACATCTCGCATAGACTCGTTGAAGTGTATTGCCTGGAAGGGCCGGGCACTCGTCGTAGGCTTTGCGGCAGGCTCTATCGAGAAGGTCAGTACCATTGCGCAGTAGAGCCATCTCCAGTACAAGCGCTCACATGAGGACACAGCTACCATTGAACCTCGTTCTCCTGAAGAACATCTCCATCGTCGGCATCCACTGGGGAGCATATACCAGTACGTCTCACATCGCCCACACACTCCGAACCTGTGCTAACCGCCTATCTCCGCAGAGTTCGAGTCGTCCCGCGTGCCCGTCGTATGGCAGGCCCTCCTCGAGTACGTTTATTCTTTCTACCCAGAGCGACGAGAGTTGTACCGCTCACGTCCGCGTCCACAGCCTCTTCTCTTCCGGGCGGGCAAAGCCGATCGTATACCCCGAGACGTTCCCGCTCGAACGCCTTGCAGAGGGCCTGCACGCGCTGGAGCAGCGCAAGACGTGGGGGAAGGTGATTGTGCACGTTCGCGAGCCGGAGGGTGCCTCGCGGGCGAAGTTGTAGAATATCTGAGGGGGCATCTAGTACAGTAGCGAGTGGGAGGTGTAGGACTGTAGGATAGGGCAGATACGCAATTACAAGACAGAGTATAGTGACATATGACAGAACCCCTTTCACGGCGCTATAGCCAAGTGGTTACGGCGACAGATTAGAAATCTGTTCTCCTTTGGAGGCGCAGGTTCGAATCCTGCTGGCGTCGCTTCAGTACACTTTTTTTGCTGTTTCTGGTTGTTCCGCCACTCAGAATTATTCGCCCTACCATTGGGCCAGTAAGAGAGGTGCTTCGCACCGCGCTTATCTGAGCTTGGGTGGAGCGGGATCTTGCATTGGGTGGGGTGAGAGCGCGAGGGCCAGGCGAGGGCTCACAGGCGCTACGTGCATAGCAGCAGCGTCCAGAGGGGGGCGAGCGTGCAACAAATCTTGCATCGGGTGGAGAGCCCCGCAAACCGCCCCCTGGGTGTTTCGCCCGTTGCGAATTACCTATAATGACGAACGTTCTGCTGCCTTCCGGGGTCAAAAAGTCAAAAAAAGAAGTGCACTGAAGCGACGCCAGCAGGATTCGAACCTGCGCCTCCAAAGGAGAACAGATTTCTAATCTGTCGCCGTAACCACTTGGCTATAGCGCCGTGGGAGGCATTTCCTGCAAGTGCATATCATCTGGAACGTTGATGTGTATCTCCGCTATCCTACAGCCCTACACCTCCCACTCACTCCTATACTAGATGCCCCCTCAGAGATCCTACAACTTCGCCCGCGAGGCACCCTCCGGCTCGCGGACGTGCACAATCACCTTCCCCCACGTCTTGCGCTGCTCAACCGTGCGAGGCGTTCGAACATTCTACTTCTTGCCGCTTCTATCTTTATGCTGCTAATATCATAAATATCATAGCAGAGGCTTGGAACGTACCGAGGCAGATATGAATATCCAAGAGGTGGACATGCCTCAGACGCCCTTCTAGTCAAGCGGAGATTTGGCCGCGTATGTTCGGACAGGTATACGTATATATATATCATAACGCACGCAGTATAGTACAAGCGTCCTCCGTCTGCACGGTTGCAACTCAAATCAATCCCACGGCCGTAGGTCTACAACGATCGTGCTATACGTCAGCGGGTCGTATCCCAAACGGTCCATAGCTAAAGAACGCTCACCCGGGTCGTGTTCGCGCTTGCAATAGTGGTACGCGAGCGGCAGCGGCGCGACGCCTTCTGACGTAGATAGCGCGCGGGTGTGCCCCATCTCCGGGTCGCCCTGCTCGGTGTGCGTGCTGTGGTCACTCGTGGCGGAGAGACGCTTGCCGTGGAGGGGGATCAGCCCAAAGGGCGAGATCGCGCGACTCCGACGCGGGTCCCACATCTCCGTCTCGTCCTCGTCCTCGGCGTCGTCTGGCGCTAGGCCGCCTGAAGAGGCGGGGCGGCATTCGGCGCGCCGGAGGTGGAGGAGGAGTCGGTTGAGGACTGTGGTCGTCATCGCCCAGCAGAAGCTGTTGGAAGGCAGCGGTCAGTGGGGTCTGTCCACGAAGCAGACGGGCGTGGTGCATACAAGACTCCGAGGAACGTAAGGGATGGGCGCGAGAGCGCGGCTAGAGTAAGGTTCAGCACGCGGAAGCAGGTTATAGCCTGCACGTCGTACGTCAGCTGGGCCGCTGTGCACGTACATGGCGGTGGAAGAGCACGTACTAAGAAGAATCCCAGGCCGTCAGAGTGGAGCGCCTTGATTATGGGCAGTTCGATCGTGCGCGGACGGTCGAGCGCGTTTAGCGCAGTAGATGTGAGTACAAACACCTCGAAGACCATCTGCAAACGAGGTGTGAGCGATATCCGCGTGGGACCCGTCATATCAGCGAGATATCCACTGACAGGTGATGCCCAGACAGCGACGAGGACGTGAGAGGATTTTGTCGCGATGCACATGCCCAGTGGAGCAGCCCATCGGATGCTCGCTGGAGAGTGTTGAGATGAGCGGACGGCGCGGGGAGATGGGCGGGCAGACACTCACGAAGGAGGTTGACGAGCGTGAGAACCATAGTGACGACCTGCAGCGTGAAGCTCAGCAGGAATCCCACCGTCATGATCTTCAAGATGATCTGCCAGAAGGTGAACGCTGCGTATGAGCGGAGGCGCTCAATTGAGGGTGCAGCGCGGGTTAGACATACCGGACGGTGCTCCCATAGGATGACGACTCGTTGCAGGATGAGCAGGTTTGCGATCCCGACAGAGACAATCGCAAGCATTGAGCATGTGAAGATGAAATGCTTGCATCTGCGAGGACGTAAGTACGCCGTCGTCCAATATGACCGCGAGCGGTGTGGACTTGCCCCTGCCTACTGTTAGTCCTTCTATACATGTACGAGTACGAGAAGTACCTACCATGTCTGAGAATGCGTTCGGAACGAACCCGCACAACTCTAGGGTGCGTCGATGAAGTCTTCTGCTATTGCATACCGGGTTTAGAATGTAAGACGTACCATATGCTACCGCAATGAGAGCGCCCAGTACGGTGTACCGATTGAGGAGGTAGGTGTACTTTGCGTACGTTCTCGGGGCGGGCCAGATGTACTCCACCTCATCCGCAAACGTCAGGCAATAGTCGTAAGCCAGGACAGTCAAGCCGACCGCTATGATAGGCGCGGTAAGCACAGTGCCTATGGGAGCTTGAGGGCCGCAAGAATAACCTCTGGATACTCACCACTCATGTACCGCGTAGCAGCCAGCTCGCGGAAGACAGAAGAAGAAACAGACGGAAGTTGATCCATTGCTCCAAAGGGTATATGCAGTCGAGTATGAGGGCCTCGAGACTAAGACGACCTGTCGCCGGAGTACGATAGCGTCAGAACGTACGTGATTAAAGGACAAGAGTAGCCTAGAGAAGAAATTGAGGAAGCAGGACCGCAGCCTCAGGCTGGAGGGTCAGAAGGGCGCAAGCAGAAGCAGCGAGGGATGTGGAAGAGAACAACCCGTGCTCGGCGCTGGGGAGAGCCCGCTCGTACCCCCGCACTGTCCCACAACCCGCCCATGATGCCAGGCGACGGACGATCTACGAGGCGCTGCTCATCGGCCTGATGGGGACGGCATCAGGGGTATTGATGCAAGTACCATTCGACTGATGGGGAGCTCCGCGCAATGGCCTAGGGGGTCAGTAGCCGCAGATGCATCATTGAGAATACAATATCGCCGGCTAGTGGTCGTCGATTGGACACAAAGAGAGGGAGATACTCACCCACGCTGTACGCCGGCCGGGGCACTAGGGAGCGACCTGGATGGGATGGAAGAGGCGGGATGCAGACCCCCTGGTCTGATGCAAGAGTTGTCGTCGACTTCATATGCTCGTGCAGAGCGCGCGGGTGTCCCGTTTGGCGTGATATCATGTGGTATTGGTGTTAAAGTTAGGTTGCAACTGTGCAATAGTAGTTCTCTGGACACGCGCGACAGGAGTTGAACGTTGAGATGTTGGTGGGCTTAGGATTGCGTCTAAAGATGCACAGCCTACGGCAAGCGTACGGTCTGAGCTCCCACGTCGGCGAGAAGATGGACTGTTGGGTATTGTCCAGAATATACGTGCCATTACCCGTCGTGCATAGAAGGACGCAGGCTTGCTGAGCTTGGAATCAACGGCAACTTGTGTCGGCATGGTCGTTGCGAGAGAGCTGTACCTGCCTGGGCGGCAATTACCGAAGGCGGATCGAAGTACAGTAACGCGCGCTTACGTGCTTTCGCCCACTCATTCTCTGATTGCTGTACAGTACACTCCCCAGCCGTCTGAAATACAGAAGGTATCACTGGAATTCGTTGCCGCTAGACCCACTGGAAGCACCCACAACATACCAACCATGAGATGTTTAGTTGGCCTGGGGCTTGGCCAGCCTGAGACGTTGCATCACTCGCACCACTCGCACGCTGAAGAGTCCGGCGATCTTCTTTTCCTGGTTTGTACCAGCTGACCTGCCAAGTCTCTGAGCGCTGAGGTTCAAGAGGCAAGAGGAGAAGCAAGCCGCAATAGACCTCGAGACCCGGAAATCAGAGCTGCTGCGATCTGTCCGGGCCGATGCATTGTGGTACTATCGATTGACTCAAGTACCCAAGGACGCCCGCCAAGAAGGTCGATTCGACACCCGAATTATGTCCAGAGTGAGATTCCCTTGCGTTTCTGATCTGTATCCTCATCCTCAGTTTGTGAAGAGACATCCATAGCAAAACGATGAGCTTGTCTTCGATGAAGTCTTGCCCAGACGATGGAGGTAGGCCCTTGATTCAACCGAGTCTTTGTGTAAGGTTTGAACATGTCCTCCACGCAGGACATGGATCGGCAGAACAACCAGGCCAAAGGGAAAACATCACCCCACTCGTAGAGCGTACTTACGCGCACCTGGGTGCCGTACACATGCGCGTCGAGGAGACGCAGGGTAGTCGAACAACTCAATGGGCCAATCGTGCTGGTACAGCGGTCATTTGCACCCCCCTTCGTGCCGAACGTCTGACGGGCATGTCGTGATAGGCGACTGGTCCGAGGCGACACAGGACAACATGTCGACGATACGGGACACCACTTTAGCAGTCGAACAGTCCTACAAATCCGAAGCTATGAAGGCAGTACGCAAGGGTCTGAAATCGTTCGCTGAGACCCTTCCGGGGGTCCTCGACGCACTTGACAAGGTTTCCGATATACACCCGTTCTTGAAGGGTCAGCACTGAGAATACGTTTCGCGGAGTCATGCTGACGGACCGCTCCCACAGTGGCCGTCAGTGCTTTCCGGGTCGTCGTTGAGCTGAACATCAAACGACGCGATAACGAGAAGAAGATCACCGTCCTCTTTGTCGAGATGAAAGACACCATGGAGGTCTTGATCCAGTACGTGCCCCGCCAACCCGGGGGGGGGGCCCTCGTTGATCTGCATACAGATTAGGCGATGTCAAGGACGTCGACACTCCAGGTCCCGACGGGGTGACGATCAAAGCACGCCTCCAGGAGCTCATCAAACGCACGGCAGAGGACATCAAGGCTTGCGCGAACGCCTGCGACGCGTATTCGAAGAAGAGGCTCGTCGCGAAGGTTCTCCGCAGCTCGTCCTGGGACGAGAAGTTCAAACACTTCCTGACGCTGTTCGCGAGACGCCGCGAGGACTTCATCCGCGCTCTGAGCATGCACACGAGCAAGGGTGTTGACGAAGCGAATCGCACGCTTAGCTCGATCCAAGAGCGCCTCGACAAGCTGATCGCAATCTATTCGGACCTCGTTCCTCGGGATCAGGAACAGCTTCGTCGGATCGTGCAGGCTAAGGGCGGCGCAGACGCCGTGGAGAGCGACGACAGCGTGCTCGCATCGCTCGTCAAATTCAAGCCTGCGAGTCGGATCCCGTCGACCGACGACGATAGCAGCGACGAAGAAGTGGACGAAAGCGAGCTGCAGCTGGTGAAGGAGGAGCTCTTCGAGTCTACGGACGTCGCGATGCAGAAGAACATGCAGACGTTCGCTCGCAAGTTTGCCGCACAACAGAAGCAGCTCATGGTGGAGATCGAGGGCGTCATTCGGCACGAAAGCGACCGTGTCGTGAAGGGCGTCCTTGCGGGACCCCACGAGCGTATCAAGGACCCCGTAAGTGTCTAATCAGTCGTCGAAGACTGGTAGGAAGCACTGACTACATGAACACGATATAGATAATATCCAAGCTCTGGGAGGACATGGTCAGTCAATGAGGTTTCTAGCTTTCCGTTGTCGAACTTACGCACGCGTATCGCACACAAGCGATGGCGAGGTCATGTGAAAGCGCGGCATTTCGTCTTCGCACTCCGCGACCACTATCTGGAGTACGCCAACGATGACGAGGGCGACCATGATGAGGACACTGAGGACCTGTGGGCCTTGCGATATATCGACGTGAACAGCGTCTCCGCAATCGCGGAAGCCTGCGATGATGACGCGTCCGGCTTCATCACAGTTGCGGAAGTGAACGCATTCATCACTTCGAAGCCGTCGGGGTGGAGGTATGTCTTCGTCCCTGACTATTTGGTCAAGGACGACTCATCGAGCTCGGCATACATCAGCCTACTCAAGTGGCTCGCGTGGTGGTCTGCAGGTAATTCTTCGGCGCGTGTGCTCCTCCCGATCGCAACTGACGGTGCATGAAAATAGGGTGGCAGCATTCAGTCTCGCGTTACGCAGATCAGATCAACGCGGTGCTGAACGAGATGTTCGCCATGCTGCCGACGATGCGCGAAGAGAACCGTGCTTTGGCCTTCAACTACCTGGACGCCGTCTGGGACGACATCGCTATGCTCACCCACTCGATCCACAGAAATCCAGACGTAGATGACGATGAACTAGCGGACCACTTCGATGAACATATTCACCTGGTAGAGCGACACCTTAGGGAGAGGCTCGAAGCGGTACGATATCATATCGATGCGCACGACACGCTTGCTTTGATCACAGGTCCCGGGAGAATCGAGAAGGTATAGTCACTTCTGGTGTAGTACGGGGGAGCATCACGACTGACAGTTACATCGTACCTCCAGGTCCTCTTCCCCATGCTCTATCTCCTGCTCAGCCGCCACCTTGGGGTGTTTCACCTGTGCCAGAGCCGGGTAATCGTGCACCTCCGGGAGCTCTCGGCGTGCGCGAGTAGCATCATGTGTATCCTACAAGCCGCGGACGAGAGGGGGTACTTTCTTGAGCGTACGCATCACCGCTACCGTCCTCTACGATCATTGCTCATCCCTTTCACGTAGGGATATTCCGTCAGCGTAACTTGAATTCACGGCGGCAATTCGAGAGCTTCGCATGTGGCCTGGTGCGTATGGAAGCTGATTGTGAACCGTTCCTACAAATCTGATGCGGTCCTAGTTCAATACTTGGTTCAACGACGAGGCAGACTGGACCCTGAGAAAGCTGATGGAGAACGTTGAAGGCAACGATCCGGCATTTTCTGTAAACAGCATTGATCACCACCTGTTGGATCCCAAAGAGCTCCTACTCTTCCCCACCGCGTCGGAGGTGGCGACCACGCCTGGACAAGAGGCATTCACCGAGAACGACGTGAGTGCTACCGGGATTGTGAAAGAATTGTAAGGAATACTGGAATATACTTGAGCCAATATGTTGACGTTCCGATGACTATCAGGATAGGCCGATGGTACGGTTTCTTCGAAGACGGCGACTGCTGGCCAGGGTTCCCTATGTTCACCTTCTATCTTCACTCGGCCGGAGAGCACGCATTCGCCAGCAACACGCGCACGGCCGATGACATACCATGCATCGTAACGGGTCAGGCCCATGTCAATACAGAAGGCCAGACAATTGTCACGTCTACATGGACGTTCGGGTCTCTCGACATTTGGCGGCTCACCGGCGTCCTCAGCGAGGACAAGCAGTCTATCACAGGCAAATGGAGCCGTCTCCGTAATCCGGTTGGCGTTGACAGGTCTTCCGATCCTTACGAACAATATTTCCATCTTACACGTCTTGCTGCGGACGTACTCGTGGCACGTCCGCCCCCATGGCAGTTGACCCCCGGAAACAGGGTGAACGCTTTATGGAGCTTCCTGCGTGAAGCTGTCCTTCGGACCTTCCGAAAGCCGTTCTCACGGGTGTATATCACGGACTATGTCGCCCGTAGAAACCGCTACGTCGAGCTTCTCATGAAGGACGAAGAGCGAGATGATGACTGGGAACCCACCACCCGCGTCGAGTTCGAAGAGGAGGCGGAGCTCGAGGAGCTTGAGGGTTCCTTCACCTACGAAGAAGCGGTCGTTTGCCATATCATCCTCGATATCAAGCAGAGGGCGGCAGCCTCGACTCCGTAAGTGAACTCAACAACCTTGACACGCCCTACTGCTGAGCATCGGTTATACCAATAGCGAGTACGAATGCGACGTGTGCCACGATATGGGCAACGGCGCGCATTACATGTGCATCCCTTGCTCCATCAAGTGCGACGACTCCGTCGTCCTGTGCGACAAGCCGGAGTGCCGGGACGCGTTAGCGGACCTGGACGACACCATCCACCTCCCTACGCACGACATGATCAGGCTCCGCCGCAAGACCGTTTTCTACCGCGAACTTCCACGGTTGTTCAACCAGGCCCGCGAGACCATCCGCCGCGCCCAAGCCGTCCTGAACAAATCATCCACGAGGCGACGCCATGTCGCGCAAGCGGACGCCGACGACGTGGACATGGGCGGAGACTCCCCGGTCTCGCCTAGACGCAAGGGGAGTCAGATGTCTCTGGGGAGCGACGCCGTGGCCTCGTCGCGTACTGCAACTCACCATAGCATCCGGAGCGACCTCACCGACGTCTCCATGCCCAGCTCGGCGTCGAAGAGGACC
Source organism: Trametes polyzona (assembly GCA_022606195.1). NCBI lineage: Eukaryota > Fungi > Basidiomycota > Agaricomycetes > Polyporales > Polyporaceae > Trametes > Trametes polyzona. The sequence goes on along the minus strand of JABYQF010000007.1, from coordinate 1,531,001 downwards.
GCCGCACGACGGGGGAGGCGGTCCGGGGCGCCAGCATGTATCTCGTGTTCGAAGGAGGTACGGCGTCCGTGTCTGGCGTGTGTGGAGTGCGACGACGGTGAGCAGAGTCCTGTTGAGCCTACCATATCGACTCCAGGACGCTGACCGACGGTGGTCTGTACAGGTGTGAGAGAAGTTGTGTTCGTGTGTGACGAGTGCGATCGGCGGTCCGAAGGAGTCTCCGCAGGGCAGCATCTCTCCAGCCACACGTTGGTCCGCTGCATGCCCTCGAGCCGTCTACTCTGGGGGCTGGCCGACACATTGGGGGCGCCCTCGGTGCTGCTCCTCGGCGGGAGTACTACGATGCCTTCCGACTCAGCGGAGGGATCGTCGACACCGGGCCCAAGGACGGTCGGTCTTGACGCACGCTTGTCGAGGCTTGAGCAGCTGTTGGAGAAGTTGAGCATCTCACCGGAGGGCAGTTAGTTGCGTAGGACATGAGAGGGCACGGAGCCCCCGGATAACGACCATCGCCGTTCTTAATGCATATGCACACCTTCACAATGGGTCACGGTCGGTCCGATGAAGCTGAATTACTAGTACATACGCGCGATCATTGTGCAATTATTGGAACGGCGTCAAACCACCGAGTAACGCCTGGTTCTCATTCGTACTAAGGTACTTACGGAGGAAATTGAAACAAGGCTTTGCAGTTTCGCAGTATGTTCGGCGCAGTGCATGCCTGCTGACAGCATTCAGGCGCGGCCGGACAGTAGCACCCCTTCAAATCGATCCAAAGAGTGCCAAAATCTATATACACGCATATATACAGTACACCGCATCCGTCCTCATCATCAAGGGTATCTCGCGCCCTCCCTGAACAGACCCACGCACACGTTCACCCATCCGTCCGCGCCGGCCATGCACGCGCAGAGCCACGCCATCTCCGCCTCCGGGGGAACGGGCACGCCCTGTATGAGCGCGTACGCCAACGCAGGTTTGCCCGTCTCGGGGGGAGGGAAGAGGAGCGGCAGCCGCGTGGAGAGGAAGACGGAGAGGGTGTGCATCGGGCCGTCGTCGAGCACGGGCGGCACGAGGTCCTGCAGGACGGGCCCGTCGGGGAGGTATATGCGCACGGGCACGTTCCGCACGCTCGACGCGCCGTCGCGGTCTGGTCCGCCGCTCGAGCCGGGGTCGGCCGAGGGCGGGCGTGTGTGTAGCGAGGTGGAGGAGGGGGGCGGGGGTGGGGAGTGCGAGCGTGTAGGGGCTGTCGTGGGGGTGATCTTGGAGGCTACCCTCCAGTATTCGTCGAAGTTGTCTGTGGAGGGGTGATCGGTCGGTGGGCGGGTTGTGTATGATAGGTGGGGATGCTACTTACGCTCTTTGATGCCTTCCCAGAGGCCGTCCTGTTCTGCCTTGCGCAGACCGGTCATGCGCTTCGTGTTTCCCCATCGGATGAAATCAGCCTCCTTGAGCTGCCCCATAAACGCCTGTTTGCAGGCCTCGGCGCTTGGTGCTAGAAGGAGCTTCTCCGTTGGGGGTGATGCGAGGTGCAGGATGAGGCGAAGGGGGGTGAAGGCGGCTTGTGAGGCATTTGGTCGTGTAGACTGAGAGATGGTATGATTGTCGTATATGAGTCCAATGGGCCAATGCCTGTATGCGGTTATTGGCACCAAACGCACGAGTAGTCGGAGTAGTACGTACCATTTCAGCAGGTTGCCTTCCTCGCTCTCAAACCACCAGTCCTCCTCCTTGATGACTCGCGCCGCTGCCTCGTCAAAGACAACATCAAGAAGGTAGCGCTTGATCTCAGGGACGAGGAGGGGAAGGTAGCTGACGCGGGGTGCCTGGATGTAGTAGCATTCCAGGCCGCGATCGGAGTTGGCGGGGAGCTCCTTGGAGTCGACGCGTATCTCGAGCGGCACGGTGCCCTCCCATGTGAGGCGGCGGAAGAGGGTGGTCGAGGCGGGGGTGGAGAACGCGGAGGGCGAGTGTCGGGGTGCGTAAGTCGACATCCTCGTCGCGCGACGCTCCCGCTGCGAGTCCGAGTCCGTGCCGCGAGTCTCTCGACGCGCGCGTGCCCCGGCGTCTGGGACCGCTGTGTCTGGGACCCGATCAGGCAAGAGCGGCCACGTGCCGGATCTTGGATGGCCTGGGAGCGGTCACGGGGTGCTGGGCATTGACGTCAGGCGCAGATGCGCTCATGGACGAGCACGCACAAGCCATCGCCCTATAAAGCCTCGCCGCACACGCCCCACCTCCTCCTCTGCCTCTTCCCCTCTCCCCACCACCCGACGCAAGCCAGTCGTCAAGCAACAAGCAGCCATGCCGTCCAGCAGTTCCTGGTCCGACGGTCTCTTTCTGAAGGTACGTGGCTCGTCGCTCGCGGAAGCAACAGCCTTTTCACGCGGGTGAACAGATCATCAACGTCATAGTCTACTTCCTGTTCTTGGGCTCGAACGTCTACACCGTCGCAGGGCCTTCGGACATCTACTACACTGGCAAGGACACTTACGTGACCCCCGCGCCATGGGCATTCCTCATCTGGTACGCACACCTTACACCGCGGTCAGCGTGCGCAGCTCACGTCCCCTAGGTCGTTGATCCACCTCCTGCTGCTTGGAACCATCATCTACCAGTTCTTCGACGGAGGAAAGCAAGTCATCATTGACGGCATCTCGTGGCGTCTCCCTCTCCTCGCTGTCTTGAACGCCATCTACGTCAACCTCTGGGCGAGGCACTACTACATCGTTGGTATGTGGCGCGTTTCACGCACCTTCTCCGCACCTACTCACTTTGCATCTGCGCAGCTTTCGTCTTTGCGCTCTTCGTCAGCTCCGCAGTGACGGTATGTGCCACCACTTGAAATGCGGTCCGGAACCCGACTCTAATGCATATCTGCGGCGCAGCATATCTACTACATCGTCAAAAAGTACCACGAGCCACAGAGCGCTGCCGACGAGATCTTCGTCCACTTGCCGTTCTCTCTCTACCACGGCTGGACGACTGTCCTCGTCATCCTCACGGCATTCGAGGCGTTCGGCAACAATGCGGCTACCCAGCCTGCCGGAATCTGGACCAAGGTCTTCGCCTTCCTTGCATTGTGAGTATAGACGCGCTGTGTCGTGCTGCTGCTGGCGCTTACGCTGCGTTTCCTTTAGCTTCTTCCTTGAAGCTACCGCAGCGACGTACGCGTTCTCGTCTTCTGAGGGCGACCTTCCGGCCAGCATTGCCATTGCCTGGTCGCTCTGGGCAATCTTCGCGCGCCAGCGCCACCCCGCGTTCATCCACTGGTCTGCGCTTGCCTTCGCCATCTTGTCCCTCGTTTGGGTCGTCAAGGCTGCGATCGGCGTAGGCCTCAAGCTCCGTCGTGGTGGTCGCGGCATCTCCCTCGACGAGGAGCGTGCGCCGCTCATCAACTCGTAAGCGGGCACACCGCTGTCGATGGACGACATCACGGAAATATACGACCGGCACGATCGAAACGAATCACGGACCACTTAACATCCATTTCTTCACAACCCGCATTTCGTCATCCGCTCTTGCTCCTGCTATGAACATACCACTAGTATCCTACGTGTACTTGTAACGCAGCACCTCTCTGAGGTTTTGCAATGTATCAGTTCCGTACTACGCTCGGGCGTGATCCCGCTTCGGATACTCACAATTCCAGAGCCAGTTGGATTTCCCAGTGAGGTTCTGCCAGAGCTAGGTGCGGCAGTCTGTATCTAGAACCCTACGGACATACAGTAGCTGCATGCGGCAACGTACCTCGTTCAAAGCGTTCAGCACACATCCAGGGATGGCACAGACCAGCTTCATCGAGGATCTCATTGACCAGCTGTAGTCAGGCGTAGGTTGACGGCAGCTGCAGACAACCGATCATCATGAATACGGAGAAATACATCGCTACTTAGCTTCTATGGAGGCTGGTCTAGTCCCAGATGCCTCATGTTCAGTTCTGACTGTCCACGAGAAAGAGAGCGTAAACACGTCGGTATTCGCACCAATAACTGCCCCGGGATTAGTTATCAACTCTCCAGCCGCCCCGCCTCGGAGTTCACCTCGGGAGGTGCGATCCTGCTCAGGACGGACAGCGTCCTCTCCAGCATGCCCTCGATCCGAGACATCCTCTCCGTGAGCGCAGCGAGTTGCCCCGCGTGCGACTCCCCCTGCAGCTCGCGCGCGCGCAGGCGGGCCTCAACGGAGCCCTCGGCGGCGGAGCCGCGCGATGCGGAAGACAAGTAGCGGACGAGCGTGTGGCCGGGGTCGTGCGTCCCGCCGGATGGGGCGCTATTGGTGGCCTTGTCGCAGGCCGTGCATATGTAGATGGTCTCATCGTGGGCTGTATACGAGGAGAGTCAGAACTACGCTTGCGATCGTGCTCTGACGAGCGGTCGACCACGCAGGCGATACTTCAAGAGCGTTAGGTGACTGATACGGCGTACCTGCGCAGTCGACGCACGCAAAGAAGGGCGGCTCGACCTCCTTCGAACATAACGCACAGCTGAGCCCCGCGCCAGCCTCCAGGGCAGCTCCGTCCGCGGCCGGCCTGTCCCTCCTGAGCATCTCGTCTACGCGCTTGATCGTCTCGTTCGCCGCACGAAACAGACCCGGGAGGTCGCGCTCGGAGAACAGGAACCGCCGCGCTTTCAGCATGTCGTGCGTAGGGCGGTGCACGTAGTTCGCGTCGCGGATCGTGGCGTCTCTGCACCCTGGCCGGTCGCAGAGGTCGCAGGAGTCGTCGTCGAGGCCGATCGTGCAAGGGATACAGATGTACCGGGCGTCGGGGATGCGCTCCATGCAGCGGTTGCACCAGAAGGCCTTGCTGTGGTTAGTATAGCCAGTTCAGCGTCTCATCGAAACAGCGAAGTGCGAGTGGTTTGTACCTCAGGAGCGCCGAAGCCCTCTTGCGGACGTCCATGACGACGAAACAGTAGCATATCTCTTCGCACGTGAGGGCCCGGTGGAGCGTGATAAGCATGTTATAGTCCTCCTCGCAGAGCTCTTTCCCGGACGCGCTGGCCTCATACAGGACGATGAAGGCATTCCGCCTCGCGATGTACCGCTTGATGTACTCCCACGAAAGCCTCCGTCGCTTCACCTGAAGACTGGTCGCAAGCAGCGCGTAGCGCCATAATGCCCATATCCTGTGCTCTCGCAGATCGTGGGGAGACGACCGCGCAGTGAGCAAGACAGGGTCCAAGCGCGTGAAGTGGAAGTCGTTCCGGCCCTCCTGCGAGTTGCAATTCCAAGTACCCGATATCGAGAGCCCGTCCTCGGAGAGCACGCCGTGGAGGGAGCGAGGGGGCGACGCGCCGGCGAACCGCCAGGCGGCCGTGAAGTCGACGAGCCCGTCGTCCGCGCGCGTGCTGCACCGCCCGGTGACGGTGTAGCAGATCCCGCTGGCGGTCCGCGAGGTCGCCTCGAACGTGCCCGGGTTGGATTCCGACGCGTGCAGGAAAAATGTGACCATAGGGAAGGCGGGCCACCGGTCGGGACCGATCCCGAAGAACCCGTGCCAGCGTCCTAGACTATTGGTCCTGGACTGTGAGCTATCGATTCGCGAGGGCTAATGAGGATGAGACGTACACGTTCTTCAAGATCGTCGAGGTTTGCCGCAGGTCGCTCTCGTAGAGCGTGTCCTGTTCGTTGACGAATACGCCTTCCGCGAGAGTTGGACGGAAGAGAACCCGGTCGGGCTCTGGGAGGGCTTCTTCCGCTTCGACAGCGAGCTCCTCGTGCGCGGTCAAGTCTGGCGCCCCGGGCTCCATGCGCTTCTCGAACGACCATAGCTGCTCTGGTCGATAAGCATATTTGAACTAGATCGTGTGGTAAGCGCATTGTCAAACGACTGCGACGCGTGTGGCGGGAGACCCACCAAGCCGCATGCGAACGTTTCGAATTGCTTCCCCGGATCGTCACCACGCTGTTTGAATGAAGCTATATGCGACTTAGAGTATGCGTCTGGCCAATGGTCAAAGACTCACACTCAAGAGCGGTGATGCGCGCACCCATAGGACTTAGGACGCCCTCGGTGATAGTGTGATAGGAGCACACCAACTCGTCTTCATTGATGACGACCTTTTCGTGGCACAACCGGAAGATATCGTAGTCGCGGCGTATCAATAGGTAGAGAATGGGGAATAAGAACTGTAAAATGATGGTCCAGCCAGACGTGTGACATACCACGAGCGTGGCTTACCTGCTCTATCCTCCCCGGTCCGGTAATCAAGGCTAACGTGTCGGTATCGTCGATATAGTACTGGAAGGTCTTCAGCCCTTCTTCAAGCCTCCTCTCCTCCGACTCAACGTATTCGGAGAAGCGCGCCCAATGGGCGTCGTCGGCCTTGACGTCGGCACGCTCCAGCGCTGCAGTGAGTGTGGTGACTGGGCGCCAGACCGAGTGGAGGTACCAGATCGCAGGCTCGAAGTTCTCCGGGCGTACGGTAGGGAGAAGGTCGCACATCTTCTTGAGGAGGGCGTCGATCTTGCGGCAGTAGTACGTGCTCGTCATCCGCCATCCTGGAAGGAGGACTGTCAGCACGGGTCATGAGCACTATTCAGATTGAGTGGGGCAGGCACCTATTGCCCAATACGCAAACCAGTGCAGCAAACTAGGAAGTCACGAGCATCAGGAGACTGCATATATGCGTCGAAATGACGAAGGCTCCGTACCTCCATCCCTGTGGCCGAGATGACGTGAACTTATTGATCTCTTGTATGGTAATGAAACCGGAGGTGTCCTCGTCGCAGGCTTCCGCGATGGCCGAGATATACTGGACATCGACGTACTTGAGCGCCCACATGTCTTCGCGCGCCACCATCGGCACAGTGCTATCGGGGAGGGCGACGCTCAACGCGTTGGGTACATGTTGGAGGTAGAAGTCGCGGAGGGCTAGTATGAAGTACCGGGCCTTGACATATCCGCGCCATCGCTGGTAGAAGGATCCTGTCAGTTGCCCATCGTGCGACGTATCGAGGACGCCCTAGATACCATCTCTTTCCAAACTTCGTGGATTGCCTTGTGAAGAGGAAGCACGCATCAGCTGATGCTACGGTGAACACCGAGTGGATGACAGACTTGGTTCCTGATCCTATCGTGTGGCCCCGAGAGCACGGTGTCGATGATACGATCGCCCTCGTGGCGCACCAGGCCTTGCATCTCTACCATCAGCCGCCTGTGCTGCACAAGGAACTTGCGTTCGAAGGTGTCCAGATTCTTCCGCACCGCAGCATCCGTAGTCTCGAGGATCTCTTCCCGGAGGTCCTTCAGCTCGTCCCTGCCACTTCCAGGACTATGCTTCGCTGTAGAACCAATTTTGATACCGGAAAGGCTCACGAGAGCGCCGTCGTCAGCCAGAACGGCTTCGAGGCCACCTCTACCGCCGATGCTAGCACTGAGACGTTGCTGTTCTGGTGGTATGAGGGTAGAGAACAAACTGAGGATCGCGCTCATCTTTTTGTCGATTGCGTTGAGCTTGCGGTTAGCGTCGTCGACGGCCTTGCCGACATGCATCTCAAGCGCGAACGTGAACGCTTTCCGACGATCCGCGAATAGGGTTAGGTAGCTCTTGAACTTGTCGTCCCAGGAAGAGCTCTTGATGACCTTGACCAGCAGCTTCTTCTTCGAGTACGTGTCACAGGCGTTCGCGCAGTCCTTGATGTCGTCCGCAGATTGCGCGACGAGGGATTGTAAGCGAGCTTTGATGGTGGTACCATCGGGCCCCGGCTCGTCCTCGTCCTCGACGGTGCGCAGCCTGCACGACACTGGTAAGTGCCATATACCGAAGTGGGCCGTTATACGTACTGTACGAGGACCTCCATCATATCCTTCATCTCAACGAAGAGGAGCGTTATCTTCTTTTCGTTATCGCGACGCTTCATATCGAGCTCCACCACAACGCGAAACGCGCCCACAGCGACTGCGTATGGCCGGAGACAGGGTTGGTCATATGCGTGAGCATCACGGAGTTCAACTCACCCTTGATGAACGGGTGAATATTTGCGACCTCATCCAATGCTTTGAGAACCCCAGGCAATCCTTCGACGAACGCGGTGATTCCATCTCGAATACTCTTCATCGTGTCAGCTTCGTACAGCGGCTGGAGAGCGGAAATCGTGTTTTGAGCGACAGCGACCGTCGCTTGCCCCGCGTCGTAGGTTTCGCCTACGCTCCGGCTCAGCAAAAAGCGATCACAATGTGTCCTAGTCTACCCACCCGCTTTGTCCATTGCCTTCGCTGCCGTCGTACCACGGGCCTCTTCGACGTGGGCATGGGCTGCTTCCACATGACGATAGGTATCTTCTATACACCCGAGCGGGTCGCTCAAACGATCTGCAGGTATCAGTGTGTCGAAACCAGACCGCAGAGGGCGGGTCAGCTTTACCGTCAAATTTGTCCCGAATGGTGCCCGTGGCCATCCTTAACTTGTGAGTAGGCTTGATAGATCTGTAGACATAACCTGTAAAGGGCGCTCGGTATCGCGTTCAATTATACACCAAGCAGACGCTCGCTCGCTGCACTGCGCATACCTACACGCGCCACTCTGCGACCATCCTGTTCTCAGACGGCGATCCGCAGTGCAACACGAGGGTCGGCGTTTTGGATTTGTGGGAGCGAAGCACCGATGGACCCCGGAGGTGTATGCATGGTGGTTGTCACACGCCACCGTGTGCTCCTTAAAGACAATCCAAGTTGGTCCAGGTGCCAGAGGACAGTCATGGGCTATGTGCGTCTCCCAACCGAATGCTCGTCGCCCAGCATGAGGGCGCCTCCGATGCTGGCACGAAGGAGACGCGTGTTGCCTGTACAGTGGGACGCGATCGACGGTTAAGAGCAAGAACGTAGACTGGAATAATGATATATGATACCTCAGGCAGCTTGTGGTCGCGATTCCCAGCGGATCCCCAACGTCGAGAATTTTTCGACTGCTTTGGGCTACGTACCGAGTTATACGCGTAACATGGGGCAACGATTGGAGAAGGAAAGTGCGCGTGTACATATGTATGTGATCATGATGGCAAGTGACGAGTAGCTTTGCAGCGCCACAACGCGATATTCGCCCTGGCGCGGGCGCCTGGCAGTCGGCAGCACGCGCATGATGCTCCCTCTCCCCGCCACCTTCTCCTCCGTCCGGCGCGACTCCCTCAGCAGTTTCCGGAGACAACATGGCGGGCTACGACACCACCGCAGCACGCGCGACGTCCTCCTCACCCGTGCGCGCGTCACGAACCTCGGCCTGCTCCTCCTCGCCGCCTTCGCCGCGACCTCGTTCCTCGTGAACCTCGCCTGGTACCTCTCCTCCGGACACGACTCCGCCGCGCGCTGGCATGCGCTCGAGGGCCCGTACTCGCCACCACGGGCGGTGTGGGACACGCTGAAGAGGGACAGGACGCTGGAGGAGCTTGATCATCTGATCGTGGTGCCCGGGCATGCCATCTGGAAAGGGTCGAGCCTGGAGGAGAGGTTCGAGGAGGACAGGTGGGTGCTCGAACCGTACCAGCGAGGAGGAGGCAGGATAGAGGCCTTCTTCAAACACATCGTGGCCGCGTGAGTAGTCTTCTATGCTTCTCATACTAGCGCGAATCGGGTACTGACTGTGAGTGGCCGTACACAGAGCAGACCTCGCGCGACAGGATGAGCACTCGCTGCTCATCTTCAGCGGGTGAGTGCATACTGAACTCTCCCCCAGCACTGTGACAAACCGTACGCATGTGTAGCGGCCAGACACGCTCTTCCTCTACCACGACCGAGGCTGAGTCCTACATGCGCCTCGCGCAGATCTCCGACCTCCTTCCCTCACCCTCCTCATCCCTCGCCTCAGCGCGTGCGACAACAGAGGATCACGCGCTAGACTCGTACCAAAATCTCCTCTTCTCCATCGCGCGTTTCCACGAGTACACAGGGCGGTATCCCTCGCGGATCACCGTCGTCGGGTACGCGATGAAGGCACGCCGCTTCACCGAGCTGCACCGCGCAGCGCTCCGCTGGCCCGACACGCGTTTCTCATACATCGGGATCGACGCAGAGGGCGACGCGGAAAGCGCGCAGCAAGGCGAGGTACGTCCCCCCGTCGAATCACAGAACACGCGGATACTCTGCGAGTTGCCACAGAGATACTGACGACAACCTCCGTGTGTGTGTCTAGATGCAAAACGGATACCTGCCATACACGCAGGACATGTACGGCTGCCACGGTACGCTCCTCGCCAAACGGCGTGCGCGGAACCCCTTCCTCCGCTTCCACTCGTACTTCTCGTCCGCGCCCGAGCTCGGCCCGCTCTTCAACTGGTGCCCTGGCCGCGCCGAGGGTGGCCAGACTACGATATACCCTGGGCCGCTCCCGTGGGATCACTTCAAGTAGACTCAGCGATCGTTGCTTATAGACGGGTAACGGAGTTCTGTGTTGCCGGTGCGCTAGAGAGGACCCGTTTGTTATTGCTGATGCCACTATATTGTATTGCCGTGCCGGCCTGTGAGGCCGCTGTATCTAATGCTACACCATATTCACAGAACCGCGATTCGAACCCTGAAGTACCGTAATCGGTGTGGAATGGCTCCTGTATGCGCATCTCATTGTGCACCGTCATGTTCAACTGTTGCACTCCTGCGCAAATCGAGGTGACAAATTTTGAATGGCGCTGAATACTTATCCTCTAGGTATTGGACCTGAAGCAGCGAATTTGCATGGACACGGCCTTGGTAAGCTCCCTCTTCCCGTAACCATTTGTATGCAGTCTTAGTCTAGGTGCCGAGATTGTGTTCTCAGTCGAGAGATCCTTTAGTGCGGCCCGTCTGCCGCGTTCTCCAGGCCATATCGTAGGGTGACGCCGCAACGGCCTCGTTGGTGAGTAGTTCGCGTTTTCCCAGCATATCCATGTCTCGCCCATCATTTGGGGTTACCGCCCTGATATCCATATTCTGCCCACAAGCATGAGTTCTTCCGTTTATCGAGTCGACGTCTATGCTTGCATATATACTGCGCCATTTATCTGGTAGAGTCGGCGTTGATTCCCTCTCGGCCTCCGGTTCAACCCCTCAATCGAACGTGTCACAATTCCGTTCAGGATCCATATGTTTCCGTAGATTTCGGGTTGCCATCTTGCGGTAAACATTATTGACTCCGTCTCATGTTGGCCTTCTCTTAGGGTACCCATCGACGGCAACGCATATGATACGTTGACTCGCCCGTTCCGGCTGAAATCCCATATTGCACGGCTGCATCGGTACGGTGACTCCAGGTCATATTTCGTCATCCTATCCGGCTCAGCACCTCTTTCCTTCCTGTTCTCGGGGATGAGGTACTTGCTCCAAGTTCGCGTATGCTGAGTTGCCGTTTGTAGTACTGTAGGTGGCCGCCGCCGGATTCCAGTGGTACGCGCCAGCTCAATAACGCATCCTTCGCGCCCAAACCCGTGACCGTAATCAATACCATGGCAATCAAGAGCCAAGGTGCGTCGTCGTATGCTGAGTCGCTTGCCATAGGCCCACCCATTGGCGGTTTGATCATCCATTTGGCATTACACCGCAAGGGCTGCGGTCTTTGCGGTAATCCCAATGACCGCAGGGAAGTTGCCACCGTCTGCGACCCGGATGCCGCGCGATCCCATGATCTGGAGACACATTTTGCATCCACATCAGGCACGGAATAGCGCGTCGACATTGTCACCAGGGCGTTTCAGGTTCGCCGAGTTGCATCGGTGTTGAAGTGGTTCCTGAGACCCCTGTGCGCCGGCTTCCAACGATCCTAACATTTGTGACATGTGGGATCAACGCCTCTCTTGCGGGCGTATGTCACCCGGCCTGCGTCCGTCTTCGCCATCTTGACTTGCTCCCAGCCTTTGATGTCTTGACTCGTTCCTAGTAGGTGCGTTCCGCATGTTCGTTCGCTGATACCCCCACTTGCCACTTGTGATAGACGCCTTGAAGTACCGTCGATCCTGGTTGTAGGCACCGGTCTCCACGCTGAACCCAACCTCGTGACACATGCGAACGGTGCCAGGCGGAAAGTCGTATGCAGCAAAGGTGTGCCAGCATTCCTTGCGCAGTCCTTGCGATTATGGCGTCGTTCACGACGTAAACAGCGGCCAGCCTGCCGATACACATCTATGAGACTGTCGACCCAAGACGCAACGGCGCGCACTCACCTCTAGCACGCCCGCTTGCCGAGACCACGCCATGTGATGTGCGCCGCCTACAGTACGCCAGCCGATTGACCATAACACCACTCGGGTTGGATGACATCTTTGCCGACGACCGCTGCGAGGATATTCCGCGGAAGCAAGTCCAACGGGCGGGATTGACCACCCTTAACGACTACACCGGACGCAGCGTTGGCTCCTCAGGTACGCCTTCGCGGAGTGTTTGCCTCAACGCTCGAGTGCTCGTTCACGGACCCATATTGCGGCCTTCCTACGCGGCGGGTGGCGTCGTGGACTTATATATGCCGCACGGGATCGTCTGTGGCACATCGCACAGTGGGCTACGTAGCGTCGACGACGTTGACCGTTAGCGCGGACGCCCTCCCTGGGTTCGTATAACGGAGTTCGAATGGGGAGGGGTACGCGTCGGGGTACGTTGGGTGGTGTGCGGGTCATTTGTTTGCGGCGGCGTTGACTGATCGACGATGCACAGGTGTAAGACGCCATGCTCCGGATTAAGAAGATACAGTGACCACTCGCCTCGATAGACCCCGCCTCTCCATAGCATGGATGACATTCCCTCTCGCGGGTCCTGTTGCGAGCGCCTCGTACCCGGAGTGGGGTGGCGCACCGGGAGGTGGCGTATCGATCGCGAGTTCGGCGGCGATGTTTGCAAGATCGGCGACCGTCACGACGTTAGTGTAGCGATGTCGTGTATGAGACCTTCCGGTTGAGCGTGCGCAGTGCGATGCGATCGAAGAGAGCGTCGGTGGCGTAGGGGTAGGAGGTGTGTCGGTGGCTCCTCCGATGATTGGTTCGTCCCACTGACAGTATGATCGGGTGCATCGTCTGCGGTGGAGGCAAATCGAAGCGGTGATGTTGGTCTGGAGGAGGCGGAGGGTGTGTGGGAGGGGCGGTGGATAGGTATGTATCCTACCGGCCCCTCTCGGTGGCGTCCCACTGCCAGACGTTGAGGAGAGGGGCAGGCGACGCTACAGCAGAGGGATCGGAGAAGGGACGACACTGACATGGAGATGTGGGCGGAGGCATGACGCTTCGGGGCCCTGGGACGGGGGGAACGACTTGATATACGGGGGCTCGCCCAGTTCGCACTCCGCAGCGGCGACTTTCCGCTCCCCCGGTGCCCAGTTTCCCGCAATCTCTCCCCCGCAGCAATGCACCGAACACGCGACCGTCAGGAGGTCCGAGGATTCCGCGTTATCGATGCGTTTATCGAGCGAGCCCCGCGACTTTCGCACGTACACTGCAGACGGGTCTCGACGCCACAATGGCCATATCTCCCATCATCCCCTACAGCGACGCTCCGCTAGCGGCCAATTCCCCGCATTACCAGCCATTTCGAACTCAACACGGGCCGCTGTTCTTGGTGTAGGTCCTGGACTGGAGAACGGGGTGCGACGAGGTGGTAGGAATCTCGACGCCACCGTGGCCTGGTGGCGTCGATTTATATCGGGCGCCTACGCGCTACGCGTCGCTCACGTGCGCGTGCCCAGCCGCGACCAACTTCATAATGGCTTCTCCATAGGCTCCCGTCAAACTCATTGTGTTATCCTTGGAACACTTAATGGAGAGTCGCCTCTCTGTGCTTGTCCGAGACATCTATAGTGGTCCCCACAACTTGCCAAAAGCCGACGACTGCTGTACGTCGCCGTCATCGACCCGATTTACAGCTTGGCGGTAAGTGTCTCTTACCACGATCGACATACTCGAAACGGTTGCGATCGCATTGACGGTTAGGCACTCAGACGCGGTGCTAGCTAGAGCCATTTGGGGCACGTACTGAGTGTCCTGACTCGGCAGACATACGGCTAGGTACGCCCTCCCTCGTGACTTCCTGTACCACAGCCAAACTGATATACTTCCACCTGACAATACAGTAGCGCACCATCGGTCGACATCCCCCGCCGCGCACCCACTACCGCGTGTTTCCAGGCCCGCAGCTCCGTGAGTTCGACCTGCACCCGAGAGTGAAAGTGGAAAGGCCGGAGTTTGGTACTACCATAGTGAAGAATAGGAACGAACTCGCGGTCGGCACGACGAAGGGCCCTATGCGATGGATCTGCACTCGGGACAGTCGTGCTACAGAGCCCTTCGACAACAATGGGTCAGCTGTCCATACTAAGCCGAGTAGTAGTGTATTCCACGGTGAAAATGCGGAAGATGGTACTGGATGTTGCCGCAACCTGAGCAATCAATATGTGCATCCGTAGCATACTGCGCGCATCCTTTTGTATGCCTGGAAGTCAACTTACTGCGAAGCTTTGCCGTACACACGGAACTTCTCGGGAAACGTCAATGCCTCTACATGACAACATAGCTGCACTGACTGTAGCAGTGCTCGATGGATCTTCCTCCATACGTCGCAATCACGGTCGTCATGTTTGCGCACAAATTGCATCTACGTGCATCCACGTTAAACCTACGAGCAATGCCCACTCGCCCCGCGCTGCAAGCATAAGGAGCACGCAAATCGCCGCAATACGCCACACGCGTTCATGTGAATACCGAGTTTGTATATACGCGGGCGACACAGTAACGTACATTGTTTCGAGCACGGCGTGCCTTGTCGAGGCCCAAAAGTGCCACCGTCCCGTCCAGGCACGCCCGCCCTGTCCCCGCCCCCGGAGACGGACCCATCCCGCACCGATCGATCGCGAGAGCTGCTTACCCGCACTCCGCCTCCGTGGGATGCGTTGTATTAAAACCGGGATGCTCGACGCTGGGGTGCCTGATCCGTCGTCCTCCGACGATACGAACGACATACGTGCCCTGGGCAAGCACTTGCTCAAGACATTGCTCGGAAGCGGGGGTCGGGCTGAGCTGTGCAGTGCAGCGGAGGTGGAGACGGCGAGGGCGATCAGGTCCAGTACCGCGAGCGGCCACCGCAGCATACCTGTCTCCGGGGACGACGTCGAGATCTCTGTCGAGTATCGACGGCGTCCACGCTGACAACGCCGGGACGCACCGATCGCATCCCCGGCATTTGAGCTCGGGCTCAGGCATCCAGGTCCCAGGGGTGCGGAGTGAACGAGTGCGCACCCGCTCGGAGAGGCACGCGATCGGCCGAGGGCGTCGGTGTCTCGTCTCGGAGTGCTGTTATTATCCGCAACGGGTCGTCGAGAGCAGTTCCCGGTCGTGGCGGTAGATGCACTTCCGCGTCCGGGGAGGTGGAAGTCAGGGACAATGAGGGCGCATGGGAATGACACAGGATCCTCGATCTGCGTGAGGGTGCTCCGACTAGGCATTCGATACTTGTCGTAGCCAACGGCGCTCGGCGCAGGGGATCACGTTCGAGAGGCCTCGAAGTATGATGTCGGCGAGGGATGTAATGGCGAGGAACCAATGCCCCTATAATGCCGATATGCGTGACGCTGCACAGGAGACAGGCCGTTCCAACGAGGCACTTGTTACTTGTCGTGTTGAACGGTGCCCGACCGAGGGCATCAGGCTCGGGAGGTCTCGGACTCCGGAGTATGATGCCGGAGCAGAACGCCGGCGTACGGGCAGTGGCGCAGGACACAGCGGCCACGCGAGGCAATGACGGCTTTCCAGAGGAGCACCTAACAGATGGCAGAAAGTGCATGTAATGGAACGACGTAGCGTGCCAAATTAAGACGTTACGATGCGTGCCGACGCTAGCGGCACTGGCGCTGAGAAGGCTGAAATGATGTCGACTGGAGTGTCCAATACGCCGAGATTCAAAGGGCAACGAGTGCCAGCGCGCGGGAAGAGTGGAGAAAGAAAGACGCCGCACTCGTGCCATATGATGCTACGATCAGCTTCGTCGCGAGAGCAGTGCGCCACCAGTGGCTTGTTCCCTGCGAGACAAAAGACGTGAAACTCTGTCCGACGCACGGTCGCCCCAGCAGCTGGCTTTGCGCGCGCAATGAGCATCGACATAGACCGCGCGGTGATGGCCATCTCATCATTTCGGCAGCAGCCTTCGCCGACGGATGGCAACAAGCTTCGTCGCGGTCAAAAGCGATCTTCGAACAGGACGTGGCAGCGCATTTTCAGGCTTCGGTGCAGCCTGGCAGCTTCCGAGGCTAGCGCCGGTCGTGCAAGGTTGGGATCTCGAGGGCGATAAGCTGATGGGGGAAGGCCTGGGAAGCTTCGCGCGAGCTTCGTCCGCCCAGACCGGGTGCTTAGGGCATACCCGATCTGTTCACGGAGGAAAGAAGGATGGTGCGTGTGGGTGGGGTCGGCCGCGAGCTAGAGTGCCTGCAGGCAGGGCGATGTGGGAGCGGCATCAGCGAGGAGCCCCCCGATTTGTGCGAGGCAGCGAGAGGCGCGAACAGACCCGGAGGAGGAGGTTCCGAGCGCTGGGAAGAGCAGTGCAGCGTCGAAGAGGAGCACAGCCCGAGGAGCAGGCAGTTCCTGTGATGATGAGAACAGACGGACCGCACGAGCTCTAGTGCGATGAATCCCTCCATCTCCGCACGCTCGCTGAGCAGTGCTCTGCATGGTGCGGTGGAAGGCAGCGCGAGCGCGAGAATATACCAGCAAAGAGAACAGACACCGTCGAAAGATGGTCATGGAACAGAAGATGAAGAGATGTATGTTGTCAGATATCGAACACGCTCGGGAGGCCTGTACGAGGGAAGCGGAAGCAAAGGGAGGGAGAGACTGAAATGGACAGATTGAGCAACAAACTCAACAAGACATCGCGATCCCCGGCGCTTGCCGACTCCCTCCGGCGCCTGTCCCGTCCCGGCGTCGACGCCGCCCGCGCTGCTCTCCTCGCCCTCCTTCTTTCTCTTTCTCCAACCACCATCTCCCCCTCCCCCACGCCCCTCCGCCACTCGTTCCCCTCTCTAGTCTTGACGAGGGCTCTCCGTATTGCTTGCGCAGTTTGGTTGACACGCTCCCACTCGGTGCCTGGCCGATTGCAAGGGGCGCAAAGCAAACGCTCTCGGCTAGCTCATCTCGCCAGATCTCTTCCTCCCCCCGATCCCTCGCCAATCTCGAATAACACCTGCATTTCACTTTCGTTCCTCGCACTCTTCCGCTCGCCGACATATGAATATCGCTGCCTGACCCTCTGCTGCGCCCTCGTCTCGACCTTGCATCTTCGCTATGCCTGGTGTGTCTAGGTCCCAGCGTGCGGAAGCAAAGTACAATGTTACTCTTGATTGTATGATTTCTCCGCGTACAGATGTGTTTCTTCGCAGATCCTTGACCACCTCCAATAGTTCCCAACCTCGGACTCCATTCCGCTGCCTCGTCCGGCAATCTTGGTCTTGTCACATACGCCCTTGATCACGGCCAACCCGTCAACTCCGTAGTCGATGGTGTCCTACCTCTGCACGTCGCATGCTCAGGGGGCAACGACCTCATCGTTCGTCTGCTAATTGAACGTGGAGCAGATGTCAATGCCCCTAGGTAAGTCATTGACGCCTTCCATGATGACAGCCACAAAAATAACCCCTGCCATGCATCCCTCCGCAGGCTACCACGCAAGTACTCGAACGACAGGCATAGGGATACCTCCGCCCCTATCGTAGGCACTTCAGGCTCCACCCCCTTGCATTTTGCAGCGGCCAACGGGCACGAGAACGTCGTCCTCACCCTCCTATTGCACGGCGCGCACCCTAATCGCGCAGACAAGCATGGCGTCACACCGGAAATGCTTGCGCGCCAGAATGGTTGGATCCGATGCGCCGACCTATTGAGTCAGTGGACGCACGAGAAGGACAAGGACTTGCGTGAGCGTGAGGTCCTTGGCAGCGTCCCCACCCCGGATCCCGAGCCGGCATCACGCCTCGAGTCGCTCGAGTGCAAGGTGGTCGAGAAGAAGCTCAAGGTCAAGCGCTCCATTGATACTGCCTTGCACATGCTCAGGCCGACACCACCGACCCCGCCACCATCTGGACAGCTGCAGTATGATGCGTCGTACACGACGTCACCACCCCCTATGACAGATGCCGCCTTTCCCGACTCTTCGCCAGAGGTACCGGCCGCAAATGAGGCCAGGCGACCCTCTCTTCCTCACATCTTCGACTCCACACCTCACAGCCAGGTTCAGTCGCAAGGTCAATTGTCCCATGCCCACCACCATGGCAAGTCTTCAGGACGTCCTTCGTTCTCATCGTCTCGGAGACCCCGGTCAGCCGGTACGGACGCCGAGCCGTCCGCGTCTGGCTCGACATCTTCCACTCCAGCGCGGCTCAGGGGTAAGATCTCGCTCCTGCACATGTTCAAGAAGTCTACCGGCGATTCGTCAGCCTCGACACCAGGCCTGCCCGCAACTCCTGACAGCAGGGACAGTCTCTCGGGATATGCCTCATCTAGCTCGGCGTTCACATCCGCATCTGCCTCTCCAGCGCCAGAACGCGAGACCGATCGGAGCAAGGGGTCGTCTTCACAGTCTCCTCTGCGCACTCGAGCGTCGGAATCTGGGCTACTGTCGTCAACGGGTGGCTCACCCTATCTGACCACCATTCCGAGTAGCCGGAGTAGACTGACAAGTGAGAGCGCATCGACCGCCGCCTTCTTCCAACCCCCGTTGGCCGTCGAGCTTCATCGCAAGCTCTCTGCCGAGCGTCTTCGCACGCGATCGGAGTCCGGTTCGAGCTCTAACGGTACGACGGAGGGTTTGGGAAACACGGTCTCTCCTCCACCGACCCAACAGGCACCACAACTTCCGGGTCATCGGAGTCCTGCAATACGCCCTGGAATTCTCCGCCCTCATCACAGGTCAACGTCGTCGAGCCAGTCGCAGGCGCCGCCACTTCCCCCATTACATCCGGAGAGTTCCATGCGCTCTTTGCGCTTCGATCCCTCCACGCCTGCGCCGGCCATATCGGCGACACGTTCGGGTCTGAACGTGAAGGTGAGCAACAGCGTGAGCTCCTTACGCGGGCGGGGTCAAGGCGGCGACAGCCCGCGGTCGCCGAGGCATCCATCCTCCCAGAGCCGTCCTCGGGAGAGTTCCGTACGTCGCCATCCCTCCCAGGGCGTCGATGACGACGACGAAGAAGGATATGGCGAGGTTATTTCTCCTCAGCTTGGGCTAGGGCTCGCTCTCCCTGAAAGCAAATCTCGCTTGAATGAACTCAGAACCGAGAGGCGGCGTCGACCTTCGGGTGCTTCACAGGCCTCGCACGATTCCTCCCCTCTCCCATCGCCAACCACTGGCCCTGAAGCCGCATTCGACTGTCCATTCAGCATCAACCGGCCCCCACCACACCCGCTTCCCTCCGACGCCATGCAATCCTCCCAATCCCAACCCTCAGGCGCGGATTCACGATCCAGCACCCACGCTAACCTTCTCGGGATCCACACCGTCGACAACCGGGGTCGGGGAGATAGCATCGGGAGCATGAGCACAAGCACGGACGCTAGTGCCAGCAGCGCTCCGCAGACACCGCTCCCGACCGCCGGATCCAGCCTCGGACTTGGCCTTGGCCTGCAGATTCAGTCTCCGGACGCACCTAGCCTTGAGCTTCCACCTGCGGTCGACCTCGTCGTCGATGATGGGAGCGAGAAAGAGAAGGCTCAAGCCCGCAGCCGGACCGACTCCTCTGCGTCCGCGTTCTCGTCTGACGCATCCGCATCGCGGACGGTGTCCCCCAGGCTGCGCGCGACTCACCCCCTCGACATTGACATCCGCGCGATCAGCTCGCACGCTCAGGCGGAAGCCCTCGTTCAGCGCGCGCAACAGAGCATTTTGCAAATGCAAATGGAAGACGTCGACCTTGAGCTGCCCAGCGTCGGATCTGTCGGCAGTAGCTCGAACGGCCTCAGCACGGGCGGCGCCGGAAGCGGTCGCACGCCGCTGAGCGCGAAGCTAGCCGCATACGGCCAGTCGCTGGAGATTGAGCGGCGGTTCAAGGAGCGGGAACGCGAGCGGGAGCGGGAGATGAGTCGCTCTATCGGAAGTGGCGAGACCCTCAACGGCAGCCCGACAACGCCGAGCGGGCGAAGCTCCGATGGACGTCTGAGGCCGCGCCATTCTGAGCGCGGGATGAGGAAGTTCAGCTTGGAGGAGAGGCCTGGAGAGGTCAGGGCGCCGAGGCGGTCGAAGCCGCGGAGGCCGCATACGGCCGATGGTGAGTCCTCCATATCTGCCTATCATGAAAGCTAGTGTGCTGATGGCGGTCGCAGGAGATACGCAAGAGTCGTCTCCGGGCTTCCTCTCTGCCGGGCACAAGTCGTCTCTCTCCGGCAGCGCTGTTCTCACCTCGCGCTCGTCGAGCTCTCCGGATGAGAACTCCAATTCGCACCTGCGTGCCACCCCTACCTCCATGCGAACGCTGCCCGTGATCTCTTCTCCCTCTCCCACGCTCAGTCCCCCACGGATTGTGCGCTCGCGCACGCCTGACCCAGCCTCTCGCTATCTCGACACGAGCCCGCCCTCGTCGAACCCGTCCTCAGCGACGTTCGGCGTTCCGCTCTCACGCGTCTCGACCGCGCCCCCGCGCCACGCGTCCCCAGACATCATCACGCAACGCAGCGTGAGCGAACGCGAGCGCGAGCGTGCGCGCGCTAACAAGCTGATGAAGATGGGACTCGCCGTGCACGACTCGTATCCCCGCGCGCGCTCGCCCTACGGAGGGGGCCATGTGCGCAATGGCGGTGGGAGCGGGGGCAGTGGCGGCGTATCGGGTGCGAAGCAGCGGTTCGGCGGGATCCGAGGATTCGTGCAGACGCTCACGGGCAAGAGCTGAAGCACTGCACCAACTCTTGCTCGTCGCCTCGCCTACCCATCGGCGCTCGGATGCGACGTCGATTGTCGCGTCCTCGCACTTGTTTCAACGACTTCTTGAAGGCGCTCGCGCGCTTCCTGCGGGATGCCTACCCTCAATCTCCCGGCTTTGGCCACTACACAACATACTCACACCATCATTCGCTGACTCGGCCCACGGCCCACGGCCCGCATCATCTTGTCGCACTCGTTTCGCTTTCGTTCAACGTTCCATCCCCGGAGTTCCGGATGATTAGGAAGAGGGAGAGGTCTCTTATGTACGATCAGGCGCCGCTCCGTCCTCGCTGCGTCTCTTCCGTCGCTCACTGTGTCTGTATTGTCTGTACTTTGCCTGTTGTACCATCCCGTGTCAGAGTCTAGCATCGTTATGATTATTGCCGCTGCGCGTCGAGCCCGCGTCGCCGTCGCACGTGTACACTATTATGATTTATTCTGGTGGGGGGACGTGTTCGCTGGGCTCGGGGTACGCGCAAGGGTTCGTATGGGTGGGGTAGGCATTGCGATCCAAGTGTTTGCCGTTCAGTTGAATTCATGTAGATAGCGGCCTTGGACGAGCACATCGGCACAAATAGGCTTCAACAAGCCTGAGTGTGGAAGTCCGGCGTGCCACTGCGTCCAGCACTTTCGAATCCAAACCTCACTTTTTGTCGGTGAGGGCCACGCCTCATGGCGGATAACAACCATACTACAATTAGATGCACTACGGGAGTTAATATCCCTACCCCGGATGCTGCGTGACCAGACGAGCTGAAAACACCACAAAGTCGCAGTTGACACCGATAGCCTCCCCGTCTCAACTGTCGACGGCAGTTCGATGGCGAGTCGCTTGTCGAAGGTACATATGTACAGTACATAGGATATATAGCGTTGTTCCCGAAACATCCATAGAACGTGTCTATGCTCCCTACCATCCACGATGGTTTGTATCCCGCATCGCACTTACAGTAGATCGTCGATAGGATATCCTGCTAACAGCTTGCAATAAGTCCGTTAACCTGCTGCCCTCGTCAAGCCCAGAGATCTGCAATCGAGATGCCAGATCAGGCCTGCCGATCGGGTGCGCGTATTAGGCGCCCAGAAACAGTTCTCACGTGAGGTACGTAGACGCCCGCTTCTTGCCTCTGCTCGCGTCGGTCGTCTGCTGCTGGACCTCTCGTTCTTCTTTGCTCTTTCTCCTGTTCTATGCTTGGTAGACTTTCACGGCATTGGTGAAAATGTTGGTCCGTAGCTCTATCCAGAAAGTATGCCCGTGCGCCGGCGGCAGGTGTCTGACGGGTAAGTGCGTTTGTTGTCTGGTGGTCACCTGGCTCTCTGACCCGAGTCGTGTAGCATCTATCTCTCAGTGCAAGAGAGGCAACTTGAGGGACAAGAGTATGAGAGAGTACTCCACAGCCAACACGTACGTCCTTCGCAACATACGGCATGTCCCTGGTTCTCAACGAGCCTACCTAGCTCCCAATCCATTTTCTCCCCCCACGTATCTCCCTGGGAGCAGGTCTTCGAAGAAATCAAAGAGATCTCCGATGTCAAGCCCCCTACCGTGAACCCTCGTAGCTTGAAGGCACCCGCCGGCGCGAGGAAGTCGGTCCGGGCACAGACCGCTACCGCTCGAGAAACGCAGGTCATTACGGACATGTTCTCCTCCATCTTCGACAGCACGAAGAGGACCATGCCGAGCTCTATCGGTCTTGGGCCGTCGAAAGGCGGTGCGGACATGAATCAGCTCTACAACAAGCTGCGCTCGCACTCCCAGCGATTACGGTGGACCACGGAAGCGGACCAGGAGCTGGACAGGAAGAAGGAGGAGATGGAGCTGTGTGAGACGGATGTGGACTTGCTCGAGTGGGCCATGCGCGAGGTCTTTGCTGAGTCGCAGCGATACGAACAAGCCGCCCGCCCCGCCCTTGCCAAAGTCGAGGCCGAGGCCGAAACTGACAAAGCCAAACCCGCTAACGCGGAGGCGTCGCCCTCCCATGAAGAGCCCCGGGAACCCCTCCAGCTCCAGCCCTCGTCGTACCCGCACCTGCTCGCCGCACTCATGCGCACGTTCCGGGACAAGTATCACGACCCGCACCTCGCGCTGTCCATGTTCGACCACGCCCGGCACCTCTCGATCGCCTCCTTCGTCTTCGGCTGCACGACGCCGGCGTACAACGAACTGATCGAGACGCGCTGGCGGTGCTTCCGCGACCTGCGCGGCGTCGTCGACGCGCTCGAGGAGATGCGCGTCAACGGCGTCGAGCTCGACAACCGCACCCGCCTCCTCTGCGAGACCGTCCGGCGCGAGGTCGGGGAGCGCAACCTCTGGCAGGAGGAGAGCGCGCTCGGCTCGGGCGAGGCCTGGGAGCTCCTTGCGCGCCTCGAGCGGCTCAGCGTGCAGAGTGGGCCGAGGCGGTCGAGGGCGGGCGCCGCGGGCAAGGAGAAGCAAGAGGGAGGGCGTGCGCGGAAGCGTAAATGGAACTCGAGCCAGGAGATGTGGAAGCGGCAGGCGCTGGAGGATGGGTCGAAGGAGAAGCGGCCGTTTGAACGGCGGACGACGAAGAGCCCGATGCTGAAGGCGCCGTTCTCGTTCCCTTCTTCCGCGAGTGAGTCGCTGAAGGCTACGCTGTCGAAGAGTATGAGTTCATGACGGGAGGGGGTTTGTTTGCTCATCGGTTTGAAAGTATTCTAGTAATGTTCTGTTGCACGCACGCTATGCGCTTGCCCTCATCTACTAATATACACCCCCGCCGCGGTTGCCGCCACTTCATATCACCAAGCTAGCCCACTAGCCCGACTAACATGACTGCTCCTCGACGGCGACCAGTTCAGAGTCACTACACGGGTCAAGCAGAAACGCATGCCGCTGTACTGCGGGTCGTCATTAAGGGTATTAAAGCATCATCTCCCTCCGAGCGTAAAGTAGCGTACGGAGTCGTGAATAGTAACCGACAGTCTACCGAGAAGTGCAACATATCGTCCGAGGCACGTGATGCAAAGTCTAGCACGCGTATCCCACAACCTTGAAAGTTGATGAGACCCTCACAAGCCTAGAGCTCAGGCTTTCTCCTGCGCGGCGAGCGCCGCCTTTTGGTGCGCCTTGCGCCGGCGGAGAAGGAGGATCGCGATAGAGAAGCATACGAAACCGGCAAACGCCATGACCTGCAATGGATGGACAGAGGGGTTACACGGCCACGATCAGCGTTGTTCATATCTAGGGGCCTAAACGAGCTACTCACTCCGCTGAAAAGAGCGGGGCGCCACCAGTGGTAGTTTCCTGGGCTTCCCAGGAGCGCGCCGGAGATGGGCGTACCTGCGGGGCAGTCTGTCAGCGCCGAAGTTTGGAGAGACAGCCCGAGTGGAACGGGCCGGGGCACCGTACGTACCCGTCAAGCTTCCGATACCTGCACGAAGGAAAGGTGGCAATCAGTGAGCGGATGCGAGGGGGCGTCGAGTCAGGGTACGAACGTACCTGAGAATGCGAACGCGATGCCCATGCGTGCGCTATGATGTACAAGTTGTAAGCGTTATCGAACCGTCGTCCACAGTTGGTATATGCTTACCCTAGCTCGGACAGGTCGTCCGTCAGGTGCGCCAGCAGCGGGGCAAGCATCGCGATATCTAGCGGTGGGATAGACATATGAGCACGAGCCACGCACGCGACGGGAGGAGGGCTACTGTACGTACACGTCCCGGCGAAGAACCCGTAGATGATCGCGATGACCACGACGCTCGCGACGCTGCCTAGACCGATCATGCCGAGGATGAGGACCGCGCAGCAGAACGTGGCGGTCACGGAGATGTTGTGCACCCCGAGCCGGTTCGCGAACCAGCCGGGCGAGAGACGGCCGATGAAGCTGCAGCCGTTCAGAAGCACGAGCTGCCGAGTAGAGCGGGAGATCAGGGCGTGTTCTATCGGAGACGAGTAAGGAGTGGACCGTACCGAATAGAAGGCGAAGGTGTCGTCGAGGCCGTGGTCGAGCGCGTCCAGCTGCAGGTAGAACAGCGGGAAGTAGAATCCCATTGCGAACACCGTCATGCTGAAGCGGAACGTGGTCAGGGGTCAGGATACGCAGACCGTGTCAAAACGGAAGGCCACTCACCCGACTGCGGTGAACACGTAAGGAGGGTCCCGGGCGAAACGCTTCGCCGCGGCCCACAGATGCGAAGGGGGCTTGTGTTGCTTTACACGGGTACGCATGAGGCAGCACGCGATGAGGAGCAGGCCTGCGATCATGCCCGCGTTCGCGCGCGCGGCGATGGCAAACCCAATGCGGGGATTGTTCAGCGTGTTGTTCAGCATGATGGGGTGGATGATCGAGCCGAGGGACGAGCCGGACGCGACGATGGTCATGGTGAGTGCCCGCCGCTTGGCGAAGTACTGCGATAGGACGGCTACGCTGGGAACGTAGACCAGCCCCGCGCCGAGGCCCATGCCCACACCTTGGCTCAGGAGCACCTAGGAAACAGCGGTGAGTCTTGTAAGACTGAAAATAATACCGGCGTATCGAGTCGTACCTGATAGTATTTCTGCGGCTTGGCAAGCGAGAGCATGAACAGCGAGAACGCCATGAGCAGCGAGCCGCCGTAGAGTAGATGGTAGCTGGCCAGTCATGTTAACCCCTGCCGCGAGAACGACAACAATCCGCGCATGATAGACTCACAAGTATCCGCGGTCATACAAACGCCCCGCGGCAAGACCTGTCGCAATACATAGGAAGGCATTGAGACTTCCTATCCAGCTGTTATGTTGAAATCGGGTCAGCCGCACGTGTTGCCCCTGAATTGGCGGCGTACGCACGAAATAGCGGAGGAAGATTGCTCGTTCAAGTACACCCGGGTGTAAAAATCTGCGGCAGTAGGTGAGTCATAGTAATTTCGATGATACCGTGAGAGTCACTTGCCTTGGTACACGCCAAAGGAGCCAGTATACCTATGATACCGTGTAAATGATGACATTGAACGGTTCAGTGTGAAAATACTCACCCGAAACCACACATCTGGACCAAAAACCTAGGCAAGCGTTCAGCATCTCATAAGCAGGCAGAGTGAAGTCTGAATGACTCACGCCCCGGCGACAGTTGTCCATGCTGCCGCGCCGCCTTCGGGGACATCGGTGGCGGGTGCTGGTGCAGACGGCGGCACCTCTTCCTTGCACTTCACCGTCGGTGGCTGTGAATAATTCTCGAGCACCGTGGCACTTGCATCGGACCTGTGCACAGAGGGGGCGGCACTTCCTGCCTCCCCGGAAGCATGAGCGAGTTCGAGCTGTGACGTCGACATCGAAACCAGCTAAGATGGCCAGGCGTTGCGATGTACAGCACAAAGGCGCTGGGGGAGCTCACCGGGGCCGGTGTCTGTCTGGAGGAACCAAGATCAGTGCAACGCTCCGAGGAGGAACGACAGATTAGATATAACACGAACTGGCGCACGTCTCCGGAGGTCTGACGACGGACGCGTTTGAGCCGATCCGCCGAGGGGGCGAGGTCCGGGCGGCTCTCTGTTTGCGCTGGCGGTGCCGTCGCCTTGTGATCTCATCCTCCCGCCACCTTGGCTGATCGAACTTACACACCCAGTGATCCAACCACGACCCTTGCCGAATATTGAAATCGGCAAACATGTACATTTCTCACAACGTCCAAAGTCTCCGCACTGTCTTCGATCTCCCTGCTTGCCTGAAAAAAATGCTCAAAGCGTACGGCGACTCCACGCTGGGTGTAAGTTCTTCCTGGCGAGTCACCGGGGCTGGCGCACCGTCCTAAACGCCGCAAGGAGCAGCCACTGGCATACGGCCGTCCACACGCGGAGCACCGACCGGCACGGACGAATGTGTACTTCTCGTTAGGTCATCCGTGGTGTGCGATGCATGCAACTCGGGCTCCTCTCCGAACCATGATCCGCGTTCCTGCAGAGTTGAGGACGCCAGCAGGCCAGACGCTGCGGGGAAAATGCCTCCTCGGGCTCCTCGTGCGTCCATTGGCCCGATCAGCTCCGCCATTTGTGCGCAGACCGAGCGTGTCCTCGATCGAGGGGCCAGATTATCTGATAAGGTACATGCTTACACAGATGACACCAGGCCTCACAAATCTACTCCGCCAGGTGGCGAGAGGGCAAACTGTCCCGGCTTCTTTCTGCCTCTTCGCGGAGGACAGGTGCGGCGGATATGTCTTAGCCGACGCGATGCTTGCTAAGTCCTCTCTCACGGTCAGACAAGCTGGCCACAGAAGGCCCGTACGATGATCCCGCGTAAAACATAACGCCGGACACTACTCCAGCTCGTCGTCGTCGAAGATGGCTGTCTTCGGTACCCCATCTTCGCGCACGACGCCTCTGTACATGCCAGAGCAGTTGAGGGGCATGGCCACTGCAACGTGGTCAACGGTGAACGAATGCGAGTTGTGCCACAAAGCTCACCGTGTCCTGCGTTGTCCAGTGCGATCACGCCCCCGACACCTCCGTCCCGGCGCAGCTCCTCGACACACTCTTTCGCTGCGCGCTGCACTGGTTCGCGAAGATACTTCATCCTTCGGCCGATCGTCGAAGCTGTCGCCAGACGAATGAAATACTGGAGGGCCATCAGCACGCAGCGTGAGGGCGCGCACCGGCGATAGCACGAGCGCTCGAAAGTACAGTACTCACGTCGCCGTCACCGGTGCCGCTGACGCCCACTGCGACGCGCTGGCTCTTGCCCTGGAGCCGCCGCCAGGCCTTCCTGAACCAGCCGCGCACAGTCCATTCTTCCGCCCAGAAGCCAGCGCCCATGACGGGCGTGTCCCCGACGCGGCCGACGAGCTTGTTCGTGCGCCCACCGGTCGAGGTCACGGCTGCGATGCATCCTCGCTCATCCAACGCGACGGCGCCAACGGTCCCCGTGGGCAGCTGGTCAAGGGGAACCCACGCGTTATCGTCCTTGCCATCGTCAGGTTTCGAAGGGTACGGGAGCGGCTCCTCGGGGAGACCCAGGCCACGTCGGTGTTCGCGCCAACGCGCCTCGGTGAAGAAGTAGCTCTCATCGACTAGCTCCACTCCCTGGGAGGCAGCTATGTCTTCGGCGGTTGCCCCAGAGAACATCGTATGGGGCGCATCACCGGGGAGCAGGTAGAGTGCGCGCACGAGCTTGGATGGGTTCCGCGCGTGCGTCAGGAGTGTAACGCCCGCACCGCGGCGGGTAGGCGGAATCTCGGGATGGCTCGCGGGAGGCCGCGAGAGCATGATCGACGTCTCTAGTTCGTTCTGCACACACGTCAGCGTCGCAGCTATTCGCGCGTGCAGAGAGTACGTACTTTCCCCGCGATGTTGAAAACGGCACCCTTCCCCGCATTAAACAGCGGGCAGTCTTCTCTTGCCATCAATATAGCTGCACACTCTCGACGCGAAACCTACGCACCTTCCATAGACGATACCGCGGCGACTGCCGCGTCCATCGCTTCCCCACCCGCACTCAATACGGCATGGCCTGCAAGCAGCGCACGGGCGAGCGCGGCTTTATACTGCGCGCGGAGCTCGGGCGTCGAACGCGCCTTGTCCATCGTCCCTGCGCCACCATGAATGACGAGCGTATACTTCGGTTTGTTACCTCGAGCCTTTCGGCTCGGTATCAGGGGTGTCTTCTCCTGTGAATGCATGGTGGTGGTGGGAGTGCAAGGAGCCGGTGGCGGCAGGCCGCCGCTATATCGCCATGCTTCCCCATTTCCCATGTGCGTGCGGTCCTTATCTGCGATACTCAACGTGCCGGTAAATCTATCTGCCCTGGCAGTAGAGTGATGTTGCGCACAACGGTCTTTGAGTTCGAGGTCCAGTTCGTAGTACACGTTCACAACCGCAACGACCGTAGCAATACTAGCGCGCGTCAGTGACGAGGAAGTTGTCCGCTGCGCGCACAACCACGCAGGCTGAAGGCCAGGCCGCGCCCTGTGAGGTCGGGAGGCATTAGGGTCAGTGATGATTGTTAGGAAAACGTTGTGGTCATTTTATCACGTGCGACTAGAATCTCATTCTCTGCGGTCAATCTGTGGTCATTCTGTACAGCGCAAAGTGTTGCGGCAGTGGCCAACACGAGCCTCCCCGGAGCTACAGAGAACAGATGTATTTAGGCTAACTACGCTAACGTAAGCAGCTCAGGTATGTCGATAACAATCGCACACCTCGTTAGCCCGACCATGTAACGGGTTGAAGTCTATGTACGCGAGATCCTTACGCGAGATCCTAGGTCTGAGTGTTATCGTATAGTAGGTAGGTAAGGTAAGGCGGGAGGTGTATTGGTGATGGAGCGGCCCGGGCCCGGTGCGACAGCATGGCTTCGATAGGCGCTTACAGGACGGTGCGGTAGTCCACCGTGCTGAACCACGCAGCGATCCCGCTTATAAGCTTCCA
Organism: Trametes polyzona; assembly: GCA_022606195.1. NCBI lineage: Eukaryota > Fungi > Basidiomycota > Agaricomycetes > Polyporales > Polyporaceae > Trametes > Trametes polyzona. The sequence continues at coordinate 1,501,798 of JABYQF010000007.1, read as the reverse complement.
CAGTGGTGTTTTGAAGCCTCTTGAACATGCAAATGGCCTCTAATCACCACTATGCGAGGCAGACTATGCGCCAGCACGGAGCGTTCTATGGTCGCTAGCGGTTTGCGAAGCGTGGATTTTGTTCGTATTTGGCAGCTTGAAATCACCAGAGATGCTTGCTACGCTGGCAATCACAGAGCTCGGAGAGTACCCCTGACATTTGTGCTATGGTGCCCTCGCGAGATCTTCTTCAACACTGTATGTGCAGGTTACAGACGGATATACACTGTTCTCTTGGATTTATCGACGTTCTCCCAGGGAATGGGGAGGTCGGGGAGCACATGTGTCAATGTTCGAAATATGTCCTGAAACCGCCGTGACCGTGCCCTGCGTGCTATCTACTCTACAGATCTACAGGTGAAGGAGTCGTGTCATTCGGAAGCAAATTGACCGAGATATGGGCGTCTACCGTACAAGGCTCTTCGACGCGCACCACGCACGAAAAACACGCGTAAGCTCGCGACAAGCGCCGCGCGAACACTGTCCGTTGTGCCCGCACAACGGACGTTCACCTAGGGGAAACTGACGACCAGTAGTAGTAAAGTACAATGGTAAGCGTTTGTTGATATTGACGTTGACTACGTATCATCACAGCTATTAATATTATTCTCAAGGAGTGTCGTTGTGCAGGTAAACGAGGAATAGCCATCTCTCAGAATCATTCTCGCCATCGGCCGCCGGTTTTTTGTTCTTGCTCGATAGACGTCTGCCCAGGGGAACCTACGGCCGCCGGTTTCCACAGTCAATCAAGCCTAGGAGCATGTCGGCTGCAGTCGTTCCCTACTGGAACACTTCTCACGTCTTCAATGCCGTATTTGATATCTGTCAGTGCGGAGGTATCCTCGCAGTCTATAATCGCCCACTACTATCACGGCACCGGTATTGCAATTTTTCGATTGCAATCCCTGTTTCTCTGCCCCAGCTCAACTTGTGCACTTCGGACTTTTTGTATCCTATTCTTTACCTTCTTATGTACCTACCCTTTTTTTCTGGGTGCAAAACGAGGAGGAATCACCTCAGGAAGCCATGAAGAGGTATCGCAACAGTAATGCAACCGCCCTAGACGCCCGCGTCACGCAGAGGTCACCAGCGTTTACACGGCATATTCCAGCTCCGCTAAGGCCTTTGATGGCGGCAGCTCGGATACCAACGAAGTACAACGCCCTACGTTTGAACTCCGCAGGCCAGCGGTGGCGGATTGTCACGCTCCCCAGGCGCACATCTCTGTCTACTCTCCCCCTCCGCGCAAATCATCACCGGATGACTCGTAAACTTATATGCAGTATTAGATGTCATGGTACACCATTCGTACAAAACCTAGCGAGCGTACGCTGGAAGGGGAAGTGAGCCGAGCAGGATCATTCCCCAGAAAGGCGCTCGAGAGACCCTTGTTACTCGAATATCTCAAGCAGTTCTCCCCCGATCATGAAGAAATTTGGAACGTGAGCTGGGAATAGAATTCCCTACACGAAGACACAATTTCGGTGAGGAAGCGTGCGGTACAAGGGTGCGATTGCGAAGAGTTGCACTTCTGTTGCGATTGCAATACCGGTGCCGTGATAGTATAGAACACATGAGGTTCGTGTTCACAGTCAGCTTAATGATGCAACAAATCCTCAGACAGATCTCCCTGCCATGGCACACACGTCTCTCCGGATCACCTTCATGGGAGACTCCGAGTCGGGCGAGGAGAAGCGGCCATGCTCCCTGCCGACAGACTTGAAACCCTGAAGACCGGGTTAGACGGACTGGCGTAAGGGGCTTGGTACACTGCTTTACGGGGACAGCCGTGCCTGATTGCGGTCTCCTGCTCTGTATGTCGGTCCAGTGCAGGTTCCACGCAGCCTGCGCCTGCAGTCCGAGCTGCTGGGATCACTGATTAGCCCACATGGACGCCCATCTTGACTGACAATTGCATATAGCAGATCACTATCGCCGCCAGCCTCCCCGCTGCGCACCGCCCACGATGTGTGCCGATCAGTCATTCCAGGACATATTTGTCGCGCCCGAGCACGCGTTCGACACGGCGGGGTGGATAAAGGTGTGCCCCGCTAGTGCGGGGTGCGCGATCACTTTCGTCTTGCCTCGACGCCCCGACGATGCCCCGTTTTTTCAACAGACACAAGGATACCAGTCCTCCGGAGCCCAGTGATGGGAACGATCACGCGCAGGCCGAGTTTCCGACGCCACAGGTTGCTTCCCCGGATCCGTTCATCCCTGGGGACGCTCCTACCATCACATTCCCTGAGGCAGAGGACAGCGATGAACTCGACACCGCAAAGCGGTTAGACGGCGCTTTCAAAATTGTAGCAGATGCGCAGAATGGGTTCGGCAAGTACCAGGACTCGAGGGCGGCCAAGATCGTGAACAAGTCAGGTGAGCCTGATTTCGTCTCGTGAGGCATACGGGGCGCGAAGCTGATATGTGCAGGGGACATGCTCGGCACCATCCAGACTAGCGTCGCCAGTGCCCAAAGCATGGCATCTCCGTTGAAGCCTGTATACGAGAGCGACGCGATGAAGGTGGTCAGGGATGGTGTCAACACCCTGGTTGACAGCCTCCCGGGGCTCGTGAAGGCGCTGGACGAGGTAGCCAAGCTGCACCCGTTCATTGGAAGTACGTGCGCAGTTGTTGTACATGATCCTCGGCTCATTGTGTCTCAGTTGCCGTTGGGGCCTTTCGTGTCGTCGTCGAGCTCGACCTGAGGCGTCGAGACAACGACAAGAAGATCGCGGCACTGTTCCTCCAGATGAAGGACATGATGGAGGCGCTTCTTCAGTATGTTGCTTGTTCATCTTTCCTGTACACGTCTCTGAAGTACTCCATAGATTGCGCGAGATCAAGGATCGAGAGAGCGTTGGCCCTGGAGGAATAACCATCAAGGCACGTATGCAAGAGCTGGTCAAGCAGACCGCCGACGACATCACCGCGTGTGGAAACGCATGCGACACCTACTCCAAGAAGGGGCTCGTCGTCAAGGTCATCAAGGGCTCCGTGTGGGAGGGCACGCTCAAGAGCTACATCGACATCTTCGCAAAGCGCCGCAAGGAGTTCACCTTCGCGCTTTCAATCCATACTGGCGTTGGCGTCGACGACGCGAACCGCAAGCTCGATAGCCTGGATGCGAAGGTCAACATCCTCGTCGAATTCTTCACCAACGCCATTACGCCCGAGTACAAGGAGCTCGCCGCGCTCGTGCAGAAGAAGGGCGGGCCCCGCGCGGTGATGGACAGCAACGAGGCGCTGAACGAGCTCCTCCAGTACCGCTCGGCCGGGGGGCCGACGTCGTCGAAGCGCGTGGAGCGTGACGGGCCGAAGCACGACAATCATCTTGGGAAGAAGAACCTGGAGGTGCTGAAGCGCGAGCTGTTCGAGGCGCCGGAGCTCGCGATCAAGAACAACTTCGAGGTGTTTGAGCGCAAGTTCAAGATGCAGCAGCGCGAGCTCTCCGAGGAGATGCGGCGGGTGGTACACCATGAGGGCGACCGCGTCATCGAGGCGGTCACGTCGGGTGCACACGATAGGATCATCGACCCGGTGCGTTCGCGGTTCCGCCATGTGAGCAACATTCTATGGGGCTGACGGTATACTCTAGGAAATTCACGAAATCTGGAAGGAGATGGTGAGTCATGTCGTTGTGAGTGGTCGCTCGCATGCTTACAAAGGGTCGACATCCCGTCGTCAAGCGGTGGCCAGGGCACGTCAAAGCGCGGCATTTCGTCCTCGCACTGCGAGACTACTACAGGCAGCAGATCGAGATCAAGCAGCGAAGCAAAGGGGAGGAGAACGCCTCGCACATCAGCGACGAGGACGAGTGGGCACTGGAATATATCAATATCAACAGGCTACAGGCGATCTCCGAAGCTTTCGACGATGACGCCTCCGGGTTCATCACTATCGCCGAGGTGAACCAATTTACTGCAGCGCGTCCGCAAAACTGGAGGTGAGCGTTGGCTTCTAGAGCCCTTTGGGACAAGAGATCTGACTCTGCGGCGATCCTCCTAGTCTCCCACACTGGATCGCATATTGGGCGATAGGTTCGTCGCCGGGCGTTCGTAGCGCAGGCTAGACTCCTCACACCTCATCCTGCAGGGTGGCAAATGACGGCGACGTACTACCGCGACAAGATCATCGAAATCCTCGCCAAGATGTTCTCGCTGCAGTCTCAGATTCACCCTGCGAACGCGCAGGCGGTGGAGAAGTACCTTGAGGCGGTGTACAAGCGCGTCTGCACGCTGACCTCCTCGCTTGTTACGGTGGACGAATCCGATGCGCTCAAGGCGCGCTTCCAGAGCTACGTCGACGCGGAGGAGCAACGTCTGCGCGAGGGACTCGAGACTATTCGATACGACATCGACGCGATAGATACGCTCACGCTCATCACGGGCCCCGGTCGGATCGAGAAGGTATGTAATAGGCCAGCATTTCCTGGCGACGCGTCGTTCACTCTTCAATCCCTTTCTAGTACCTGTTTCCCTTGTTGTACCTGCTCTTGAAGCGCGACCTCGAGATCTTCCGCTTATGCAGGAAGATGGTGGTCCACAAGGACGAGCTGTGGGACTCTGCCGACACCATGGTGTGGGTGTTCGACGCAGTGGACTTCCGCCAAAATGATCTGGAGGGTGCGTCTAATTCCTGCCACGGCATGCCAATGGGTGGCGTGTAGGCTAACGCGTGCCGGTAGTACTGTTCAAGCAACAGAACCTTGACCCCGCACAGCAGTTCAAGGTACATGCTAACGAACTGGTGAGTGATCACTCCAGGGACGTGATGGCGGCCGGATGGCTGACTGCCCTCCCCAGTTCGACTACTGGCACGACAGCACGCAGTTCTGGTCCTTGGAGAACCTGCGCGAGTGGGAGTTCCTGGAAGTCGACTACGTCGACGAAGACGAGGATCAGGAGATTGATCCTTCGAAGCTCCTGAACTATCCCTCGGCTGCCGACAACTTGTACAACGTTGTGGAGGACACCATCACTGAGAATGACACTCAAGCGGACGACGATGTCAGGAGGATGTGCGTGACACGTGCTATCGATTTGATTGCTTGACTGACTAGATCGGCAGCCTTGGAAGATGGAATGGGCTCATTGGGGCAGAGCGGTGGCCCATCAGCGCGATGATGTCGTTCTGCTTTCACGCGTCCGCGGATCACTCGTCGTTCGAAGCCAGCGACACCGCCGCCCACGGAACCTCGTACACCATCCTGGGCGGGTATACAACCAAGGACGATGGCTCGGTCGAGTACAACTTCACTAGGACGTACTCGGCGCGGTTGAAGAAGTCCTACTTCACGGGCGCGCTGGACGAGGACGGGAGCACCCTCTCGGGCAGCTGGGGATACTCCACCGACGACAAGCCGTACCAGTTCCTCTTCAAGCGCATCCCAGCTGAGACTCTCATCGCACGCCCTCCACCCTCCGAGTTCGAAGAGAACAAGATCCGTGCGTTGTGGAAATACGCTCTGACCGCTGCGAGGAACGAAGTCCGCAGGAAGATGTTCTCGTGGTCGTATCTCAAGGAACGACGAGACATCCGGCGAGAATATCTCGAGCTTCTGGAGCGTGAGATGGACGAGATATCCACGGAAGAGGACCTCGAGCGGTTCGCGCTCTTGGATCGCACATCTACCTGTGAGGATGTCCGTTGCTTCTACGTGCTAAAAGACTACCGGCTGCGGCCTGTGGCTTCTCACTTGTGAGCTCTATTGATCGTTCTCATTCTCATCCTCCTACTAAAAGCATCCACCTAGCGCGAATTGCGATGTGTGCGACGAGCGGATCTACGGCGCCCGCCTGATGTGCCTCAAGTGTGGCTCGCGATGGACGCTCGACTTCCACGACAAGCCCGGGTGCCGCGACGCCGAAGACATTACTCGCGATGACGTTACCGAGCCCCATCAACCCTCGCACGACTTCGTCAAGGTGCGGAGGCCGTTCAACCAGTACCGCGAGATTGGCAAGATCCTCCGCATGTCGGACGCGGCTCTGGAGCGCGCGAGGAAGCTGCTGAAGAGAGCTGTGCGTGACGGCGACGAGAGCGACTCGGAGTCAGATGACTCGTCTGAAGCGGACGAAACGGAGACGGCTTCCCCGGAGACGACGACGAAGCCGACCAAGCAGGGGCGGGAGGAAGTCTACTCTTCTGACTCAGAGTCGGAGTCGTCCGAGAAGCCGAAACTGACATGCGTCTCATGCTCGTCGCCTGTGTCGTACCCATGCTGGTACTGCATTGACTGTCCCGGTGAGTCACAAGTTTGGTGCCCAACGCGGCGCATATGGTACTGATCGAGTTCCTATAGCGGAGGGCAGAGTTTTTGTCTGCAGCGCGTGCGACGAAAAGGGCGGCGTGGACGCGGGCGATCACAAAACGACGCACAGTCTGGTTCAGTGCAAGAAACCGCAAGACGAGGACGAGGACGAAGAGGATACCTCTGCCAAGACGGAGGAGAGGCTCTCTGCCGTGGAAGACAAGCTTGCTGCTCTTGCCGCACAGATGGAACGCATCGAGAAGCTGCTCCAGTCCCTGGCCGCAGCTCGCTCCTCGTGACATATGACAATCGGTCGCTGAAACGTAGCGGGCGTGTTGAATGTTGACTTTGTATACCATACGTGCCTGTCTTGACGCGGAGGTTCGAAGGAGCAGGCTGAAGTTGGAACCTAAGGGACTCATGAATGCCAACGGACTCGTAATTAGAACACACTATATTTGCTTTGCATTTGTTCGTCTAAGTCACTTTGCCGGAGTGGTTAACGGGATCGCCTGCTATTCGTAGCTGCTAGCGGTTGGGCTTTGCCCGCGAGTGTTCGAATCGCTCAGGTGACGCTTTTTTGCCTCAGTTCACTCTGACCCCGACGCGTCTCAGCGGACTGACGCGCTCGACTCGCGAAAGCGCCCCTCCCTTCCTACCACATTCCTGATACCCTCTGCCACTGCGTCCAGACTGTTGTGATACCTGTATTGCACCATGAGCGCGACGAAATATGCAAACCTACCTGACATAGTACGCCTTTGGTTGCAATCCTATGATTCACATTGTTGACGGATTAACCATAGGATACCGCGCCGGACGTCTACGAGACCGAAGATGTCTTCCCCTCTGCCCACGACAGCGTCAGTTCATACACAGCCCCTCAAGTTTCAGGCCGTTGACATCTCCTGTTAGAAAGGCGACTCGAGCGACGATGAAGCAAGCGCGCCCACCCGGGGGCATGGACGCGGCAAGGGCGGAGAGGCATCGGGGCGCGAGGAACTCGACGCAAGCAGCGTTGATCCTGAGGAGGCCTCTAAGAAGTTCAGAAAGGCGGAGAAGAGTGAGTGTTTGCTATGTCATCCACAACTGGGCCACGATATCGAACGCTGGATGGTCGTACAGAACACCATCGCCCCAAGGTCCAGTATGTCTATCCTCCCTCACCATCGCCTGACGAGGAATCTCGCCCGGCCTCTCCATCACACTCCTCAATCCCTCTATCACAACGGTTACGCCTCCTGCAAGCTGAGGTAGCGGCTTTGGAGACTGAACTATCGGATCCCACCAATCCGCTACTGCGAAAGGAGAAAGAAGCCGGTACCGCCGACCCTGGGGAGCTCATTCGGGGCATGGTCGACGTGAAGCGTCGTATTGAGAAGATAAGCAAGGCGCGAGAGGGTAGAGGGAAGCTTGTAAGCGTGGTCCTCGGCGAGTCCGATGCTGAGGATGCGTCCGAGCCGCCTGCGAAACCACAAGAGCCCGAGAAGAAGATGGAAAGCTCAGGACCACAGCCCGCGACGGCGGCGGCGAAGCAACGTGCGCCGGAAGTGCGAGACATCGTGGAGATGGACAAGCGAGTTGGCGAGCTGGAGAAGCTCGTGGGTTCGTCCAGTACCGCCCTCGACGAGGTATGTGGTTCATGATCGAATGGCCGGACCGCGTTGTCTCAAGTGCAATTACAACAGCTGGCCCCTCTACCGCCGCCACTCCTACCGCTGCTCACCCGGCTGAACGCCCAACTCACGCTCCTCACACAACCTCGTCACATCGACTCGATTTCCCGGCGAATCAAGCTGCTCAACTCCGAGCTCGAGCGCACATCTGGATCGAGCGGCGGGCAGTCGCACAGTGCCTCGCAGAGGCGGGGTGGGCCCACTCACCACCACCCCGCCTCGGGTTCCGTGTCCTCGCCTTCCTCCACAGCCCCACCCGCAGCGCAGACCGCATCCTCTGTCGCCCTGCAGGAACAGCTCGCACCGGTGTTGACCCGGCTCGCGCCTCTGCTTCCCCACATTCCGCATATACTCACGAGGCTGCGCACACTGTCTGCACTGCACACGTCCGCGGCCGGCTTCCAGAAGACGCTCGAGGACCTGGAAGAGGAACAGCGCCGCGTGCGGGGCGCGCTCGAGGAGCTGCAGCGCGCCGTCAAGGGCGTGGAGAAGAGCTTGACGGAGAACGAGAACCTCGTGAAGGGCAACGTGCGCGAGCTTGAGGACCGGATTGAGAGCGTAGGCCGAAGGATGGATGATTTGAAGCTCGGAACGAGCTGAAGTGCCGACAGGCAGTGGCATCCGTCTATGTGAATATACTATACCCCTTCCTTGGGGCGGGGCTTGCTGTGGACACGCTTCTGTGACCGAGTCGCGATGGAATGCCAAGGACACATACGGATGTGCTGGTAATTCTATTGTATGGCTGTATGGGACTGCTCCTTGGGGCGATACACTTGCGCACGAGCACCGCGCAGTCTGCATCCTGTCTGCGCAGCATCCCCGTCTATAGCATGGCGACAGGTACAGTGTCGCTCTCGGGCTGTACCCCACAGCATCGTTGCTTGGGTCGACCCGCAGAGATAAGCGCATGTCGCGGGAGGCTGATCGACGGCCCATCGCCTTCTCATATACAGCTGAAGTCCTCGGAGCCACCTAGCCTTCGAGGATTCTATAAAGCCTCCTCCAGCGATCCATGGGGGAACAACCCTCGGAGGAGAACGTCAGTAAACGTGAGTACCTCTACCCGCCATATCACCCCAATCACCCGCCCATTAACCTGTTCTCGTGCAAGAAGACAGCCGCTAATGTGGCTACTTTCTACTACGAGCCGCCTCGAGCTCCGCTTTTTCGATCGGCCCGACCAGGTAAAGGGCGGATACGCAATACTCTCGCATGTCTGGCAAGACTACGAACAGACTTTCCAAGATATCCAGGAGTTGTCGGCCCTCGAAGTGACGTTTGACGATGATAGCATTTCTGACAAGATTCAGGGCTGCATACGAGCCGCGAAGGCTTACGGTCTCCATTGGCTCTGGATCGATGCTTCCTGCATCGACAAGACGAGCAGCGCGGAGCTCTCCGAGGCCATCAACTCTATGTATGCCTGGTACGCCCAAGCCCGGATCTGCTTCGCCTACCTTCACGACGTCCCGGACTCCTGTGACCTCAACCTGCCGACTTCCGCTTTCCGAAGAAGCAAGTGGTTCACTCGTGGATGGACCCTGCAGGAGCTGGTCGCCCCGAAGTGTCTCATCTTCCTCTCGGAGGACTGGACCTACCTCGGAACGAAAGCTACGCTCGCGCCCCTCCTCATGGAGATCACTGGAATCGACGTCGAGATCCTGATCTCGGCTTCTCACCGGAAGCTTCAGCAAGTGAGCGTGGCGCGACGCATGTCTTGGGCTGCTGGTCGAGAGACGACGCGCGTGGAGGATGAAGCCTACTCGTTGATGGGCCTCTTTGGGATCACGATGCCTACAATCTACGGGGAGGGGACAGACGCCTTCCGTCGGCTGCAGGAAGAGATCATGAAGCAGGTGCCGGACCAGACCCTCTTTGCGTGGGGAAAAGCTCTGCCGTTGGACTGCCCGCGGTTCCGATTGAGCCGGGAGATCGAGGACCAATGCGGGTCGCTCTTTGCTTCCTCTCCACGGGACTTCGCTCAATCTGGGGAGTATCGTCCTGTTACTGGAAACGATGTCGCCAAGGCAGTGCAAACCAGCATAGACGTCTCTCAAGACGAGAGGGTACGTGTCATACACATTTCCTGGACTGGTGCCCTCGGTCTAACACATGACGCTAAAGAGCGACTCGGAGTTTGTCATAACGAACGTCGGCGTACGATGTCGGTTGATCGTCGTCGACTGCATACCCTTTGTCATCGCCGTGCTGGCCTGTCAAACCGCGTCCGGCGACTGCGTCGGCCTGCTGTTGCATCAGCTCAATGATGCTCAAGAAGACTGTCCCCAGTATGTTCCGGGCGCGCTGTGCTCGAGAGGTCTTGGTGCACCTGGACGTGCGTTGCAGCCGCTCGTGCCCCCAGAGAGATACCGGCTTTTCTACATTACCCCCGCGTCGCTTTCCGTCCTCTTTGGGCGAGAGGACGCCCCGGTAGGCAGCCCCCTACGGACAGTACCGGGTATCGCGCGAAGGCTCTACATCATCCATAATCCTTCCGTCCTCCCGATGCATCCTTGGACTCGGCTACGCGAACCGGAGCCACAACGGATCATCATCCCACCATGGTTCTCTGCGCAGATCGCGAGACACAACTTCCTCCCCGAGAACTTCCCGGATTGTTTGACCCCCGACGACGGCGTGGTCTGCCTGAGGTTGAAAAACCATGGGACGAACGAGACCGTTGTCGTCCACCTCGAGCGGTACTGCGTATGGCTCTGCGCCTACGTGACCATCCTACCCCCACCGCACCTCGCAACTTCGCCACACTACCTGCCGCAGTTGGACCACCAGCGTCTTCCACCTCCGCGGGCTTTCGAGGAAGACTCCTTGGGGGACGGGTCCCATCCGAGCACTCTGCAGAACTACATCCGCTTCTGGAAAAACGGCACGAAGGTGTTCGGGGACGCCGCCCGGACTGTGCGACTGACGTTCACGCGCTGGCCAGATCCGGACTGCTACTGTCTCGACGTCGTGCTCGAGGGGTGCGTGTACGCCTCTCAAGAGCCCCGGCTGCCCTCTGCCGGGAGTATGCAGATTGGAGGCGCGGCGGCGCGCAAGTCGCTCCACCGCCGTGCGGCACGCGAGACGAAGGCGGCGCTCTTGGCGTCGCATTACAGCACCCATATCGGCTTGCGGACGAGACGACGGCTCCTCGCGACCCAAACCGTCGCGGCATACGTGAATTGCTCGCAGCGGCGGTCCTCGTCCGTTATGACGACACTCACGAGGGTCACTGTCGGCTGAAATGGAGTTTGTCTGGAACCGCGAGCCTCGCGTATGACATGACATGTACACTATACTGCTTTCGTATGACATGTACAATATACTTCTTTGTTTGACATTGTTCCTCCTGGTGCTATTGCCGGCCGGGCACGGTACGCTGCTCGCCACCAATCGTCTAGAACAAGCTTGCGCGTACGGTCATGCCACCGGCAGCACGGGGTGCATGAAATAGAAGTTGAAGTTGAGGGTAAGTACAGCATTGCCTACTACTCCAATCGGAGGTATGTGGCTCGTGAATTGACTCTGCGTCCGCGTCAGTAGGCAGTCAGATTGGCGGTACTCAGATCGACAACTGCGCGCTGCGGCCTGCCCTTACTACGCCTCCCCCAGCCGCATGCGCGTCCAACATGGAAGATGTTGTCCACAGCCTGTGCCAAGCTGTGCCCGCCGCACCTTCGATCAGTACTCCGATGTCAACCAGCTTCGCTCAGGCCTCTGGTTCCTCGGACTGTACTCTATTACACAGTGAGGCTGCGCACACTCTTCTCACTAAGTGAAGTTTCGTCCGGCTTCCACGAAGACACTAGCCGATACTGAAAAAGAGCGCATGAGATCCTGTGGGCAGTCGAGTGCGCGATGAGGAGTAGTAAGTACAAAATAGCGTAAACTTGGAGGTCGGAATCTTGATCGTCAAAAGCACCTGCGCCGACCCGAGGGCCCAGGTGAACATCGAGTGTGCTCTTCGCATGATGATCGATGGTCTGTCATAGACATATACCACGGCTGGTTTGCGGTGCTGTAGCGCTGACAGATTTAGACACACCTTCGCTTCCCGGCTTTCTGCCAGGTCCGATCGGTGCAATTATTCACACCCTCGCCCTCCTCCGGTAAGATGTGTATAAGTACTCATGCAGCCCCATCTCAGAGTTTCCTATCGGCGCCGCGAGATCGTCACCAGTGAGTAGCATCATTATGACTAGTACTCTCACACTCGGACCCGGCAATGGCATTCACACCATCTGGCAGGTAGCCTGAGGAACAATGTGGTTGCTTTCCACCCGTCGCCTCGAACTCCGGAACTTCGCCCGCGCGGATGAGGTCCCAGGCGGATACGCCATCCTATCACACGTCTGGCAGAGCCCCGAGCAATCCTTCCACGACATCCAGGAGTTGTGTAAGGATAACGCGTCACTCACCGACCCTCGCCTCTCCGCCAAGATCAGAAAATGCATCGAAGTGTCTGTCTCGTACAACATCGACTGGCTCTGGGTCGACGCTTCGTGCATCGACAAGTCGAGCAGCGCAGAGCTATCTGAAGCGATCAACTCGATGTTCAGCTGGTACGCAGGGGCTTTGATATGCTTTGCCTACCTTTACGACGTCCCCAATTCCTGCGCGGTCGATGCCCCTGCTTCGGCGTTCCGCAACAGCAAGTGGTTCACTCGTGGTTGGACCCTACAAGAACTCATCGCCCCCAAGTGCGTGGTCTTCATGTCGATGGACTGGACATACCTCGGTACCAAAGCCTCCATTGCTTCCCTTCTGACTGAAATCACCGGTATCCACGTGGGAGTCTTGACCTTTCGGAAGGAGCTAGCTCAGGTCAGCGTCGCGTGCCGTATGTCGTGGGCCTCAAAACGGGAGACGACCAGGTCGGAAGACGAGGCGTACTGTCTCATGGGGCTCTTTGGGATCACGATGCCCACAATCTATGGGGAGGGTAGAGAAGCCTTCAGACGCCTCCAGGAGGAGATCTTGAAGAGATCACCGGACCAGACCCTGTTCGCATGGGGGCGACTGCTCCCCTCGGGTGTTCCATCGACACGACTTACTAGGGGCATGGAAGATATCTCTAGCACGCTCTTTGCAACATCTCCCCGTGATTTTCGAGAAAGCGCCGATTACAAACCCGTAAGCCGCGGCAACATTCGCAGAACCCTCGAGGCAAATATGGGCACCTTGCACCTGGTGGACGTTTCTGTAGGTTATGTTCGCATACTCTACCTTCGTCATTTTAATCTCACATATCCCATAGGAGGACCCCGATTTCACAGTTACGAATCTGGATGTTCAATGCCAGCCCCTTGTTATGAACATCGGACACTTCGTACTCGCAATGTTGGCGTGCCAAACATCATCTGGCGATACCATCGCGCTTCTCCTACGCCAACGCAATCAGCCTGTAGACACCGAACGACCACAGTACAGCACCGGCGCCCTCTGCGATACCGCCGAGGAGGCTGCGACCTTTGTGACGACCGCGCCACAGAACGCCGTCAGGTATAGGCTTTTCCACGTCAACACCGTATCGCTATCTGGGTTCATCGGGTCCCCCCTCGACAGCGCACGCGACACCATTCGTCCACAGACCATGTACATCATCCACAGTCTAGCTCTCAGCGTTCCCCATCCTTGGTTGCGTCTGCTCGAAGAGGAACCGCGCCAGATAGTTCTCCCTCCATGGTTGGCACTGCAGTGCAAACGCTATAACTTTGAACAGGAGAGCGATGACCCGTCCGTATCCACCAGTGCTTCGCAGTGCGAGGTTGCCGTGCTGCCTCTGACCCTCTGGTTCCACCATGAGGGGCGTCCGAGCGAGGCGTTCGCCATCCATCTGGAACGGTATCAAATCTGGCTCTGCGCCTCCGTGTTCATCCAACAGCCATCTAGTCACCCTCATCCGATCGCACTCGTCTCGCCGCTCGGAATTCCCACACCGAACGTCTATTTTCCCTTGCGCGCCTTCGAGGAGAGTACCTTGGGAGACGGGGTTCATCCTAGTGAGCTGCAGCACTGCATCCGTTTCTGGCCTCAAGGATCGAGGACCTTTGGAGATGGGGAGAGGAACTTGACGCTGTCCTTCACGCGCTGGCCCACTAGGAACAGCTACTGTCTTGACCTCTCGCTCGGGGGTACGGCATACGATCCCCAATCCAGTTCCAACATCCCAGGTCGCTCTGAGGCTATCTTGCGCAAGCATTTCGATGGACTCGTTCCCCGCTTGCCACGCCGGCTCCGGTACGAGAACGCGGCGAGCTCAATGGTAGCCTTCGTTATGGGTCCAGCAAATCCGTCGTCTTCAAGCCCGGGATCATTCCACAGGTTTGCTGTACTGCCGCAGCCCCAGGAGTCAGCTCAAACTGCAGTGGTATATCCCGCACCGCTGCCTAAGACGTTCCGTCGCCGCAAACCTGCCAACAATAACAGTCCCCCACCCAGTTAGTAGCCGCTCACATGATCCACACGCTTCTACGCGTTTAACTCAAATCCACAGAGAAATCGGCCTCGACACGCGTTGACCCAGTGATGGTCGCCAACGATACCGGCGGCCCTGCCATCAACACACTGAAGAGACGTCGAGAGAGTTTTGTCCGGTGGCTAACGTCATGGTACCTGCGAAGGCGCACTGCCGCTGGGTAGATATGATCAGGTACGCAAGTAGCATGGATGAGGAATACCACTGCGCCGTCGAGCCTATGTATCGCAAGGTTACTCGTGTGGAGAACAGCTTAGACACCGGAACACATCCGTGTGCCACCAGCTACTGCGATGTCGATCCGAGATCGGGTGTTGTGGGACACCATGCAGTCTGCCGATGCGGAAGTGTGAACATGAGAACGGGCACGATCGTATTTCTGGCAGCTATGGGTGGCTAGTCGCTCCCTTCACCGCGGCCTTCAGCCTCTGCCTCAGCCGGGAGCCCTCATCCTCTGCAGGCTGGACGATCACCGCCGACGCCGCATTGTCTGGCGGGGGAACGTCTTGAGACGGCGCTATACCTCTCGACGGCGGCTGCGCATTGCCGTTGGGGGGCGCTGCTTGCGTGGGGCTTGCAACGCCAGTACCATCGCCCCCGCCTTCGAGCGGGGGTGGCGGGTCGTCGCGGCGGATGCCGAGCTCGCCAGGCTCGACAATCTCGACCGTTTCGGTGAGCACTGCGACGCGCGTCCATCGCCTGTACCGTGTGTACTGTCCGGGGAATGTCAGCAATGGGTGTGCAGTGACGACATCACCGAGCATACGTACCTTGCCCATTCCACCCTTGGCACTCGCACCCTCCCACTTGTTGTCTGCGTACACCCACCCGTCCGGGTCCGTGTACGGCTCCGCGTCCTCGTCCCGACTCCCATCCACACCATCCTCCGCGGGTCGTTCGCCCTCCCCATCGCGCTCGCGTTCCTTCTCCACGCGGCCTGCGTCGATGCTCGGCTGGCGCATCTTCCCAGCCGCCTTCAGGATCCTGCTTGCGCTTGCTGCCGCAGCACTCTCCTCCTTCGCGCTCGGCAGCGGGCGCTCGACACGACTCGTGCCCGCGCCCTCGCGGCGGACGACGACGCGCCATTCAGGCTCCTCCCAGTGCCACCGCGCGGTGCGCTTCAGCCGCCTCCGTCCGTCCGGCGCGAGCGTGTACGCCGTTGTCGGCGCGGGGAGCGTGAAGGCACTCGGGGGCGCCGCGGGCTGCTGCGACGCCGAGCACCACGAAGGCCGTTCCCCGGGCAGGAGCGCGGCGGTCCAGTCGAGCCCCATCCACCACCGCTGGTTCTCGTAAATCGTGAAAAGGAAGCGGATGGACGTGCCCGGGGACGCAGGCGTGGACGCCGTAGAGGTGGAAGTGAGCGTGGCGAGTTCGGCGTCGGTTTGGGATTGAGGGGATAGCGTGATGGGGGGAAGTGGTTGGCCGGAGAGCGCGGACCAGGCCCGGTACGTGGCCCAGCGGACGTGCGCGCTTCGCCAGAGGCCGCGTCGGATGACTGCGGCCCAACGGGCACGCCAGGTGAAGAAGATGGTGCCACAGATGGCGAGAAGAATGCGAAGTCGCACGACATATGTCAGGAATAGATATGGGATATACAGTACAAAGAAAACGCGGAGGAGTGCGACGAACGGCGGAACCGTAGCAGCGGATGAGACAGATGACAGAGACGGCAGGAGAGCATGGATGGTCGTCAGATCAGTAATGGCGCGCTGGAGTGTGTCTTCGGTCACGAGCGGAGGAGTATTCGAAGGTGGGGGCCTCGAACGAAGCCTAAGGTAGGCCAGAAATGCGGCCGGAGGTATGAGGTACCTGCACAATGCGTGAGTGACTTTCCGCAACGATGGTTGTACCCGAGTCGTCTAATATTGCGCGTTTCTAGCAAAACCACATTCCAACGCACATAGAATACGACAATCGGGTAAGAGACAGGCTCGTGATCCAATCACTGAGTTTGCGGCCCTCACAATAGAAGCTTGGACTACACGATCACGGCGCGTGGCGAAATGATAGACACTGGTCAAAAACATTGCTCAGGAATTTAGCAGATCCGACACAGATTTCACCCATTTACAGTATGCTAGACACTGTATGCACCACTTGCACGAACGCAGACAGGCGGCGTGAACCGGGAGACGACCTTGTCGTGGTAGAGCCGCGTAAGCCGAGTGGCTCCCAGGGCGCTAAGGACATCGGGATTGGAGAGAGGTTCTGAGCGAAGTTTGTGGACAGTGTCTATCGTTTCGCAACGCGTTGTAAGCGGGTACGAGCATTCCCCATATAATCCGCGGAATTTTGGGATGTGCCGTTGGCCTTGTCCCTCGTTCCCTCGTTCCACAAGGAATCATAGAGACTGAGACAGGAACTGAGATACATCCGGGACGGGATCACAGATTCTTATGGAGAGATGGCTGTACGACGATGCATCGTCAACGGACGCATTCCGGGATCCGTCGAGGGCCCGCAATCCTCGCCTCCGAGTAAAATCGCGGACACCACCCTCACATGTAGTGTTGACTCGGGCACGCGCGCGATAAATCCCCCAGAAAACGGACGCGACATACCTCAATCCCAACTCGGGTATCAGGCAGACTGCCCACCATAGCGCCAGAGCAAGCCAGCAGTCTTCCCATGGAGCCTTCCAGCTGAGTACTTGTACAGTGTACCTGGCCCTCGAGATCGCTGGAGCAAGTCCGACGAGGGTAGTAGCCAGAGGGGACGGGAGGGCGTTCAGGAACTCGACTAGCGGGGACGCGTGGAGGGTCTCGTCGGAGGGTGTCGCAGGTTTAGACATCATGTACAACAGTCAGTGTTCAGTATCGCTCAAGGTTATGTTTCCGGGGTCATCGAGTGCCCGTCCGCCAGCGAGGTAGTGGTGGTAGGAGGAAGAGATGGAGGACAAGCTATGCCTCGAGGGAGGAATCACAGGCTTCCCCGCAACAGTCGTCCGACCGCCAAATTCGCGTGACGCAGGAGGCGTCGCGTAATAGGCGCCGGACGCTTACACCGTCGGCCCGGGCCGCAGTTTCCGGAGCTGTCGGGGCCCGCTCGTTTCGACGCGTCGCGGGAGGTGACTCTGCTCTTTCCCGTCCACGATGCTTGCCCTTAGACCTGTGTTTGCCTCTGCTTCAAGAAAGGGTCTGTACGCTTCGCGTGCTTGGAACGCTCAGTGCTCCCGGACTATACAACGTAGGTCAATTCCCGTGCTACCCTGAGAGATGCAGAAGACCGAACCAGGCTCCCAGACCAAGCAACACAGCGCAAGTTACCCCCTCTAGTCTTCACATTTGATATAGTGAGTGGTATACAGGGATTGTCAAGTGAAACGCTAGAACTGTCTCAGGATGGTGTCCTTCTCCGAGGACCACACACCATACCCGCGGCGCGGCGCGCTCTAGACATGCTCAATGGTGCTAATCCCATGGGAGTGTGAGTGGACTCCACGGAGTCGTGCTGGTATGTGTTCGCTAACTGTCTCTGCAAGCAAGATCCCCTTCATTCTGGTTCGTGCACAGTTTCACAACACACCTCGTTTCGGCGCTCTGACCGCGATCTGGTAGCTCACCAACGGCGGCGGCGTTGGTGAGGAAGTGCGGAGACGGAAGTTGAGTGCGCAATTGGGTGTCGAGGTGAGTCGCAAGTTGCGTTGTGGTGGCGCGCATTGCTGAGCGTGTGCGTGCAGCTAGCAAGCAACCAGATCCTCCAAGCACATACCATCCTGAAGTCTGTTGCGCACAAGTACGCGGACAAGCCGGTGCTCGTCCTGGGCGGCCGCAACGACGACGTCCGCAAAGTCGCGGAGGAGTAGGCATTTTTTGCGCTACTATAAGCGATTCATACTCATCGCAAGTATAGGTACGGCTTCCGGCATGCCTACACGACTCTGGACGTCCTTGCCTGGAAACCAGAGTAAGTCGCTTTGCAGTCGACGGTCAGGATTCACATTTAACGAGGACAGAGTCTGGCCTTTCCATGATCTCACTCCCGAGGAACGCCAGTCTGCAAGGGTACGCAGCGCTTGCTGGTCCCGTCTACAACCCGAGCTTATGATCCTCTATAGCCGGTCGATTTTTCCAAGACCCCCATCTCCGCCATTTTTGTCTTCCACGACCCACGCAACTGGTCTCTCGACATCCAGGTCATCCTCGACGTCATCCGCTCGCGAGGCGTGATCGGCGGACCGTACCTCGAGACACCCGCGCCCGCGGACCAGCAACCGCTCCCGCAACACTCCCGTGAGCACGAGCCGAAGCACGCACACGGGAACGCGGACAAGCCGATCGAACTCGTGTTTTGCAATCCAGACTTGCTGTGGAAGTCCGACTTCCCGCAGCCTAGGATAGGACAGGGCGCGTTCCGGGAAGCCTTCCAAGCGGTACACAAGGTAGGTTCTGATTGATAGGTTTTTGCACGTCTGCGGGCTGGACGCGCGTACGCTAGGCTGTGGTCGGCACGACGTATCCGTTTGTGCAGTACGGCAAGCCGTCGACTGCGACGTACAAATTCGCCGAAGGTGTTCTAAAAGACAGGCTGGAAGAACTGCAAGGAGGACGGCTAGAACGCATGCCTACAGTGTGAGTGCTCTCATGCGCATGGCTCGCGTGCCAATAATCTGAGTACCTACTCTGCCTCGCATGAAGGTATATGGTGGGCGGTACGTAAACTACCAGACGGAATATGGATGATATTTGATTTTTTGAGACGCGCTCGATGCAGATAACCCTGAATCTGGTACGTTTCTTCCCTGATGAATACAGGATCCACGACTCGTGTCATTGACGCACGCACGCAGACATCGCAGGCGCGAACGGCGCCGGCTGGCCGTCCATCCTGGTGAAGACCGGAGTGTACGACCCCGCGCAGGGCGAGCCGACGCACAAGCCAACGCACATCGCCGAAGACGTCGAGGAAGCTGTGCGGTGGGCGATAGAGCGCGAAATGGGCCACAAGCCGGAGTAGACCAGTCTCATTGATTGGGTGGGTAGCTGCTCGTGGGCTCCAGGGGCATGCACCAGGCTGTTGCATAGTATACCGAGTGAGTGAGTGTGTCAATTTTACCCTACTGCGACTTACAACCCCAAAGCAACCCATCGTAGACTACCGATGCCAGCGACGTGCTATATGTAAGACGAAGGTATGCGATTACTACTTGAAATCCACAAGTACTCGGGCATCCCCTCGTGATCACGGTGCTAGCCCTGCACTGGATATCTACATGGATGCTTTGGCTTCTATCCGAGTAGCGGGCAAGCAGGCGCCGAACTGGAGAAACGGTGCCATTATCCAGGGTACATCCATACGCCAACCGTGTGCCATCCACCACCTACTTGTAAACCTCGGCGCAGGATGCTGAAGCCGGTGCTCTATATATGGGCATTGACCTTCCTCTTTGAGACGAGTCGTGCGAATGGGACGTCCGACAACGTTCAACTTTCGCAGCGGAGGCCGGCCATCCCGTGAGATGTCTCTAACGAACCTCTTTCGCTGATGCAAGGTGTGGCCAATAGAGCGCGCTGTGCAGTTTCCTATGTTCCGACCATCTGAATGTATACAATTGTGGTCGCACTGGGCGACAGGGATGCCGCCGATGCGGTGCACATCTGCGCGACTCGTCTCTGACGTCACCGAGTGAGCTGACCAGAATAAAGATGAACGCCGGATGCTAGGACGCCCGTCGGCCAATTGCCTTTCTCCCTTATCGTATCGCCCTCGAGCAATCAACTGTCCCTCTACCCTCCCGTGTCTCGTAGCCAGACTATGGCAGACAACACCGACAAGCCGAACGTCGTCGTACAGACCGCCGTTCCCCACCTACGCGTTACTACGACCCGCCCGCCGTTCAACCCGGCACCCGCGGTGCGTAAGAATCTCCCCAACGCAGGTGCGCGACGGTCGCCTCAGATGCCGCGGACGCGCAACTCACATGTACGCGTTCGTGCACCCAGGAACCGCACGCGCGAATCGTGCGCCCACCACCACCGCGCCCGAAGGCACGCCCGCCTGGGCCGAGAGCCACGCGCACCAGACCGTCCTCCAGCAGCACTGCGCCTTCTTTGATACGGACAGCGACGGCGTGATTTGGCCTCTTGACACCTACCGCGGCTTCTACGCGCTCGGCTTCGGCGTGCTCCTCAGCTTGCTCGCGGTCCTCATCATCCACGCCAACTTCTCGTACCCGACGTGCCCCGGGCTCCTGCCCGACCCGTTCTTCCGCGTGTATGTGAATAACATACACAAGGCGAAGCACGGGAGCGACACGGGGACGTATGATAACGAGGGCCGGTTCGTGCCGCAGAAGTGAGTGTGCATGTATGCGCTCTTATAGGCCGGTGCTGAGGGCGTACGTGTAGGTTCGAGGACTTTTTCAACAAGTACAGTAACGGGCATGACGGGATTACCTTGACCGACCTATGGGAGGCGCTGAAGGGCCAGCGCGTCATCATGGACCCCGTTGGCTGGGGCGGCGCGTTCTTTGAGTGTGAGGACCATATTGGCCGGGTCTAAGGGGACAGGTACTGATTGGGGATTAATTGCAGGGATTGCCACCTACATTCTACTGTGGCCGGAAGACGGCGTGCTCAGGAAGGAAGACGTGCGAAGGGTGTACGATGGGAGCATCTTCGTTGAGATCGCATCCAAACACGCAGGAACCGCGAAGACAAAGGCTGCATAAGGTGCATCCTGCAGGACGGATTTGTATTGTGTTGGGATAGGGACCGTTACTTGTATACCTGACTCTTGTTCGGACGGACTGTGTAGTAGATACCCATAGAGTGTAGCACGACTCTGTAATCGTGGGGTATCCCTTTTTATGTATGAACGAATCAACAAATGTACCAAAGTTAACATCACATTTTTAAGGTGAGTGTGTTGGAGATACATTGGAACCGAAGGCGCGTTCTCAAGCCTTGCAAGGAATGCGACTTCACAAAGTATGCATCAAGGCATGTCCCTGCTGTCCCTAAGATGGGACGTCAGCACCGCCAAGTAAACCCGCAAGGGACCGAGAACCGCGAAAAGTCGACTTACGTGGTGTTCTACGAACAACCCGATTGGCCGAGCACTGCGGGTTTGCTCGTACGCTCCACCACCTTCTGTTTGAGAGAGCAAGTCCTACGTTCCCGGGAGAAGTGCAGATCTACTGCCGTAGTCCAGCGGCCTACGCATGCGTCAGACTCGTCGCGGCCGACATGTTCAGCGGAAGGGCTTACGGTGTGGCCGGTCCGGCTTCCTGGGTGGCTAGCCGGATTTTGGGCGTGGCCAGCCAGATTTCAGGCGTGGCTAGCCAGATTTCGGGCGTGGCTAGCCAGATTTCGGGCGTGGCTAGCCAGATTTCGGGCGTGGCCAGCCAGATTTCGGGCGTACGCCGGAGCCCTCCCCCCTCCACTCAAGCCGCGCGCGCTTTGGCCTCGCGCACGGCGATGGCGCCTTCAGGGCGTCCCGTATGCTCAGTGGTACTCCCGTCAGGCTGTGCTGAGCGGGACGGCAGAAAGGCGGTAAGCGGGGCAGATAGAGGGCGGACGCTCGCGATGGAGATGCGGTAGGTGCGTTGAGGGGTTTGTCTGTCAGATGTCTGTGGTTGTCGAGGATGACTTGGAGATATTGGTGGATCCATCTTCTTGTAAGAGGGGGTGGGCGTGAACGAGCCTGACCGGTGTGCGAGAGGAGAGGTGGGTGATGGATGAGAGTGGGGGGAGGGGAGGGTATATATACGCTCTACGACGCGGAAGATGGAGCTTGGTCCGGTAGTTTGCCTGGCCACAAAGGTGATCGAACCAGGGGCGGCTGGACCAAAGCGACCGGATCTAAGCTGTGGTGGGAGCGATACCAGGATCCGAAAAACCAGATTGATACCTACAATGCATAAGTCATTTCAAAGCAAGATCGGGGCCACGGCTTACAGACAATGGACTGTATATAGTGCTCAATGATTTCGCGGACGACGGCCGTCGGCACTGCGTATTCACAGGTTTGAATGAGTCAGTTCAACAATGAACAGCGATTCGTGCCCGGACGCGGTCTCTCCTAATGTTGAGAGTTCTCATGCCTACTTGACCCAGTATCGTTACATATATCCTGGACATTAACAGAATGCGTTCGCCCAGGTTACATCCCTAAAAGCGTCGACGTAGTAGGTCGGACTCATGTAACGGCGCGCTCGCGCGTTACACGAGTCCTCGGGTTTGGGCCTTCGGGCCACGGTCTTTTTAGTTAGTAACGGTCCCGTTAGATTACATAACCCTTCCCTTTTCGTACACTATATCGCTCGTCCGTACTTCGCTCCTCAGCCACCATCGGCAGCCAAGCTGCTCGACGTTCCGCGCCTTCCCGGACTCCGTAGCTACCCGCCTCGCACCATGCCTGTAACTCTTTGTCTGACCAACACCAGTATCCGCTGGCAATCCACCTGGCTCGCTCTCCGTGCCCGTTCTGCCCGCCTGCCTGTCCGCCGGCCGTTACAGTTTGGTCAGACCAACCAAATTCGTTCCATACTGACTCTGCTTCGCTCTTACCTCCTTGCTTCCTCTCGGGCGACCCATCCGCATCTCCGCGACCGTTGTCTCTCTCGTCGCCGTCGACTCGCGAATAGGCGCCCGTCGTACCGTTCTCCCTTCCCGCCTTTCCTTCCTCACCACGCCCACGAAACCTCTCGGAATGGGCGACGTCGGATCCGCTGCTATGGAAGCTTGGGGCGGCGCTGATTTTCAGGGGAACCAAGGAGCCCAAAACGGCGCCAACGGCCTCCCACAGGCGCCTCCTCAACATCCCGGCACCCAACCATCCGCACCTGGACCCTCGGCTCCCGCAGCTGATCCCGCCACAGATCCTATGCGATTTCTCCTCGAAAGCGTCATCCAGATCGGCAATGCGGCCGGCAACGCTCACCAGGAGCAAGTGGTCACCCGACGGGCCCTCGAGGGCCTCGTTCAACGCCTCGAGGCTCTTTCTGCAGGAGCTCCCAACGGCAACTCGAATGGCACCGCAGGAGGCTCTCGCGGCAATGTTCGAGTCCGCGACCCTCGCGTCTTCAATGGCAAGGCCTCTGAGGTCGACGCCTTCCTCGAAGAGGTCGACGCCGCCATCCTGCTGCAGCCCGCGCTCCGTGATGCGGACGAGACCGTTAAGTGCCACTATCTTGTCTCTTGGCTCGGTGACGGAGCCCCGCGTTCTTGGCTGAAGGCCATGAAGAACCGGGACGAATTCTTCCTTGATGACTATGTGAGCCTCGTGTACGAGCTCCGCAAGCGTTTCGAGGACTCGGACATCGAGAATAAGATGATACATAAGATCGAAGCCCTCAAGCAGGAGGCGTCCGCCGCTGTGTACGCTAACCAGTTTGAAGAATACCTTAGGTACATCGACTGGACTGAGGCATATGCAATCAAACGTTTCGAGCGTGGCCTCAAGCAAGACGTACGCATGCAACTCCTCGGCAAGCCACGCCCCGCCACTCTCTCAGAGTGGATTCCACAAGTCATCGAACTCGACAATGAGCTTCACAACCTGCGGCTCGAGACTCGACAGCAAGGTGTTCGCGTCACCACGTCCAATACGACACGCCAGTCCCAGCTGCAGCGTCCAACGACTTCCGCATACACTCCCATGTCTGCCCCGCGCCCAACCGCCGCAGCGCCCGTTGCAGCGAGTGGTCCGTCTGATGTCGTGCCTATGGAGGTCGACGCTATCCGCCACGGTAAGCTCACCTCTCGAGAGCGACAGCGTCGCTTCGACAACAATCTATGCCTCTACTGTGGTGAAGGCTCCCATCGCCTCGCCAGCTGCCCGCTACGCGCCGCCAAGGACTCGAAGTCCAAGGGAAAAGCGTAGCCGGGAGCAAATCAGAAGTCCCGGAGCTCCCGGCGACACTAGGGACTCAGGCACCCGTTACGGGGGCTCCGAAGCACGTTCGTCTCAAGGACGGCGTGTGGATACCCAGGCCTGCTGGCGCCCCGCGTTTCCGACTCTCATCCCATGTTCATTCGTCTCCTTTTTCGCCTGACCATTTTTTCCTATCTGTCTCTCTCTCATTCCCTAACCATAAGACGATTCGCACCTATGCTCTCGTTGATTCGGGCGCCACCGCATCCTGCATCTCTCTCTCGTTCGCTAATCGTCATGGACTGCCCCGCCGTCTGAAGGACGTGCCTGTCCCGATTACTGCAGTCGACGATTGGCCGATAGCCTCTGGCTATGTCACCCATGATGTCGTCACCTCTCTTTGTGTGCAGACTCACTCGGAGACGATTGCCCTTGGCGTCGTCTCTGTACCCTATCCCGTCATTCTAGGACTCGATTGGCTTCAACGTCACAACCCCTCTATTGATTGGGTCCGTCGCTCCCTAGCACTCAACTGCTGTGGTACCAACCCCATACATCCATCCTCTGTGCTCGGCCATGGTGCAAGCCTGGCCACCCCTCCTGCTTTCATATCCTCCCTGCACGCGTCATCTTCAACATCAGTGGGCCTGGGCCTCGGTCTTCGAGGCCGTGTCCTCACAACTTCCCATCCTGACACTATCGCGCGCTCTGATCAAGCCGCGAATCTTCCTCACGCTCGAGGTCGCTCGTTCTTGTCTGCTACGACACTCCCTTGGCATGCCTTTCGACCCCTGTCTCCGTTCGCCTCTGGCCTGGGCCACGGTCTTTGTCAAGCAAATCTGTCACCACCTGTCTCGACAGTGTCTATGCCCCAGGGCTCCGGTCCTGCCGTGTCCGACACCCCGCTCTCTGTGGCAAGCCTGGGCCTCGGTCCCCGCACAACCACTCCGCCTTTTGTATCCACCTGCTCTCCCTCGTTCCCATTCCCACTCGCTCTTTCCCCCTCAGACCCGCCATCTGCACCGCTCGACATCTCCCTGGTTGGCTCGAGACGTTTCCGCAAGTTTGCCCGCAATAACCCAAGTGGCGCACTTTGGTATCACCCCTTGGGCACCCCTGGCTACACCATCGCTGCTACTCGACTCGAAGCTACTTCCCCATCTGTGCCACCATCCCCTGAGCCCGCCTCTGATCCTCCCGCAGAACCACCACTGTCTGCCAGCTTTCTCGAGCACATACCGGAGAAGTATCATGACTATGCATCGGTGTTCTCTCCGGTCGACGTCGAAAAGCTCCCGCCGCACCGCGAGGGCTTCGACATGTCAATCGACCTCGAAGATGACAAGAAGCCCCCGTTTGGCCCACTCTACCATCTCTCCGCGCTCGAGCGGCAGACACTCTTCGACTACGTTGAGGAGAATCTGCGCAAAGGCTTCATACGCCGCTCAACATCCTCCGCCGCCTCCCCCGTTCTATTCGTCCGCAAGAAGACAGGCGAGTTGCGCTTATGCGTCGACTACCGCGGCCTGAATGCGATTACGAAAAAGAATCGATACCCTCTTCCCCTCCTCGACGACTTGCTCAACCGTGTCCAAGGGTGCAAAGTCTTCTCCGTCATTGACCTCAAGAACGCGTTCAACCTCATACGTATTCGTGAGGGTGACGAGTGGAAGACCGCATTCCGCACACATCTGGGTCTTTTTGAGTACACGGTTATGCCTTTTGGTTTGACTAACACCCCCGGCACTTTCCAAGCATACATCCAGGACACTCTGCGTGACCTGCTCGACGTTGTGTGCATCGTTTACATTGATGATATACTGATATTCTCTCGTACACAGGAGGAACACGACGAGCACGTCAAGCTCGTGCTCGAACGCCTGCGCGATGCCGGCCTCTTCGCGAACGCGAAGAAGTGCGAATTCGACCGCTCTGAGGTCGAGTATCTCGGATACCTCATTGGAGCGGACGGTGTCAAGATGCACTCGCACAAGCTCGAGACTATCGCCGACTGGCCACGCCCGTCCTCGATGCGGGACGTTCAGTCTTTCCTTGGGTTTACTAACTTCTATCGCCGCTTTATAGACAATTATGCACGGATCGTCGTGCCTCTCAACCGGCTCACCAAGAAGTCCGCTCGGGACACCCCCTTCGAGTTCCCAGCGGATGCCGTTGATGCCTTCGAGTCCCTCAAGCGTGCATTCCTTTCAGAACCCGTCCTCCGCCACTTCGATCCCACCCTGCCCTGCACACTCGCGACCGACGCTTCCGACTTTGCGATTGCTGGTGTCCTTCACCAACCCGACGCTGACGGCCTTCTCCACCCTGTCGCATTCTTCTCCCGCAAGCTGTCGCCTGCGGAGATCAACTATGAAGTATACGACAAGGAGCTTCTCGCCGTAGTGGAGTCGTTCCGCGACATGCGTGCGTGGCTCATCGGCACCGACACACCCGTCTCGGTCGTGTCCGATCACAAAAACCTTGAGTATTTCATGTCCTCTCGCGTCCTCAACCGCCGCCAAGCGCGCTGGTCTATGTTCCTTTCCGAGTTCAATTTTGTCTTATCATACTCACCCGGTTTGAAGAATCCTGCAGATGCACCCTCTCGACGTGCGGACTTCGCGCCTCGAGAGGGGGATGATGTCCTGCACGAGAACCGCAAGGTGTTGCTGACGCCTGCGTACACAGCCCCGCTATTCGAGCAAGACGCTTCGTCCGCACCCAAGCCGATTCAAGTTGCCGCCATCACAGCGCTCACCGCTGACCATACCGCATTTCAAGAGCGCTACAAGGCTGCCATCCGTGCAGACCAAGAGTGGCGCAATGCCGTTCGGCGTGGCGATTCAACATTCACCGTCCAGGACAATCTTGTCTTCCACGATGGTCTCCTTTTCGTCCCCCTTCCCTTGCGCGCTGACATCCTCCGTTCTCGGCATGATTCTCCCCTTGCAGGTCACCCCGGTCGCAGACGTACACTCACGTCTGTCAAGCGCGACTACTCGTGGCCTGGCATCGCAACCTATGTTCGCAAGTATGTCACTGCGTGCGACGCCTGCGGCAGGATCAAGACGCCTCGCCACAAGCCCTTCGGACTCCTTCAACCTCTCGACATTCCTCTCCGACCATGGCAAGCGCTGACGATGGACTTCATCGTCAAACTGCCTCGTTCGCACGGGTACGACTCCATATGGGTTGTGTGTGATCGCTTGACACGATACGCACATTTTGTGCCCTGCAACGAGTCACTCGACGCACCTGGTCTGGCCTGGCTCTTCCTCGACCGTATCGTACGCTACCACGGCATCCCCGACTCAATCATCTCCGATCGCGGCTCGACATTCGTCTCACAGTTCTGGCGCGAACTCACCTGGCACTTGCAGACCGAACTCAAGCACTCGACCGCCTATCACCCGCAGACAGATGGTCTCACCGAACGCACCAACCAGACCCTCGAGACCTACCTGCGTGCCTACGTCTCGTACCAGCAGGACGACTGGGTCGACTACCTCCCTCTTGCCGAGTTTGCGTTCAACAATACCGTCAACCTCTCTACTAACCAGTCCCCATTCTATGCCAACTACGGCTTCCATCCTAGCTTCGAGCCTCGCCTTGCCGACCCCGTCTCGGTCCCAGGCGCAGCGGATCTTGCAACGCGATTGAGCCGTCTTCACGACGAACTGCGTGCTGAGTTGAAGCACGCCCAGGAACATCAAGCTCGCAACTACAACAAGCGCGTCTCGGACGCGCCTGTCTACAACCCCGGCGACCTCGTCTGGCTGCTCCGTCGCAACATCAAGACCACACGTCCCTCCGACAAGCTTGACCACCGCCGTCTCGGCCCTTTCCCTATCCATTCTCGACTCTCTCCGCTGGTCTACAAGCTCTCACTTCCCGCCTATCTCTCACGTCTCCATCCTATCTTTCATGTCTCCCTCCTTGAACCCTACCACCCCTCTCCGGAATTCCACGCTCCCTCCGAACCCATTCCTTTCGGCCTCGATGACTCCGACTCTACCCCGCTCGCTCTCAAGGCAGTCCTCGATTCTCGGAAGCTCGGTCAGCGTTACGAGTACCTCGTAAGCTGGCAGGGTCTCTCCGAGGACGAGAACTCCTGGATACCCCTCTCTGATTTTCCCACCAATTCCAACGAACTCCTCGAGCGTTTCCACCGCCGACACCCTCGAGCTCCTCGTCCCCCACATGCTTTATTCAATTCCACTGCACACACTATTTCGTCGCCTACTAATGATCCTACTTCTATTCCTCTACAGCCCGCCTCGTCCGCTTCGCCCGTCGCTCCTTCGTCGCATCCCGCCGCCTCCTCGTCACACCCCAACACGTCCGTCGTCCCTCGTTCCGCTCCGCGCCCGCGCTCTCCGCCGCCCATCCGCGAAGACCCTCGCGTGTGCTACACGCCGCCGACACAGACCACGCTCCGCTCAGGGCGTGTGTCTCGTCCGCCGCCTCGTCGGGACGCGTGATGCCCGGGTGTTGAGACCGGGATCACACCTGCGTCGCGACGAGGTCGCGCGCTGTCGTGCGTGGTGTCGCCGGTCTTCAGCCGGGTACCGCGCGTGCAGTGTCGCGCCGCGCACGTCGGGTCGCGAGGCCGCCAGCCGCTAGCTGGGGATCGCGCTCGCATGTGTCGCGCCCTCCCTTGAGGAGGAGGTAGTGTAACGGCGCGCTCGCGCGTTACACGAGTCCTCGGGTTTGGGCCTTCGGGCCACGGTCTTTTTAGTTAGTACCGGTCCCGTTAGATTACATAACCCTTCCCTTTTCGTACACTATATCGCTCGTCCGTACTTCGCTCCTCAGCCACCATCGGCAGCCAAGCTGCTCGACGTTCCGCGCCTTCCCGGACTCCGTAGCTACCCGCCTCGCACCATGCCTGTAACTCTTTGTCTGACCAACACCAGTATCCGCTGGCAATCCACCTGGCTGGCTCTCCGTGCCCGTTCTGCCCGCCTGCCTGTCCGCCGGCCGTTACAACTCACCTTTGCTTGAGCAAATCCCTGGAACCCGGAGGCGTGGGAATGGGGTCGGTGGCTGTGCAGCAAGAACCATTTAACCCTCGCGCTCACGATACCAACGCTCCGACGACCAAAGGACTGCGACCAGGTACACCATGACATCCTGGCACGCTATTGGACGGACTTGTACGCCACGCTTGATGACACGCAGCATATGTCACAGCTTCAGAACAGTCCGCGCACGACTTCTGCGGTCTGCAATTCAGTTCCTGCTCATCAGACGTATCTCTGATACGCCCAGTGAGTAACATGACCTCTTCACGAAGCCTGCATGCGCCTACGCGTCAACCCCTTACGTCATCTTCAGACCATGTGCTCAGCGGATGCAATGCTTCTTGCAAATAACCACGGTGTTGCCTCGTTAAAGACAAACACATGTACTTCGCCGACGCCTTTTCGTATACGACGTGCGTGAAAGGAGGAGCATTGACTTCTTGTCTGGGCTACCTGGTTATACCACCAGTCGGTCGAGAAGTTGATTGCTATGGATTGGCGCAACGATGCGCGCGCTGCGGCCTCTCTCGGCATGCGGCTAGCCTGCGGACAGTTGACAATCAAGCACGCCGCGGCATCTCGTCAGGACACCACTCCCATGACCTCTTCAGGCAGGCGTCCTGCTAGACGCACTATCTCGTAACGGCGCGCCCCACTGTCACCCGAAGCTTATTGCTCAGCTAGCCGTCGATGGAGAAGCGTTCGCACACGCGTCTTCGTTCGCGTAGCAGGGGCATCGGAACGAGTGGTTATATACCAGGCCCATGCCATCACGGCGTCCCCTCTTGAGGTAACTTGCCCTCATGCTGAACCTTACCGCACTGTCATCGGTCGAAGTCATTCCGTTGCCGCTCCTGCTCGGGGCGCTGGCCGCCCTATGCTACGTCGTCTCCCGCAGCCTCCGCTGGGGAAGGGCAGGCGAGCGGCTTCCGCCTAGCCCACCTGGGCACTGGTTCTTTGGTAACGCACCTCCGACAGCATAGTGAGTGCCTCGTCCGTTCGATCCTGCGGTACGACATCCTGACCACTGGGTGCCTTAGCGCCCACCTGCACCATACGCGGATTGCAGAAACGTATGGGCCAGTATTCACCCTACGCTATGGCGCGCGGCGCCTCTGCGTGATTGCGCGGTATCAGGTAAATCACCCTAGGCGTATATAGGAAAGGTGGCTTCTATTGACCGACGGTGCAGGCCGCCATGGACATCATGGTCAAGCAATCCCACCTCTTGGCAGATCGTCCGCGGTCGGTCGCCGTAGGAGAGCTCATCTCCAACGGGATGCGCGTCCTCACGCTCAACGTGGGCGACCGTCTCAAGCGATACAGGGGGTATGGCTTTCGCATCCGCTCTTTGAGCGCATATAGCCATGCTAAATTTCTGGGGTAGTGTTCTGCACGCGACGTTACAGCCCGCAAGCGCCGCGCGGTACGAGTACCTGCAGATGAACAACGCACGGAACTTCATAGTGGACATCCTCGACGAACCAGCAGAGTTCATCAACCACTCGAAGCGGTACGCGTCCCCAGCTCTGCACGCCTCTCCGTGTACGAGCTTACAATCGTACTCTACGACAGATACGCGGCGAGTGTGATCATGTCGATCACATACGGAAAGACTACGCCCACGTCGTACTCCGATCCAGAGGTCCGCCAGATCAACGTGGGCGCTGCGCGCGTCGGCGACGCAGTGAGACCGGGCGCGTACCTCGTCGACACATACCCGTTCCTCAAACACATCCCGCTGTTCTCCTCGAAGCTCAGGCGCTTCCATCGCGAAGAGCTCGCGCTGTACCGCAGCCAGCTGCAGGGTGTGAAGACGCGTGTGGTGAGTCTCTCGCCGCGCATAAGTCTTTGGTAGTGATTTTGACGCGTCCCAGGCGAAGAACGAGTGTCCGCCGTGCTTCGTGACGTCCATCATGGAGCGCCAGGAGGAGTTCAACATGTCCGACGACGAGCTCGCTTACCTCGCCGGCTCGATGTTCGGCGCGGGATCCGACACTGTGCGTCTTCGATTCGACTAGCTCCATATACGTCGCACTCAGTATCTCGTCCGTCGCGGGACGTCTAGACCGCGGGCGTGCTGCCCATCATGATCATGGCGGCAGCACGGCACCCGGAGCTTCAGGCGAGAGTGCAGGCGCAGTTGGACGAAGTAGTCGGCCGCGACAGACGTACGGGCTCTCTCTCACCGACGCTTGCCATCGCGCGTTGATACAGCCATGCAGTGCCCACTTTCGCTGACCAAGAGGATCTGCCGGAGGTCTGCGCGTGGGTGCAGGAGGTATATAGATGGAGGCCCGTGACGCCCTTAGGTGCGCGGTGTCGTGATCTCGTCGCGCGAATACTGACGTGTATGATGACCGTGACAGGATTCGCGCACAGAGCAACGAAGGACGTCGTGTGGGTGTGTACCTGATCCACTTGTTACGATGGATCTGCTCGAGCTGACCACGGCGAGTAGAAGGACTACGTGATTCCTGCGGGGACCGAGGTACTCGCTTGTCATTGGTACGTTGTTCTGCGTATCCTGCCGCGACCTGGCACGTCGAACTCGAGTGCGCAGGGCAATATCGCGCGACCCGGACGTGTACCCCGACCCCGAAGCGTTCAAGCCGGCTCGCTGGCTGGACGAGAAGAGGAAGATGAGAGAAGACCTGAAGTTCCCGAACTGGGGGTTCGGGCGAAGGTTAGTGCAGAGCGCGCATCCGCACAAGGGACATCTACTCATGTATCATCGTCGACGGCGAACAGGATATGCCCCGGACTCCATGTGGCCGAACGGTGCGCTCGCCTCCATCGCACACGTGCCAACGTACATATGCTGACCCCGCGCGGTGTCAGGTCTGTCTTCATCAACACCGCGCTGACGTTCTGGGCGTTCGAGATATCGGAGGACCCAGCGCACCCGATCGACACCATGGCGATCAAGGACGGCGCGCTCGCACACCCGTACCCGTTCGTAGTGCGCTTCAAGCCGAGGATCGAGAACCTGAGGGAGAAGATCCTTGCTCACCATGAATGACGTCGTTTCGCTCACAAGAGAAAGGGCGACGGCCGAAGGAGAGAATACTACCAACGTGTATAGTATATAGTAGCACGCTGTCTGAGAGATACGCAGGCGATACGTACGTTCACTTCAAACTCCGAGCTGCTCGGAGCAACGTGAAGAACTACCAATGCCACGGCGCCGTTCTGAACCAGTTGCGCGGCATGGCGTAGTTCATGCGGTACTTGCGCGGTTCAGAGCCACCTCCGGCGTAGCCGTAGACTGGCGAATGAATGTTCGGTGCGCGGTAAGTGCGCGGTGACGCCTGACATATGGGACCACTGGCACTGTTGGTGGTGGATCGTCACGTGTGCGCTTCCGAGCAGGATGATCGACAGTGCGCTCACTCGTATGATGACTCGCATAGTCACTCGGTACTGAGTGCATGTTGAGAACACCTACTTACATACTTGGGCATGGGCCTACCGGAGTCCGTCCGGCGTCATCATAGGTGTGATACAATAGTCGGTTACTATATACCAATTACCCGAAAAATAGTCTTCCGAGGTGGAGAGGAAGTACTCGTATGCATCGCAGGGGTCGATTTTTACTGTACCGTACGTACACGACATATGTTCACCTCTATGGTCGTTGTTGGTTGATCGTTGAACGGTATTTTACGGCACTATAGTCTGGCATTTGGACTAAGGCATTGTGTCGAGCGTATGTGACCCGCCCCCTTGCTGTGCCCTTTGGCAGCGTCTCACGCCTCGGGATACGGACACTCAAGACAGCTGCGCACTTCAAGGCCGTTTGCAACATGGCCGCGGTCGGGCATCAGCTGACGCGGCATTAGGTCGACGGGAGGGGGCCCGGCAGGCTGTCTACACCGCCAAGGTGTGGCCCTGTGCCCTGCCGCAGAATTAGACATTCATTGAAAACCGCATAGAGCGTGAGTTTGGCGCAGTGTTGCTCTCCACGTACATGTAGCTGTCGTAGTTCGAATAAGAAGCTCCTGTCCCTGGATCGGTGACGTCGCGACCTGTAGATATCATTCGCAGCCTGACAGACATGTTACCAAACGGTACTTGCACCCGTACCCAGCCAGAAACCAACCATCCAGTACCTTTGGCTATGGCTTGAAACGCCCGTCGTAACGCTCGAGTGCCTCGAGATAGGTTCGCAAGCCGGCTTCTACTAGTTCCTCGTCCCTCAGAGCAGAGGCTCAGCGGGCAGTGAGAATCGCCGGAGAATCGCGGAGTTTGAGACAGGTCCATCACCCTTCCTCCCACTTGTCCCAGGAAAATGGTGAGAGTATTCGTTGCATCCAGGGCAAGGGATAATATCACAATCAAGAACTACAGCAAGGACTATCGGCCAGAAGAGACACCCTGACATGAAGTTTGAGCGTACTGGTAGTGCTGGCCGATAATGTGCCTAGCACTGCTTGTTGGAGGCGCCCGTCAAACGACGTCATAGGTACCGTCCCGGGCACGAGGAAAAGAATCGAGCGAGGGCGGATGAGGTGCATGGACCGCACAGTCGCCGTCATACGCCAACACGGACTACGGCCGCGGTGCTGACAAGCGTTTCCCAGACTCACGACACTCACGACGCCGGCCTTAAAGCACTCGGACGGCACACCTGACGTCTTCTCCCTTCGCGATCACTGCCCTGACACGACGCCCAGCCCCAGACGCGCTCTCTCTGCTGATGCTGCCGTCCTCTTCTCTCTCCCGGGCACATCTCAGCTCGTCTCCCGCTTGTCTCCAAAGGTCTCTGTATACCTTCTCCAATACATCTAGTGCAACAAGACGGCCCAGACCTAGCCGAACTGTTCCCGGCGGAACGCGCGCGTTCTCACCATCAACTCTCCCCCGCTGCTCTCCTACACCACCACTGCTCTTCTCTTCCCTCTCTGCTTTGCGCTCCCTTTCACGAAGTACGCGTATGGCGACGTTAACGGCGCGTCGCCCGCACTCGACCCAGTCAAAGGGCAAGCAGCCGGAGCGTCCCGAGCCAGCCGCGCCCCACTCGCACGACCACGACCATGACCACGACCACGCCTCTCACTCGCATTCCCACTCTCACTCGCATTCGCACGGTATATTCAGCACGCTCGTGCACAGGCACGACCACGCAGAGGAAGGCCACGCAAAGGACCCGGAGCAGATTGTTCAGGCGTTGAAGGGACAACGTGAGTACCATCTCGGTGCCGGTCCCTTGGCTTCAGAATAGACGTCGACATTCGCGGGGGGCCCTCTCCAAGCGATTCACACGTATACCGCGTCATTTTGTACTATGCGCGCAGTGCGGAGAGTGTGCACGGGATATGTACTGGCCCCCACCTATGGCTAGGCTAGCTCCGTTTCGACGTCCTTGAACGAGCGTTCTTGTGGGCAACGCGGTGTGTTGTGAGGGCTTTTCCCCATTTTTCGCGGTCTACGCGGTCCATGTCTTCTCGCAATGCATCAGAACGTATGCTCAACAGGCTTGTCGTGCAGGAGATAGAGGGAGCCGTATAACCCTCATCGGATTGGCTTCCAACGTTGTGCTGACCGGCGCGAAGGGCGCGGCAGGATGGTACATGAACTCTGCCGCACTCCTCGCGGACGCCGGACATTGTGCGGGAGGTGCGTGGACTCGTACGTTGCCATACGTCCTAGTTGACTCACTTGAATCTCGGCAGACCTCGTCGGAGACATCATCACGCTCTTCAGCTGGCGCCTCTCGCGCAAACCGCCGTCGGAGAAGTACCCCTACGGGTACGGCAAGTTCGAGGTACTCGGCACAACCGTCGTCTCTATCCTGCTTACGGGCGGCGCGCTCGGCATCGGGTTCCACTCGTACCAGCTCCTGCTCGAACAACTCGCGAGCGCCGCAGCGGGGATGGGCCCGGGCGCGCTGCACGACCTACTCGCGTACATCGTAGACGTCGCACACGCAGTGCCCGCGACCGTCGCCGAGCACGCGCCCATCCACGCGCACTCTCATTCGCACGCGCATGGCGGGGCGGGCGTGCTCGACCCGAACGCGGCGTGGTTCGCAGGCGTGAGCGTGGTGGCGAAGGAGTGGCTGTACCGCGCGACGAAGCGGGTCGCGGACGAGGAGCAGAGCCCCGTCCTGCTTGCGAACGCGGTTCATCATCGGAGCGACGGGTTCGGCAGCGCGGTCGCGCTGGTCGCTATTCTCGGCAACTGGTGGTTCCCTCATCTCGCGCTTGACCCCATTGGAGGTACGTCGCACGCTACGTTGCGAGTAGTCTGTGGATTAAGCTGACCGTCTGCGCGCGTTATAGGTCTCGTCGTTTCCGTGCTTATCTTCCAACAAGGCTGGGGCCTGCTCCTGACTGCGTTCAGACAGCTCACAGACGCCGGCGTCCCTCCAAGTACCAGGAAAATCCTCCTGGACGCGCTTCAACCGCTGGTCTCCTCATCGCCGCTGCCTTCGCCAAGGTCGGCGAAGGACGCGCTCATCGGCGTGAGCGACCTGCGCGCGATGCGTACGGGCGCGAACATGTTCGTAGACGTCACCGCGCACGTACCCGCGCACCTGAGCGTCGAGCAGGCCGTCGACGTCGAGCATCACATCAAAGACGCCCTTGTGAGTGCGCGGAAGGACATCAAGGAGGTCCGGGTGCACTTCAAGCCCGAGGCCGAGGATGCGCGGCAGGAGCAGGAGCGGAGGGAGGGACAGGCTTGAGGCCTGAGGAGGCAGGGCGGCCGGCCGTATGTTTATTGTTTTGGTGTGTCGCATATATTACGTCCTGGGAGGACCGGATGTGCTTGTGAGAGGATTGGCTGATGATCGTTCGGGAGATGTATACCATGTTCGTATTCGCAGTGATCCTCGGCCCCTCCGCGACTCCGAGTGGGATTGGACCCGTGCTCGACCCGCGCTGCGTCGCTCTGGCCCCGCCCGTCCGCGGCCTTCCGGGAAACTCGTGCTGTCATGGGCATGTTCAACGGAACATCGCTGCACGCCCTGGGACCGCCCTCTCGCGGGACGATATGGCACGGCCGGCTTGGCGACTTGGCGTGTCCTCGGACGCGTGGGCTGTTTATTGCGGCGTCGCGCCTCGGGGACGCACGTGGGGCGTGTGGGAGCATGTGTATGAGAACGTCGATCGTTTAGAGCCGTGCGGACGAGCTTGTTGCGCCCAGCGCTTCGACCGGCGGCGGGAGGCTCCTTGTGGTGGGGTCCACGATCGTGGGCCGGTGCCTCGTTTCCTTGAGTGGTCTGTGAGGTTTGCAGCGTGCTTGGCGGGAGGGCTGAATGCGGTGCTGCAGAGAGCGGGAGCAGTGTGAGGTGCATGGCGGCCGCCCTGAGCGGAAATGTATGTGTGCTGAACAGATGCCTTGTTGTTTTCAACAGAGTAGACCTTGGCGGTGTCCCGCAGATGCATCTTCGCGAGAAGATGCCTCCCGCCTTCTTGTCCCCCACAGAGGTCAAGTGATGCGATCCGTCCGCATGTACTGCGAAGCTAAGGGCGCGCGCCTGCGTCGCAGTTGTGCGCATTCGGGAGCCGTCCTCTCCTTCAAGCTGCACCCTCCCATCGACTAGCAATGCGGCAGGATCACAACAGTATAAGTTCGGAGCCTACGGAGCCGCTGCTCACGACATAGGCTTGGACGCTCCCGCCGGTGAGTCCTGCACAGAGCGGAGATGTATGCGACCTGAACCACCTGTCCGCGTACGTTCCCAGAAAATGTCACTTCCTCGCCAGAGTGTGCCCCACGCACGGAGCACCACGACGAACGCGCCCCTGGGCTTTCTTCCTGTCCGTGGGGGTGCGGCTCGATGTATGCGTGCTGGGCGAAGCCACACAGGAATGCATGAGCGTTGTGCGGCTTGTTGGAGGTGGGGATGAGGGAATGCCTGCGTTGCGATTGGTGCAGTGAAGGCTAATGGGTCCGCGAGAGCGTTCCTGCCCTTTGCGCTTGTACTTCGTTCTTGAGGACGTCCACGGTATGCGCGTGTAGTTCGTTAACCTTGGGGAGACGGTTGGGCCCGCAAGGCGAGAGTATAAGAGGGAGGCCAGCATCGCTCACCAGTTCCAGGGCACTCCTGTCTTCTCTCTTTCTCTCCTCGTCCACTTCTCTCTCTTGTATAATTCCGACATGGCCTTCAAAGCCCTCATCTCAGCTCTCTCGGTTATAGCTGCCATCCAAGGTGCTACCGGTAAGTCGACAACCATCCTACCGCCTCACCACCGATTGCGTACTAACGACCGACGTTTCAGCCGCGTTGACGAAGCGCGTGACGTGTCCCGACGGCAAGAACACGGCGACGAACGCGGCGTGCTGCCAGCTGTTCGCCGTCCGCGACGACATCCAGAAGAACCTCTTCCACAACGGCCAGTGCGGCGAGGAGGCGCACGAGTCCCTCCGCATCACCTTCCACGATGCCATCAGTTTCTCGCCCGCCATGGAGGCCCGCGGCGAGTTCGGGTGCGCATTTCCTTCCGCTACTTACTCCTTCAAAAGCCGTTACTGAATTACTGGGTGAACAGCGGTGGAGGAGCTGACGGCTCGATTGCCATCTTCCCCGAGATCGAGACGAACTTCCACGCCAACATCGGTCTCGACGAGATCGTCGCCCTGCAGAAGCCGATCATTGCCCGGCACAACCTCTCGCACGCTGACTTGTACGTCGCTTCCACCGCTATCGCACCGTCCATACGGCGGGTGCTAACGCCTCCACAGCATCATGTTCGCCGGCGCCCTGGGCGCTTCCAACTGCCCCGGCGCACCCCGCCTGGACTTCTTCCTCGGCCGCAAGGACGCGACGCGCCCCGCGCCCAACGGGCTCGTCCCCGAGCCGTTCGACCTGCTCGACGACGTCTTCGCGCGCCTCAAGGACGCGTCGAACGGCGAGTTCGACGAGATCCTAACGGTGTGGCTGCTCACCGCGCACACGATCGCCGCGTCGGACCACCTGGACGAGACGATCCCGGGGACGCCGATGGACTCGACGCCGGGCGTCTGGGACACGCAGTTCTTCATCGAGACGCAGCTCCGCGGGACGTCCTTCCCCGGCAAGGGTGGGAACCACGGCGAGGTGATGTCGCCGCTCAAGGGCGAGATCCGGCTGCAGACGGACCACCTGCTCGCGCGCGACTCGCGCACGGCGTGCGAGTGGCAGTCGTTCGTGAACAACCAGCAGAAGGCGCAGGACATGTTCGCCTTCGTCTTCCACGACCTGTCTATGCTCGGCGTGGACCCGAGCACCCTCAT
This sequence comes from Trametes polyzona, assembly GCA_022606195.1. Taxonomy (NCBI): domain Eukaryota; kingdom Fungi; phylum Basidiomycota; class Agaricomycetes; order Polyporales; family Polyporaceae; genus Trametes; species Trametes polyzona. The sequence goes on along the minus strand of JABYQF010000007.1, from coordinate 1,463,290 downwards.
CGACTGCAGCGAGCTGGTGCGTGCTTTCACCTCTCGCTCTGGAGCATCGCTCTGTCGGATATCCTGACAGAATAATTGCACAGATCCCGCAGCCCAAGCCCGTCATCGGCAGGGCCCACTTCCCCGCCGGCCTCTCTAACAAGGACATCGAGCAGGCTGTGAGTGGCGCCGCTCACATCTTCCGCCTATCTCACACTGACGAGCCTGACTATTCAGTGCGCGGATACCCCATTCCCCACTCTCCCGTCCGACGCCGGCCCGAAGACCTCGGTCGCTGCGGTGTAAGCTGTACCTCCACTCACCCGCATATACAGTGAACTCACGATTCCCTGCAGTCCCCTCAACTCTTGAGCGGTGGAACACCCCTCGGAGGCTTCGTCAACGTCAACATTGGTAAATTCGTATACGGCTGGTATGGGTCTGTTTGCTCGGCTATAAATCGCGTGGCCTTTCGCCTGCGGCTGGTTCTACCTCTGGGTTGTAGTATGTCGTCGGTTCACAAAGAATATCACGGAGTTGCAAATCGTCGACCGTCACGAGCGTCCCACCGCAACTGCACCCGCTCTGCATTACAAGAGCGTGAAAATCAGCTAGTAATTCGCGGGCGATTTGGGGATATATTCCCGCTTACGCATTCTCAAAGCGACTCGATCTTTCTGGGCCAGAACGCAGAGCTGTCCTTGTTCGCCTGGTACCACGGTACGTCGTGGGCGATGAGCACCCTCACGCGCGAGTCCATCCTCTCCAACTCCCGAATTCTTGAGATCGTCTCCTCAGTCTGTTCTTTATGTCCATGGGGGCACCCGTACACCGGGTGAACGGGGATCCCTGCCTCCCCGGTGAGAAGCCGGCGGTCGTGCGCGCTATCGGCCGCGAGTTAGATCCACCCTCCATCTGCGGACGTCCGTGCGAGGACGTTCAGGTGGCCGGGCATGTGGCCCGGGGCGTCGACGATGTACAGGCTCCCGTCCCCGTAGAAGTCGAGCGCGTGCGGAAACGGGCCGAGGGGCGTCCATCCAGCCGGGTTGAGGTACTGGGTGCGGTCGGCGGGGAGCAAGTCTTGCGCATAGGAGGAGGCGGGGTCCTCAGGATAGCCGTGCGCTATGAGTGGCTGTGCGTCTGCTCCGACTAGGAATTCCGCGGTGGGGAAGAGGCTTGGGTCGCCGATGTGGTCGAAATGGATGTGGGAGGGGCAAACATATTTCACGTCTGTCGGCGCGAGGCCTCCTTTGGCGAGGGAGTCCACGATGTCGTCCGGGACGCTGACAATGAACGAGAGCTTATCGAGGGACTGACGGGATTTCGGTGGGAGGTTATGGATGTCCTTGCGGATACCGAGATCGAAGAGGAATCTGTCGCGGCTCTTCGAGTGTGTCAGGAGGAATGCGAGAACCGGCAGGTCGCTCATCTCCCCTTCTTTGGCGGTGTCGATAAGGAAGCCTAAGGGAACCCGAACGAATCCTGCCTCCAGCGCGGATACTTCGCAGTAAGCTTGATCACTAAGGCGCACAGGTAAACCCGACATGATGCTGGCCACAAGGAATCCTTTCTATCTCCCTGTAAACGTCACGGCCCGGGTGAGTACAGAGCGTAACATGGAGGGTCAAACTTGACTGTGCACCCTGCGACTTCTTGAGCGTACTGTGTAAGGGTAGGCCGGTATAACCATTCCCAGCTATAGATCGTAGGTTCATCGCGAACTCTAGCGGCCGCGGGGTTAACCCTGGCCGTGGTAATGAGAAGCAGGCCCTGGGTCAGGTGCCCATTCTCAGCTGTGACCAATTGAGCGACGTTTTCAAGGTTTTTGCAAACCCTCATGGTGTGTACAAAATGAAAGACACGCAGCGACTCCCAGTCCCCGGTCCGATACTACCGGGTTCGTCACAAGGGCACTATCTTAGAGAGCCTCCCTGAATTCAATGGATGCTGTCGTTTAATCCTTAGTAGATCGGCGGATGAGCGATAAACTTGAACACCCTCTGAGTAAGTACTACGTCACACTACTCTCATTGGTGTTTACTCACTAGGTCCGAGCGGCCTTTCACGACTTCATGCTACGAAGCTTCGTAGCGACCCGACGTCCACTCAGCTGAGTACGCAATCACGTGCGCTTGGGCGCTTAGTCTCCGAGACTCGGGGAGCAGTGGCGAGAGTCCTTTTGACATGAGACTTCAAGCTTCATGAGCGGCATGGCTGTTTCTTCTACACGACCGGGGGCTACTACCATGTGAAAATTCTACTCTTTGCCTAGAAACCATCAGAGTCCACAAAACTCAAAATACCCTCATGCTAGGCTCATTCACGGAGCTCAACTACTCAGGCTGGCAGTCGCTCGCGCGACATCTCTGATTGATACGTGATGTAAGTATTCACCATGCACCAGTGTTTCGAACAAAGGTATGCTCCGCAGCATTCTTGAGAAATGTAATATCGAAAGCTACTGGATAGCAAAAGCCAGAGACGACCCCTTTACTCATTGTAGCCCGCCGCCCGATGTGACCGCAACCCATTTACCCCACCCATAGGCAGGTCAAACACGATCTTTACAGGGCTTGCGGTACGCGGAGATGAGGTATAGAGTGTGTATAATGTACCTTGCACAATACAGGGAGAAACGTCAACAACTACTTTCCCAGTGCAGAGATCAGTAGTTCAGCGAAGGTGTTGGGCCGCAAAATGCGGCAGACTCATTGAAATTCGCATCTTCACCGCTGGGCGGCGTGTATGGACGACGAATCCGGACACAAGCCAGGCGTTTCCCACCGTTTCGTCAACATCGGCGCTTCATATGGCGGGTATCGTCGAGTCTTTCCAGGAATGCACCGCTAAGCGTGTAGTTATCGAGTACGTCTCACCACATCGCTACCACTACGACTCTCTCTTAACAGTCACTTCTGCGTTATGGACAGCCATGCCGTTCAAGCTTATTCGTCAGAGATACCCGTTATAAACGAATCCTGATGTTGCCGTACATATTGCGAAAGCGAAGCAGCTGATCGTCGAAAGGACTGGAGGGCCATGCTCGGTTGTCCGGGCCTATTGAAGCGCCACGGTGTCGAGCCTCTTGTGACCTTGCATGGTGCAGGCGAGAACTACAATGGCAAGCCTACATGTCGTACACGGTGTCATCGGCATCCAGATGTCCCTGTCCAGGTAAATTCTCCTTGCGGGGACTTCTACTACTGATGCGCCCACGAGACGTGCCCGCGCGCAAGACATGGAACGCTCGGAGGTTGCCAACTTGGTAAAGTCCTACCCAGCTGCACAGGTCTGAGGCACATACGCTCTGTACGGTTGGCATATAGACGCTGATCTCGGCCCTGCTCTCCTAGGTCGCGAGCTGTCGGGGCACGCACGAACTACCAGGGAAGATCTGGCAATTCCCTACTGCAAACAATTTGCGTAGTCGTACGCTTAACCGCTCAATATCGTAGGCCTCGCGGAAAGACATGTGAGAACATAACATAGGTAATTGTCCTGACAATGCTTCTTAGCAAACTCACCCATGCATGTCAGGGTATCGGAAGTAGTTCCTCTGCCATGGAACCGGGCGACATGTACAGGAGCCGGGCGGTCAATCAACGTCCGATCATGAGCTTGATCGCAGATGCTCCATCGCCCGCGCGCGTCGGAGTCGCAAACACCATCCTCGCATAGGCGGCTCTGCATACCGGGACCCGACATGTTTCCGCGATGAGCGGTGTCACTGCTCAGGCTGCGGGTCCACATGTGAGCGAACAGCCGTTATTCATTGCGAGTGTGCTTCCGCGACGTGGCTTGACCCCAGTCTGGAGCTCCGGACAACGCTCAGCCTCAAGCGCTGTTCTTGCGTTCTCGTTCGCACGGATGTATTTGGCACCTCGTCTGAGATAGCTCGGAGCGCCTGGAGGGCAAGCGTGCCTTGAGTCAAGTCAAGGTATATAACGTTGGTCGAACAACAGGAACTTCACCTCTCCCCTCGCCGCGTCCGTCATGAATTCCGCCCTCGAGGAATACGATATAATCTTCGCCGGAGGTGCGCTTCGATTTACAATTCGTTTATATCTATGCCCCCCCCCCCCCCCCCCTTAGCTCACCGTCCTACCTCCTTTTGTAGCCGGTGCAGCAGCGGGGGTCATAGCGGGCCGTCTCGCCACAGCATGCCCCACCCTGCGCATCCTCATGCTCGAGACTGGGCCTCACACCCAGGAGCATCTCGCACATGTCCAGCCTGCCCGCTTTTTATCGCACCTGAGGCCGGATTCGACTACGGTGAAGCACGTTGTCGCTCGTCCAAGCGTACACCTCGACGGCAGGCAGCTCGTCGTCTCATGTGGACGATGCGTGGGCGGTGGGTCTAGCGTCAATTGTGAGTGGCGCACCATCCGTATCACGCAGCCTTCAGGAGCTTGACCGGTGGCGACGGGCAGTCATGATGTATACGCGCTCGCCGGCGTCCGACTTTGACGAGTGGGCGAATGTCTACGATAATCCCGGATGGAGTTTCAAGGACCTGCTTCCTCTGATCAAGAAGGTGGGCCGTAACGCTTTGTCGCGGACTTGTGCACCTGATACATATGTTCTTTACAGATGGAGACGTTCCAAAACTCCGGTAATGACGGAGAGCATCCTACGCACGGGTATCATGGCCCTCTGAAGGTGTCGCATGGCGGCCATCGTAACGTCCTCGGGAACGATTTTCTGGCTACAGCGACCGAATACGACAAGACGCGTCCGTTCGTGGAGGATGCGAACACGATGCTGGATGACGTGAATCGGCACCAGGTCCGCTGTCTCCTGTCTCCAAACGCAGGATAGGCATACCTGAACCCGCATATATTCACTGGCAGCGCTGGGCGAAGTGGATTGACAAGGAAACCGGGCGCCGGTCCGACGTACCCCACAACTTCATCTATAACAATGCCTCGTATGGCAAGAATCTGCAACTCCTGACGGGATGTACGGTCAAACGCGTCATTATCGAGTACGTTTTCCGTTCTCTGAACCCCTACGAATGTACGAGAGGCCCATTGTTTTGCTATCATGCAGGAACCGGCGTGCGGTCGGGGTCGAGTATATCCGAACCACCAGTGGTGCGTTGCAGAATGCGAATTCTACGGTGTACATCGCGAGGGCCACCCGTATGATCGTCGTTTCGGCCGGGGGCCTTGGCTCTCCGGGAATCCTCGAGCGCTCCGGTATCGGTCATCCTGAGGTCTTGAAGCGGAACGGCGTCAAGCCCGTTGTGGAGTTGCCTGGGGTAGGCGAGAACTACAACCGCGAGTCGCACAGTTCCACCTATGGATCATCTACTTATTGCGCTGGACTCGGATCAGACCATCCGCTCTTGATGCTCCCGTTCCATGCTCCGCCCGGAACCGAGACGCTCGACGGCATCATACGAAACGACCCGGAGGCGATATCGAGTGAGTGCATGACACCACGCTCAGTTACACGCATCTCCTTCACGATGGTTCTGCATAGGATGGTCTACTCGATAGCTCAAGGACGGGAGAGGCCTCATGGCGACCACGTCAGTACTAAGGACTCGCATGAAACGTGCACAGCGGAGGCTTCTGACTATTATGATAATCTTGAAGTGGTACAGACGGCGGCTGCAAGTATCACCCCAACGCTGCCGAGTTAGAAGATATTGGGCCAGCATTCAAGGAACGATGGGAATCGTTCTACGTCCCTTCGCCGCAGAAGCCCATCTTCGCATACGGCATCCTGGCTATGTAGGGATAGTTTCTAGACACGATGTGTGCACTGACGGCTGACGAATGTCCTGGCGCAGGTACGTTGGGCTCTCACAGCCGCCTCCGGAGGAATCGGTATATTGCCTCGGCGGCTACACGTGCTATCCTTCCGGGATCGGCTCCGTGCATACCACCTCGGGCGAGGACCCCAACGCTCCCGTCGACTTTGATGCTGGTGTCCTGAGCACGTGAGTGAGCCGTGCCTATAAATCAATCACCTTCAACTAATGTCTGTGACTGGGCGGCACGGGTAGTCCGGACGATCTCGCAATGACGCGGCACCTCTACAAGCGTGTCAGGGAGATCGGCAGGCGAATGACGTGTTACCGCGGGGAGTACGCTCCCGACCATCCCGTGTTCCACGAGGGAAGTGACGCCGCTTTACAAGAACCCGAATCTGCCTTACCAGTGGCATTGGACGCTCCTAACCTCGTATACACAGCGGAAGACGATGCGGCTATTGACAAGTTACTCAGATCGAATAGTGAGTGATCTTCTTGCTCGTTTCCCGATGTCTTCTTACTAGAACCAACATATCTGTCATCTCCCTCACCGTACTATGTGTTCAGTTTCAACCGCATGGCACTCGGTACGTATAAGATACATACAAGATGACGCGCTTGTATTACTGAACTAACTTGCTACCCTGCTATCGTAGAACGGTACCTGCGTCATGAAGCCGCGCGCCCAAGGCGGAGTGGTCGACCCCCGCTTGAACGTGTACGGCGTACAGGGGCTAAAGGTGGCTGACATTTCGATCTGTCCCGCCAACGTTGGCACGGTGGGTGTATCCAATCGAGGTCAATTGCGTATCTCAAGTGCCACTCATGCGGTCCTTCCAGAATACGCACTCCACGGCCCTCACGATCGGCGAGAAGGCCGCGGTGATTATCGCTGAGGAATTGGGTATCCCGGGAGTGTAGTCGTACGGCGTGGTGGTGAACATCACCATGTGCTCGGAAACGGTTGTTGCGTCGGTCAGGGATCTCTACTGGTATATGGTGTATCAGAGTCCGTACATGCGAGCCATATTACCGAGTGACGGTACGATCAAGGAGTACTACAAGTCGTAGATTGCCGACTGTACCACGCCATTCGGAGCTTAAACATCGCGGCGGAAATGCACGGTACGCCCATGATCAGGTTCTGGACCGATAAGATGACGTGCATTCGGGTGGAGGCTGACTAACACTCGCGGGCATCCGAAGAACACGTACTCCACCATGCCGACGGTTGACCCGAAGGTGGAAGCCAGTATAGCGGAGAACTGAACTATCGCCGAGGATTGAGGCCTTCAGCTAATGTGTTGAAGAGGATCTGTACGCAAATCATTTGAGACGATTGCAGTAATACGTGAGATGTAATCGTCATTATACGGCTGTTAGGTGAAGCGACAATCAGGGCTCTTATAAGACCCCGGGAGACTCGCATTCATACGACGGGTCGAAATCTCTCAAGCAGGCTCCGCCGGAGAGATACGAAGGCGGAGATAGGGACCAAGCTCCGGCTTTCCCCGTAGCAGAGGGAGCATCGAAGGGCCCGACGGGACGCGCTGTACCTCCGACCTCTTGGGGTCGTCTGATGGGTCGGCGCCTTCCGGTAGCTTGAACTCGAAGGACTCGACAAGGCCAGCGAGCAAGGCTTGCATTTCTATGACGCTGCAGACACGGCATGTTAGCAAGGGCATTCACATATGAGGGAGAGGACGTACGCAAAGCGCCAACCGACACAGCCGCGAAGACCAGCAGCTATGTACGCCGGCTACTCAGTGAATCGATCTCAACATGATGTGGATCGAAGACTTACTGAACGTCATCCTGTATAACATGGCCCATCGATTGATACACAAAGGACGCTTAGAATTCACAGCTATACCACGAGGAGATGGTGCTTACACGTTGGCGAAGGGGCCAATGGTCAGCTGGTTGGCGATCTCAGGCCGCGTGAACCGATCCGGATTCCAGACACTGGCGTCCTCTCCCCAAACTTCGGTCAGGCTGAGACTCTCGGTGTCAGTATCAACGAAGCCGGGGTGGTACCCTACACGCACCGGTTGTATACAGCGATAGAAGTGATGATGACTTGACCCTTGCTGATCGGGATCTCGGTGACTTTCTCCCCGGTCTCAGCAACGATGGGGTACGAGAGCGGGATCACATCGTCCTTGGTCGCAACCCGAGGGAGGTTTGACACAATCGGATGGTAGCGTAGCGTTTCCTGCTCGCCAGGAGGGGCCTCCCATGAGGACCGGTAATAGGATAGAGAACGTCCCGACGCGTACCTTGATTGCATTCAGGCATAGCGGCATTTTGTCCAGATCTTCGGTGGTGAAGTCGGCACCACCACGTTCCCTCAGTCGCGCCCGTGCCTCACGAATCTCCTGGCGCATGCGGCTCTGGTATTCGGGATGGCGCGCCAGCTCGTACAGCAGGAAAGAGAAGGTGCCGGCAGAAGTCTCGTGCCCAGCTAAAGTGAGAGTGAACATCTCCGCCATGAGCTCCTCGTCGTCCAGTCGACCCTTCGCATCAGAAGAAGCGTTCGCCTTAACTGCACGCCATCGGATGTCAGCGTATCCTCATCGCAGGGACTCACGTGGGCTTACTGAGAATGCTCATGAAGTCCTTGCTGCGGGTCTGATCGTCGGCGTTAACCTCGGGGAGCTTCTCCTGCAAGATCCGTTGACCATACTCGGCGTAGAGGCGCCTCAGACTAAGCAGGCGTTTGAATGGATCTACGGGGAGATATTGCAAAAGCTTCAATATCGAATCGGGGATGTAGTCCCACGTCTCGCGGAAGAGCATGGACGCTGCTCCTGTCCTGAACTCCGCGTCCTTGCTAAACGTACATTTGTGAGCAGAAGTAATCTGACACGAAGGTTGACGTACAAGACGCCGTGGTATGCTTTAGCGAGAGAGGTGGCGTTGAGTTCGTCGAGGGAGCCGTAGTCGAAATCGAAGGCCGCTGTAGTAGATATGAGACTGAGGCTCAGGATAGACGGGTAAACACGAACCGCGTCCGATGATGTCAAGAGTCGCCCGCGAGATCCAATTGTTAACCTGGACATGGGCCTCGGGTGTCGTCGACAACTCCGCCCGCCATTTCTCCACCAGCTACCGGGCATAAAATGTCAAGGCAGTAATCATTGGAGCCCTGAGTCTGAGCTTACCTTGGCTGTGATACGTCGAAAGAGCGGTAAGAAGGAGCGAATGTGGGATGCCGTAAAGGCAGGGTTCATAATCTTACGCTGCCGTAGGTGCCTCTCACCTGAATCCTAGCTATTCAACTGGAGGAATCACACCTACGAGGAAGCGTCCTTACCCTGTGCCCAAACGATTCCGGGACCAGAGATGATGTAGGCGACGTGATTCTGGGAAGTCTTCTTCAGGTAGTTGTTGTTGTAAATGTGACTCAGAGCCTGAGAATGCCAATGACATGAGTTCGTTACGATCATTGTCAACGGGGGAACGATCACACCACGCACTCGGGGATCCGCCGTCATCAAGTAATCAGCCTATAGATCCGGATCGTCAGGATCTACGAGCGGCAAGATTAGTTCGTGGTTACTCACACCGAAGCTTCCTTGTATCCTCCAGGTCGGGCCATACTCGGCGTACCACTCGAACTCAAGGTCGCCGACGTCCTCTTCTAGATTCAGTTGGAAATCATGACCTGAGAGATGTGGGGAATTAGACATCAATAGATCGCGTGTAGAGAATACATAGGCTTACCGAGCAAGCTAGGAAAGCGAGCAGGCCCGCGGAGGTGTCGTATACTTTTCCCTCGCCGTGAGGCCCGGAAGAGGACAAAAATGAGGGTTATGGTCACATAGGCTGTTGCGGATGCGGATATCATGCTGTTGAGGAGGGGGTGCGTGGAATTGACCGCCTTCCGCAGGAGATATCACCTAGTTATATAGCAACTACATACACCCCCTGCGAGCCCGTCCAGACGCGACGGGACGCGGCCCTGCTGATGGCTCCGAATAGAGCACTAGGGCAACGTAATGGACTACTTCATGTGGGCACGCGCGGCTTGAAGCTTGGAGGAGACAATGGTACGGGTTGTCTGACATCACCACCATCTTCGAATCTCGATGAGACCGCTTCGATGGGCATCACGCCAAGCTCACGCGTACCACAAACAACTGCGCGTTGCTTCGTGCTCGAGGTATGCACATCTGCACCCGTACTGATGAGGCTGCTATGAATATCGGTATTACGGCACATAATCTGACACGCACCATCCCTCGGCCACGACCTTGGCTTCCGCGCAGCTGGTCCTACGAGAGCACAAAGGCACTTCGCACGATGCTCCGTAGCGATAAGCCGTTTGTTTGTCCATGTCTCCATGTGAGCGAGAGCACACATGATTCGGGGAGTAGCGTTGACAGGCTTGGAGCCCAGCAAAACCCGATCGGGCTACATACGCTTGAAATACCGGGAATCGGTTGTCTAGCCGTCGATAGAACATCATTGATCCCGATATTGCATTCGTTTCTCTCGCCGGCTTTACTGCACGTCTGAAACTGCCCCGAAGGATCCGCAGGATGTATAATTCGCATATCAAATCGGGGGATCGGGCAGGCTTCTCGACGGCATCACCCAACCCCACCAAGTTTCACAGGTTACTGCAGGGCTCACGGGAATGCTGTCTGTAATTGGATAGGGAGGAGTGGATGTACGGCATGATGTCAGAGATTGCGATCCGTACCAAGGCGTCCCCCCGGCGACAGGCTGGCTGGGGCTCCACATTGTCAGAAACGTCTCGCAGATGCGTTGCGTCGGGCTCAGAAAGCAAAAGCCAACGGTCTTGTAGCCGTATAGGTTCTACTGTACGGTCAAGCGTTCTCAGCTGTTTGCGCAGGAAGACGAAGATGAGGGTTGAGGATCATCGAGAGGCTCAATGTTGAGCGCCCATACGCCCGTCCCAAAACGGAAGGTGTAGTAGTCGGACCGCTGCTCCACGCGTCGGAAGTGGGTACCGTGAGCCACTCACGTATCCGAGCTATCCTCGCGCGTTGAAAGTTCAGTCTCCCAGTTCTCCACTTATAGAGGACAGTAGAAACAGACTGCCGCGAAAGGACAGGGCTTTAGCACCCGGAAAGCTGTCCGTATTATCCGCTGCGACCTCACTCCCTCAGCTCCACGATCAAGTAGCACTATAAGTACTCAGCAGTCCCTGCAGGCCTTCTTGACTAGAAGGCGACATTGGTCTACAACACGCATCGACTTCGAACACCCAGCTCGTCCCCGATAATTCTTGCACCCCAAACCCACCCACTCTCAAGGACTACCATCGCGCAATGTCAGAAGACGATTACACCCTGTTTATTGCCATCCCGGATTCTCCCATATACAGCATCGTGCGTATTTTCCAGCCGTGTTCGCACTCCGTGAACGGTACTGAGGCGGCCATGCAGGCGCTCCTATCCTATGCTGTCGCATTCATCGTCTCGACGGTGATCATGCGCAAGCACATTCACTCGCTTCGCGAGTCGCAGACCGACGGCGCTCAGGCGGAGAACCATCGCCTCTCGACCAAACCATCTCGGAATCTCTCAAAGCTCGAGGTCCCTCGCGGTGCCGTTCCTGCGCCGCCGCTAGCCGAGGAGCCCCAAACGCATTCAGATCCCACTCCTGCCGCTGCGCCTCACCCTAGCACTACCGGACGACCGTTCAACCACGCTCTCCGCAGAACGAAGTCGTTCTCGGCCCAGGTCCTCACGAACAGTACGCGGCCCATCGTGAACGCCCAGCGCGTCATCAAGGACCAGGTCACGTCGATTGGACGCGAGATGCTTCGCCCTATGCGCGCGGCTCGCGGTGCCGCGGAGCCCCCTATCCTGGAGGACTCGGAGTCCAGCAGAGAGGGCGAAACTCCGAGCCCAGGAGAAAGTCCGTCAGAGACGGAGCAGCGGAGGTCCGAGGACTCTACGGACACCGCTGTCTCCTCGTCCTCGGCTAGCGTTGACCACACCTCGCCTGAAGAAGATGGAGAAACCACTGCCGTGTCTTCTTCGGGCACCTCTACTCCTGAAGGCCCTCGACCAGATAGCGCCAGTCGCGATACGCTCGACAATGAGTTAGAATCTTCCCGCGACACTCACCCCCCGCGCTCCGAGAACGACCAATCCGGAGCAATCGTGGAGACGCGTAGCCAGAGTCCGTTCAAGACGATGTTTCGCGTGAAGCCCAAGGGCGGCGCAGGTGTGTACTCACCTCTTCCCTACGATCGCATCAAACACTCGCTGACTTCGCCTCGACCACCCAGGCTCCAGAACGCCGAAGGGAACGACGCAGAAGACAAGCTCCTTCGCGCTCGTGAAGAGCACCCCGAGCCTCCGCCGTCTCTTCTGTCCTTCCGGATCGAGTTCGGCTGGAGACGTATCCTCAGAGGGAGAGGGCTCGTCGTCGGACTCCTCCCGCCGCTCGAGCGTCAGCTCCGAGACCTCCGAGCCACCCGCGTCCACGCTAAACCCTACCAATGTCTCCACCGCGGTTTCCGTGGCGGCTCGGAGGGCGAACGCGCGCAGGCCATTGGACGTGAAACTTCTCCGCGCCAAGCTGGCGGAGGTCGTTGCATAGAACCGAGATCGACAAGACCAGAGCTCGCAGAAGGTCAACGGATTGCATCGTGCTCTACGGGAGCGCTTAGTGTTGGAGACTCGGAAGTAGTCTGGGACTATGTCTGGGTCATATCATGGATTGTCGGACACTCGTATCAGTAGCTACCAGATGTACAACATACCGCATGCATTTCTGAACGACAACAGAAACTTGTTTTCTGCCACTCCCGAAACGACGCGTCGGGTAGCAGGTGCCAGGGCATGAATCGCGGCGGCATCTGATAGGCGCAAGATCGCTGGTCGCCTTCGTTACTGGGCAAAGGGTGCAACTGCCAGAGAGCAAGCAGGAGAGCAGCTTGAGTATCTCAAGTAAACGTACAGGCACACAGTGAGAATTTTGGTTCGAGTAGTATCCCGAGAGAGCGAGTGGAAGGCACTGAAGACGGGCGCTTGTCCAGAGGTAAGCTGAGAGTAATCGTCGGAGTGACTCCTTATAACATTGCTAAGCGGACTTTTATTGGAACTCATTGATGCTAGTAATACGACCTACAAGCATTGCTTTACATCGCTTGCGCTGCTCAATCAACTGCTATAGGAACCTCGCCCTCACTCCGAATTTCCATCCTTCCTCACACTATCATGAAGCGGTCTTGGTTCTTCGTCTCGCGAGCAACATGATCGAATGCTTTGCTCGGTCTCCCTTCCTATCCCTATCAATACCCCGGCGCGCCGATATTGTGGAAGGCAGCTCATTGACCCTATACATTCTCCAAGATATCTTCCCGCGGTATGTTCCGGGTTGTACTACCACTGGAGAACTATCTCAGGTCCAGCGGGTACGTTTTACGAAGGACTCCCTTTGATCATCGGTAAAGTGCCTTGATCGTCTCAGGCGTTCGCAACGTTGCTTTGATGCTTTCCTTGTTGCCTCTCAAGTTCCGGTATCCTATGAGCCATCCATGAAAGGGCATCCGAGAGATGAAAGTGTATGCTTGCGTGTCAGCTCCCAGGCTTCTGTGCGTCAACTGCCCAGCTTATGTGTGTATGTTTGTCCGCCATCCGAGGATCACGAATTCTTGCTTGTTTTCACGTATTTGACCCAGTAACCCTCTCCATTACGCAGGTTGTGGTCGAGTTCGCATAGGCCGTGAGTTTTCTTATATCATTTGCCATAGACCATCTAACGCTTTCTGATCTCGTCCGCGGCAGGACTGTCGTTCAGGACTCCTCTGTTTGCTGGACCTCATACGCTTTCTGGCGTCGTTCGGCATTACCCATCATCCATGTGTATCAGGCCCACAAGGTCATGGTCCGCCTCGCGCTGCGCCGCGCCTCTGTCGGTCGGTGAAGCTTTATCCTCGGCCTTTACGGGGTGCGTGGACATATCCCTCTATCCTGTTGCTTGATGTACGCAGCCGCGCGACACCACCATTATTCCTGGTGATTATGGTTTTGCAATGAGTCAGCTGATTTGACGTCCACTTCCGACAAGCATATTGTAATCGCTCCGTATGTCATGGTGGATTGTCTCTTGGCTCAATGTGGTTTCGGTCGAGGCAGTTATGATGGGTTCCAACCCCCGAGGAGTATCTGGCCAGCGCTCATGGTAAGTCCTCGTCGCCATTCATGGGTAGCCTTCGCCCCAAGTATACAGGGTAAGCGCCTTCTCCATCTTCGCTGTCGAACAGCCAGTTACGTTGATATATACCTAGATCTATGAAAACGATATCAGCACGATGACGGTCAAACTGCGACGTACCAAACCAACACTGGGACTTCTGCTCGCTCCTGGGCTATGTACAAGCCGACCGCCACTCGCGCGCAGAACCCCGCGCTGGCGCTCAACGAGAGTCGCCTCGAGACGCCGTCTGGATGGTTGACTCTCGTTCGTCCCGCACCGCCATTGCGATCATCAACGTATTTGTCTTCCACCTTGGGCGGTACCGCGCCTGTCGCGTCCGCCGGTCCCACGATATGCAGATCCCAAGGTGTGGTGATCGACCTTCCGACCTTCCGCTCAATCGTGAGAGCAGATGCTTCCACGGTGGCGCATAACGTCCTTGCACCCTTGGGACTCTCCGCGGTCTCAACCTCCTATTGGCCGGAAAGTCGTCCGCAGATGTGGTTCCGATCTTCTCATGTACGTCTTGCCGTGCATCACACTTCGTATCATCTGACGATCGATGAGGGTTTGTGCCGCTTCGGACCAAGAAGCTCACGCACCACCGTACCGACGGAATGACAAATCACAACGTATGCACACGAAGCTCTCGCCAATGATGAGCAGACACTTCATGCCCATCGCTACTCCAAGTCCTGGTCGGTGGCGGGTAGCGCTCGAGATCGTCGACGACTAGACGGGAGAGGACGTGCAGGGATGGCGATCTTTGCGCACGTACGTGAACCGGAACGTCCTCGCAGCCTCTCCATGGTGGGCGATACGCCTCGGGAAGCCTCGATATGATGGTGTTGCATGGCGCCACCGGCGGTGGGTGGCGCCGCCGCCCTGCGCGAGGCATGCGTCGCCCGATCGAGCCGCCCAGGTACGTGTAGTGCTCGATAGAAGGTACGATGTGGGTGCACGGCTGGCTGACGGATGTCTAGGGTGTCTAGAGAGGGGAAAGCCTGTGGGCGGGGGACGGTGGCGCCACCCGCGAGTCTAGGTATGTGGCGCGCAAGCGCAAGCGTGCATACGAGCCTGGATATAGCAATGACGACGGTAACCAGCGATGCAGGAGGCGGGACCCTGAGGACTAGTAGCTGATCGCCATCCCGTCGCTATGCGGGCCCAGCGACCATGGTCGGGGGAGACAAGGTACGTCGTGAACGCGGGCGCGTTGATATACGGATACCACGGGAGTTCGCACTCCGCCGCGATTTCCCGGTTACCCAGCGGACGCATCTCCGCGAGCACCTCGTGTTGTTATTGTTCCGCCCTCGTGCTCTCTACTTCCTCCGAGGCTTCCTGATGGACGGGCTCGCCGCTGCACGCAGAGCATCCGGGACGGCATCGACGCCACCGTCGCGGCGAGGGTGACCCCCTTGTTCTCGTCCATCGGCTCGTATCTACAATATCCGATTGGCACATGCAGCCATCCGTACCAACACTCCTTCGAGCGCATCCGATACGTATGTGTCGCTGCTGATCGTGGCCGAGAACAAGACGACGCCACATCTGGGCCATGCCTACATTGTGGGCGTTAACGCGCGACGCGTCGCTCACGTGCGCGTCGGCGCGCGAGAGGCGGGCTCCGCCGGGCGGCCATCTGCAGTCGAGGGCGGCCTCAGATGGAGAATATCTGATGCCCTGACGAGATCAAGTAGGTGCCACTCGGGCCCGGAATTGCTCCTCGAAAGCCGATAGAGCTGCACGCAGATTGAGGGTCATTTATGTGAAATTGGGCGAAAGGCAGAAACACAAGATCCACTACGTGCCCCGCGTGAGTGGTACAATACAGGATTCATATCGTACTACTGGAAGGACATGTAGTGTGGAGGCTGGGGAAAAGGTGAAGTATCATGGGTATAATAGGTGAGGCAGGAGCTTGTCGAGAGGTACTGTCGATACCGAGGAAGAACATAACTCGGTAGCCACAGTACGACCGACAAGACGTGACAAACTGGCCACCATCCGGAGCAGTAAGAAGTGACAGTAATGTGAGGAGAGGAATATATGAATGAGGAATGGAGGGCTGGTAAGAAGTATGAGAAACCGGGTCAAGACGGAGAGATAGGCTGGCGAACGGGGAGGGGGGGAGGCGTGAGGGATCATGTGAGAAAAACCATGAGGGATGTCGCCGGAAGAGACTTGAAAACAGCTGTCGAAGGGCACAGCTACGCTTGATAAAGACTCTTCCGATAAGGCGAGTGCGATATTGCGTCCGGATGCGAACCTGATAGACGATTGCAGGGCAGCCATCGTCGCGATGGGCGCGACCAGGGTACACCGCAGCAGTGGGAGCTGAAGCTTGTTGCTCGAGAACAGGCCCGTACGGTAGAGTTAGCCCGTCTTGCGGCGGTTGTGGTCTTGCGAGACGGAGGCAGAGGCAGACGGGAACCCTCTCAAGGGGGCGGAGAGAGGCGAGGAACTCTGTCGTCGAGGATCACAATATAGAACGTAGATTGGGAGCCCGAGGTCTTCTGGTGCACGGCATGAAAGTAGTCACAACGGTACAGGGTGGCGGTGGATGAACGGTGCTCATGGAGAATCGACGTAGGGAAGGTGTTCGAGTGTAGGCGGGGGACTCTTCGTCTGACGAGATGCCGACGGTTGAGATCGGCTGAGGCAGCTATCGGTCGTGTGCTGCCAGGGGTGTGACTCATGGTCAGCCAACCCCGGATGGAGTGACGCCGGGCGGGTCGCAAGGGAAGGTGTAGTCGAATGTAGTAGTCTGAGGCGGAGGAGTAATTGGGGTCTGCGGGGAAGGGTGGGTGTGGTGTAGTGTCTTGGTCGGAGCAAACTTGATGTTCGCTTGGACGACGGGGAGCACAACACCGCAGGGGACCCAGGCAGACGCGAACCGTAACTCCAGTTGAGGCGCCTGTGATTTGTGAGCTGGGAGAGTACATGGGGCAGAAAATGGTAGCAACTAACCACGACAACAACTACAACAACGCTGGGTATGCGACCCGTGAGACGGCGTGGACGACCAAAGAGCTTGCGGACGAACACGGACACAGAGAAGGACGAGGCGCGACGGGACGACACGGGCAAGGGAAGAAACTCGACCGAGGTTCCTCTTCCCAAGACCGTGAGCGTCGCAGTGAAGTCGAGCCAAGTGTCGCACGATGTAAACCGTAGTCGCCGGAACAGCGAAGAAAGCCACCAGAAGCGCGAGCGGCGGACGAACACAGACCCGAGAGCATCGGCTTGGAGTTCGACGTGGACGGGGAGAGTCGCCTGAGATTGAGCAGTGCCAGTGAACGAGACACGCGAGCCGAAGTGCCGAAGGACGAGGGAGACGATACTGAAGAGGACCGTGACCTGCAAGGCCGGGGGGAACATGGGGATACTGTCGCTGTTAGGCGAGGTTGTAAGAGAAGTAGGAGCCATAGTGCTGGTGTGCGACTGAGAGCTGTCGATGTTTCTTTGCACGCTAGTGGGTGATAGCAGTGAAGAACAAATGGCTGAGGAGGCTACCATGTTTGGGCCGGGATTATATGGACTCTCAGTGAGTGTCAGCCACGTTAGCCTCTTGCTCGGCCCTCCGGTGCTGTTCGGTATGGCTTCTTCGGCTCCGGGATATGTCAGCCAACAATGAAAGATGACAACTCCACAGCAGAGATCTAGGCTCTACTGCGGCAGACACTACATGAGTACTCTGGGTACACGCACATGGTTTGATTTCCCATGCAAGAGTCTGTTGTATAGCGTCCTTCTTGGTCGCCATTTTCTTAAATGTTGCCGTTGCCTACCAATTCAACTGCGTTCATATACTTTGGAACATGGTTTGTTCTACAAACCTCGGCATCTGATCGGGGTCAAGGCCCCAGGCGGAACGTGTGCGCGACGGTCTTTGTCGTGGAGGCGAGAAGGAAATGCGGAATGTCCCAATAGCGCCGTTCGAGGCATCATACAGTCCGGCGATACTGAGCGCTCAAGGCGGCAGGGGCGGATTGACAAACGATGATCAATTCTTCCGAGCCGTATACATGACGATGATCGCGTACTAGAACTGAGCGAGTATGGAAAGATGTGAAAAGATAGGTAAAAGAGCGTATCGGACCCATATGTAGCTTGACCACAAGGCCATGTGAGATGGAGACGTTGAACACCGGTGCACGGAAACCTCGACCAATCCGTATTGTTCCTCGATCAGACGAGCGAGGTCGCTCAACCACTTACTCGGGCTGAGCGAGAGAGATGCGCAGGCGGAGGTACGGGCCAAGCTCGGGCTTTCCGCGCAGGACGGGCGTCATGGCGCCGCCGGAAGGCGCGCACTGCACCTCGGACTTCTTGGGGTCAGAGTCGTTATCCTCTGCACCCGCAGGAAGCCTGAACTGGAAGGTGTCGAGGAGGCCAGCGCACAGCGCCTGCATCTCAATGATCCTGTGTGCATGCGTAAGTCAGCCGTTGGGGACCTGGGAATGGCGCGATAAGTACGTACGAGAAGCGCCAGCCAAGGCATCCGCGGATACCAGCCGCTAATGGGGAAGATCGTGTCAGTCAATGGAGCGTGTGCTCAAAAAGTGATGCTACACGTACAGAAGGTCAAGCTATACAACGAAGCCCGCGGTTAAGCGCGAGGTACCGGTTAGTCAGAAGTCGTCCACATCGTAGATACTCGACAGGAACTCACAGGTTCGCGAAGACGCCCACGTTGATCTGCTTCTTCGGGTCGATGCGGAAGAACCGATCAGGGTTCCACACATGCGCGTCCTCGCCCCACACTTGAGGCATGCTGGCGTTCAGGAGGTGAGCAAGCAGGTGGTTGAGAACTGTAAGACATGCCGTACCGATTGTACGCCACGAAGGAAGACAAGATGACCTGGCCCTTGCGAATCGGCACCTCGGTGATAGTTTGCCCGGTGGTAGACACAATGGGGTACGCCAGCGGAAGCACGTCGTCCTTCGTCGCAACGCGAGGCAGGCTCATGACGACGCCACGGAAGCGCAGCGTTTCCTGCATCAGGGTCGAGGAGAGGTTAGCGACGTATCCCACACCCCCGCAAAGAAGACTACGCAGACCTTGATAGCGTTGAGGCAAATCGGCATGTTGTCCAAGTCTTCAGTGGTCAGGTCCATCCCGCCTCGAGCAGCCACGCGGGCGCGGGCCTCCTTGATCTCCTGGCGCATGCGGGCCTGATACTCCGGGTGACGAGCGAGCTCGTACAAGAGGAAGGTGAAGGTGCCGGAAGTGGTCTCATGCCCGGCCAGGGTGAGGGTGTACATCTCCGCCATGATCTCGTCGTCGTCGAGCCTGGTCTTAGCATCCGACGATGCGTTCGCCTTAACTGAATACGAAACGTGCACTCAGCATGTAGCTGTAGTGTGTCGGTGAAGTAGACGTACTGAGGATGCTCATGACGTCCTTGCTGCGCGTGTGCTTCTCCGTGTCGACTTCGGGACCTTTCTCGCGCAGGATCTTCTTGCCGTACTCCGTGAAAAGACGCCTGAGGTTCCGCATGCGGGTGAACGGGTACACGGGGATGTATTGGAGCGACTTCAGGAACCAGAGAGGGAGGTAATCCCAAGCCGCACGGAAGAGCATGATCGGCTGCGACAGCTTGTACTCGGCGTCCTTGCTACACGACGTGAGAATGGCATGTCAGAATCACCTGCGTATCATCGGACTGGCGAGACTCACAGGATACCGTGGTACGCCTTAGCAATCTCGCTCGTCTCTGCGTCATCCAAAGCGCCGTAATCGAAGTCGAAAGCGGCTGGAAAACCTGTGGTGAGCATTCGCCGGCATGGCAAGGCAATATCCTCACCTCGTCCGATGATATCTAGAGTAGTGCGGGAGAGCCATTTGTTGACGGGAGCTTCAACCTCGGGCGTCTTAGCGAGCTCGCCCTTCCACTTGTCGGCAAGCTGTACGCATGACTATATCAACGCGATGCGTCTAACTGCGACGACCTTCCATCTTACCTTGCCGGTCATGCTCTGGAACAGGGGAAGGAAGGAACGGAGGTGGTCGGCGTTGAACGCAGGGTTCATGATCTTGCGGTGCCGCTGGTGGGCTTCGCCTGTGGTAGAAAGATGCGACTGTCAGCGCGCGGCAACGTCGTGTAGACAACGGGGCACACCTTGTGCCCATGCAATGTTGGGACCGGCAAGAAGGTAGCTCATGTGGTTCTGCGACGCCTTCTTCAAATACGTCGAGGCCGACTTGTGGAACATGTGCTGTATGGCCTGTTACGGACCCTCGTCTGAGATGGACCGCTGTGCATGAAGAGCGAGTGCGCATACCTTGGGATCCGCGGTCATCAGGACGTCCGACTGTTCATGCGCGCGGTCAGTCACGAAGCACCATCGTTACAAGAGGACACGTACCCCGAACGCGCCCTGAATGCGCCAGGTGGGTCCAAACTCTCTGAACCACCCGAGCTCGAGCTCTCCCGCCTCTTCCTGGCGACTCATCAGGTACTCATGACCTTGGGAACCATCAACAGAGCAGTTCACGGCGTAACGACTCCCCGACGTACCGATCAGGTTGGCGAAGCGCGGCGGCCCGCGAATGTGGTGTATGCTCCCTCGACGAAAGAAGGACCGAAGAAGGACTACGACGAGGGCGATGCCCAAGCATACGGCTGCGGAGAGAGAAAGCATGTCGACGGAGAGGGGATGAAGATTGCGGTTGGCTTCCTCTCAGTCGGGCATCACCCCGTCTTATAGCGCCGCGCGATAGCGGGGAACATGGGGTAATAGTGAAGATTCCCGCTGATGCCTCGATAGGGACTTCGGCACCCCACGTAACGAGTACTTTGTCCATGAGAGAATACGGCGCCTGAGGGACAGCGGTGAGAAATAAGGGATAACGCGGAGAAGCTGCATAGCATCATAGTCGTTACCATACTGCACGCGAGCGAATGCTCTCGAAAAGAAACCGCAGAGAGGCTATCACACACAACCGTGGGCGCAACATACGGTGGCAGTACTTCACCCACGCATCACAGTATGCCGTTTTTGCACGTAAAAAAATGTCGCACCAAGACCTGCAAGTCCGCCGCACTTGTCAGTCGTCAGCGAATTGATTACCGCGTGATCCAACACGCACCCAGAGGTCTGATGAGCACAACCCTCGGAGCTTAGGGTGGTCTCGACCCGGCGTTAACCTAGCCCAGCGTCGTATATTTCGGGCGCCGGAGTTACGACGTACGTCTATGCAGCGTACTTATGAATTGGTCAAACCTACTGCCCACTGGTTCACGAGACGTTCTCCGCCGATTTATCTGCGCCACGAAGGCGCGGACGGTCGGCTGGCTCCCCGACACTCGCCGTTCATTGGGAGACGACCGCCTGACAGCTGCAACCGCAGCGTAATCAGTCCATCAATGGAAGACTCGCCATACTGTGTGCGCCTCATAACTGCTGACAACGGCTCGGATATCGTCGCCTAGATGAACCACACCGCTATGCATGCATACATTGACCGATCGGCGATCTTCTTCTGGGTATGTCACTATATTCTCAACCCATGAATTAACGGCAGTAGCTGCGACACTTCAACGGGGCGACCGAATCAGCAGAGGCAAAACAAATCGTGTCCGGGGGCTCACTACAAGTGGAGGTCGTAAAAATGGGCCTCACAAGAATAGCGCATAGCAGTAGTAGCATGTACATGTATGACCATGGACCACAGTTGACGCCCAACGGCGCCCGAGGAACTCCGAAGCGCCCACTCCTCTCATAATACAGTATGATCTGTGCCATCTTCCCCAATCCAGGTATGGCAAGTGTAGTAGTTCGACTTCCCTCCCCCTCTCGACCCTGACCCGGGCCATCTACAACGACGCGATCTTCCCAGGCCAGAACGCCGGTCCGCCCTTATTGGCCTCGTACCACGGCTCTGCGCGCTATTCGAGTCGGGACTCATCAGCTAGCAAACGAGTGAACAATCATCATTGTACAATCTGCGTACGAGGGCCGGTACATGGTGAGGCACAAACAAACAAGACGATATCCGGGCGACAGCCCCGGCCGCACGCGCGCACGGCCGAGCAGTCCGGCACGACGGAGCGCGCATCTTCGCCAACAGAATCTGGGTATGGAGCGTGAGCCGAGCGGGCGGGCGGGACCACCGCGCACCGGGTGAGGAGGGATGGGACAAACGACGGCTGCTGGGAAGATTCGGCGCCACCGCGCCCCGCGGAGTGAATGGGTGAGAAAAGGAGAGGGAGCGGGGAAAGGGAAGGAAGAGACCGAGACCGAGGGAGCGTGAGGTTCGAAGGGGGACGAATCGGGCAGAGAAGGAGACTCAGCGACTGAACGGGAAGGAATGGAAGCGTCGTGGAGGTGCGGCGGGCGTTTGGGCGCAACGTCCCGGGCTTGCGCCCCGGCTTGCGAAACGGCAGGGTATAAGGGAAGGGAGGGGGAGGGGAATCGGCGAGCGCTGGGGATGGGCGCGCCCTCCGAGGTTGATGCTGGCCACCTCGGGTTCTCTCCCGACTCCTCCGCTGCCCGTCACTGCCCCTTGAGCTGTTTTAGACTGAGTCGCTGCCTCCCTCGTCCTCGTCACTGGAGAAAGACGACTGCGTCTGGGGATAGAGCGGCGCCTCCAGGACCGATCCGTCATCGCGGACCACGGTCACTGTGTAGCGCAAACCCGCGCGAAGCAAGAGCAAACCCGCTTCTTCTGCACTGGGGCGTTCGGGTCCTGGACCTAGGAGCTGCTGAACGCAAACGGGAAGCCTCGGGGGACGCAGAGGGTTGGGGTGAAAGGCGACTCCCCTGCCCGCAGGCGGGGGAATCCAAGTGCCGAAACGCTGAATGGTTTTGAGGGTTTTCCACGGGCGGCTGAGGATGAAACGGAGAACAGGCCACCTGCCCAACCTTGTGTTCTCCCGTGGGACGTGCAGGAGGGCGAAGGACCGCTTGGCGGATGGGCCACGGTTTCGGTTGGATGCCACGAACTCCACCGCCTCCCGCTCGAGGACCCGGATAGCAGTGATCTTCACCTGCAGGTAGAATAGTAAACCCCCGTCCTCCTTCAGCGCGAGGTCTAACTTGTCTCCTAGCCCAATGCGAAGACCAGTTGGGATCCTGCGCAACTCCACCGTGTCGACGCCCTGGGGGTGGACCGCACAGCTGGAGAATTGAGCCTCGAGCTGCCGTACAGAGGACGATACGGGGGGGTATCGGAGGTTGCCAGAACCTCTGTTGATCGAGCTGGCGAGGGAGAGGGAAGCTGGGGACATGTTTTCGGGGGGGGGGGAAGAAGACTGTGGGATGCGAAAACGCCCTCCTGACTGAGCCTTCTGTTAAAACTAAAAACTGCCCCAGATCTTTGAATAGCTGCCTTAGCCGATACACGTACAGATGATCAGAATTGACTGCAAAATTTTCAGCGTCTTGGTCGCGTAGTTAAAGAGAACGTCACTTGTTAAGCGGATGAACATCACGGCTTACTGTCGCCGGGTTGGGTGGGTGGGTTTTGCAACAGAGACTGGGTCCAGACTCGAACAAGGACTGAGCACGAGCGAGTGAGAGGGTGGCGGGCGAGAACAAAGCACGAGGCTTTAGCGCCCGCCCCTCTGGCGCGCAGACAATGCACTGCCGCGCGCTCGTTCCTCGCACGCGGCAGTGCTGCAATCTGCGCGCTATTCGAGTCGGGACTCATCAGCTAGCAAACGAGTGAACAATCATCATTGTACAATCTGCGTACGAGGGCCGGTACATGGTGAGGCACAAACAAACAAGACGATATCCGGGCGACAGCCCCGGCCGCACGCGCGCACGGCCGAGCAGTCCGGCACGACGGAGCGCGCATCTTCGCCAACAGAATCTGGGTATGGAGCGTGAGCCGAGATCCCAAACTCTAGCCTCCTGCAGGTGGCGCAGAACGCGCTAGCGCGGACACCCAGATTCTAGACAACTGCCAGCTTACCTGGGGTGCCCTCAGCGTACCGGAGGGATCTGGATAACCGTCTTTGAAAGCAACCTGATGAGCTCGGCGTCGTCTTGTATGTGAGGGGCGAGGACTTGTGCGTGTTTCCTCAGGTAGAGGGTGAAGGCGTCGCTCTTCCAACGGCCGATCGCCTTCACCGCTTCGAAGGAGACGCCTCTCAGGAGGTACTCCAGCGTGCCCCCTATGCGGAAACTGTGGCCTGCCAGGTCGCCGATGCCGACCTTGGCCGCCGCGGTTTTGATGCGCTTCATCATCGCCGTCTTTGTCAAGGGAACTACGGCGTTTGACGGTTGCTTCCTGTACGCGAAGAGGGGGCACGATGATCTGAGTGCGTTCACCCGGAGGTGGTTCTGGAGAGCCTCGTATGCGTCTGCGCTGTGGTTGGAGCGAGCGAAGGAGATGTCCTCTCCTTCTGGGGACGCCTTCGTCCGCGGGATGCGGATAACTGTGACGCGGCTGCCGTCTCGGTGCTCCTCCTCACGGACGGAGCTTCGCGTCGGGTTCGCGTCCGCTCGGAAGGCCTTCTGGTTCTTAACGGTCAGTTCCCCCAGACGAGCAAGGGAGAAGAAAGCCACGCAAGCGCATGCCCATACAGCGGCGTCGAGAGATTTGCTGATGTCGAGCGCGCCTTTGAGTTTTTCGAGCGCCTCCAGCGTGACCGGCTCCCGCTTGCTCTTCTTTGAAGACTCCGGGGCTAGCTGGCCTGCCCCGGCGACCGCCGCTTTGATCCTTGGAGACTCCGCGATCCACTCGATCCCGTGTATGACGTGCCACGCCTTTACGCCCGCGAGATAGTTCTCTATCGCTGACGCGCTGTACGAGCCTGCTAGCGCTGCGATGAACGACAGTACCAGGCGCTCGGATGCGGGCGCGCGATCGACCTCGGGGACGTCCTTCATGTCGCAGAAAACGTGGTATGTGAGTAGACCGGTCCCGTACGTCTGTAAAGTGGAGTCCATCCATGCCCTAGATGTAACGGCTTTGATCCTCTCAAGGTCTTGCTCGGTCACCGCGCGCGGCCTTCCTAGAGCTCCTAAGTCGGTTGCAGACTGTAGCGGTATCCATGTTACCAGGCGTTCGTTCGCGAGACAGTGCGGGCGAAGGATGGATGGGCGTGGTGCGAGGCCGTCCTTGTACGGGGGAGGCCCTCGCTGTGCGCTGCGGACACGGTTAGGAATGGGCGCATTGAAACGTTGCTTACGGCGCTGGATCGTATGTTGTCTTCCAGTCAAGTTCGAACGACTCGAACTGCTCGTTGTGGTGTCTGCGACGCGCGGTCTCTTCTTCGGACGGTCGGCGCTTAGGGAGGGCCTCCTCTGCGACTCGTGCTCGGAGCGCGACCTCTCGCTCTGACTTGGGGGCGTCAAAGTCGACGACAAAGCTTTGGAGGGATGGATGAATGGAAACCGGAGGGAGAAGGAGGGCCTGGCTGGGGTAGCGGCCTCGGGAAGGACCGTCTGCGGGGTTGAGAGCACTTTGGACGTACCGCGAGTGGATTCGTAGCTCGTGCTCTTCCAGTCCTGCGGCGACGCGCTTGAAAACGTCGTTGGTGGGGCGATTGCGGCTGCGGCCACGCCACCACCCCTCCACCACGCCCCTGTTGTCGCCGTATACTCGGACGTCCGGGCGGTCGGGGTTGAGGGATTTGATGGTTTCAACGAGGAACTCGAAGCCGACGGCCTCTGCCCATCCGATGTCCCGCCCTTCACTCTTCCAACCCGGAATGATTCGCCAGGCCCTCCACCGCCCTCTGACGACCACCGCGATCCCCACACCTGAGCTGGCGTCAGAGAAAGCGGCAGGATCCCAGACGGGCCTAACACCCGGGAGGGCACGCTGGATGCGCGGGCGGGAAAGAGCGTCTCTCCACCAGGCCAGGTCGGCGGCGGTCCCTGAGGGAGGGGTCCTCGGAAGGAAAGGACGGTCGTGAAAAACCCCGAGCATGGCCTCCAGGTTGACGAGAAAAGCGCGGCCTCGCTGTATGACTTGCGAGGCGTGCCACAACTTGCCGTGAAGTTGTTGGACCTCGCGCAAACGGTGAGTTCGTGACGCTGACCATTCGTCGATTGAACGTATGTACTTGTCCGCCTTCGCCCGCGTGATGGCCACCGTCCGCTCCCCACGGGGGTCCCACATGAAGCCAGTGAACGGGAATTCCGGCGCGAACGGGTGGTCCTTCTCCAGTTGCCAAGGGATCCCCAGCCGAGCAGTGATTCGGTCGACGTCGCCCAAGTTGTATGAGAAGAGCTTGTCGTGTTCCGAGCGCGGTGATTGGTTGGATAGGTCTCTGATGGGAAAGGCCATGTCTTCCACGAACTCGTCGATTCGGCCGTCCGGTAGAGTGTCACCCCCAAACCAAAGGCGACCGCCGGCCTGCCGCACGCCGCCGTGGCTCTCGATCTGAGCCCTCCACCTACCGCGGTCCCTATTGTACGCGAGTAAGTGTTCTCGGCGAATGCGTAGGAAAACATTGTCGTCCACCCACTTAGCCAAGGGGCCCATCCCGGCCGAACGCATGATGTCTGCGGCCGCGTCAGCCATGAGCCCGTACGCCCCGGCGTGTGATCCCACCCCGAATGCCGTGCTGGGGTCGACTGCGAAAGAGTCCTCGCCCAGGCGCACCACGGTCCCTGGCCAGTGGGATGGTTTGAGTGGGATAATCCTGTATGCCTCGGCGACGTCCCTGACCGCGCCCTCGGATCCTGGGGGCAGGCGGGAGCACAAGAGCGCGAAGGCGTGGAAAGTACCCCACGTGCAAGGGTAATCCGACGAGTCGATGTTGTAGTTGATGGAGCATGTGTTGCCAGAGGGAGAGTAAGGAAAGGAAAAGTTTTGAACCAAACGGTACGTGTTAGGTTTGTGGGGCTTCGGTACCAGGGATAGTGGGGATGTTTGAAAAGGTCCGATGAGGCCTTCGAGCTCGTATCTCCCGAACGGTCCAACGTAGCGCCCAGTGCGAAACTCGTTCGTGATAATGCGCTCGAACTCTCCTGGAGGGGAGTTGATGGAAGGGGAATTGGGAGGGATGAAGGTCTGTGAGATCGAGGTGATACCAGTGTCGAAGCCATGCCGTATATATTCCACGAGCTGGGGATAGCGAGTGATGAGCCCTGCGCGTTCCAACAGAACCTGCCATTCGGAAGCGTTGAGAGGGGTGAGAGGCTTAGTTCTCCTGCGCGAGAGCACAACCGCTGGCCCCATGGCCCTCTCTTCCGCAACCCGAGCAGAGATGTCGTTGGGGATGAGAGGTATCGGAGCAGCCGTTCGGACGTTGCCAGCTGATACAGAGCGGGCCCCCGTTGATGAGACGTATTCGACGGCCGTCGACCCGCTCCGCGCGAGCTCGCTCCCCGTTCCATAGCCTGGCTCGTTGGCAGCGCGCGACGCTCGCGATTGAGTGCCTGCCCAGACATATGGCGCAGATGACGAGGGCGGGTGCCTCTGCGCCTTTGCGAAAAGACCGCCTGTGACTATCATCTGGATTGTCTGCTGCCTCTTCATCGCTCTCCCTGCCCTGCCTATGACGCTTCGAGGGGGTGGGTGGCTCCGGACTGGCTGCCCGACGCTTTCTGGGCGTGCGCGACGCGACGTATTCCACCTCGAGCTACTTGCGTGAAAGTGAAAACGCACAAACCCAAGACGGGGGGGGGGGGCGACGCGAGGGCGCGAGAGTGTGATATATTTGGAACGAAGAAAAACGTACATTGTTTGGCACCGCGGCCATTAGAGGATGGCCGAGTTTGACGCGCGGAAAACGCGACGTGAAGGTGGAACGCGGATGACGGCGAGTGGTAGAGTGGTAAACATTGGGAGGGGTCGCAGGGATCGGGATGCAGAACGCGAGGACGCGAGACGCGGAACGCGGACGAGACAACAAGAAAACGCGGGACGCGGGGTGTAGAAAAACGCAACACACAAAGGTTGCGCATGCGGTGTCCGAGGAAAGGTTAGCGGTTGCACTTTTGTGACACTGTAGCGACGCACCGCCTGCATGGCTCTGGCAATCTGTTCCTGTGCTTTGATGGACTGCTCCTGTAGAAGCTCCGCTCGTATGGATTTGAGTGCCTGCTCGTCTATGATGGAGAGGTCGAATGGTTTGCCTTGATCCATCGCGATGTGCCATTGTCGACGGTACTGGGCTTGGTACCTGACTGCGACATCGTTTCCGAGAGCTTCACTGCGCACAGGGTGATTGTCCAGCGCGAGGAAGAACAAAGCCAGAACTTGTAAGTGCTCGTCTGGCCAGCCCTCCGCTTTCGCGTGCAGCAGGAATATCGCCTTCGCTTTCGAGACTTGGTCCCAAGAGAGGTTCTCGTCCTGCTTCGCATTCTTGGGTATCTTCGGCGCTGTGGACAGCGTGATCGCGGCGTCGTTCTGTGACAAAGTTACCGAATCCTCTCCCGACGGCCATGAATCTCCGACGGCCAGCCTTAATCCTTCCTCTGTGAAGTAGAATAGCCCGACGTGCTTCAGGTCTCTGAGGCGAGTGCGCGCGTAGGGGAGGATAGGACGTAGGAACTCTTGTGGGGGAGGAACGCCCCGAGGGATCTTCGGGAGGGTCTTGCCCTTGGCTTTCTCCTTTTCTCCTCCCGGCTGCCCGCCGGTGGGGGCGATTGACTCGTCTCGCGACTGCTGACGCTCCCGGGGTATCGGCGTACCTGCGTGCTCGGGACGTCTTTCCGGACTGCTGCCCTCCTGCCTCTGCTTCTCTTTCAACCACCTGGCGTATAGGTACCCTGCTGCGTCCTCGTGATCCACTGCCCTTCCTTTCTCTATGATCCCTTCTCTGGCGAATTTGAACGCCCATCCTGCGAAATCCGGAGGCCTGCCAGCGGAGGACCTGGAGCTATGACGACTATTTTCTCTTACCCGTCTCCTCCCCCTGACGCCGTTGTCCTCCTCCGGGCCTTCGCTCTCCCTATGCTCCCTGTGCTCCTCTCGTCCTTGCTGATCCTGTTCGTCCTCCAACCCCGGGGAATTGCGGGGGGTTCTGTCTTGGGGTTCTCTCTGGTCGTCGCTCCTCGCGTCTTCTTCTCTGTCAGCTGAACTTCCGGCCATAACGCTCTAGATGTGTAATCGGAGGTTTCTTTTGTTTTGCAACAGAGACTGGGTCCAGACTCGAACAAGGACTGAGCACGAGCGAGTGAGAGGGTGGCGGGCGAGAACAAAGCACGAGGCTTTAGCGCCCGCCCCTCTGGCGCGCAGACAATGCACTGCCGCGCGCTCGTTCCTCGCACGCGGCAGTGCTGCAAACATCATGCGCCAAGAGCACCCGCACGCGCGCATAGCAGCCTCCCCCCTCCAGCGCGCGCATGCGCGCGATGTGCGCCGCCGCGGCCGTCTTGTCCCCGTGCGCGCACCCGAGCAGCGCGTGGCTCGCGATCCGCGCCTCGCCGGTGAGGAGCCGCCAGTCGTGCGCGCTGTCGCCCGCGAGGAAGATCCATGCGCCGTCGGCGGAGGTGCGCGCCAGGAGGTTCACGTGTCCCGGCATGTGCCCCGGGGCGTCGACGACGTATATGCTCCCGTCTCCGTATAGGTCCAGCGCGTGTGGGAAGGGCCCGAGGGGCGGCCATCCCACGTAGTCGTCCAGCCAGCGCGTCCTGCCGGGCGGGAGGAGGTCTTGTGGGAAGAGCGAGTGCGGGTCTTTCGGCCAGCCGTGCTCTACCAGCGGGCGGGCGGCGCCGCCGACTATGAACGTCGCGTTTGTGTACGGACGCGAGTCTCCAATGTGGTCGTAGTGAAGGTGCGAGTAACAGACGTGGGTAATGTCCGCCGGCGCGAGCCCTCCAGGTTCCTTCGCGAGCGAGTCAGCGACGTCGGCGGGCACTGTGGTGCGAAAGCCAAGAGTGTCGGAGTTTATCCGATCATGGTATGGGGTCGGAAGGTTTTCAATATCCTTGCGAATACCGAGGTCGAAGAGGATTCGGTTGCCGGTCGAAGAGTGGCGCAAGAGGAACGCGAGCACAGGAAGGACATTCGTTTCGCCCTCCTTGGCCGTATCGATAACCCAAGCCAGAGGGATTTGAATAAAGCCACCCTCTAGGGCAAAGACGTCGCAGTATGCCTGGTCAGGTGCGGGTGCAGGCAGTTCTCTCAATACGGGAGCCTCTACGGAGGGATGGCACGCGTGAGTTCGCAGTATGTGTGGTGGAACTGCACTAACGCACCAGGGTCCATCTCGGTGTCCAATATGTATCAGCGCAAGGAGGTCAGTGGGATCCCCATACACGCACCTCCATCCTGCTCCTTTATGCATAGACGCAGAGCGTGAGTACCCAACTTGCTTTTTCATGTGGCCTGTCACGAAGACTCTCACCGACCAATCCATGATTCTCAGGCTACTTGGCATGTGGTGGAGAGAGGAGTGCAAACAATAATACAATGCATCTATGGTATTGTATGTAGACGGTTGTTACAGCATCGTGTGTGCGGTTATAACGAAGGTCAATGCTCGCCGTAAGTACATGTCCGATGGTGAGTGTCCTTGAAATTGGTGTCAGCTCATACTTGCTCTATCTACCAAGGCGTCAGCACCCGGGAATGGGCCACATCGATGGGAAGCAGCCACTCACACAACATCACTTCTTCACGGTCTTTTCCCGTAGCCCACATCCTCATTATCCCGGCTCACCCCCGCGTAGGCGCAGGCGCACGAAGCGGCGACCTCTCGCGCGACACATCCCTCTCCCTCTCCCCCGGCCCCCGACTCGGCGGCCTGCTCGGCCCGCCGACCTCGCCCGTCTCGATGAGGTCCTGCCAGATGCGCTCCGTCCAGTCGACGACGCGGCCGACCCTGCGGAACGTCTCCCCGACCTCGCGCACCAGCACCTCGTCCTCGAAGCCCTTGATCGCGGGCGGCCGCGCGCGCTCGCGCTCCCAGCCGACGAACACGCTCCGCGGGCTGTCGAACCCGAGGTGCAGCCGCGGGCGTTTGCCCGGGCGGTCCAGCCCGGTTTGCATGTGGAGCGGGGCGGGGGAGGCTGCGCGGCTCGGAGGCATGCTGCCTGTGCCATCTGTGGACAGAGAGGTGGGCGATGATACGAGCCAGGCGGCCAGGCCCTGCAAGAGGCGTTTCTGCAGCAGGAGAAAGACGGGGTCATGTGGGTGGAGGGTACGGTCGACGGCTGCGCGTAAACGGGCCTCTTCCTCGGGAGTGCAGGGGTGCTCGGCATCAGCACATGCGCGGCGGACACGGACGACCTCGTCTTCGAGGTTGATGATCTTCGTCTGCCCCGCGCCGGGCTCGTCCTCGAGCGAAGCTTTGAGGAGTGTCCAGACGCGCTCCATGAAGCTCAGGCCGCCCTCGGCGTCCTTTGAGCTCGCGAACTTGGGAGGGAGGCGGACGAGCGAGCGGAGAGAGGCCGCGATCACCAGAGCCTGAAGGTAGTTCTGTGCAGCTAGGAGGCTCGGAGAGGTCACGAAGAATGGGGGAGGCAGGGCGTTGGGTGGTTTCTGGTCGTCCACGCCATCTTCTTCCGGCGCCAGCGGAGGTATGCGAACAGTCGGGAGAGGGCAAACCACGGGATTCCCGGCACCAAAAGCCTGGACCAGCCTGAAGATCCAGCGACGATGGGGTGGTTGCACAGAGTCGGCGCCCGGGAACATGGACGTCTGCAAGTCGTCTAACCACGCCTTCCACGCGGGTTCTAGACGGCTGGGCGGCCAAAGCTGTAGAACGAGCGACTTCTCACGCAACATCGCCTGCTGTGTGATGACGGTTTTCAGATCCTTCTCGTCCATCTCTCCGAGAACAAACTGGGACAAGTCATCCTTCATTGACTCTGTCAACTCTAGGATATCCCGCGTAGTCTCTACTACCAGCCTCGCCAGGTCTGCAGCCGAAGCTAGCTGATTCGGCTCGTCGACCTTCAAGATGAGTTGGTCGATATATGCGTCGCGTGCGGGGGCGCAACGTTCCCGGAGAGCGGCCAGAATCTCGCGGAGGTGCATAATAGCTGACCGAAGCGGCGCAGACGTGGGTGACAGCGGAGCTGAGAGCGTGACCAAAACTGGGTGGTTGCGGGGAAGGAGCGGCTTCAAGGCGGAGAGCAGATCCCCATATAGGCGTTTGAGCCGTGGTAGCTGAACAGAGGGTGAAGGGTCTGACAATGCGCCGAGAGCCTATGGCGTACACGACAATACTTGAGCCGGATATCTCGATAGCTTGGGATATGGGCTCGCACCTCGTCCCAGAAGGCTTTGTGCACGAAGTCGTGTACACGCCCTTCTAACTTGGGTAGATCGCCTTCTTGTTGACGAGCATGCGCCCTTGGGGACGTCATGATTGACAGAAGTGATTTCCCGGGTGGGAGGACCCGCTCGGGATCTGTTGCTAGCAGGTGCAAGAAGAAGGTATGGTTTAGTATCTGTACGAGCTCGAGGGGGAGTACAGTGGGAGTGGTGGTGGACACGGGAAGGATAGGCGTCTGAATTGGAGGGGGCTGTATGATGGGTAGGTCTGGCTTGCGGTGGTTGTCGCTATGCCGTGAGGGTGCAGGACTGGGAAGCTGCTTGATTGCTTGGGGATGGTGCGGTGCGCGCGCACGTTCTACAGATCTTGCGCGGTCCCTCGACTCGGATTTCGCGCGGGAGCGCACGGATACGTGGTCGATGTTGTCGATGTGGTTGTGGCCCTCATGCGCGCTATCCTCCGAAATGAGGCCGAGCCGTTCCTGTAGATGGACAAGTGAATCCTCATCCTCCTTGGATGGTTCCCAGAGTCCTTCAGTAGCCAGTATATCCAAGTCTCTCCTGAGCGCTTCAAACTTCGCCTTGAGGTCTGGCGGGTCTATCCGCGCTCCATTGAGCAGAAAGCGAAACTCGGAGAGTGCGCGTTTTAGGACCGTGTTTGCTGGGTGCGCGCGTGCCTGGAACTGTAGTTTGGCGTAGAGCTCATCCATGATGTTCGAGCCGTAATGAGGTATAAACTAGGCCCTAAGCTTTGGTATGCAGTAGAGTGCAAAGTGGTACCGTAGCTGGCAGGACAGAGAGTATGCACGAGGGAAAGAGGGAGAACGCTTCGAGGGAGAACTGCGGGCACTTGGGCTCGAGCTCGATGACGACAGCGGCCTCCGGGAATATCGGGGATCTCAGATCTGACTCAGCAACCCCCACGAACCAATCGCGTTCCCCGTCTCCCATCGACCGCGTCCAATCGCGTTTTGCGTGCGAGACGCTTCGCGCGCGTCGCCGAGGACTGTTTACACACAGCGACCGACTTCTGAGTTGAAGGGGTGCTGTATTTTACTAAGCATGGTCCGAGCACATAAGTGTGAAGTTTGAGATGGATGATGGTGAGCATTTCCATTTCGACAACAAATGCCAACTTCTGTACGAGCATCTGAAGTTTGAACTCCTTCGACCCCGACTAGTCTCTGTCCTCCCTTATGCGATGCCGAAGAACTGGAGGTACTGCTGCTCGAACAGCGGCACGGTGTGGCCGACGTTCTGCGCGAGGATCGCCTGGAAGTTCGGGCCAAACGTCGCGTTCGAGTACCCGCGGGGCAGGTACGACTCGGACACGTTCGAGATGGGCGTGCTCGGGTACCCGAACACCGTCGTCCACTGCTTGATCTCCTCCCAGAAGTTCTGCGGGTAGAGCGTGGTGTCGATCGTGCCGTGCCACACCTGCATCTTCGGCCGCGGGCCGGTGTACCCCGGGAACGCGTTGTACACCTTCTGCGCCTGTAGCCCCAGACAGCCAGTCAGTTGCTCGTGTCGCTGTGACTGTGGGGAAGGGGATACACACCCACTGCTCGCCGGTAAGAATCATCTTGCCCTCAGAGCACTGCGAGTTCCAGCTGTCGCTCGGCTGGCCGGGGACGGCGAAGCAGCCGAACGCGACACCAGAGTCGACGATGCCCGCCTTGAAGATGTCGGGGTACGCGCCCGCGAGCACGCTCGTCATCATCGCGCCGGACGAGGTGCCGACGGCGAAGACGCGGTCGGGGTCGACGCCCCAGTTCGCGATCGCGTATCGCGCCGCGGAGGCGATACCGATGGAGTCGCCGCCGCCGTCGTGCTTGAGCGTCGCGTCGGAGGAGACGTCCCAGCAGGTACCGGAGTGAGGCTGGCGGAACTCCGGATCAGCAAACTAATCAAGTAGAAAGAAGGATAAACTGCTTACGGAGTTGGGGAAGAGGACAACGTAGCCATAAGTCTCAGCGAGCTGAGCGAACTTCGACCCAGTGAAGTACGCCTGAGCAGTACCCGAGCAGTCTATCCCCCCACATAACAGATGAATACCTCGTCGACCAATTCAGAGGGGTAGATGTACGCACAGTGGCTGGCGACGATGAGCGCCGGCTTCGCCGCGACGCGTGCAGGCTTGTACACGAACATGCCGATGTTGTTCGGGTTCGTGCCAAAGTTCGTGATCTGGTGAAGCGTCGACGCCGGGATAGAGCTGAGGCCCGGACCAGTGGGCACCGCCGGGTTTGAGGGCGCAGGGCCGGCAGGGGCAGAGGAGGACGGGGCCGGGGCCGGGGGCGCAGAGGTCGGCGCTGGCGGTGCGGAAGTTGGGGCGGGGGCAGCAGCGCCTGGCAGGCACTGAGAGTAGTAGTCGTTCTGCTTCACGCAAGTCGAGCCGGCCACTGAGGCAGGGTTGTAAGTGATAGGTCATAGAATGTCAGAGAGGCAGGAGACATACCACAGGTGGTCGCGCCGGACCAGCCAATGCCGCCACATTGACCCCACTCAGCAGCCTGGCCGGCGACGAGGCCAGCGAGCGCGACGAAACTCAGCGTCCTAGAGAAGGAGAACATGCCTTGAGCGCGAAACCGTAGAACTGGCGAGATGGCCGGTGTGTCGTGGGCCTTGGGCTACGGTCACCTAGGCACTCGCTTGGAGCTATTATACCCTCCGTGTCGAGAAGTCTGACTCCGGAGCGCATGGACGCATCTGACCTCGAGGCAACATGGCCCCGTCACCGCACGGCGGCCGAGGAGGTACGACGGGGCACCCGCCGACCTATTCGTCCGTGGAACACCCGTCGGTGTGTATGACATGAACGCGTCCCTCGCCTGCCAGCACCCATGCGCCACCACGAATAGTGGCCACGCGTACAGTGCGTAGCGCACCAGAGAGACAGATGCGACGGGCGCGGTGCACGTGGACGAGGACCGCGAGTCGCGAAGGCCGTCCGGAGAATCGTCGCGTCGCGGACCCGGGCACTGTTTGATGTGGTTATATCCACCTTTGCCCGTAATTGCGCCGCGGGGAGGCTAAGTATAGATTCTGAACGTTACCTTATGATGTCCGAAGGAAGGTGGCCGCCTTCGAGCGTTTTCGACATTGGAAGTGCGGGTACGGGGCCGCACGACTCGTCCCATGGGACCCGCGCGGAAATGATGAGGAACGTCGGGGGATGTGAGTAAGGCAGCGATCAGCAGCGAAGAAGCAGACCTCTCTGAAGATTGTATGCCTTCGCCAGCTCACCGGGGAGCAAACCAAAGAGGATGGAGCAAACCCTATTGGACGGAAATTCGGAACGAGGACTTCGGTGGGTGATGCTAGAGAATATTACAATGCTATTGCAAGTCCCGAGGGGACGGTACATGTCCCGGAGTATGCTCGTCCACGTCTCACCTACGTGCTCAGCTTCCCGTTCCCGTCCCCCTTCCACGGCCCGAACCCGTCGTCGTCGACCAGGGCCGCGGTGTCTGGTCTCGCAAGCGTCGCGTCTGACGAGGCAGAATCGCGGCGGTCCGCCTCGTCCTCTTCGGCATCGTGGTTTGCGAGCATGCTCTCTTGCTCGCCCTCGCCAACTTGGTGCGGGCCACGGTTTCGACCTGAGCCCATACCGAGCTTGAGGCCAGAAGCGTGCCGCTGCAACCGAGGCGAACTTGGAGGGCGCGGCGATGTTGGACGCGGTGACCGTCTTCCGTCCTCGTCCTCATCGTCGCTGGCTTCGCCAAGTTGCCAGAGCGTCTGTCCGTGCTCGTCATCCTCAACATCGCGCAACGCTTCCTCTTCATCCCCTTCAGAGCCAGTCTTCTTCGGGGCCCGCCGTCCACGGGAGGAAAGTGGCACAGCGGAGGACGGTGCGTTCCCCTTGTCGTCCGGCTTCTTGTATGTGAGCAAGACGACACCGGAGACGAGGACGATCATTGAGACGAAGATGAGGAAGAGCGTCCAGGATTGGTACGCATCCACTTCATCGTTGAAGATCTGCGAGGGCGTGGGTGAGTCGTGCATACGCTTAGGACTTTGTTATGCGTACCAGGGAATCAAGGAATCTACGCGTTGCGATCAGCTTCTGGGCATCGTGTTCACAGAGGGTTTACTTAGGACGTACCCGAGACCGGTGTACACGCCGTAGAAGACGGGTACGACGAGGGTCGAATCGTAGATGGCGAGGCCCTTGTTGAGACAGATGATCTGGCAGACAGCAGTAACCGCCAATAGGATGAAGGTAAATATGGATGAGGCTTGTCCAAACTGGTTCCCGGTGTTCTCGTGCGACATGGCGCCAGATATCAGCTTCACACTGACCACCGTCCATCAACGATGAGTAGATGCCCGAGACCACACCAGAGAAACATTGACTTACGCTGCCTTTGCGAACACCAAACACCCTCCCGCAAGGCCTCCACCGCAGCACGCCCACCCTATACCAAGCGTCCATGCTATGCGCTTGTCATCATGAGACGCTGTCCAGTACTCGAGCTTCTCCCTACTCCACAGCATCGCGTGCCGCCAGAACGCAATCACTCTGCCAATGTAGGTGCCTGCGGGGGGCAGTGCTCCCGCGCGGGCCCGCATACCCGCAAAGGGCTCCGCGTTCAAGTCACCACGGGCGGTAAGCACCTGGTCGAGCTGCGAGGTGAAGATGTAGAGGAAGATGAGGGCGAAGGCCATGAAGAAGAAGTAGGCGAGCCAGTTTCCGCGTGTCCAGAGGTAGGTGAGATGTCGTGCGTCCGTTTCGGTGCCGAGTCCACTATTAATCGAGCCGAAAGCCACTATGCCGATGACGCCAGCAATTACTATGATAGTTCCCTGCGGAAGATATGAGCAACGGGCGAGCAGTCCAGCATCCGGGGAGGGAAGCGTACGTAGATGTCGTTCTTTGTAACAGGGGTATTGACCAAGAATTTGGCGAAGAGGAAGTTGAAGATGAGGGATGTGGACCCTAGTGGTGCGACATACTCTGGAGCATAGTCGGTGAGCCACATTCTGGTCGGTTAGGAGGCGAACAGACGCACCTGCTCGCATATATTCGAGCGCGAGTGTGCTACCAATTAGTTGTGATAGGCTGGCGGAGTGTCAATGTCAGTTCAGATGAGTACCATTCGAGTCACTCACATATAGAGGATCATGCCAAGCAGCCATAACGGTCGTAAGTACTCTTTCCTTCTAGCGGACTTCGGGATCGCGCTCGTCCGCACCTGCATCCCGTGGTCAGCATTGCCTTCAGAAAGTGGAAACGTGTTACGGACATGGTCTAGCTTCGTCAAGTTCAGTCCGGCGGCATTAAGGATCGACGCGAGAGTAACTATGGCAAGTCCAATTATGAAGGCCACGACGGGGCTGGCATGGTGGGCGGGCACGGGATCGTCGAGAGGGACGTCAGGCACGGATGCTGGGCTGTCTAGCAGAGACGTCGTGTTCAGGGCTGGGGCGTCCATGCAAGAGCATGTGGTGGTCGGCAGCAAAGGGAGGTGTGGCTGGGTCCGTCGTCGTCCGCGGCGTCGTCGGCGTTGCACTGCTCGACGCGGAATAGACGCCACGCGACGTCGACGGCGCCGGCATTTGCCGAGCACCAGCAGCGCGAGCAAGCGCCCGTCGCGCGTTGGTTCCTGCCACCAGTCCTACAGCGTCGCGCGCGTCCCTGCACTCTCCGCCACCTCGTCGTTTTACTCTTCTGCGCTAGCTCAATGGGAGGGCTGTCTCGAGCAGTACCTGGAACGATAAAGCGCGACCAGACGGAGCAAGGCGCGGACTCTGACAGTGACCAATTGTACGATGAAGACGACGGCGACTTCGACCTCGGACCACGGCTGCAGGCGCCCGCCGCGAAGTTGTATTCCACCCAGGAGCTGCATCGTATGTACTCGCCCTGTTGGGTACGTGCACCGCTCATAGATATGAAGGCCTCATTCACGAGGGAATCATTGACCTGAACCCGTCGTATCAACGAGGTGCGTGACGGGTGGCATCCGCGCCCGTCCTACATCTGTCTAATTGAGCTCTAGATGTCGTATGGCCCGAGCAGAAGCAAATCAAAGTCCTGGACTCCATATGGCGAAACTACTACGTCCCGCCGATTGTATTCGCCGTGTACTTTGCGGACGATGGCTCAGAAGTCAGGCACTGCGTGGATGGCAAGCAGCGCCTTACCTCAATACAGAAATTCTTTGACGGTCAGGTACGTTCGGCCTTACCGATCCCCTCCTTTTGGGGGTGATCGCTTCGAGACAGGATCCGGCTTATGCCTGGTGCAGTCATAAACTTGTTATACTAACGACTGTGCACGAACTCCCCAGATACCTTGTAAGTCTACACATCTAGACGGCCAACTTCGACTAAAGCTGTTACATAGACAAGCATTGGGAGACCGGCAAGAGCTGGTGGTACACGCGTGCAACGTCTCAGAAGAATAACCGGCAAGAAGTGCCTCCGAAGTGGAAGCAAGATTTCGCCAACAAAACGATCACATGTGGTAAGTGTGTACAATTTTTCCTATGCCTATCGACAATGGCACTCATGTCGCGCCAAAAGTCGAGTATCACGGGCTCTCTCACACTCTTGAGCGCGACATCTTCCAGAGGGTGCAGCTCGGCATGCCCCTCACTGCAGCAGGTGATCTGCATATTTACACGCATGTAGTCTTCATTCTGACGTATACAAAAGAGAAGCTCCAAGCGATTTCTTCTCCTAGGCAGGAGTTGATCAGCGAGCTCGAGACACGCTTCGTTCTGCAGGAAGATGGGCTAACGCAGAAGATCAACGTCGATGTCGGGCGAGGACGCGATTTCCAGCTGATTGCCCAAGTCGTGTACTGCTGCCACGAGTATCCGGAGCACGCACAACCGAACGCGCGGAACCTCGAGCTGTGGCTCTCCCGCCCGGACATGCCGCTTCCTCATTTCAGGGATACGATGATCGCCGTCCTTACCAGGTTCTGGTACATTGCGGACAAGGATCATCTGAACTACCCGTTCACCAACATCGGCAAGCGGGTGTCTCCCGCTGAATTCGTGTTCACAGGTGTGTTCGATAGATACGGCGGCTGCCAACGACATGCACGCTGACATACTGTATAGGGGTACTTCTTTTCGTCCTGCAAGAGCTCTCGAACTCGGACCAAGCCGAGGCGATATATAATATGCGCAAACACATCCGCGAAAAGTACCAGGACATCCGGATGCGCAATGACATCATTAGGGACCTCTGGGCGTACATTGAGAACGCGCTCGAGCAGCAGGAGAACAAGGAGGTCGCGAGACCCGCGAAAGCGAGCGGGAGCAAGAAGGGCAAGAAGGCGCGCGCTCGAGATGACGACGATGACGAATCGGACGAGACGTACAAGCCGAAGAAGCAGACCAAACACAAGTGAGCGTACCGCGTCGTTTTGGTTGTATCGCGGCACCAAGTTCTTGTTTGCGCTTCTTGATTCGCGGGAGGTGTATTGTACGATCCCATTGTTCTTCTTTCTGGCCGACAAACTCTCCATCTGGGTTCCGGATGTCCATGTTGTATCATTGCTGTCGCGCCCCCTTTCTCCACATACACTACATATATTCATGCTACGCGTTGTACTTCGCCCTCGCCGTGTACCAGATCCCTTCCGCGTCGGTGATCGCCCGCGCGTGCTTCAGCAGGAGCTTGTCGCGCTCCTTCGAGTCGACCGCGATGTCAGACAGGAACGGCGTGATCTCGTCCGCTTTCCACCGCGGACGGGCGACGAAGAGTTCGGCGAAGCGTGCGCTGGGTTCGACGGGCAGGGCGGCTGATGGGTAGTATGTGAGGAGAAGGACGGGTGGGTCGGCGAGCGGGTTTGTTGACGCAAGGTAGTTGCCCTGAGGAGTGCATGTTCAGACATGCAACTGTCATATTAGACGAACGAATAGTACGCACAGAAAGCAGAGTGAGAGAGACGCGTTCTTCGAACGTATCCCCAACGGCCTTTCGCCACTGCATGAGGAATTCCTTCTCTGGAACGGGCTCGTCCTGTGGTGGCGTAGCACGTAGTAGTAAGAAGGGGACCGTGCACGATCCAACAGGCACAGCTCACCCTGTGACTACGTAGAATCCCCAGCCCGACTTCGCGCACCACCGCGTCCGCGTCCATCTCCCACGTTTGTCCTACCTTGCCTTCTTCGATCTTCCCGAACCAGGTCATGACCTGCCGAGCGACGTCTCGCCGGATGTCATGTTCGTCCTCGAGGGCGACGAGGAGGGGAGTGACGGGCGCGTCGGTGTAGGGGAGCGAGAGCGAGACGAGGTTCGTAAGGAGAAGTTCGAGGATCGTCGTGAGGTATGATGGGGCGATTGGACGGAGTTCACCTAATTGAAGTATCGGTGTGAACATGTAGGCAAATGATAGGTACAAAAATGTTTGGTCACCTTTGAGGATGAGTACCCGTCGATCGCGCAGACCTCTGTCGAGTTCGGCGTCGCTCGCCTGGATTTTCGTCCGTGCGTCCTCGTACGTGAACCTCTGCCTCTTCCTCTACAAAGTACGTTAGCATCACTATCGCACCCGTCTCAGGACGTGAAACTTACAGGATTTCCATCTTCATCCTCACTGAGCATCTCTTCATCCTCATGGCCCTCGTCGTACTCCCGGCCTCTCAGCAGGCCATTCAGCCTGTGCAGGCGGGGCACGCTAGGTACGAGTTCGATGACCTCGTTGACTCGGTCGCGGATGGCGACGTCCTCGGCGGGCTCTCCACTGTCATCCACTTCCATGTCTTTGGGGTCTCGTGTCACCACGAGAACAGAGTTGGAGAGGACTACCGAGCGGACAGTATACGTCTTGTCGGCGGTGCATAATACCGCGTCTTCGTCGGATGCACCCTTGATGGTGAATCTGAATGGTCCGTGTGAGCATCTGAAAAAAAGCATAGACTCTCTGCAGAATCACATGGGAGGTTGAGATCCTTCTGGAGCGTTCTCAATAGCTTTGTAGAGGTCCGGAGGGAGCTCAAGTAGCTTGTAGGATGCGGTGTCTGCTTGGGACGAAGACGAGAAACGAAGGTCGAATTCGGCCATTGCAGAGAGGTGTAGTGGACGTTTATCTAAACGTTTTTTGCTCTTCTTCCTGCTGAGACGATTGTCTAATTGCTACTACCTGACCAGTAGAGGAAGATTATGGACGATC
This sequence comes from Trametes polyzona, assembly GCA_022606195.1. NCBI lineage: Eukaryota > Fungi > Basidiomycota > Agaricomycetes > Polyporales > Polyporaceae > Trametes > Trametes polyzona. The sequence goes on along the minus strand of JABYQF010000007.1, from coordinate 1,422,094 downwards.
GATTCGTGGTCACCAGTGCTGGATCCGAGCTATTGACCCACGTTAGCTTGAGCACACTTCCGCGGAGTATGATTAGCCACTTTGCCATATTCTCTGTCTCTGTGCAGACACCCACCAGTAGTTAGAGTGAGTTGTACCAATGTCGCCGGTCGGTGGCGAGTCGCGTCTGCGGGAGACGCTCCCGAACGCGTCGAGCATGGTATCGCGTGGCGTCACGAGCACGTGGACGAATCGTAACACCAGCCGCGAGCCGCTTCGGCGTTTGAGCTGCTACCTCCGTCGAAACTCGTGTCTCATACGACTTGCATATTCAACACTTTTCAGGACGCAGAGGCGATTAAGTACATGAATACTTACAGAACGCTCATGATAAGGCTACACAAACGATCACAGCAGTAGTAGACAAAGTTGGGAACGACGGTCAGCCTAAGTTCGGGGAGCGACGCACGCTCGTGTACATTGAATGGTATGTGTTCACTATTGGCTACAGTAACTGGGTAAATGTCCATGCTGAACTGATAGAGTGGTAACTGTGCGGCCATAGTCCGTATCGGTCGCTCGGAACTGCAGAATGTGAATGTCCTAGTAGCGGACCGTGGCTCTGCCACGAGCCGCCGTTCACGAGCCTCTAAGCATCTCACTCAGCTCTTGGATAAGCTCCCGGCAGTCGCGCTGGGAGCGATATCAGCAGAGCCGCGGACGGAGGCTACCTCCGACGCGCTGGAGATACTGGGTCGCGTCGAGGAGCTCACGCTTGAGCGACGGGACCGGTCGGAGCCTGACGTCTCCCCCTCCGAGGATTCGGTCTCTCCCCCTGAGGAGCCCGAGGAGTTGAAGAGACGGCGAAAGCTGGGGCTGCTCTTCATGAAAGAGAAGCTCTCCCTCAGGTTCGTCTCCTTCGACTCGGAGGCATCTGTGCGCGAGGTCCTTGATCAGCACAACTGCAGACGCGGGAATGCGCGGGTTTGAACGCACCTCCGTTGGCCCGGGTACTCCCCTTGAACATGCTCTTGAAGGGGTTCTCATACCGCTGCTCAAAGATCACTCCGGGGAGGGAGTTCTCCGGGCACGCAGGGCGAGCGTAGCGAATAGGCTCGCCCCCTTCCCTGGGGGCCTTGCGACGGCCGCTGCCCTTTCCGTCCGGGGTGCGATTCGCAGAACGCCTTGGGCGCTCGGGAGTAGATGGGGCCGAGGAAGACATGTCTGAGGTGCGTCTAGATCTCTGTGTACGTGTGCGTGGGGATGCGTTTGCGGGAGAAAAGGGCGAAGAATCGTCGTCGTCCGGAGAGGGTGCGCGGCTGACGTCGGCGGACGACGAGGAGCCTGCAGTGTCCGACGAGTCCGCCGCCGTCCGCCGGTTGGTTGACGAGGGCGGAGAGGCCGACGATGACGAAGATGACGACTGGCCCGAACTCGAAGCCTCCCCTTCGCTGCTGCCGCTCGGGCTGCCGGGGATTGGAGGCTCGACGGTCGGCGGCCGAGAGACCTTCATCCGCCGGGGGCGCAGCATCTCGCGGCTTACCGAAGCGACCTGACCTTTGAGTGCGCGATGGGCGTTCACGATAGGGCGAGTGCTATTGTTGATGAGCTGGGTAGAAATCGTACGTGTCCTCATCAGGGCGTGGTTGATTGGGCGCCCGGTCACTGTGGGCTGCGCAGGGGAGGCCGGTGTAGGTTGTGCAGGGGCGGACGGCGTAGGCTGTGAATGGGCAGGAAGGGGATGATTCTCTGGCGGAGGGGATGCGCGAGCCTTCTGGCGCCTCCGAGGGGTGCTGGGCTTAGACGGCTGCTTGGGCTCTGGCACCGGGTCTGCGATGGCCTTCGCTACTACTTTACGTGCGAAGTAGAGGGTATAGACGTAATGCAGCAGGGTGGCTGTAGCGATAATGCCGGTGATAGCGAGGACGGCGAGGCACTGGGCGAACTATGAGATTGTGGCAATAGTGAGTGCATGGGGAGACTCACCCCCTCGAACACCGGAGACGGCGGTAGGACGATGGATAAGGTGAGGACACGTCCGGCCATGGTCGAACGGTTGCCTCAGTTGACGATTATGCCGAAGGTGGATGAGTTGTTGGCTCTGATGCGAGTGCTTGTGTCGAAGTTGGGTCTTAGTCGAGGGGGAGAAAAATGGGTGGTTAAGTTCGAGAATGCACTACTGCATCCTCATTTTTATCGAGTTCTTCCCTCGGATGTGCTTATAGGTTGGGCATATGGGAGCACAGTCACGAGTTTGACAGCACATGGATTCACCCCACATGCAAGCACTCATCCGCATCCCACTCCGAGCTACAACCGTGCTGTTGTGTCGATCGACTCCGCTGAAGACACGCTGGCGGATGTTGATTCTCGGGACGATTAGGCGGGGTGGGGCTTGTTGTTTGAGTTCCGACTGACAGCACTCCCAAACAAGAGCGACCCAGTGCGGTCAGCCTCTTCTGATGACCATGGGTGGGTGGGGCACGATTGATATTCTACGTCGGCGTCGGATGTCGGCCCAACGACTTTAGTTGCCATATTGGGCGTGATCGCGGATGTGTACGGGCGCCAAACACCCGCGGCCGCTTTTCGTGGTCTTCCGGCCCTGCGCGCAATCCAATCTCCGTGATTTCAGAGGAAGAAAGTGGAATAAGTGACATCCTTTTTTCTCCACAGGCCGTCTCCCGCTCCCCTGGCCGTGAACTCTGAGTCAAGCGGAGAGACTGCCAAAACCCACCCGGCCGTGCTCAGGTAGACATCGATACACCGTTTATCCTTGATGATGTCCTGATAATATACTTAGTAGAGCATTTCTATTCTTACGGCGGCCCCAAGCGGTTTAACCATAGCGTGATACACAGCGTCGTCAACAGATTCAGAGCAGCGTGGCCGACATCTGCTGGCAGCTCAAATATGATTCGAGGGCAACTCACGAACTCCGTTCGTCTCACCACACTCAGTCGCCATATTTGCCTGGGATGCAGCGTGGACCATTGTACATACGCCGGTGACGGGCGTAAGAAAACGAGACCTTGCTTGATCATCTACCGGGGCCGGCATATCTGTCAATGTACCCGGACTTGTGCCCGGATCGCATGAGAACTCGAGCCGCACAACTCACACTGCGCGGTTCTTGGGAGCGAGGGGAACGGACGGCGCGTAGGTGATCACAAAGTCTGATTTGCTACTAAAGTGACAATGTGGACCGATATTGTAGCGGCTGTGCATGCAGGAGAACGGCGAAAAGACGAGCGCGCAGCTTGCTATACTTACCACTTTGCCGCCGGCACTCTCTGGCACTCCCGGGTAAACTGGGCGTAATCATCTCTTATGCGCCTCTTCCCGAGCACAGCAGGAATTTGGTCATGGACATGAGGCTGGGTACGTCTTTGCAGTACTTCACATACTCCTTGATACCTTATACAGTCGCAGGTCTCTCATAGACAAAGCAAAATTTACGTGAACTGTCTTCCACTCTAAATACTTCAGTTACTCTTCTCAAGACTACCGTGAGCATGCACGAGGCAGCTATATAACGGCTAGGCTGGAAGTGTCGAGCCCATACTCAGTCTCAAACGACGTCTCCAACTCCTACATCATGCTCTTCACTCACAGCGTACTCTTTGCTGCAGTATTTCTTGCCATAGCTCTCGCCCGGTTTGTACGGCGCGGTCGTAGCATACGCCATATCCGAGGGCCTCCTGGCTTCTTCAGTCTACTTGGTGAGTCAGAATGTGCAGTCTAGTGGGCACCGGGAATGGGACTGAGGTCGGACAGGGCACGAGTACCTAATGAACAATCAGGAGCGTGTTGGGGAGATGGAGCTCCAATGGTTCAAGCAGTACGGCTCGACGTGGAGGATTCAAGGTGCCTATGGGGTGAGTAGCTCTCCGAACGACCATCCGGTTACACCGCTGACCTGACCGCAAATCGTAGACGGACGTTCTCATGACAGGGGATCCCAAGGTTCGTGATGGGTTGCCTTCAGCGAAGCGATACCCCCCAGTCCTGACCAGATATTATCAGGCTATGCAGTACATCTACCACAAGCGTGCCTCCAACTTCCCGAAGAAACCGTCGCAGAATCACATGAGTTACCTCCTGGGTGGGCCTAGTATCGTCTCGGACGAGGGTGAGCGATTACTTCTTTTACATCATACAAAGGCGCTGAGCATTACTGTTCTCAGGAGATGCTCATCTACGCCATCGGAAGAACATGAACCCGGCGTTCAGCGCGGCTCACCTGCGCTCCTTCCTGCCTCTGTTCCAGCGGATTACAGCTAAGGTACAATATTGAGTCATGAGCTTTGGCCCGGCTACTGATCAAACGCGACGCGGAGCTTGTTGGTATGTGGAAGGCGGAGTTAGCGGCAGCACCGGAGGCAGATTCGAATGTCAACAACTGGCTCTCGCGTACTACCCTCGACATCGTTGGTCAAGGTTGGCTGAGACCCTCACTATGTTTACGCGAGTACAGAGTTGATTTGCCTGTAGCTGCGTTTGAGTACGACTACGGCGCACTGGATGAGAACGACCAGAGCCCGATATCCAAAGCTTACCACGGAATCCTGTGAGTCTGACACGTCTCGGGGGCGTCGTATTACTGACAAGCAATACGTATGCAGGCAAGACGCCCAGTTCCAGCAACCCAAGGCGGTCTTCCTCTTCCGCGCGTTGTGGGATCACTTGCCCGAGCCCTTACTGAGGATGTTCCAGTATCTCCCCGTTCACCCCTTCCCGCGCATGCTCAACCTCCGCCGTCTCTTCTCGGAGTATGGTAAGAAGATCCTGAAGGATAAGAATCCGGAGGTCGATACCGAGCGTCAGACGAACAGCAAGGACATCTTGACCATCCTCGGTATGTCCCGTCTCATTTCGTTCCCATTATTGATACACTGTGCCAAATATGCCTGTTCGCCTTTCAGTGAAAGCCAGCAAGGCAGCGGATGCGAAGATGCGATTGAGCGACGAAGAGATCATGGCGGACATGTACATGCTCACCCTCGCGGGGCACGAGACCACGGCCAGCACTTTTACGTTCCTCCTCTACGAGCTCGCCCAGCATCCTGAGTATCAGAGGCGGATGCGCGACGAGATCAGGGAGGCTCGCGCTCGCCTCACTGCTCGTGGCGGGGTCGACTTCACCATGGAAGACCTAAACAACATGCCCGTCTGCATGAATGCGATCAAGGTGAGCTTGATGACCTCGTTCGGCCCTGTTAATCCCACTGAAGTCAAGTTGTACATAGGAAACCCTCCGGCATCACCCTATCCTGACGTACCTTCCCCGTCTCGCCGCCAAAGACGACATTATCCCGCTCGCTCATCCCATCGTCACCACCACTGGCGAGACGATAACCGAGATTCCAATCAGCAAGGGACAGGCCATCATCACAGACTTCGGCGTGTACAACCAGTATGTACTACAATCCAGTACACGCACTATAAGAGAGGTTTACTTTGAAACGATGAGTCTCCCGCAGGTGTGGGGCGACGACGCAGACCAATGGAACCCCGACCGGTTCCTCCGGATCGATAACGGCAAGCAGACCAACGTCGGTGTCTTCGCCAACCTGTGGGTACATCATGCATCTTTCGTTTGACCTTGACTGACCGCCCTGCCCCACCATGTGCGTGATCCTTGCAGGATGACGTTCTGTAAGCAGCGCGACGGCGTATTGCCCGGTATGCCACGATAATTGACATGGATGCCCTCTCCCAGCCGCTGGCATTCGCGCCTGCATCGGCTGGCGTTTCTCGTGCGTGCTTCACTTCCTCAGTCTCGCTCGTGTTAGTGCAGTGACCCAATGGACTCTAGGATCATCGAGATGCAGGCCTTGTGTACCGAAATCCTCGAGACGTTCCAGTTACAGCTCCCTGGTGGGAAGGAAGGGCTCGACGACCCTGAGACCTCAGAGATCCAGCTCGTCCCAGCGGGAGGCACCAGGATCCCGATTCTGCGCGGCAGGCCCGAGCTCGGTCCTCACCTCCGCCTCCGTGTCTCCCTCGTTAAACCGGAGTGAGCGATGGCTCAAGCTTTACTCTCTCTAGACGGATTTGGCTGCGATAGCAGTGTCATATCATGATCGAAGTCCAGCTTGTCTATAGCTCAGTAGTATTACCAGGCGGAATGGATGGCATGCGGCCTACGAGCGAACTCCGTGTCAGGATTTCGGACAGTGAACAGATGTTAATGATATCCAGTCTGCACAAGTCGTAGTCGACCACCTTGGGTTACGACACCATGGCTCGGCCTAATGTCTTCATGGCCCCAAAACGTTTGCAGCAGATCGTGAGGCACAAGTGCGATCTGAACGATATCTCTATGATACAACTGCTCCATCGAGCGTGGGGTATACGGTATACGTGATGCCTGTGCTCGATCCCCTCCAAATTGCGGTCTGACGCCATGACGACATCAAATTGGCTGCCATCCATGCCCCCTCCATCACGACGTCGAGCTCGCGGCAGCACCCTCTGACTTCGTGAACAGGAGCCGACGGAGAGGGCTCTGCCCTCGTTTCATGAGAGAGAACACGTCCCTCTTGCTCAACGGCTTCTCAGAAGTGGAGCCTAGGTACGAGTAGTTCGGTAAGCGACGTTCACATGGAATGAAGTGATACGTACCTGTGGCGCTGGGCTTGGGCCGTGCCGACGGTAGCATCGACTTGAATAGGTTCTGGCAGCGCGATACGCACGCCACCTCCCGCCGGGTTTCCTCTGTCGAAGGGTCGTTGGCTTCATCAGCTCCCTCATTGCTAATGTGTTCCCGGGTCTGTACGTCGTCATTGCCGTTGATGCTCGGCGGCGCGGAGGAAGGATGGACCTGCCGAGCGGGAGAGGCGGGATCTTCGGCCGAAGAGGCTGACAGAACAGAAGACGGGACGGCTGAGGAGTCCTGGGAACGGGGTTGCTCTGGCTCAGAAAGAGCCCCGTCGGTAAGCTCGTCGGAACCGGGCGCCTCAGGCGCTGCACGCGTCGCTCCGAGACGGATGGGCCGGAGCATGTCGCGTCCCATGGATGCAACTTGATCCTTGACCGCCCTCTGGGCGGTTACGAATGGGCGAGTACTGTTCGAGAGGAATTGAGCAGAGAACGACCGTGTCCTGCGCAGTGCGTGGTTGATCTGTCTTCCGGGGTACGTTTGCCAGGGTTGTTGTCGTTCCTGAGTGGTTTTCCCCGTGGATGTGGAAGGCTGAGTTATGGGTTCCTCCGGCCGAGTGGACGAGGGCGTTTGCTGAATTTGTTTCGTAGCATCATCGAGGTGGTTGATTCGCGCGTGCGAGGCTATTATACGCCCGGCGTGGAGAACGGCGGTATGTTCCCAGACGGTTACTACCCCAAAGAGAAGTGCACCGACCACGACGGTGAGGCTCTGTAGATAGTAAATCAGTCAATCTGAGAGCCCACCCTGCAGCATCACTTACAATCCGAAGTAACGCAGATCCAGGGAAGACGATATACAGTGCAAAGCTTTCTTCGGACATGATGTTTCTGGGAGTGTGTCAGGGAGGAAAGAGAGTGGTTCAGGGGGGTCGGTATTTGAGTGTTTTGCAGTCGTCGAAGGGGGGGCTTTAGAGTTCGCAGTGCAACATGCAATGATGATTCTCCGCCCACTTTATATATTGTGGCTCAATGGTATACGTAGAAGCTTCAGGCTGAATAAAGTATCCGCACATCCGTGTTATTGGAGCCAATCTTGAGCGAGCAGATGCAATGTGGCACTGCCCGTATGAGACGTAGGTTTACTGCCCACTCGGCGGAAACCGCCGCCGTCGGAACGACGACTTGCCTTCCGTCGCATGGAGCTGAGAGCAGCGCAACCGCTCCAGAAATCGGCGCAATTTAAAGAGCACGGTTCTGCAGAGTCGGAGGTTGGAAGCGGCGCGGGCGTCGACGGTAGTACAGTAGGACAGGCCAAACTGTGATCGGCGGTGGTCGGCGACTACTACTGCACTTACCAAATGCGGATGGGGTTGACCAGTAGGGTTCCGCGCCTAAAGTTCCGCCTTTGCCACCACTCCCGAGTCCCCACCACTGCGGGAGCACACTGACCGAGGCTCCTGCTACTACGGATGAGCTGCCAAATACTGATCTTTTTGGGAGCATTCTTGCGAAAGTATCACCGGCGTTGCGAGGTTCTGGATTTCGAAATTCTGGCCGCGCACTCTCAAAGTGAGCGATTAAAGGTATTCTTCAAGTTGCACATAGGATGATGTGATGGGTAGCTGGTCGACAACTGCCATGTTTTCCAGCCCTATTCTGATGCCCGTCATAAAGGCACATGTAGGAGGGGCGCTATATAATGGCTCAAGCGCTAACGTTGCTATACACGCTGACGCCTTCACTCTCTTCTGGAGGCTTGGAATTCAATTTGTAACAGGGCAACTGCGCATATTGGGCAATCACCGACCGGCTAGTACGCACGAGTGTTGTTGATCAAGAAGGCGGCAAGCCGGCCAAAAGGGTCGTAAGCATCGATGTGATGTTCAAGGTATGGGAGCCCTGATAAGGCTGACTTTGATGCTAGTGATTACGCTGTTAGCCCGCAGTTACAAATATCGGGCGGCGTGCTGCCCGATGCCATACAACCTTACGGGAAGCGCATTGTCCGCGGGCTTCTCAATGCGCAGCCGAACCGGCGGAGAAGTCTCTGTAGGCTTTTGAATGATGATATGTACGTCTCCTGACCCGCATCAGAAGCCCGGGCCCCAAACCATACGAAGGCGCACCTGGATATCACCGGGTCGGGACCATCCGAAGCTCACAGCCTTAGGCAGACAATGTCGTCCTATCATTGATCACCGTCGTACTCGATTGCGGGGTTGCTGCCCATGGGAAGCTGGTATGTTGCGTTAAATTATATGCGATTCAGCGTGGGTGGATCATGCTCGGTGAATGTGACTGTCGGTACGCATCCAATCACACGTGTCAGGTTGGCTACTTACCGACTGCTTACCGAACGAACGTACAGATATCGATGTAATTGTTGCATAAGAATGTGCGCATAGACCAAGAAGGCAACGTATATCATTCTGTTGCGGCTCGGTAGCTTCGAATGAGCGTGATATCGTCTTATACGCAGCTTGTGTGGTGCGCCCACAGATCCCGAGTCAGGTCACGGCTATGATGCTATACAGCTTCTCCGCGCTGTCGCCCCTTCTCACATGCTACGGTACAGATACAGTATTCTCTCATGGACAAAGTACGCCTTACGTGGGTTCCTAGGTTTATCAGCCCACTTGCGGTGATCTACCCCCATTGCACCATGCTCGCGACGGGCTGCGCGTAGTTATAAGGGGGTGCCACCGGAGAGAGGGACTGCAAACTAGGCATCACCTCCTCGTCAACGAAATGCTCTCCCTCTCCGCAGCTGTCTGCGCCGCGCTTGCCCTAGTTCTAGTCCTCCTTCGAGTCTTCAAGCGTCGTAACAGCATCCGCCATGTCCGTGGGCCTGCGCGCTTTGCCAGTCTTCTCGGTATGTTGAACAGACCTTATCATGAGCATCGCACTCACCGTTTTGTAGGTCATGAGTACTTGATGACCCTTCAGGACGACGCTGGGGATCTTGAGCTTCAGTGGCTCAAAGAGTATGGGCCTACCTGGAGGATTCAGGGTGCTTTCGGGGTAAACGAACCGCTCCCCTCTCGACGAACTCGATAGCTGACGCTTTCCTGGTCTGCAGGGTCACGACCTGATGACAGCGGACCCCAAGGTATGTTTGATATTTCCCTCCTTGGCCGAACAGCTCTCATTGGCTCCGCATTCGTAGGCTTTGCAACACATCTTCCACAAGTCCGCCTACATGTATTGCAAGAAGCCGTCGCAGAACCACATGAGCTATCTGTTGGGAGGCCCCGGGATTGTTTGGGCTCAAGGTATGTTGCTGTCTTGAGGACTGGTTGGCGACCGCCGACGATGCTCACCGCGTCCGGGACAGGCGAGACGCACCAACGGCACCGCAAAGTCATGTACCCCGCGTTCAACGCCAACCACTTGCGCTCGTTCCTCCCACTCTTCCAGCGGATCACCAGTAAGGTACGGAGATGCGCGTCGCCTTGTGAACTGTTCTCCGACACATCCACAGCTTGCGGACAAGTGGCGGGCGGAGCTTTCCACCACTTCAGAGGTCGAGACCGCGATGAACAACTGGCTCTCTCGGGCTACTCTCGATATCATTGGACGAGGTGCGTCCTGCGTCGTCCGCATGCTTGTGAGACACTCATTCTTCTCCTACTAGCTGCGTTCGACTTCGACTACGGAGCACTTGACGACGTCGAGACGAGCGCCATCGCGAAGGCGTACCACGGTATTTTGTAAGTGCGAGCCGTCCCCATCTCCTTCATATTCTAAGACCTCTTCTCCTGGACGCGTAGGAAAGATGCCGAGTACAAACTGGGGGCGCCGATCATGATCTTCCGCGCGACGTGGGACTACCTCCCCGAATGGTTCCTCAAGCTGTTCCAGTACATCCCGATGTACCCGTTCACCCGGATGCTCAACCTTCGGCGGCTCTTCGACGAGTACGGCAAGCAGATCCTGCGCGAGAAGGGGCCCGAAGTGGACATGGAGAAGCAGACGCGCAGCAAGGACGTCATGAGCATCCTCGGTAAGTCCGACGATCAAATGACCTGTATAGCTCGTCTAACTTACGCTGTCTGGCCAACAGTCAAGGCGAACAACTCTTCGGACGCGAAGACTCGACTCGACGACGAGGAGATCATGGCGGAGATGTACACCCTGACGCTCGCCGGACACGAGACGACAGCGGGCACCTTTACCTTCCTCCTGTACGAGCTCGCCCGGCACCCAGAGTACCAGGCCCGCATGCGCCAGGAGATCAAGGACGCTCGGGCCCGCGTCGTGGAGCGCGGCGGCATGGACCTTACCATGGAAGACTTGGACAACATGCCTGTCTGCCTGAACGCCATCAAGGTCCGTGTATCGGTCATGCGGCTGAATACAGTAGGTTCATGCAGTTGCTGACCTATGCATCTTGCACAGGAAACGCTGCGCTTCCATCCCATCGTCACCACCATCCCCCGCGTTGCGACCAAGGACGACGTGATTCCGCTCGCGTACCCGATTGTATCCGTTACAGGCGAGACGATCACCGAGATTCCTGTTAGCAAGGGCCAGAACGTCGTATGCTCCTTCGTGACGTACAACCGGTAGGACGCTCCGCACCGTCCTCAAGTGTTCATAACTGACAATGGACGGTAGGCTGCCTCAGATTTGGGGAGAGGACGCAGACGTCTGGAACCCCGACCGGTTCTCTCGTATCGATGCGAGCAAGCAAGTCAACGTTGGCGTCTTTGCGAATGTGTAAGTATTCTTCGCGACGCTATGATGAGGGCTACTTCTGACCATCCCTGCTCTATACTGCCGGTGTCGCTGTTCAGTATGACATTTTGTGAGTCGTCTACTATGTCCCAGCTACGCTCCCACTTACCTGAGGATTCGTAGCGGCCGGTATCCGTGGCTGCATCGGCTGGCGTTTCTCGTGAGTACCCCTCGCCGTTCCGCGGCCTCTAACATGACTGACAAGACATGCACACAGTGTCATTGAGATGCAGGCTCTCGCTGCGGGTCTCGTCGAGATCTTCCAGTTCAGCCTTCCCGCTGGCGCAAAGGACACCAACGACCCCAAGAACTCAGAGGTGCAGTACTTGCCGTCCGGTGGCACAATGGTCCCGGTGCTGCGCGGAAAGCCCGAGCTTGGCCCGTACTTGCGTCTTCGCGTCTCTCTCGTCCAGCCTCAGTCAGAGTGAGGGATTTGAAGGATTCCGCGTAATACATGGTATCTACCAATCGCTCTCGCTGTGAATATGGCCGCCACTCCATGTACCCTTACCGTGACTCAATGTCATCATGCGTTATAGCTCTCGCAATCGTTGCTCTTCGACTGTCTAAATTGTTAACTGTCGTAGTCCTGCGGCCCGGGCAATACGAGCCGAAAGTTCGAGGTCGGCTGAGAAGAAATCAGAATATTGTGTCGTATCTCAAGTGTTGACTATCCATGATGTAAGAAGCGCGACGGATTTCCACTCATCGCGCACACTCAATCGAAACCACACTAACCTGTTGAATGGGTTGGAATTTGGAAGTCGAAGCCGAAGGCTTAGGCGCCTAGCTACACACGGTCGCCATGAACTATTCGAGCGCTTCGCGCAGCTTTGCATTGGACGACCATGACACAACGCTTACTAAATCTTCTTCTGCCGACGCCTACTGTTTATCTAGTCTAGGCTCTGGAATTCCCGGGCGAGACTAGGCCTTCAGGACCTTGCACGATTTATAATGATTTATAATGGAGAGTAGAACGGCGAACACAGGTGAAGGCTGAGAAATTGGGCGGGTGGCATGTTCGTACACAGTTCTTCGAACTCGCTGGACACCCCCGTGGAGTTGTAAACGTCATTTGACATTGAAAGCCTTGTGCCAAATGTCTTCCGTCTGGGTGCGCTGCTGGAGAGCCCAGACGACCTCGGCTGACCACTTATAGTATTGGCTAACACGTTGGGGAACCGAAGAAGCTCTAGTCAACACTGCCCGAAAAAAGAGGCTAGCGCGGCTGCCACCGCCAGAGATCGCATCCTTAAATCCCTACTCGAGCGTGCTATCCTCCTCAGCCATTTGTTCTTCCCTGCTACCACCCGCTAGCTCACGAAGAAACATCGACCGCTCTACGTCGCATACCACAATGGCTCCTACGACTCTGGCAACCTCGCCCTCCAGCGATAACTCCCTCATCCTCCCTCCGGTCTTCCAGGTCACGGTCCTCTTCACCATCGTCTCCCTCGTCCTTCGGTACCTCGGCTCGCGCGTCTCATTCACTGGCACTGCTCAATCTCAGGCGACTTTCCCTGTCGACGTTGAACTCCAGGCCGATGCTCCCGGATCTATATTTGTTCATCGCTCGCGCTTCTGGTGGTTCTCTTCTCTTCTCAGGCGACTACGGGCTACATCTCGCGACGTTTGGCTCGATTTCACTGCGACGTTGACGGTCTTGGGAAGAGGAACCTCGGTCGAGTTCCTTCCCCTGCCCGTCTCGTCGCGTCGTTCCTCGTCCTTCTCTGTGTCCGTGTTCATCCGCAAGCTCTTCGATCGTGCCCGCCGCGCTACCGGTCGCATCTTCATCCTTGACGTAGTCGGTGTCGAGGTTCGTTGCCACCGTTTCCCTCGGCCTATCTAATTCAGCTGACATACCTCAGGTTGCCCAACCCGTGTTGTCGTACCAGGCTGTCTGGGTTCCATCTGGTGTCGGGTCTTCCGTTGCTGAGGCGAACATCAAGTTTGCTCCAACGGAGGCCCGTCGCCAGACTCGCCCTTGCCTACAGACCTCGACAACTCCTCCGCCCTCAACCACCTTGTTCGACTACACTTTCCCTCGCGACCCGTCCGGCATTACTCCCGCCGGGGTTGGCTGAGCACCAGCACGACCCCTGGCAGCACACGACCGATAGCTGCCTAAGCCGACTTCAACCGTCGGCATCTCGCCTCAAGAAGAGACCACCCCCTACCCTGAGCGCAGCCCTTCCGTCGACGTCCTCCGACCTGACTTGAACATACCACACCGCGTGCGATCACTGAACGCCCGGATGTTCTGCATCCAGACTGACCATCGTCCTCACGTCGGAGGCTGCACCCTGCCCTCCTTGTCTCCGCGTAACGGAGGCGAACATCGAAGACCACACCCCGAAGACAAGTGCAGATCATTGCCACCACGAATCTCACCTAGTGACACCTCACCCTTCAACGCTCAGTAAGGTGCCCCCGCCTGCAAGTCTTGCCATGATCGCTTGTCAACACCTTCTTGGCTGCGACAATCCAGCAACTGTACCCCGAGCTCGCGATCGTGTCGAAGGATCCCGCTGCGTCAAGGACGGCCAGGCTACCTTCACCGCCGGCCTTGTGCTACATCCTGCAAGTCGCCTCGTGGTCCTCCCCGTCTTCCTCCCTCCCTTCTCCCGCTCGCCAGCATATTTCTCTCTCACGGCCACGTCGCCCATAATTCTCCTGTCCGTTCTCAGTAGCGTCACTTGGATCCGCACGATAGCCTCGTATTTCTCTCCTTTTCACTTACTATCATTCACGTTCCTCTCCCTGCCTGTACCCTCCTTAATGAGTCTCATGGTCGGGCGGTCCTGTACATCCCGTCAACCCAGCTGCTCTCACCGAGTCGCGCTCCGCACTCCGTCGTCCTGGCGGCTATTGATGTGCGTCCGTCCCACCTAGTATACCCTTTCCTTCACCCATCCCTCCACCTTATACCATTTCCCCGAGTCTTACCACAGTACGATAGGATCACCACGTCGTGCTCCTCGGGGCCCTTGGCGGGTCTTTTTGTATCTCTTCATTCCTTTGGCTACCAAATAAACGACCCCCCACCTACCCTTGCGTGTCTTGTAAGCATCACTTCTCCCACAGATTGTACTTTGCGGGTCTGGAGATAGCAGGCTAGCGGCGCGTCCGGACCCATGTGATCGGAGAGGGACGCAGCCCACCGCTTGGTCGGCCCAGCGCTTATCTGCTCCGAACGCTCACTATGTATCTGGAACGTCTGTCTACCTTGCATTTATCGTCCGCTCCGAAGGACTCAAGGATTGGCTAGCCTTGAGGTATATGCTGGGGTACGTGCCTTAGGTAGTGACTCATGTATCGCTACATTAGTAGGAAATGCAGCGCCCCTTAGTAGCTGGTGGAGGCTGACACGACTCCACTGGCAGCTGCGCTCAGCCGCATCCTCTTCGTTGTCAGCCTCCTTAACGCTTTGCATGTTCTAGTTCCTTCGGTCATACCATGGTGCAGTGCTCTCCCTCGGTCACTGGTCTCCCGCTCAGCCATTGCCCAGGCCTCGTCCATCAAGCGTCCATCCCAAAGGTCACACCATGCTCTCGGTCACCCCCGCGGACGTCTTTGCACTCCTCTTCCAGGCCTTGGTCTTCATACTCGTCGTTCTCAGCGTCGTTACGCTCGTCCGCCGGTACCTACGCTCGCGGGTCAACAACGTTGGCACTACTCAGGCGCAGACATCTACTACTCGGGCTGGCGACGACCAACTCCAGGCCAGCGAAGAGGGATCTACAGTGGCATATCGCTCGCGCACCTCTAGATGGCTCCCTTCGCTCTCAAGGAAGCCTCGCTATAGGGCTCAGAGTATCCGACTAGACGATGATACTGCGCTCTTGCGGACCGACGGCTCCAGCTTGACTTCTTTGCCCGCGTTCTCGCTGTCCGGTCACGCTCGCTCTGGCGTCTCGTCCTCCGTGGACTCGATCATCCCTCCTTTCTCTCCGGAGGAGGCGCCTCACTATGGCCGTCCCCCACGCTCGAGCATCGACAGCTCGATCCTGAGAGGTGAACCTATAGAGGTCTCTTCGTATCGCCCTACCTCCCTGGCGTGGGAGTGCGACAGTGCCACGGGCAGCGCTTCCGACGTCTGCATGAGACGTATCCCGACCGCCGTCGAAACGCCTTTCGAGGAGTGCGCTCCTCTGGACCTCGACACTTCTAGTCCTGCATCGACCTGCTCCGAGTTTGACACTCCGTCTATCGCTACTCCGCCCCTTGGTTCGCCCTTCGATGGTCACACCAGCGTCATCGTACACACGGACGAGTTCAGGCCAGTCTCGTATCACCCATGGGACGCTCGCGGCATGTTCGACGACGGCGACCAGGAGTCCGCTCGCCCCACGATGTCTACATGGACCTTCCAGAAGACGAGGGTGGTCGCGCCTTCTCTCGGCATTGCTGGCGACTGCAATCGCCCGCTTCTCGTCGCCGACGAGGACCGTGACGATCGGGAGGAGACGCTCCGGTTCGGTGGTCAATTGACATCGGCGTTCACCTGCCCTCTCTCGCAAGATAGCCTGTCGGAGGATCCCAGTGAAGGCGAGTCCGAGGAAGACGCCGCGGAGGACGCGCTCGATGAGGAGTGGTGCCTGCGCGATACGGAGTCTGAGCACCGGGTCGAGGTGTGCGATGGGACCCTTGCAGTATCGTCATTCGCCGCGGCGGTCGAATGGTACGGGCCGCCAATATGCAAATCCCTCGAGTCTTCGACCTCCTTCGCATACTCAGCCGGCGATGGCTTGGATACTAGTCTCGATGCCGGACCTCGCTGTCTTGCTTGGGAAATTTGTTAACGACACCACTAGCCCGGCCCCGCGCCCTTCAGGCTCTCGGTTCTAGGACTTCTCGTCCATCCCTGTCTGCAGCTGGGGGCATCCGAACGAAGCTCACTACACTCCTTCGTATGGATATGACGTCGGGCGATTATCTTTCCCTTCCTGTCTTTACCCTTCCCTACCCTTCCCGCTCTTTTGTGTACCTGCATGTTGCGTTGGGCGTGTCCATACTCATAATGGCATTGTCCGCAACTGATTGTGCATGGTTGGTTGTTCACCTATCAAGGGATTCTGTGAACATCCTCTGCAGTGAGGGCGAACGCACCCATGCCACACAGCTGCAGCAGAACTGCTGCACCGATAGGCGATTAACAGACGACCTACGGAAGCCAGGTCACAAGGCAAATTTCTCATCGAAGACAAGAAGCGGAATCATCCATCACACGAAACGACTATTTGAGAGGCAATGTACGATTGATTGCAAGATGTACAAATGAGAAAGTCTATCAGACATACGCCCTCCTCGCTGGCTCGTCCGCCCGCAGCTGCGAACAGCGTGCAGTGAACACGAGCCAAACGTCCTCGAGACCGCGCGCGAACGCGGCCATGTTCTCGGTTATACGAGGGGGCGCCGGTGTCATCGACTAGACTTGAAGGATGTGGCATGTGTAAACATGCGAGACTCGAGTTAGTACCTATAAAATAGATCCTAGCTGAGTATGTTCTGAGGAAACGAGCATGTCGGACGCGGGTTTATATACCGCGGGAGAGGTTGGTCCGTGCGTCGAGGAATTTATGGGTCACGTGCAGACTGGTCGTGCCCAGTCGTCGGGTTGACGGCGGCCATGTTCAGAGTCGTTCGTGCTTTGACGCGTATGCATCCGTTTCGCCTTGTGCACACTTGCACCCACAACCACTCGTGGTCTTCATCGTTCTGTATCACTGAGCACGGTAGGCATACAGCAAGAGGATTGAGTCGGGCACACACTATCAAACATGTAAGTGCACGCGGTGGCGGCGTGTTAGAAGACCTTCCATGCTTGACGTGACTGGTAAGCCGGTACTTACCATATATAATTCGCTCACTACTGCAGAGCAGAGTGGTATGTCCATTGTCGATGTCATCTCAGATACTGTGCTAGTCTAACATCTGGTGTAGGCAATATCTGTGTCGGACTGGAGATGACATGTCCTCGAGTTCAGCATATGAAGCCTGCCATGTGAATCGCAATACTTGTTTGGTATCGGTGTTGGACCTCATGGAAGCCTGGCACTCGCTGCTGGCGCACCGTTATCCGAAATCGATAACTACCTGCTTCGCGCGACCACGCACCGACAGCCACGCCCGTGAGCCGCGATCCGGCGGATGTGTCCTGCAACGAGGAACACGCGAGGCAGGACAGGCCGTGGTGCTGCGGTAGTCCTCGTCCACATCCCGTGCTCTGCACCATGCCCTGGGCCCGCATCCGCTCTCCGACAGTATTCAAAGCTTCTGCGACGACTGGCATATAAACGCCGCGCCCATGTACATCGCCCTCTTCATCATCGTCGTCTCCGTCCTTGTCTCCTCCGCTATCCAGACACTCCTCGCCTTTGCGCCGCTCGTCATCTTTGTGGCATCCATCGCATACGCCCTCAACCATGTCCTCGGTCATATCTAGCGCAGCTCCCGGGTCCGCTCAGCCCGGCATCGATGTGGCCGTGGTGATGGAGCTCCTAGGCTCCATGAAGTCTACCTACGGGACGCTGTATGTGCACCGTGACTCGTTCGTACCACCGTGACCTGACGTGAGAATCGTACAGAAATCAATCCCTCATCACGTTGCGTGATCAGGGAAACCGCGTCAAGGATCTCGGTCCGACGATGGTGAACGGGATTCTACGTGCCGAGTCCCGGTACTGACATGCCCATATTGTGAACGGCATTTAGAACGAAGCACACGAGCGGCTCAAGGATGTTCATCGCAGCATCGACGAGCATGACGCCGCGCGTGCAGCGAGGGTCGCTACCGTCAAGGATATCATCCGGGGCGAACTCCGCGATCAGGCGCTAGTGGAAATGAGGTGCGCAGCGTCCCGCCGACAGAACCAGGTCGTCCTGTTCGCTTTCGACTCTATAGCTAACCTATTTGTCTCTCAACGCAGGAACTACATCGACGCTCGCATCAAGGCGGAGGTTGAGGAGCAGACAGCTCAACAGGTCGGCGATCAGCTCGTGCGGGACCACCTGCACGGCACGCCTCTCGAAGCCCAAGTCGAAGCCGGCCGCGCACAAGTGGCCGCCATGCGCGCCGCCGTCGAGAACTCGTGCGTACTCTCACCGTATGAACCGCGTACACCTCACGAATACTCACTACCGCTGCCCTCCGACTGGCAGGAAAGCGAGGCAGGAGAACGCGAGCATCACGTGGAGCGACATGGACCGCCCCTTCAAGGACGTCGTCCGCCCAGACGGGTCCAAGAGCCCGTCCTGGCCCGCGAACCTCACCTCCCTGCTCGCGTACACCGGTGAGCTGCTCTCTGGCCCCGCTGTCCCTGGTGGCCTGCCTCACCCCTTGTCCGCACGCGTGTGTCGTCGCAGACGAGAAGGTCGCGCAGCTCGGGCGGGACTACGAGCTGTTCGAGCACAAGGAGCGGGCGCAGAACGTCAACGCGTTCCTCGCCCACATCGGTGTCGTCGCGGTTCGCCTCTACCACTAGTGGCGTGTGCACGTCCGCCCGCCTCGCCCGGCACGTCGCCAGTGGTCGTCCGGCCGCGCTTCTTGCCTTCCTACCTTGTTCCCTTCGCGTCATCATCATCGCCGACCATGGACTATCCTTTGCTGCATTGTCTCATTGTGGCTTGTTGTATACTCCTGTCCTGTACCCGTACTATGTAGAACCACGCATGTCTACTGACATATACACACGCAATCACACATGTGTACCTCTCTTTCTCTGATGACCGCGAGTCGCGACGTGCAGCATCACGCCTTCAGGAGCGCCGATAGGCACTCGGAACCGTTCACGCACACACCTAAAACCGATGCTATGAACACGACACTGTGACGACAGATCGGTTACGACACGGCAGGACGACACGACAACAGCCATGTACTGTATACGAACACTTAATAGTGCGCGGGCAAGCGAGTGCCAGGACAAACAGAGGGAGACGTGCGGGGGAAGGGAGGGGACGAGGTATATGCGTGCGAGGAGCTAGCGAGTGATCGATACAATTCCGAACATGGGCGAGGTGGGAGGGAGGATACTCAGACGGACAGCGGCAGCGGACACACACGTGAATATGAACAACGAGATGATTGATGGGTGGATGGATGGATGGGACCGAGCGATATTTGGGAGGATGGGTATCTACGAACAGAGCCGAGTCGAGTCGAGCGGAGAGAACGAGATGTAGAGAACGTGGGGGCGTCAAGAAGGCGTGGATGATTCGATTCGTACGGGGTCGTGGCACGTCAACGAACGGCGATGTTTACGGAGGAGGATTCGGAAGAGGAGATGGCGGGGAAGGGGAAGAGGGACAGGGAGCGGGGGCATATGTACATGTACAGCGGGATTCGCAATCGGAAGTCGTCCACGCGGCGCGGGGAAGAACGCAGACGCTCCACATCTTCCGCACGGGAGAACGCGCGCAGAGTAAGAGATGGAGGATCCTTGTTTTGAAGGATGGCGCGGTTAAGGCTGCCCAGAAGGCCAGAAAAGGGGTGGTCCTCGGCCGCAGGCGTTTTACAACGGTCAGCCAGGAAGGGGAGCGAACGAGCGAAAAGCCGTCCTCGGTCCGATCCTGGCCAAGTCCAGAGCGGGATGGGTGTCGGGAGGTAGTCAAACATGTACAGAGATAATGATGAATAAACACAGATAGATACGAGTCCGTCCGTCCGCCGTATGCAGTTCGTCCTTTGCTGTCGTTTGTGGGCACCGTGTGCTTGTGTTCGTTCATGAATACGCAGTGGACGGATGCACTTGCATTCACCGCAGCGCGGAGGCCCCGCGGGGCTCACCGCCCGGCGACGACCCTCCTCGCGCCGAGACTCATTCTTCTCCTTGTCTGCGCCGCCGCGGCCTCCGCTTGGGCACGTTTCGCCTCCTCCGCTGCAGACGCCGATGCGTGCGCGTCCTCGTCCATCCGCGCCCGAGGGTCCTCGAACACTGCAGGGATCTCCCCACTCCGGAGCAAGTGGTGCCAGTAAAGCACCTCTCCGGCCTTCAGCGGCTGCCGTTCCCGCTCTTGCTCTTGTGCGCGAGAGTTAGGCTGCGGTTGAGCGTGAGGCGGAGCACGGGGAATGTACGCCTGGAACCCGAGCGGGTGTGCGATGTACGAGCCGTTGGACGGGGAGAGGGAAAGCGCCGCAGACGTCGATGCAGCGCGGGCCCGGGTGACCAACGCAGACGAGGACACGGGGGAGGGTGTTGGTGGAGACCCGTTGAGGCCAGGTGAAGCAAATGTAGGCGTGCTGCCGACGGATGGGGTAGTAGTGTGCGAGTTCGGTGGGACGGGCGGGACGCCTTCCTGAATGGTGCTCTCAGGCCCTAATCGGGGAGGCGCTTGGGCGCTACTGGAAGAGGCACGGGAGCGTGCAGCGAGTGCACTAGGCGAGAGATATCCCGGAGAAGTGGGAGATGTCGGCACGACGTCTTGGGAGGTGCTGGTAGTGGGCGGGATATCCACGGACGTCCTCCGGGTCGTGCGGGGGGCAGCAGGTACCAAAGCAGGCATTGAAGGAGATGTCGGTGACGTCGGGGACGCAAATCCTTCTTGGAGTGGACCCGGCGCAGGACGTGGAGGTGTGCTTGTTGCCGCGATCTGCAGGTTTGCCATCGCGCCCTGTACGTTCTGCACTGTGGCCGGCGCCGGCGCCGGAGCCTGCGGATGGAACGCGCTCACACCCGGCTCCCCTGGCACGTAGTGGCGTTTGCACGCCGTGATCTCGCTGGAATAGAACACGAACCGGTGACCGTTCGTAGCGCGATTGTTCGCGGTGATGGAGGACGTGCATCGCTGACACGGCGCAACAATCATGTACCCGACTGCATTTCCGCACCCATGGCAGCATAATGTCTGGGTTAGACACTCGCATGTACGGGACGGTGGACGTTCCTGGGCGGGCGTAGGTGAAGGCGGATCGCTCGGGCTCGAGAGTGAGGAGCGCGCAGACGACGGCGGGGAAGGGCGAGCAGGCGGGGGCTGGTTTGCTGCAGGGTCCACGGAGGGCGAGAACGCAGAGCAGTTGATGGGGAGCGCGTCCGTGGAATAGAGCGGGACGTTGGGACGTAATAGAAGGACGGCCTGTGTGATCGAGGGCGGTCAGCATCGCGACTTATCACCATCTCATCGGCCAGAATCCGGGCAGGCCTTCGCGGGAGCGCGCGTGTCCGGCCCACCCGCCGCAGCGTCCGCGGCCTGTGTATATGCGCCGCCCAGCTACCGCGGCGTCGCGCATAGCGGACAATGTCGTGGAATGCGCATTGAACGCAGTGGCGCTGGTCCGAGGCGGCCGCGCGTGGGCACAGGAGACCCGCCACGCGGTGCGTTCTCTCATTCTCACAGATGACGAACAATTGAATGATGCACGATATCCTTGTCCGTTGCGAACAAGAGAACAAGCACATGCACGCGATGCTGTCCGGGGCGACTACAAGCTCGAGATGTGGGCTGACGCTCACCTTCATGCCGCGGTTGGTGAGGAACTTGCCGCAGGATTTGCAGTCCAATATCCAGACTTTGTGGGGAATCGGGGGCGGAGGCGGCGCGACGTACGAGGGAACAGGTACGACCCGCGCATAGGCGTTGACGGGGTACGCGCGAGCCCAAGGCAGCTGCCCGTTCTGCTGTATCGCGGTCCCGGGCGGTACAGACTGGCGGGCATCGCGAAAGGCGGGGTGAACTTGCCAGTGCGGGGGTATCGAGGCCGGATCGGGGTATATGCGTTGAGCGGAGACGGGCCAGCCTGAATGTGAGACATCTGCGGTAGCTTGGGCAGGAACGACCGCCGGTGCGGCGGCGGGGGTGCTGGATGTGTCTAGGCGAACGAGCTGGGCGGGCATGGCGAGGGCGTAGGGCTGCTCAGGGCGCGGCGGTCTGTCGTCGTGGGCGTAGCTGTCGGGGCGAGCGCGAGCGGAAAGCGGGGTGCGAGGATGGAAGCGAGGAGGACTGAGAGCGGGCTCGGGCGTCGTTGGCAGCGTCCTCGCGGGCATCGAGCGGGGCGCGGGTGGAGGGCGGGGAACGGAGGAAAGAGCGGGAGGGAAGGAATGGAGGTGGAGGCGTCGTCACCCGCGGCTGCCCGTGCTCGTCGTGGTGGTGAGAGAGAGAGCTCGGGTCGCGAGCGGACGCGAAGAGTTCCTCGCGACTCGTACCCGAACCCCGGCTATACGTCGTCCCAACTTGGGCCTCCATCACTACCCGATCTAATCGCCCCTATTGTGCCCTTACCGTCCCATCTAATCGCTCCCATTACCCCCTTTGTACACACTTGTTAGCTCATCCGTTCCGCTACTCCTCTTTATTCCCCGGTGCGCTCGCGCCCTCTTCTCCTCCAACGGCTACCCCCTTCTGCTCGCGACGCCTGCAACTCCGCCTTGTCTCTCGCTTTCAGCGTCGAACTCCTGCATCACTCGGCACGGCTATCCTTCTCTCGGGCTATTCTCTTCAATCATCCATCTAGAACGCTTGCATATCTGATTCGGCGCACAACTCCTCGCACGGCCACGGCTCGAATCCGCTGTCACGATACATATGACTCTCCATTCCGCACCGCCGCTCTTTCAGGGCATATGCGCCCCCGGACCGCCCTTCTCACGGCAATCTCGAAGGGCGCCCCATCGCCGCCCTCTTGTTCTCCGCTTTCGGGGACGCTCTTGCCAAATACCGCCACTCGTCCTCTTCTCCGATTGTCTCCGGTAGGTCTTGGCTCACGAAGTCGCATAATATGGGGTCCGTGGTGTTTTGACGCGGTGAGCACTGTACCCGTATACGCGCATTTCCGACGCGAGATCCGCAAGTGAGTCCTCACCGTCTCCGGCCGTCAGGAAAACACTGGCAGTTGCAGGTCCGTCGCGCCTGTCAATGCCCATTCACCAGCCCGAGAAATAGATGACATGTATTTCAACGATCCAAGAACGCAAGTAGCCGGGTAAGTGCAGCCTCGCATGCGCTTCCCACTAGTGAAGGGTATCCATCAGGACGCCAGATGCGATCTGCCAGCTTGCGCTCCTTCTTGCTGCAGTTGCTGCTTCGCCTCCTGCGCATCGCGCCACACATCGGGTCTCCCGAGGACGAGCGTGCTAGTATACGTTCACTCTGCCATTGCATCTCAGTATCGCCTGCGGTCGCCGCTGGAAGACGTTCTCTGATCCAGGAATAGCATCGCCGCCGGCTGTCTCTCGTATGCCGACGTCGGGGGTGCCCTCCTTTCATTCATGCTGCGTTCACTGCGCTCTCACCCCGACACCCAGGAGGCTATGAACTCGACGGATCCCTGTGTGTTCTACTCGCGCGTCCATTCACTGAGGTACAGTAAGAGCCCATCTGCGAGCCCAGGCGTCTCGCAAAGTTTCATCATCAGCCCAGGCCCTACCGCACTGCACTGTGTGCCCTCATGCACCTTGGAAGGCGCAGGATGCAGAGAACCTGTAAGTACACCTCCAATTGTGTCGTAAACCTCTGCAACATCCGGCCAAACGATGCCCCGAGCGCATGTACAACCTGCGCCCCACGACGCCCCGGGGAAGGTAGGTACGCATGTCGTCTGTGGGCCCGGGGTCAGGCTAAAAGATGAGGGCTGCAAGGAGCCTATGCTTGCTGAATGACATTCAGTTCCGCTTTCTTTGGAGCTGGCGGCGCTCAAAACCTACATCACCCCCGGTGATAGATGTCTTGACCTCCGGGTGAGTCCAAGACGAAGGCGAGGGCGAGGCCGTCGGCGCGCACAGCGGAGGAGGAGGGCGAGTTTGGGGCGAGCGCGAAGGGCTAGAAAGGAGGGGACCGCGGGGACACGGCCGCGTGAGGAAGAGAGAGAGAGAGAGGGAGAGCGCGCGAGGTCGAGGGGGGCGAGCGAGAACGAGAAGCAGAGACTGGCGGTGGGAGAAACTTGTCTGTGTTGCGAGTACCTACGACACACATTATATACTACTTCATCAGTAACTATATAGTACCCCAAACGTCCATCGGAATGCGGGCGGCGGTGTGGCTTCGGTCGGAGGAATATGATGAGCGACGGTGGGAGGGGGGGGTGTATGCCGCGCGACGCGGTCGACCACGCTCACGTGATCGCGCGCGAGCCTTGGGGCCGTCGGTGGTTTGCTGCGCCGACGCTCCTCGTCCTCGCCCTTTGCGTCACTGTAAAAGGAAGATGAATATACCAGCAGAGGACTCGTCGGCGCATCGGTCTCCGCCATGGGTGGCCAATGAGCGAGGTTGTCGCTGACTGAGCCCGCGTGTACTGTCGGATGCCTCGGGCACCCCGCGCCCTCGGCGTACCCGCTCAGCGCCGCGAGCTCCCCAACATCTCCCCCCGACTGAGCCATGGACCGTCCGCGGTCCACCGCTACGGCGGGAGCGAGACATTGTAGGTAATGTTGGAGCCCTCTCCTTCTGCACGGCTGCCGTCAACTCGCCCGTGTTCATTGTGTGCCGCGGTGTGAGGATCGGCCCCTTGCTCGGTGTCGCGCTCGTCCTCGTCGTCGCCCGCCAGGCTCGAGGTTTCGAGCTCGCGAAGTCGTGCGGTAGAAACGTCGAGGTAACCGGGATCGTCCAGCCAGGCCAGGTCGATGGAACGCCGCGCGAGGTATGGTAAG
Organism: Trametes polyzona; assembly: GCA_022606195.1. Classification (NCBI taxonomy): domain Eukaryota; kingdom Fungi; phylum Basidiomycota; class Agaricomycetes; order Polyporales; family Polyporaceae; genus Trametes; species Trametes polyzona. The sequence goes on along the minus strand of JABYQF010000007.1, from coordinate 1,397,189 downwards.
AGTCGAAAGGCAGCGACAGGGCGGTCGAGCACCGCTCCGTCAAGTTCTGCGACAATATAGGCACCGCCGCGGTTGCGCGCTAGGACGACGTACGGCCCGAGGTATCTTGGTCGCATCTTGCGGTTGAGTGCCTTCTCAATGGCCGTGTTGCGGAGGAGAACTAGCGCGCCCCGCTGGAAGTTGTAATCGCGGAGCGTCGCCGCATGATCATATTCGAGACGGCGTGCGGCGTCGATCCTGGTCCGATAGACGGCTGAATGGATTCGCGCGAGGTCTTCCTGGCGACGTGCGAGAGCGCGCGCCCTTGTTCCAATGAGTTCTGCCGTTGACGGGCGATGGTCTGGCGGGGGGACGAGATAGGTAGCTTCAGCGACGTCAAGCGGGAGTACGGGATGGCAGCCGGTTGCGGCGAAGTAGGGCGAGCATCCCAAGCGACGGCGCACCGTAATGCGGTCGGCCCAGAGGACATGATGGACGTATTGCGACCACTTTGATTGGTCCCCGTCTGCGGCCTTGAACAGCGCTTGCCGAATGTCGAAGTGCGGTCGCTCGATGAGCCCGTTGGCCCGTGAATTGTAGCCTGAGATTCGTATGTGTTTGATCCCGTATCGCTTCTCGAGATGCATGAGGGCCTTGACAAATGGAGTACCGTTGTCGGTTACAATTTCGCGTAGTGTTCCCCAGCGAGTCAGGACGTCTTGGAAGAGCCAGTCCGCAATCGCCTGCGACGTTTCCCTTCGGACCGCGCGAGCTTCAGGGTACGAGATCAGCGAGCAACGGCCGTGCAGAAGGTAACGGAAGCCCCCCGACGTTGGCAGATGCATAGTGTCGGCGTGCATTCGAGCGAAGAGCGGCGCAGGCGTCTCGACCGTAGGTGGGAGGGTGACGAGCCGTAGCTGGCGTAATTGGCATAGGTGACAGCTGCGAACGTACCACACAATGTCGGCGTGCATGTGCGGCCACCAGAAACGTTCTGCAATGAGCGCTGTTGTAGCGTACACTCCACGATGCCCTGTATCGTCGTGAGCGCGTGCTAGGACTGAGAGCCGCTGTGAGGGCCATAGCACTAGCTTGTGGTGTCCTTGAGGGTCGCGTCGGAGCAGTTGCGAGCCACGCGCAAAGAAGCGGAGTACATGTCGTGCGAAGGCGGGGCGCGCACTTTCTGGGACGTCTTCCGGATCCTGTAGAGTCGTCAGGTAGCGATAGACACGCACAAGGCGGTCGTCCTCGCGCTGCGCATCATTCGATCGCGGGATCTGGACGTCCTTTACAGGATCGGGTTCTTGTGTGAACGTTGGGGTCGCAGTCGGGGTAGGACATGATGGCGGTAGCGGTGGCGTCGGGTTGATGAGGTGTAGGAGACCATTCAGGCGGTCTACCCAATCGGGGTCGTCCTCGGGATCGGGCACATCGTCGGGTTGAGGCGGGCGCCGCGAGAGGCCATCGGGGCCGTGTAGAGCACCAGGTACGTGGACGAGACGGAAGTGGAACATCAGGATTGTAACTATCCATCGATTCATCGAGGCACCAGGAACGTCGTCGGGGTTGTTGAGCATGCCTTGAATGTATCGCGCATCGACCTCTACCACAAGGTTCCGGACACCGATAAGGACGCGTTTACATGCCTTGAGGGCGCGAAATAAACCGTACAGCTCGAGCTTTGGTTGCGAGTAGGCTGCTTCGCGGGCATTCAACGTGAGCGAGCCGAATTTTGCGAAATAGCGGCGTGTCGGTCGGTCCGGGTCGCACTGGGCTAAGAGGTAGCCTACCGCGATCTTCGAGGTATCCACAGCGAGGATTACGTCTGCCGCGGAGGTGTAGTCGATCGGTCGGAGCGCGGGGGACTCCATAAGGGCATGCTTGAGGTCGTCCTGCGCCGCCGCTTGCTCCGGGCCCCAGGCGAAAGGTGCTCCTTTCCGAGTGAGCTTAGTGAGCGGCCAGGCGCGTCTGCCGAAGTTGGGGATGAAGGAGCGGGCGATTCCAACCGTACCAAGGAAGGCGCGGACTTCCGAGAGCGAGCGGCATGGTCCCCAGTTGATGACCTTCGCGTAGTTGCTAGGTTCGGGCACGCGCCCGGCGTAGGTGCACCGGTGACCGACCACGGTGAACTCGGGCGCGCAGAGGATTGACTTCGTGCCTGAGAACGTTCCGCCGCAATATTTGACCCGCTGAACGATCCGGTTGACCGTCTGGAGGTGCTCCCAAACGAAGCGTCGAATGCCGTCGTTCTCGGGGATGGTCTCAAAGCCGCGGCCATTTGGGAGTTCGTATCGTGTTGCTGGGCCTCGGATCGGGACGTCGTCGATGAAGGGACGTGTGTATTGAGGAATCTCGGGCTGGAGAATGAATGTAACGTCGTCGTGGAAGATCGGGACTGAGTTAGTCCAGCCCATGGGTAGCGTCGTAAGGCGGCGGGCTCCGAATGGCGTTGAGAAGGTCGTTAGGTCGCGCGAGGCAGGCGAGAGGCGTCGCTCGTCGTATCCAACATACAGGTCGAGGATTCCACCGCAGGCACGACCGGCGAACGACTCGGCGAGTTGCTCCGTGAAGGGGGGAACACCCGAATGCGCGATTGTTACTGCGTTGAGAGGCTCGAGTGAATGGACGATGCGTAGGGACTTGCCATCCTTCTTGACGACGCAAAACCACCGTGAACGGTACGAGGAGTTTGACGGTTCATACACGCCGGCCGCTTCCTTCTTGCGGATGATCGCGCACACTTCGTCGAAGAGACCAGGCGGGATCGGTATATTCTTCTGCACCCAGGGTGTATGTGCGACGACAGGGATCTCGACCGGAGGAAAGAAGTCTTCACGGAACTGGCCGCGCTCGGAGTCGTCCCATGCGAAGGCTGCGTTTTGCTGTGCAATGAGGTGGTGCATTAGGGCGCGTTCTTGAGGCCATAGGAAGTTCTCGGGGTGAAGTGCGTCAATGCCGCGGCGCCGTTCATCTGTATAACGACCAGTCGGGGTGAAGGGCGGAGGTGTAGTGGGGAGGGGAGGCATGTCCGTGAGCGGGTCTCCCTTAATGTCCCGCACAATGCGGAAACGATCAGGAAGTGGCGCGAGCACGGGTTTCGTCTTCCTTGCAGCGGGTTTGTATTTCTTCTTTGAGGCAGCAAACGTTGGTATGGCACCTGCGGGGTCGGCAAGGACATGCGAGTGTAGTGAGAATACAGGGATGGGATTAGGAGGGGAAGACGGAGAGGAATGAGTGGAAGGAGCAGCAAAACACAGGGATTCAAAATCTGGGACGTAGTCATAGAGTTGAGCATATGGGAACGATGGGTCTGTAAGGGAATCCGTGCCGAGGAGCTGGGGGTCGCACGCCGATAGGTAAAGTAAGTCAATATTGTTGCCGTCGACGTCCTGGGGCAGGACGGTGAACGCTTCTAGGGTAACTTTCTCCGGCTGCGAGGGAGACAGGCTAAGGATGAGCGCGGCTGCCTTTGAGTCGTCCACCAGCTCCTCTAGTTGCGAAAACCCGGCGCGCGCATGCGGGGCGATCGCGCGAACTCTGGCGGCCGTCGCGGAAGTGTTGGAACTTTGGTGACTATGTCGGAGTTCGGGTCATGCAGCGTAATTGTCTGAGTGCCGTCGCCGAACGTCTGGACCACACTTTCTGTGAGCACGTCGAAGGGGCGCCCTAGTAGGACATCGTAGGCGGGTGAGCGGATGACGTGGAATTGGAGGTATACCACAATGGTCCCGAAGCGCACAGGGACGTTCCGAGCGAGACCGAGCGATGGGTTGGTTTCGCCGTTTGCGCTCTGCATGTGCAAGATGACGCTAGGGTCGTACGCGAGGCCGAGTGTATGGCACAGTCCCTCAGACATCGAGATAATGGCGGAACCGCTGTCTAGGATACAGGACACCCGCGTATTGCTCTTGAATGTCCCCTCGATGGCTCGGATGGCCGAGGAGTCAGCAGCCGTGGCAAGCGGTGGGAGGCTTTCGTGGTCGTCAGAGCACGTCTTCAAGAAGCTGTCGGCGGGGTCGGCAATGACGAGCGAACCAGGTGGTGGGTTGTCCACTTGCGAAAGGGACTGGTCATTGGTGGCTTGACAAAATGAGGCAGGCATGTCGGCGAGGAAAGCGGCGGCGCGCTGCAAACTGGGCCCGGCATTGGTCGGGTCCGCCTTTGTGTCTTCTACTGGTACCCGTCGCGTTGAGCAGGCCTCGCGGGTTGCATGGCGGATTTCCGGTGAGAGCGCAAGTAGTTCTTCGAGGGTGAGCGATGTCGGGGTCTGCAGGCAGCGTCGAAAAACTTCTCGGGCGTGTTTGGGATCGTACACGGGTACAAAGGAGCGGTAGGCGGCGTCATTCTTCTTCGGGGCGGCTGTGGTGGCTTTGGCGGCTGCCGGTGGTGGGAGACCGTAGTTGCGGAGGGTGGGCGGCGCGTAGGTCGCGTCCGGGACGTCGCGGAAGGGGTGTTCGATTGTGGGCGCAGTTGCGGCACCTGTCTGCCCACTTTCGGACGCGGTCACGTGGTCGTGCGACTCCGTGCGGACCGTGTCGCTTGTACGGATGGTAGGCTCGTCGGGGACCTCTTCGATTCGTGCAGATGGCGGTGATAGCGGCGCCGACTTCTCTGGTGGCTCGTCGAATCGAACTGCTCGTTTCTTCGCGCGTTCGGCACGAGTATCCCGTTCTGCAGCGGTGCTCTTCTGTCTTGTCCCGCGGCGTGCTTCTGCGGCAAATGTCTCGTGTTCAAACTGCTGAAGAAGGCCCTCGTTGCGCTCCAACCCCTGAATCGGTCCGCGCGAGACCACTGGGCTGCCGGTGCGAGGAGGATCGGTGGCGGCCATGTATTGCGCGGTTGGTGTGGTGTCAAACGTCGAGACCGCGACAGGTTCAAAGAGTAGCTGAGGTGCGCCTATGGTGTTGTGTGGCCTCGCGTCGGGATGTTGACGGTAGTATTCCTGGACGCGGTCGCGGAGCGACGTCCCGGTGACAGAGCTCGGGACATAGCTGCCAGATGCGAGGACCACTTGGCCTGCCTCATTGCGCTTGACGAGGCCAGCGGCAGTATCGGCCTCGACCTGGGGACACCGACGAATAATGTGCGTAGCCTCGCCGCAGTAGTGGCACTGACCGCGCGGTGAGGACGTGTCAGGGAGGTGCGGCGGCGGCTGGCGGGCAGGCGGAGCGTTCGCGGGCCTCTGCTGATGCAGGAGCGCGACTGCTTGCGCCATGGCGTTGAGGGCCTCGGCCAGCTGGAGCGATTCGGACTTGACTTGTGGTGTGGTTGCGTCGGCGATGCGAGCAGCAGTGGCAGGGTGCGTCCCTAGGCGTGACTGCAGCGGCGGTGGCAGCGGCGCATCCTCATCTTGAGAATCCAGGACGAACTCGGCTGCCGCGGTCACTTGCTCGACCGAGTACGGCTGGCGGGGCGCAAGGACGTCTGGGCACTTGACTTTGAGTCGCTCGAGTACTTGTTCGCGGAAGCCAGCAGAAAGGCCCTTGAGGAAAAGTCGATCGCGCTCGTCTTCACGGAGGACACCATGCTTGACGAGGTAATCTGCGACAATACGAAAGCGGCGGCTGTACCCCTTGAATTCCGAGGCCGAGCGAAACGTTTCGTGGGTTGCTTCTTCGACCAACACCTTGAGATCGCCAATGGAGTAGAGCCGCTTGCCGTCGTCACCCAGGTATTCCCGGATGACCTCGCGCTTGAAGTCGTCGTACGAGCGGTCGCCTTCGAACGTCTTGAACTGTCGCCAAAGTAACTTCTCATTGCTCGGCGCATAGCGAACGGCGTGAGTCTTGCGGGTTTGGTCGTCGACGACCCCGGCTTCCTGAAGCATGTATTCTAAGTCTTCGAAGAAGTCGAGGAGAGTCTGCGGGTGGTTGGGGTCGAAGCTGGGCGCGCCGGACGCGCCGCGAGGCGGAAGACGGTATGGCTGCGACATCTTGCGCTCGAGAAGCTGTTCAAAGATCGGGAGAAAGGACGGGAATTGGTCGCTGAGGTCGTCGCTTGAATGTGATTCGTGGGGCGGCGGTCGGAGCTGTCGTAGGGTTTCCGCGGCGGCGCGAAGTTCGCTGTCGCTGTCGGTCTCGAGTGTGGTGGTGTCGCCCGGCGGCGGTGTCGAGTCGGGGTCAGACCAGGTGGCCGGGTAGAGCGTGAACGGGCCACCGGTGGCGGCGGGTGTTGAGGCCGTTGTGGCAGAGCCGCGAGGAGGGGCTCCCCGCGAAAGGCTCGTCCGGATGCTGCGACCGAAAGGAAATACTCACCCCTCGCGGTGGGCTCCAGATGATAGATGTCTTGACCTCCGGGTGAGTCCAAGACGAAGGCGAGGGCGAGGCCGTCGGCGCGCACAGCGGAGGAGGAGGGCGAGTTTGGGGCGAGCGCGAAGGGCTAGAAAGGAGGGGACCGCGGGGACACGGCCGCGTGAGGAAGAGAGAGAGAGAGAGGGAGAGCGCGCGAGGTCGAGGGGGGCGAGCGAGAACGAGAAGCAGAGACTGGCGGTGGGAGAAACTTGTCTGTGTTGCGAGTACCTACGACACACATTATATACTACTTCATCAGTAACTATATAGTACCCCAAACGTCCATCGGAATGCGGGCGGCGGTGTGGCTTCGGTCGGAGGAATATGATGAGCGACGGTGGGAGGGGGGGTGTATGCCGCGCGACGCGGTCGACCACGCTCACGTGATCGCGCGCGAGCCTTGGGGCCGTCGGTGGTTTGCTGCGCCGACGCTCCTCGTCCTCGCCCTTTGCGTCACTGTAAAAGGAAGATGAATATACCAGCAGAGGACTCGTCGGCGCATCGGTCTCCGCCATGGGTGGCCAATGAGCGAGGTTGTCGCTGACTGAGCCCGCGTGTACTGTCGGATGCCTCGGGCACCCCGCGCCCTCGGCGTACCCGCTCAGCGCCGCGAGCTCCCCAACACCGGTTGTCTGAGAGGACAGAGAAGCTCCAAAGACCCGGTGTATCTTGAACTTCCCGAATTCATGGGCGCGTTCGAATTCCTACGCCTCGGATGTTCTCAATGCCTGGCCTCCTCAGCAAACGCCATCGCGTCCCTGCCTGTGCTCTCCTGAACTCTCGTGGGCCGGCGTGTGGCCGTAGATGACAAGCACAACAACCTGCCAGGCACCGACTGCTTCTACCCGGACTGTCGACCGGCAACCTGTCCAAAGGCTAAATCCACCCTACGAAGCGCCTCTCAACGCTTTTGTGTACTTCTCTGGCAAATACATCCCGTCAAGAGATCTCTCGACTCAAGGGTATTTTATTACACGCTCGAAACCACTAAACAGGTACTACTGAAATCAAGCCTACAGAGAAGGAATCGTGCCGGGCCAAAACGCCTCCCCGTCCTTGTTCTGTTCGAACCACGGCGTGTCGTGCGCAAGGATGACCCGCACCCGCGGGTTCTCCTTCATGAGCGTCCGGATCCTCCCGATGTGCTCCTCCGCCTTCCCGACGTCGAGGTGCGCACACCCAAAGTGCGCCGTCTTCGCGATCCTGCCCTCGCCCGTGATGAGCTTCCAGTGGTGCGCGCTGTCGCCCGCGAGGTAGATCCACCCGCCGTCGGGCGACGTGCGCGCGAGCAGGTTCAGGTGGCCGGGGAAGTGCCCGGGCGCCTCGACGAGGTACACGCTCCCGTCGCCGAAGAAGTCGAGCGCGTGCGGGAACGGGCCCAGCGGGGGCCAGCTCGACGGGTCGAGGAACGTCGTGCGGCCCTCGGGGAGGAGGTCCGCGGGCAGGGGCGAGTCCGGGTTCTTCGGGTACCCGTTCTCGACGAGGGGGCGCGCGGCGGCGCCGACGAGGAACGTCGCGTTCGCGAACGGCGGCGAGTCGCCGATGTGGTCGAAGTGGAGGTGCGAGTAGCAGACGTGCGTGATCTCGGTCGGCTGGAGCCCGCCTTTGGCGAGCGCGGCGACGGCGTCCTGCGGCACGAAGATGCGGAAGCCGAGCTTGCCGACGATGTGCTTGAGGAGGGCCGGGGGCGAGCTCTCTGGGTCCTTGGGGATCCCGAGGTCGAAGAGCAGCTTGACGTCGCTCTTGGTGGAATGCCGGACGAGGAATGAGAGCGCGGGCACGGTTACGCGCTCGTCTCCGGCGCCTTCGAGGACCCAGGCGAGGGGTGTGTCGACGCTGCCTGCGTGCAGTGCAGAGACCTGAACGTAGGCCTGGTTATTGGATGGTGGGGGCAGACTCATAGGTATGTGTTTCGGCGCTTAGCTGGAAATCAGGAGGCAGAGATAAGTACACGCCCGAGTGAGCCGTGTGAAGTCCCACTTACGGTGTATAGGGGGCGCGATGATGCAATCTGCACGGGCGTACCGGAAGGGATTCCTAAACTCTGAAATCTTCAGCGTCGAGTGCTTTGTACTCTTGCTGCAGGAGTTCTAGACAGCGCTACTACGTTGCGGATGAGTCAGGTTCGGGGGAGTCTGACTAAGTTTGGATTCGCCCGAGGGGTATGTCGCAGGCACCAGGAGCCGTCGATCACGGCGTGAATCATGGCGATCGATCCACTCACTTACTGGAGCGAGCGCGGATATGTAGATCTCCTCATACTCGTACATACACCGTAGTAGGCAATAACAATGATCAATGAGTATATAGAGAAACGCCATTCTGGCTACGTGCACACAATGCTCGCTTCTGCAACGGTACCACTGTAGTAGAGCTGAAGATGCGGAAGATTGTCAGTATCCCGTATGATGGCGAGTCGTCGATAACATTGACGTGGAGCGAGGGCAGCGATGGCGGAATGTGCACAGATCGCGTGATGCTCACCCGACACCCGTGTGAGACCGTTGACGACCTCGGCCATACGGAGTGCAGTAACAACTTGTCGAACGTTGGACTCGGATGCCATACGAGTACCAATGATGTCTCGCCCCCAACCAGAGCGAGGCAGTATTATGTAGCGTCATACTGATATATCGAAGCAGTCATGGAAACACGGGGATGTTATAGGACATCCAAACGAGTAGATGGCTTGGAAGTGTCGTTGCGGAAATACCTGTCCCTGGGACTTGTGTCTCTAGCTGTGGGCCGAAGTAGTAGGAAGGTCCGCGACATCAATGATGCTGTAACTACTGAGTTCATCTGGTTTATATCTCCAGAATGTGGGCGATGGTGTGGCCATCCCTGCGCCATGCTCATTGGGCGGTGAGGCAAATCAAACATGGGCTGCATACCTACACGCTTGGGAGTCAATGCTCAACTGGTACAGGAGGAAAACGGATACGTCGCGTTGCTAGCCATGCATTGCTTTGGGTCCTACGTAGTCCCAGCGAAGAGGTTTCGTGGCCGAGGACCCGGTATAGATCTCGGAGTTAACGCAGGTCCTCCTGGTCCGACCTTCGTCTTCCGCCACACCGAGAACGTGGAGATATCTGCGAGTTAGTGGACACGGCAAACGTTCCGGCTGCGTGGACAGGGTAGGCCTTGCAACGCCGGTGGACGGTTGCGTACTCGTTCCCACATATCGTCCACTTCCATGACAGTGCAATATGCAACCGACGCCTCAAAGGCTTATAGGCGTATCGGCGTTGCTGAAGCGAACCCATGACCCGGTCGAACACGTACCGGGGTTCGAACTGTGTCCTCTTCGATGGGGCGGAGCGAATGCTCTCCGACGGCAACACCACTGCCTCAGGAAGTGTTGCTATTGTCGACACCTACTCTCACAGTTTCAATGGTAGCCTCGAGCACCAGGTGGGAAATACGCACCCTCAGGCTCGCCACACGATGCTTCTTGCGCCGCCGCAAGGTTCAAACCATGCTGAGGCGGCGGTCTCGCGTGACCGTGGCCTTGCGACAATGAGCACACCCTATTCTTTCGCATGTGAACGAATCAATGGGGCAAATCGCTTCTGTAATATGCTTGACCGAGGTGGATACTCTCAGCGGCTCAAGTTCCCCGGTGCATGCCCGGCGACTGTGGTTCGGTCAGCGTATAAATACTGGAGAGATAGAGACGCTACCTGGCATCACCCGTTACTGGCTCCTCCGCTAGGAATCTTCTCTTCGGATCGCAAAGGTCCTCTCCTCTCCACTTGCGTCTACCCGAAAAATCACCCGGTATTGCCGGCTTGTTCTTCCGGTTGTCTTTCTCTGAGCATATTGTTAGCATATAGCCCGTCATGAGCCTGCCACCACCCGCACCCAATCAAGCGTACTGCAAGGTGTCTCCGCTGGAGGTCGGATGGGTCCACATGTACCTTGACCACCTCGTCGATGTAGCCCAGCCTGGCGAGCGCGTCGACCTACCAGACATGATGTTCGTCCTCCGGCACTCCGCCACCGGCGCGACATTCCTGTTCGACCTTGGTGTGCGCCCCGATCCTGAGAATCTACCTATCGGTCCACGCCGCGTGATCGAGGAGATGGGAATCAAGCTCGACGGGGCACCCGACGTCCGCGCGGCCTTCCTCTCCGGAGGGCTCCCGGTCGAGGACGTCAAGGACGTCTGCATCTCCCACATCCACTTCGACCACACCGGCGACCCGTCCATCTTCCCCCGCGCGACGTTCCACCTCGGCGCGGACGCGGAGCCGCTCATCCGCGCGCACGCACCCGACTTTCACGACACGATCTACGCGATCGACGTCCCCGCCGACCGCACGCGCTTCCTGAAGACCGAGGACTGGCCCGCGCTCGGGCCGTTCCCGCACGCGCTCGACTTCTACGGCGACGGCAGCCTGTACATCGTCGACGCGGCGGGCCACGTCCCCGGCCACGTCAACGTCCTCGCGCGGACGTCCGCCGACGGCGGGTGGGTCTACCTCGCCGGAGATAGTGCGCACGACTGGCGCGTGCTCCGGGGCGAGGCGCGCTTCGCGCACCACCCGAAGGTCGGGTGCATGCACAAGGACCCGGCGGCGGCGGTCGCGCACGTCGAGCGGATCAAGGAGTTGCTAAAGAATCCGAGGGTACGCGTCCTGCTCGCGCATGACATCCCGTGGTACAATGCAAACAAGGGTGGGCCTGCGTTCTGGCCGGGCACGATACCGTCTCTGTAGGGTACCAGTCTGCGAGTTTGTCATTGAGCACGCCACTGAACAGTGCCCGGACGATGGGGCCGTAGCATGAATGTATGAATTGGTATCCCACGAGCTGTGTATCCGTATCAGCAGTACACCTGCCGCGCAGGTTCTTCAACGCACCAATGGCTTGTCTGGATGCATCCCGAGTGGGGAAAGAGCTCCTGCCTGTGAGCATATACGCGGTTTTGTTTTTGACAGTCCATGGGAAGACACTGAAGTGCTTGCTCACCAACGTACCTCGGGATGCAACCAAAAAGCGGATAACGTATGATGCATCATCCCTAGGGCACACCCGTAAGATGAGTGGTACAGGTCTGTGATCTTGCAGTACCAGATGGCAGACAGTTGGCGCACGCGGAGAATGCCGAGCGCCTTTCCGGCCACTGCATGTGCGCTAATGGGTTATCACCATAGACCCTCATAGATCTCGCAACCAGAAACGGACGCCAAGCGCGTCGTAACGCTGTCTCAACGTTCTTCAACCCACGTTCAACCCTTCGGAGGCCGCGTCATTCCCATGTACGGGCTATCGTTCACCTTCTCATCAGGCCTCCGGCCAGGGATCACGATTTGCTGACAAAACTCCCAGGATCGATCTCAGTCTGGAAAGCCTCCACCTGAATCATATGACACCCCGGATGACATACCGCTCTGCCGCTGGTCGCGCAATCTCTCGGGGACCGCGACGGTGACATCACATACATATAACCGCTGCCTCTCAGCGAGCTTGAAGCACACAGATCGTACCGCCGCCTTCGTTTGCCTCCGTTACCTCCTCACATATCCATATTCGATCATCATGTCTGCTCTCGATCCGACTAAGCACGCGTCCTCCAACCTTCAGGGCTCCTATGCGTGGACTGATACCCTGAAGGGCGTGTACTATGGGCCGGGGTCAGTCAAGACTGCTTTGCCCAAGCTTTTGGGCATCGTCGGAGGCAAGAAGGCTCTAGTCGTTACCGGCCGCAGCCTACACGATAAGGCAAGTGGCCGCTGCTGCACCCTTCATCCCGTGTACACTTGTTCTAACTGGCTCGATCGCAGACGGACGTCGTGAAACGCGTAGAGAACGTGCTGAAGGAGCACAACGCCTTCGGCGGCACGTTCTACCAGATCGGCCAGCACTCCCCGATCGCGGACATCCGGAACGGCCTGCAGCAGTTCAAGGACGTCGGCGCGGACATCATCGTCAGCGTCGGCGGCGGATCGCCCATCGACGCCTCCAAGGCGATCCTGTACTTCCATCAGCAGGAGACGGGCGGGCCGTTCCTCCGTCAGATCGCGATCCCCACCACTTTGAGCGCCGCGGAATATACCGTATGCCCCTTCGTGCACTCGGATAGGGAAATGATGCGTGTAGGCTGACTGGGTATTGTGTGCAGATCGGAGCAGGTTATACGAATGAGGAGGGCTTCAAGGCCGTGGTCAGCTCTTCTGAGCTTGCCCCGGCCGGCATCATCCTCGACGCCGAGCTGACCCTCGCCACTCCAGAACGCTTGTGGTATGTACTTTGCGTCGCGCAGGCATGTTGGACGCTCTTCCCACTGGTTGCGTACAGGTTATCCACCGGTCTCCGTGCCCTCGACCATGCAGTCGGTAAGTTACACGCTTTTCCCGTCGGTCGTGAAACAGTATAATGACGTTGCGTTCTCAGAAAACCTCTACCGCCCTCTCGTCCCTCCGCCTCTCAAGTACCTCTGCTACGCGGCTATCGCGGATCTGTTCAAGTACCTTCCCGAGTCGAAGGCGAACCCACAATCGATTGAGGCCCGCCAAAAGCTGCAGATTGCATCGTGGATGAGCCTCTGGCCGTTGCGGTTAGAGAAACACACGTACGTCACTGACATGCCTCATAACACATTCCTCTCTAACGTCCTACATACGTGCAGTGCCCTTGGGCTCTCGCACGCTCTGGGGCATAAGCTTGGCGCACGCTACAGCATCCCGCACGGAATCACATCGGTGAGCGCGTTCTCACACATCCATCGCGCACCCTGTTCTAACGCGGAGAATGCGTTGACAGTGCCTGACACTCGCACCCGTCGTCGCGCTCGAAGCCGAACTCCTGTCACAAGACGACAAGGAATGGCTCGCGGGCGCGCTCTTCCACCTCCGCAAGCCGTCTACGGGCTCGCTCGACAACGACATCCGGCAGCTCTCCAAAGATATCCAGAAGTACGTAGCGCCTTGTAGCCGAAGCGGGAAGTTGAGCTGACAGTGACGCTTTGATAGGCTCGTTGACGACCTCGGGCTGCACTCGACACTTTCGGAGTATAAGGTTCCGCGTGGGGATTTGCAGCAGATCGCAGAATTGGCGGTGGGGAGCAAGGACGATCCAACACTGCCGAAGGTGGTCGCACTGCTGGAATCATTGTACGTGTAGGTACGCAGATCCAAAGTCCGTGTCTCGCAGCTGTCACTCTACCAGGCAGCACGTTGCCAACGAAGACAACATCCTTGTCAATGTCATGGAACTCGCTATTCTTCAAACTCACACTTATATATACGAGACCGTCGAGACCAAATGAGTGATGGGCTTCTCGAGCACCATATAGACAACTGGGCCTGCGGTCCTACGCGGCAGTTCCCGGACATATACGTGCTTCTCCAGTCTTCACTCACCGCTGCGCACAGACGTCATCATGCGATGACCTACGGTGTTGCCCCAGTGACGTCGACGGTCCAAAAAGTCATACAAATCTCTCGATATGCGCAAAATGTACGGCAGTACCCCCGCCTTTACCTCCCCAATCTTGCCCCCGCACCGCTGCTTATTCATTATTCCTCATGGCACCATCCGACGATATATACAACTCCCAAGGGTCTTACGCGTGGAGCGACACCCTTCGGAGGGTGTACTACGGCCCAGGATGCGTGAAGACCTCCCTCCCGAAGCTTCTCACTCTGCTCGGCGGGAAGAAAGCGTTCGTCGTTACTGGACACAGCTTGCACGACAAGGTATGCCTCCCAGGGTCCCCTTCGGCCACAACCAAACTTCTCTGAGACCCTCCCGCTTGCGCAGACGAACGTCGTGAAACAGATCGAGGACATCCTCAAGGCGCACAACGCGTATGGCGCGACGTTCTTCGATATCGGACAGCACGCACCCATCGCAGACATCAAGAAGGGGTTGCAGCGTCTGAAGGACGTCGGTGCCGACATCGTCGTCAGCGTTGGCGGTGGCTCGCCAATTGACTCCGGGAAGATGATAGTGTATCTGCAGCAACAGGAGTCTGATGGTGGGTTTTTGAAGCATATAGCCATCCCCACCACGCTGAGCGCCGCGGAATATACGGTAAGCGCACTTGGCCTGAATGGGCAACCGTTTCCATCACGCTGACTGGGGTATCTTGGCTAGCCAGCTGCTGGATACACGAACGAGGATGGCCACAAGAAGTTGATTGGATCCCCGAGCATACCGCCTGCTGGTATAATCCTCGACGCCGAGTTGACACTTTCAACTCCTGAGAAACTGTGGTACGTCTTTTGCTGTGAATACTCTAGTATCTCTCGACGAATGCGATTATGTTCCGCTTCAAATAGGTTATCAACTGGAATGCGTGCCGTCGACCATGCTGTCGGTGTGTAGTCGCCGCTCTTGTGGGATCTGTGGCAGGGCTCAGTGTGCTTCTGGCAGAAACTCTGTATCGGCCCTTCATTCCGCCGCCCGTTAAGCACCTGGCCTATGCTGCTCTCTCGGACTTGTTCAAGTATCTCCCCTTGTCGAAGGCAGATCCGGAGGATGTCGCCATACGGCAAAAGCTGCAATTTGCATCGTGGATGAGCCTGTGGCCTATCGCGCAAGAGGAGAAAAGGTACGATCCCATGCCTGGTTCCGCTTGCTGTGTCAATGTCTGAGCGGTAGCACAGTGCCTTTGGGCTATCACACGCTCTGGGGCATAGTCTAGGAGCTCGGTATAACATCCCACATGGGATTACGTCTGTAAGTTATTTTGGGACCTGTATCATCGTCGCGTCTCATTGAATATCTTGTCGGTGCAGTGTCTGACGCTCGCACCTGTGGTTGCCCTGAAAGCCGAAAGCGCATCTCACCAAGAAAAGGAGTGGCTTGCAGGCGCACTCGCGCATATACGCAGGCCTTCGTCGGGGTCGCTTAGGGATGTCATCTTGACGCTTTCAACGGATATTCAGAAGTTGGTACCTTCACGATCGCCAGTGTGTATTGCGTACTAACACCACGTTCCAGACTGGTAGACGACCTTGGCCTGCACTCAACGCTGGCTGAGTACAAGGTACCTCGAGAGGAGATTCCAACGATCGCGAAGTTGTCTGTCAAGGAGAGTCCCGCAGATATGGCTCTGCTTGACAAAGTGGCCCCGATGTTAGAGTCTATATACTCTTGATCGACTCTCCTAGAATTTCAGCACTTTGGTCTCAATCGCTAGATATCATGCTGTTCTACCAATTTTCGGCTGAGCATCAAGATCCTGTCTGGCTGTGAGCTTCGCAACGTGTACCATGACACGAGTGTCACTAGCACGTGCGTACGGTCACGCGTGTTTTCGAGTTCTCCAGCGGCCGCATTATCGTTGCCCTGGACACCAGGTCTGTCTGTATCTGTATGCTCAGCCCGTCTACGGGACCTGCCTGAGTCCCGGAACTTTGTGTGCACGTCCATCCACGGCGGCAACGCACCCCCGGAGAACCGGGCTCATGAAAGAGGAATTCCAGTATTGATGGTTGGTTCTAGTGATTACAGGTATCGTCGCCATTGAACTGCCCTTCACCGCAATTGTTCTCATACACAGATACGTTGTTGTTCAGAACTACTTCCATTCCCTCTGCACCTGACTACCCATGTTCAGTGGCGGATGTTCAGTGATCACTATGGTCATACAGTACTTTCTCACCGCGACATCTTCACAAGGAGTCTATGACCCCAGGCCAGAACGCGGGCCCGCCCTTGTTAACCTCGTACCACGGCACGTCATGCGCCAGGAGCACCCGCACGCGCGGATATGTCCCCATCAACGCCCGGATCCTCGCAAGGTGCTCCGCTGCGGCCTCCCTGTCCCTATGCGCACATCCGAAGATCTCATGGAACGGGATCCTCGCTTCCCCCGTGAGCAGCCGCCGGTCATGGCCGCTGTCGCCCGCGAGGTAGATCCAGCCTCCGTCCGGAGACGTGCGCGCGAGGATGTTAATGTGGCCCGGCATGTGCCCGGGGGCGTCGATGATATACAGGCTCCCGTCCCCGTACAGGTCGAGCGCGTGCGGAAAGGGCCCGAGCGGCGGCCACTCCGCCGGGTCGAGGAAGCGCGTGCGGCCAGCGGGGAGGAGGTCCTGCGCGAAGAGCGAGTCCGGGTCCTCCGGCCAGCCGCGCGCGGCGAGCGGCTGGGCGGCCGCGCCGACGAGGAACGTCGCGTTCGTGTACGGGCGCGAGTCGCCGATGTGGTCGAAGTGGATGTGCGAGTAGCAGACGTGCGTGACGGCCGTCGGGGCGAGCGCGCCCTTCGCGAGGGAGTCGACGACGTCCTCGGGCACGTCCACGGCGAAGCCCATTTTCTCGATGCGCTGCAGGTATGCGGGGGGCACGTTGTGCCAGTCTTTGCGGATCCCGAGGTCGAAGACGAGGACGTCGCCGTTCTTGGAGTGCCGAAGGAGGAAGGAGAGCGCGGGGAGTTGGCTCGTCTCGCCCTCCTTGGCGGTGTCGATGATCCAGTCCAGGGGAACACGGATATGGCCGGCCTCGAGCGCGGAAACGTTCATGTAGGCCTGATCGGGGGAGTGGGATGGTAAGTCGGTCATGACACTAGGACTTCCGAGCGGCAGGCCTGTGTAGATACTAGTGAGCGCCGCTCCCGCCTCTACGCCTCGCCATGCATACCTCTTGTCTAGCTAGGTATGGAGGATACGTTGAGCGATCAAAGTGCTGTGAGTGGGCGGCTCGCATCGTATAAGAGCTCCAATACCGTGGCAACTCGAAGTTGTCTTCGTCAGCAACCCACTCATGGTGCGTCATGCATGTGCTCAGTTCCTAGCCACTCGGAGAGTCGGGAGTTTTGGTTGAAACCCTAAACGCTTCGATATAGTCAGCAACGGCTCGGCGTATACCGAATGGTGAGAAAGTAGGACAAACTGGTGCCAAGATCAGATATAACAGGACTATGTATGCAGAGACGATATGTAAAAGACGATGCTACATGGTAGGTTGATACAACAAGAAGAAAACGGTTGAAACAACTATATGATATGATCAACAGCGGCGGCCGAAGGACTCGGAACATTATACGATAACAGTGACGAAGTGGACATGATGGCGCACACAACGACTGCGAGCGGATTGCAGCAAACAAACAACGAATGGACCGACTCTGCGCAGGAAACCGTGAGCGTTTGAAGCTAACAAACCGCCAGGCGCACGGCAACGACACCAATGTACGCCAGAAAGCCGTTGATGTTCCTCAAGCGGTCTCCAGTATCGTCAAGACCATAGTCATTCCTCAACTTCACTATCTCCTCGTCTACAGCGCATGCATAGCATACGCGCCAGGCAAGGGGTATCAGAGGGGGTTATCAGAGCTGCCACATGCGGAGGAGCTCAGGTGATGGACCTACCTTCGAATGCCAGGAGAGAGGTTAAGTTGGCCGGCCAACGTGGGCTAGGGGTCCCGTCGGGTCGTACTACGACGCCTAGGAGTGCCGCCATGTCTCCCTCACTCCAAGTAAGGGGGGAATTCGCCTGCCTGGCCTTCCTGCGAGCCAGCACGCCACGGTTGAGTTCGCGAACGTCCAAGACCACGAAGATATATAGAACATACGAGTTTTGCACCGCGGCGCGCATGGCCGTCACCTGCGCGCGGCCGTCCTCGACCTGCTTCTCGAGCGACGTGCCTTGTAAGTAATCATCCGCCAGTTGGGTGTCGATCTCGGAAGCCGTCTGTCGTTCGACTTCGGAACGGATTTGCCGCCGGATGAGTTCCCTATACCGGTGAATCAACGTCGCGTGGGCGGAAGCACGATGCCGGACAATCTATTGACATTCGCGAGAAGCACATACCGCATATTATCTAGCGTCGCATTGCGATATTCCCTACGAACCAGGCCCTTGAGACTCGAGACCGCGGTCGCGCGTTGAGCATCGTGCTCGTCTATGCCATTTCGAAGGTCTTCGAGCTGGCCGAGTGCGCTGTTCTGCCATACATATGCATGCGAAGTCGCAGGCGTCAGCTCCCGAAGGAAGTACGCGTGCGAATGCAAGCCCACCATGGTAGGACCGAGTTCCTTCACCCTGCTACCCTGCTCGCTGAGGGTGTCCCGGGCCTGGTTGCTGTTCGATTCAGCCGTTTAGTAGAATGACAGTACGCCCAGAGGCGGTTGCATACAGGGTACCCAAGGTCGCCTTCATTGACCCCAGGAGCTCCATGACGACCCCAATGTCGATCCCGGACTGTTGTGCTCCGCCATCATGCATAGCCGACGTTGACATTTCGGAAGATATAAAGGGCGGAGGCGAGTAGAACGGCGAGAGGCACGAAGGTAAGCAGCGTTTGCACGGCGGAAGAGATAAGGACGGAAAGGATGATAATGAAGAGCGCGAGGGACATGGGCGGGGTTATGAGCTGGCAGGGGCGCGCCCAGGAAGGTGGACAGCGAATGCAAGCCATGGCACTGAGCGCACGGGGCCAGCTTGTGAGCTACCGCAGCAGCACCTCCACCCTAGCCTCGCTCGCACAGACCTGCACGGTGCGTCTTTGGGTTTGGAGGCGTGGGTGCGGATCTTTCCCCGGGAAAACCATGGAGAGGTTCGGTTCACACCATGGCGTCTCACGTGTAGACCAAGGTTCTTAGGAGGCCCACTTAGCAGCGCCAGGCCTCGATCGTAACGGTTTCCATAATAAGCGGACAAGCCTGTGAACCCATGTGCCAATTAGAACTGTACTGTGTCATGTCCAAGAGAGGCAGTACTCACTGGTTTGTGTATTGTGATACGACGTTTATCGACAGGGTGAAGATGTCGATCCGCGGGCATGAGCGATCCTAGCGCAGATGCGACACTTCTAACTCAAGGATAATTCAACGTCAGGCTGTGAGAGCGGCGAGCCGTGCACGGCCAGTAAGAAGTCGACGTCCAGAGAAACAACCGTGCAACGAATAAAACCCGACGAGTGGGCATGGGTACTCTGCACGTGACCCACAAATTCCTCGACGCACGGACCACCTCTCCCGCCGTATATAAACCCGCCTCCGACATCCTCGTTTCCTCAGAACATACTCAGCTAGGATCTATTTTATAGGTACTAACTCGAGTCTCGCATGTTTACACATGCCACATCCTTCAAGTCTAGTCGATGACACCGGCGCCCCCTCGTATAACCGAGAACATGGCCGCGTTCGCGCGCGGTCTCGAGGACGTTTGGCTTGTGTTGACTGCAGGCTGTTCGCAGCTGCGGGCGCACGAGCCAGCGAGGAGGGCGTATGTCTGATAGACTTTCTCATTTGTACCTCTTGCAATAAAGCTCTTTTTCCAGTGATGTGTATTCCGTGTGACATCTACGATCCCTGCTGGGCGGACCCAGCTGTTGCAGGAGTGTTTAGCATTGTCGGTATATAGTCAAGTAACACTCATCGTGAGGGCTAACGCGAAGTCTTCCAGCATCGCGCGTCGAGAGAGGAATGGAAGTGAAGAATCGCTTTCAGGCTATCCCCCATACAACGGAATTCGGCTGCTTAGCCGTCAATATTCAATCCTCTCCATGGCCTCTAAACTCCTAGTCTGCAGCGTAATGTGGGGGGTTGAGGGGAGGTCCCCGATTCTCAATGCCGAGTGATGGCCGTCAACTCCGCTGTCCTTTCATTGGCCATCTACCAGAGCACCATCAATCCTCCTCGTGGCAAGACACCAGGCGCTCGTGTCCAGTGAAGGCCGAGGGAACCCCCAAGAGGACCTTCCGCGTTGTAAAAGGTCTCAGCAAGGACCTTAAGGCCTCAGGAGTTTACCAATTTGATTTCTGCTACTGCACAATGCAAAAATTGTGCAATAGGTCGCGCATTGCAGTCAAACTACGGTAGGGCATTTGCTACGGGCGCTACGCGGAGTTTGAACCGTTCAAGAATTGGCGACCTCCTGCGAAAGGGTCAGATTACGTAGCAGACGTCTATTGTGCTTGCTCAATAGACGTCTGCCTAGGGGAGACTACTAAACTCCCTGATTACACGGCCAGGAAGGAACCTCAGGCTTCCGAGAGGGAAGATACCTTGGCTGACCTCAGGTAAGAAACCCTAAGGTTTTCCAAGGGTTTCTTGAGGGCACCCGGGGGTGTGTCGGCCTTGAGGGAGAGTGTGGGAGATTCGGAGCACAGGCCTGATGGCGAGCGCGATCGTCCGATCTGCCTTTAGGAGTGTCCAAGGTGCGGGCGGCTGGAAAGGTCCCACGGTGGCACGGGGGACCATTGCGTGATGGTCTCGTGATTGAGTCACAGTCT
The DNA here is from genome assembly GCA_022606195.1 of Trametes polyzona. Lineage (NCBI taxonomy): Eukaryota > Fungi > Basidiomycota > Agaricomycetes > Polyporales > Polyporaceae > Trametes > Trametes polyzona. The sequence continues at coordinate 1,376,732 of JABYQF010000007.1, read as the reverse complement.
GTGACAGTGACGATGAGCTGGCAGTGTGCTGGCGCGCCCACTTCACCTCTGCAACGTTTTACCTCGACTGCAGTGTTCTCTGTTTTGTGAGCCTTGCTGTGGATGACCGCGGACTTCGAGTCACTCCTGGCAAGACAGACGATCCTGTTGACCGATGAGGTGAGCAAGCCTGGTCCGACTCAGCAGTAGCTAACCTCACGCCTTCGACCTCGCTGGTACGCTCCATGCTTGGCCGAGCATGTCGACGTGCTTGAAGTTATTCAGGCATCATGGTTGATACCGTCCTCCGCGAGGGTTTACAGGTGAGCTTCAATACTCCTGAAGTCCCTGCCCCTCTCACTTGCAACACCAATCGATGATACAGTGAGTCAAACCGCCTTGTCTTTGACCGCTCTGTCGCCATATCACCTACGGCCTGCCGCTCATCGTCGCCCTCGGGCCCAGAGAGCTTCGCTTCGCCACCCTTGCATGCTGTCACTCATGTGGTCTCTGGTCGACCTCGTGATCTCCTCGGGGTCGCTGTCCTCAGCCAGACACACTCACACTTGCACGCCTGGTCTCCCCTCTTCTAGCCCCCCGTGCAGCTTCCCAAGCCCTTTCTGATACAACAAGCACCTGCCTTCCGCCTCCCAAGCGAACACCTGCAGGCTGCATGACTCTTCCATCCTCACCACTGTACGGCATCCCTCCCTATCTGGCTAACCAAGGGAGGGCGGTGTCATCTCAGTCAAACATCTACTAGACATACCGCTTATGCTGTCAAGGTGAGTTTGTTCCTGCGTAAGGATGCATGTCGCTAAACCCTGCGTATCCACTACAGGTGCCAGGAGTGTGCTGAGCCGCTCACTTGGGTTTGACTACTCGAGACCTGGCCAATGGCAGCTTCATCGGTATGTGTAGTTGCTTATGCACATATCAGCAGCAGCAGTAGTAGTAGTAGTATAGGTAGTAGTCATTAATATCCCTGAATAGACCTTATGTGAGCGTCAAAAAACCCCGACTGGATTATCTACAAATATCGGAAAAAATCGGATTGGGATTTGCGGGACAGTCCGGGCCGCCCCTCACCTTGTGGTTGCCTTAGAACCGTCCCTCAGGGAGTTTTGAGGCTATCAAACCTTCGTGTTCCTCAGGGTGACAATCCTCCGGGAGCATGTAAGTCTCCTCCGGGCAGCCTTAGGTGTATGGTTCCTCATGGTTTCCTGCAGGCAGCGTCATGCCCGTGTATGATTCGCACTCTGGTCGCTCGTGTCACGCACGTTGCACCCGACGCCCGTACAGCATCCATCTCCGTCACGGGCTACACTGGGGCGACTCTTACTGCCTATGTCGAACGTCCATCAGCAAAAGCGCGCACGTATAGGCAGAGCTTTACATAGTGTTGCAAATCGCCCTTCCCTTGTAAACATAGCCCCGCGGGGAATCCATATGCAGCGTAGTTGCAACGGTTGGCCCATGAATTTGCAGACCCTGGTCCTGCTGTGCAAACTCGGTGCACCCTTGCAAACAACGGCCTCGCGCCGTCAGTAACTACAGCTACGGATGGTGACATGCAAGAGGAGGCGTGATTGCATACCTGCTTCCCACAGCCATAGGGCACAGCCCAATTTCGCTACCGGGCAGCATACTCGGATCACGTCCCATGCTATAGGCACGAAAGCGCTGTATTAATATGCTATGGGCTAACAGTACACGGCAGAATCAGGCACTGTAGGATATACGAGCGGTCTAAAGTGGATGGGAAAGCCGTACAGAACCGGCGGTGAGACAGCAGGGCAGAGTCTTGAGCAGAGTGGGCAACGACCGCGAGAGATGGGTGCAGGCCAGATTGGCGACAAAGGGGCATCGTGTCAGTGAGCAGAGCAATCAGTATTGGGAGACGAAGCAGGAGCCAGGAGTGCGAGGAGGAGCATGATCAAGGCACAGAGGAGGGTCCAGCACCGGGCGAGGACAAGGGCGAAGACGAGGATGCGGTGGGAGCGAACCCTCGAGAAGCAGGACCATCATCAGCGCGACTGGGTGCACGCTCCACGATCAGAGCGCGCGCGTAGTACGATCATCAATACACATACACACCTTGCATGGGCTTGACCGGTGGCCTCGCGCATTCTCTTCTCCTTGCGCGCGGCGGCACGCAACTCATCTGCAACCGTGCGCGTCTTCCGTTTGAGCGTCGCCTGGGATTTGTAGGATGCATGCGCTAGGACGCGACTGTGGAGGAACAATACATGAGAACAGTCCTCAGAATAAACGGCGTACTCACGCATCCCACCACTCTAGAGTGTCCTTGCACCATGGGGACTGCGGGTCCGACTCGAAGAGACTGACAATCGCATCAAAGAGTTCGTACCCATCATATCCACCGATGTCCGTGGTCTCGAACTTCACGAGCGACGTGAGCTCGTAACGGACCTATGAGCCATATGAGAGTGTTAGTTCAGGGTGATCGTGAACGTCAAATGCATACCTGGACGGCGGTGTATGCCAGCGCACGGGGTGTGACGTGTTCCAGCTTGTATTTCCAGGCGATAGGCGGTTTGCCCAGTGTTTTCGCGCGGCGCCCGTTGATGAGGATGGCCGAGCCTGGGCCTGTCCACAAGGACTTGAAGCACTGCCAGGCAAGAACGGTGGTGTGTCAGTACATTCCGTGAATATGAGTGTAAGTACTCACCGCCAGGAAGTACGGGCTCTGCATGAGCCCTTTGCGCTTGTCAAGCGGGTCGGCCTGGTCTTGGTCGTAGAGAAAGGCGGGGAAGTTGCCGCCCCGCAGTATCTCCTCGTCGTCGCCGGTGGGACCATTCATAATCATTTCGGCGAACCTGTGTAACTGAGGTGAGTAAGCAGGCCGTATGCGTGAGATATCAACGTACGCCTCCCAATCGGCGTCAAACCGGGGAAGGGAGACCTGGGGGCACAGCATCCGCGCACAATAATAGTTTTGCCAGCCCCGTTGGAACTTGGCGAGGTCCGTGGGTGCGTTGAGGAACTCTTTGATGCGGCTCATGCGCAGATAGGGGACAACATGGTCCCGGATCATGCCACCGTCGTCGCCCCGTACGGCACGCGCCCACGAGCGCAGCTGAGAGGATATGGTGAGCAAGGGCGCTGTATGCAATACAATGACTTACATAGGTGCCGAGGATAACGATGTCGTCTTCGTCGAGATATTGAATGTCTGTCTTCAGCCCCGGGATAATGTCCAGGAGGGCATTGTATCGATAGAGAAGTTCACGCGTATAAGCGCGCTCGCGTGTCCTGATGAGAGGCATGGCATTAGTACAGCGTGCGAGTGTAGAGAGTGGGTGTACTTGGTCATATGGGCTTCAGGATCATCATCCGAGTCCGACTCATCGGAGTCGGTGTCATCATACTCATAGGCGAGTCCGGAGTGGCCGTACTTGCCATATAGCGGTGCTTCGGTGGGCCGCATGAATATATGCACTGTTCGGGCAGCGAGGCGTGCTTGGTCGTGGTAATGCATAATGGCTTTTGAAACTCTGTAACGATGAGTATATGCGTGCGAAGGCACCTATATGCACTCACTTCTTGTTTACGACATCATGTTCCATGATTTCAAGGACTTTACGTAGCTTTTTCTTTCGGCGTCGGGCTTCTCGGTTACGGTCGTGTTCATCGTCGGATCCATCCGCGTCCTGCGTATCCGGCAGAATGGCGTGCTGGGGTGCCGGGGCAGCAACCGCTGTCTGGGAAGGCTGGGCGCTGGTATTAACATTTGACACTGCGATGCTGCTCGGCGCTCTGTGAGATGCGCTCGCCGGTTCCGGGGTAATGGCGCGTGGAGGCATCCGGCCCTTGAGAGCCTTCTTGGTCTTCTTCTTGGTGCTTCGCATGAGCTCTTCGAATTCCCTTGTACGTTTTTTGCCTGGCATTGTCAGGTAACTTGAGGGTGATGATATGGGGAAGAGACAGAGATCAGGTCCGGACGCGTCGAGCATTGTGGTCTATGTATCATGTGACCGTGCCGATTGCGGGCGCCAACTGTACAGTTTAGCCCGATTGCATCGGACACCAGATTGTGCACTCCGACCCGCTGATATTACCTCTGTATTCACCACTGCTATGTACAAGTGCTTAGGATGTGGTAACGAATACAATGAAGGCACCCAGTTCAGCCAGCACACCCGCCAGTGCCAGAAAAGCGGGAGAAACCTCACAGGTATTCTCCGCAAAAGGCGCGCAGCCGAAGAGGCCTTGGTGGAGGAGAGACGTGAGCGCAGGCGACAGAAACGCGCTGTGGAAGCAGCTGCACGTTTGGAGGTGAGAATCATTAATGCAGGACTGGATATGCACCCGCCTGATACAGACAACTAGGAGCAGCGTGCAGAACAGATTCTGGAGGAGGTCCTCCCTGAGCCCAAGTTGCCGGAACTTGATCCAGCCACTGTCTCGCGCCGTGGACGGGTCCGCAAACTCCCAGCCAAACTAGTTGACCATGTTCCATCAGGCCACAACAACCAACTTCCTGCGCACCTACGCGTGAATATTCCGCAAGCCCACCCAATCAGTCCCCGGGCGGCCTCGGAGGGAGACACGGTTGATGTCGTGGTTACCCAATCCCGGGCGGAGTCCCCCATCAATACACCGCAATACGTTTCCGATCCAGATGATTTCGGCATCTACCACGTCTTCCCCATCAAGCCGAAGCGTCTCCCAGACCCCCCAAGCCTTGATGATCTCTGCGAAGGCATGCCGCTCGCTAATGGGATGCCGATCACCAGCCTCGCTGCTCCCCTCCACGCTCCCTCTGGCTTGGAGAAGACGACAGCCGCTGACCGCCCACCTTATGCACCGTTTCCAAACTATTCAACGTTTGCGCTCTTCCAGTGGCAGAACAATGACTCGAGCTCAAAGTCGAACGCGCAGATGGACGACCTGGCCGAGTTGATGCAACATCCCGACTTCCGATCAGAAGACGTCGCCGGTTTCAGTGCCGCGCGGGAGTCTCGTCGCTTAGACGAGTATTTCAAGGAGGACGAGAGCTCGCCACTCTCACCGCGCGACGGCTGGAAACGCGGATCAGTCAAAATCCGCGTGCCGAAAGAGGGCGTGTCTCACGCCTCCGAAGATGACGCCCCGGAATTCACTGTCGAGGGCCTCTACCACCGCTCCCTTGTGGAGGTAATCGATGCTGCCTACCACAACCCTTCCGTCAAAGGCTGGCACATCATACCATCTCGCGTGTTCTGGCTACAAGACGCTCTCCCTATCAATGGCAACACCCGCCCGAGCTCAGACATCCCTCGTTCTCCATCACTCCCTGCCGGGTTCAGCCCCCTCTCCAGTTCGGCAAGCTCCGATACCTCTGTGTCTATCCCGGAAGGTCCACGAGTTTATGGAGAGGCATATCATGCTGACGCGATTTTGGATGAGGATGCAGCCATGCGGGCCCGCCCGCGTGAGGCCGGAGACCCAGATGATCTAGAATATGTGATCGCACCGATTGGCCTCTGGTCCGACTCCACCCACCTCACATCATTCGGTTCAGCTAAGCTGTGGCCTGTCTACGCGTATGTCCTCAGCCAGAGCAAGTACATCCGTGGGAAGCCAACTGCCTTCGCCGCTCACCACATCGCTTACATGCCGTCGGTATGTCTCCCCTTCCTCGGTCAGATGCACACGGCTTAACATCTGTGACACAGCTCCCTGATACCATTCAAGATTGGTACATCCGTGTCTATGGAATAGCAGCGACCGCCGCCGTGCTCACATTCCTCAAGCGCGAACTCATGCAGGAGATATGGCTACTACTGATGGATGAGCAGTTCATGTACGCCTACATTCATGGACTGATTATCGCCTGTGGCGATGGAGTGCGGCGGCGCATGTTCATCCGCTTTCTTCTTTATGCCGCTGACTATCCCGAGAAGTACGACAGTGTTTCACGGTTATCTCCACTAGAGCTAATCATTAGCTTATAGAATGCTCCTCGCGTGCCTCAAATACTTCGCGCGGTGCCCCTGTCCACGATGCCGGATCAATAAGGACAAGATCATCGAGATGGGCACAACACAAGACCTCTATCGTCGGAACTGGATCCGCGTCGACAATGATGATGTGAATCATCGCATCGGCCTGGCCCGGAAATGGATATTTCAACACGGCATGTCCCTGACAAGCATCCATATCTCACGGCTCCTCGATCCTCTTTCGATCACCCCAAGTCGTGTAAGCACATCTTGTCATTGCCAGTGCGCGTTCTCACCTCGGCGTTTGTAGTCCGCATTCTCAACACGCCTCCGCCCACACGGCTTCAACTTCTACTCCCTCTTCGTCCCGGACCTCCTCCATGAATTCAAGCTCGGCGTCTGGAAGTCGATATTCACCCATATACTTCGCCTTCTGCATGCCGTGGGTAATGATGCGATACAGGAGTTCAATAAACGGTACGTACACCCTTCGAAGTCTGTGGATGCCTGCAATCCTGACCATCTGTTAGATTCCGTCAAATCCCTACATTCGGACGAAGTACCATCCGGCGATTCTCGTCAAACATCTCGGACCAAGGCAAACTCGCCGCTCGTGACTATGAGGCTCGCGCGAAGGTGAGCCTCTGTAATATGTCTATTACCCTTACGTCCCACAGCAATTGGACCTTTGCAGTGCATCATGCCTGCAATCGAGGGCCTCATGCCCTGCACCATCGACAACGACATCTTGCTCGACCTCTCCTTTGACGCTGCTGCCTGGCAAGCCTTGGGCAAGCTCCGCGAACACACAGACCACACGATCAGCGGCCTCGATGTCTTTACCGTGGAATTCGGGAAAAGTGTGCGTCTCTTCAGCAAGAAGACGTGCGCCCACTACGTCACCGTAGAACTTCCCAAGGAAGCGGCCGCCCGCGGGCGACGTACTGCTGCACTCGCTGGTACCACAACAGTACGGAAGGTGAAGACCTTCAACCTCACAACCTACAAGCTGCATGCCATGCGCGACTACCCGGGCTCCATCCGCGACCACGGCTCGACTGATAACAATAGTACACAGGTGGTGTGTCATTTGTGATTCATCTAGCAGATCCAACGTATATGACTGAGTATAATCGGACAGGGCGAACTCGAACACAAACACGCAAAGCGATTCTACACGCGAACAAACAAGGTCAACTTCCAATATCAGATCGCCCAGCTTGCGTGTCGCAGCGAGAAGCTGAAGATGATCAGAACGCGCGTGGATGCAGCTACGGCTGCGCGTAAGGCTCGCACCACCAACGTCTCTACTGCATCAACTACCCAGGAGACCTCCGAGGACGAGGCACCAACGTCCGCAGTCACCCCTCCGGTGGCAGGATCGTCCATCTCGCCCACACGTCGCTACCACATCGCCAAGTCCCTGCGGGTACACGACGAGGTTACGTCGTGGCTGCGCGAGCAAGCCAAGGATCCTGCTCTAGCGGTATGGTCCTAATCACGTCTGTCTTTCCTTTGTTGCTCACTTACGACCCTGCCAGGACTTTGTGCCGAACCTCAAGGACCATCTCCTTGCGCGTCGGGCACATCAACACGGCGCTTGTCTGCCTGAGGCTGGCTTCACACGGGCAGACCGTGCGCGCATCAGCTTCGTCAACAACAAGATCTACTGGCATCAGGTCCTCCGGGTAAACTACACTACCTACGACCAACGCCGTGCGCAAGACTCCATCAACCCCCGTACACGCGCCGATGTGATGCTACTCGCTCCTGCCGGTCGTGCGCATCAATACATGTATGCGCGCATCATCAAGATCTTCCATGTCAACCTCTACTCAGGCGACACGCTCGACAGCGAGGACGTCCAACGTGTCGACGTCCTGTTTGTGCGTTGGTTCGATGTGGTCGACCCCGGCGGCTTTGGCAAGAAACGTCTCCCTCGTATCGAGTTCATCTCTGTAGGCGACCCCAACACGGATGCGTTCGGCTTCATCGACCCCGCCGACGTCATCCGCGGCGCCCATATTCTCCCCTCCTTCTCCACTGGCCGCACACACAGCTTCCTTGGCCCCTCGCTTGCACGCGATGGAGCGGGTGGCGGCGGTGTCGATCCGAACGAGGTAGACACCGACTGGTCTTCCTACTATGTCAACTTGTAAGTTGCCCGCGGTCGGATCGACTACACCGCGCCGCTCTCTACTAACCCTGTGCTGTGAGGTACGCGGCGGTCCGGCGGAGACTTATCGGAATGTCTTCGATGGTCGGGCCGGATTCGTCGGGTACACACGCTGAGTCTCTCAGATGGAAGAGTTGAGTAGGGAATGTCTTCGTATCCAAGATCCTGCGGGTCCTCCTAGTGCGAGGACCTGCCTATATACATGAGTGTCGGAAGAAGGGGGCCGAGGCCTCGGAGTAATGAGTCAGAACAGGAAGAGGGTCGGCCAATAGAAAGAGGAGAGATAGTAAGCAAGGAAGAAGAGGAAAAGAGTCGGAGAGAGGAGTCGGGCGGGCGAGGGCTCGTCCGCCGCAGTGCGCGCGATAGGATCTGCGCGCGCTGCCTTTTTTGGTGGGATGCCACGCGCGTCATGGCTCGTCGGCTAATCGCGGTTAGTAAGCGCCGGACTCCTTACATTCGCCCTCCAGGACTCGTGCGAAGGAGTCCTACTCACCGACGCATATGCTGCCGCGATAGCAATACAAACGTCGTTACTGGGGTCCCATGGCCTCGTCAGACCATCCGACCACGTCGTTTGGAACGTCGTCATCCGGTTCCCCATCAGCATCGCGTGAGTCGTCGTATGGTTCATTTCCACCATCCTGACCGTCCTCGAGATCGGTGAGGGGTCCAATGGTCAAACCGTCCATGGGGTCGTCATCATCTGTGGACCGATGTGAGTCGTCAGGAGGTGATCCGATGAAGAGGGAGATGAGGGCACGAGTGAGCTGAGCAATGAACTCCTCAGCCTCACCTGCTCCTGTGCCCATCGCGGACGCATCTGCCTCTGGCTGCGCGTGCTGCGGTGCAGCCCCTCTGCGCGCCTTATGGCGCCCTCGACCACCCCGTCGTCCACGACGCCGAGCGCCCCGGGTTGCGCTACCCATGCTCGCCTCGGGTACCGCACCGCCGATGCGCTCGGCCAGGCGGGCTCCACCGCGCCCCGCACGTGCGCGAGCGGTCCTAGATGGTCCCCGACCACGGCCACGCGAGGGGAAGCGTCCATGCTCGCGAAAGACCCGATACGAGTCTGGTGCAGCCGGGCGCTGGGCGACCCTCTGTGCTAACTCAGCCATGCGGTCCTGTACAGATGCATGGTGTCGCAGCAAGGAGTTGAATGCATCCTCGGACATAGATACGCCCGCGACCGCCGCCGACGTCGCCGCCTGCGTGGCTGGAGCGAGTGCCGCCGCGACAAGCTCTGGATACTCGTGAGGGCACGGCGCGTATCGTTGCTGGACCTTGAAGACGTCAAGGTACCCTGGGGGCGGGTTGCCCGGGTAGGGTCCCCGCTGGTCGAGCCACGCGCGGAACGTGTCGGCATACTGCTGCCAGCGGACGCCGTCTTCAGCGCTGTACGGTGCAGGCGGGTGCTGCATGAGAAATCCGGTCCCGAAGCAGGTGCAAGCAAGGTCGGAGCGACGAGGTACCCTGCGCTCACTTCGGTCCACCTTTATAGGACGTTGCGCGCCACGGCCCGGCCCACGCCTGCCTGTGTCCTCGTCGGACGCTGCCAGCACCAACACCGATGCGACGGCGACGCTGTCCGCCGCGGCGGCACCCGATTTCAAGTGCGCCACCGACGTAGTAGCGCCGGTGCCCGCCGTACTCCCGATTGGGCCGTGGGCGGGCAATTGCTTCACGCCAGGTACACCCAAGGCCTCAAAATATTCAACCAGAGCTTGGAGATGACTAATGTCGTGATACGGAACCCAGGTCACGTCCCCAGAGGACCACTGGACCTCGAATTCGGCGTCCGCGCCTTTGCCAGTATGTGACAGGATGTGATCGACCGCCCATTCGCGCGGACGCTCACCAAAGCCTGGCAACTGATGGAACTGTCGCCCCGGAAAGCGACGGTCATCGTTCGGAAAGTGCGGGCGAAGGAGAGACGCATGGAACGCGTTATGCAGGCCGCGGGTGCGAAGCTCATCGGACAACTCAAGCTGGTATGTAGCCCCCTCGCTCAGCACCTTTGCGACGCGAAACGGACCCAAATACTTGGGTGTGAGCTTGCGCGCACGTCCTTTGGGGACACTGAGGTTCTTTGTCGATAAATAGACGAAGTCACCGACTGCGAACGATGCGGGGCGGCGATGCTTATTCGCTTGGACAACCTGGTCAATACGCGCCGAAATAATCGCGTCGTGCGCGGCCATGATTGCCTCCTTCATACGCTGAGCAAAGCGCTGCACTCCTGGGTATTCCGTGGACGTGTCCCAGACGAGCGCGCGCGGCATCTGTCCGTAATTCAGGAAAAACGGGGAGAACCCCGTGGTATCTGAGTGTGCTGTATTCATGGCTAACTCAACTGCCGGCAGCCTCATAACCCAGTCCTTCTGGTCCGGGCCCACACACTGGCGCAGCATCTGAGTCATGGTGCGATTCGCGCGCTCGGTCGCGCCGTCAGTTTGTGGATGATACGAGGAGGAGAGTCGCAGTTCGGTGCCTAATAGGGCATGTAAGCGTCTCCAGAAGATGCTCGTGAACAGTGTATCTCGATCACTAACGATCCGCTCGGGCAGTCCATGGAGCTTGTATACATGGTCAAAGATAACCTCCGCCATCTCCGCTGCCCCGTATGTCTGCAAAGTGGGGATGAGGTGCACCATAGACGTTAGCTGATCTATGACCACACAGATCATGTCGAAAGCGCCGTTCCGGTTCTCAGACAACGGCAAAGGGCCGACAAAATCGATGCCAATGTACTGCCAAGGACGCCGGGGCACTGGCATGGGACGAAGCTGTCCCAATGGCCGCGTTGTGCTCGACTTGGTGGTCGCACACACCCCGCACGTCAGGCAGTATGCCTTCGTGTCTGCAACCATCTCTGGCCACCAGACTTCGCCTCGTAAGTACTCCAGTGTTTTCTTCGCGCCAAGGTGCACTAACAGTGAGTGTGCATGTCGTAGTAGGATCTCGCGCACCCGTCGGGTGCCAATCAGGATATCAGGCACGCACAATAGTCGCGAACCCGCGTGGTCCTTATACAGCAACCCATCCTGATACGAGAAGACCGGAAATTCGCTAGGGCACTGAACGATCTTACGAAAGTAAGGATCTTCTACATAGCGCCCTCGCAGGCAGCCCGGCATACTCATACCCAGTTCGCCCGCAGTGGATATCAGTGCACTTTCCGGGTCAGGCACGAGCAAAGATTCGCTTGCACGGTCATCCGTCTCCGTTGTCACCTCCACCACTCGCTTGTCTGCCTGAGGCTGCGCGACAGGCTTTCCCTGCGGGCTCTGGTCGTCTGTGTCAATGATATCGTCCTTTGCGACAGTGTCCATTAGCCTCTCGCCGCGATCCGCGGTGCGCGTCCTGGGTGGTACCCCAAGATGCATGGCCCGGTAAGCACCAGGCTCGGACGTCCGTTCAGCCAGCCGAGCTGACCGTCGCGGGGCAAAGTCGATGACTGCGGCTGCACCCGTATACACGGGTCGCAAAACCTCGCCCTCCACAGTCGAAGGCGGCGGCTGATCCGCGCCATCATCACCCACGTACTCGGACTCCGCTCGCTCAGTCCCGAGGGGCTCGTCACTGTACAGGCGCGACAGGGCATCTGCGAGCACGTTGGTTTCGCCTGGTATGTACTGTATGGTAAACCGAAACTCGTTCAGTACATCTATCCAACGGTGCTGACGCGGCGATAGATGCTTTTGCTTCATTAGGTGTTCGAGAGCGCGGTGGTCTGTGCAGATGCGAAAGGTGGCGCCATACAGCAGCGGGCGGAACCTTTTCAGGGACTCGACGATGGCAAGTAGCTCCTGTTCATGTACAGGATAATTCTGTTGCGCTGAATTGAATTTGCCCGACCAGAAGGTCACGACCCGCGCTGTGCGCAGGTCATCTCCCTGACAAATATATCCACTCGCTCCTGTCAGCGACGTGTCCGTGACCAAATTGATAGACAGCGCGCCCTCCGAGAAATCGAGCGCGATGCGACGGTTATTGCGCCATCGGTGTACGGTTTCCTTCACCTGCTCGAAAGCACGCTGATGAGTGGTTGTCCAGTGCCAGGGCTTTGTCGATCCAGTGAGTGGTGCCAGAACCCCCATTGGGATGCGTATCCCTTCACAATCTGGTGCCAGGAAGCTGACCGCTCCTAGGAAACTACTGAGCAGGCTCTTGTTCGTAGGAACCTTCCAGTTCCGCACACTCTCGACCTTATGTGGATCCATGGCGATGCCCCGCTCGTCAATGACGTGTCCGAGTATTTTGAGCCTTGATGCGAAGAACGTCATCTTCTCCGCGCTCAGGAAGAACTTTTCGCGACGTAGGATGTCAAATACTAGACGTACGTGTCTCATGTGATCCTCGATTGTATCTGAATAGATGACAATATCGTCGAGGTAGACGTCCATGAACACGCCGATATATTGTGCGAAAATGTGATTCATTACAGATTGGTACGTGGTCGGACCATTGATGTCTCCCTGCTGGAGTACGTGGCTAACCATTGTGCCATCCGGTGTCGTGAACAGCGTACGAGGGACATGCTCCGGGACGACACGTATCTGTTCGTACGTGTCCTTGCCGTCAATAAGGCTGCGGTACTTATGCTTGACCACATTTCGTAGAATTCCATCGATGTCCGGAAGCGGCGCCGCCAGCTTGTGCGTGTTCGCATTCTGGTGTTGTTTATCGACCACGGTCCGCAATCGGAGTACTCCATCCCCTCTCGCAGGCTTTGGGATGAAGAGCATCGGGCTTGCGTTCACCCCCGAGGCCAGTTCCCATCGACGCGACCCGAGATAATCGGCTTTCTTTGCCTGCCACAAGGGTTTCATCACTTCCGGGATCCTGGATGGACGGTAGGGGTACACCGCCTTTTCGTCTATGAGCGGGATTGTATGGTTGATATCACGCAGCGGTGGGAGCTCCGCGCGCGATCCGTCTTGACATAAATCTGACGCTTCGCGTCGTAGTTGCGCCCGTAACCTCTCGAGCTCGTCTTCCAAGACGTCTGCAGCTGCCGATGCGATCACCGCGACTTCTTCGCGATCCCCTTGGATTATCTGAGGTGCGTCGCACCCGATCGACACCCGTGTCGGATTTAATCCAATCGCGACCTTGTGCTGAAATAGAAACAGCGTCCCCAGTATCATATCATAGTTGTCTAGGTTGACCACATCAAAGCGTCGTTTGCCTGCGATTGTCTGGTACTCAAAGTCAACGGTGACCGAGCAATTGATCTTTGATCTTGAGCCATGGACGGCGAGCTGGACAGGCAGCGGTTTAGCTAACACTTCTGTCTGCAGCTTCAGTTGATCAACCAGGGTCGTCGACACAAAGTCTGCCATGGAGCCTGTGTCGAGTAGGGCTCGGGCTGCATGTCCGTTTACCTTCACCACCACTATAATTGGGCGCGGCAAGGTACGCTGGAAGTCTTTAGTACGCATAGCGTTACGCTCGATCGCTGACACCGCTTCCCCAGATTCCATGGCTAGTTGCACCGCATTTTTGCATGTGCGCGGTCGCGTTCGTACGGGTCGCGCAGCGCACGACATCAAGGTTTGTCTACGACGCCAACGCCGCTCACCCGTTGCCCGGTAACGCGCGATATCCTCTTCAGTGATATCCTCAAATAGGTGAGCCATGTGTTCTGCCAGATTGAAGGTGGGTTCGCGCACGTGCATATATGCGACTAGGACAGTCTCATTTGAGACTGTCGCATGTATTTGGTACCCTTCCGGTGTCACCTCAAAGCGTACCAGATCAGGCTGACCTTCCGTACTAGGGTATTTACGGTTGAGCCACGCATGAGCATGCGCGCGCAGCCAGTACAAGGCAATTGGCGCGTCCGGCGGAGCATCGCACGGAGGAAATCCAGTACCCCACTCCGGTCGAGGAGGTGCGGTGATCCAGCCATTCCATTCGGCCTGGATAATCTCTGGTACGCCCCACGTCGCCTCGTCCATCTGTGCACAAGTGACGATGTACTCGTCTGGTAGTCCCCGTGGCACGAGCCAGTCCGTGATCTCGAAGGCGTCATCCCCGTAAGGTAGGATCGTGAAGCGTTCCTCTGGCTCTTTGCCCGCCCTCCAGGCTTCCTCCGGATCAAAGTAGCTGACGAACAAGGACAGTAAGTATTCGATACAATCGTCTTCGTGCGCACGCATCCAGATGCCTTCTGGCACAGGGTCATCAGCGATCTTACTGCGCTCGCGCGCGGGATCTACGTGCATGCTGGATAATTGTACCGCAGGTTCTATTGATTCGCGAGCTCGTTGTGCAAGCGTTTCGAGGTGTGCGAAGCGCACAGAGCTCGCGGCTAGACCTGCTGTAGGTGCACGCGCTTGCCGTCGTCTGGGACAATTACTACTCTGATGTCCGACGTCCTTGCAGCTGAAGCAGCGTCCCTCCGCACGCAGCCGGTCCATTTCTTCGGGATCCAACTTCGGACGATCACTCTGGTGAGTAAGACGTCCGCCACGCCTCCCGCGCGGTTGGCTGGTTCCATCGTCCCCCTTGCGGCGCGGTGCGGGTCCTTCTGACCGCGTCCACGATTTCGTGTCAGGTCTGCTCGTCGCCGACTTGTGCGCGTGCTTGTCCTCAGAACCAGTACGTCCCTTCGGAATATAAGGTTCCTGTTCTGAGGCACGCTTAGCGAAACGCCCCCACTGCCGCCCGGGTACTGCTCCTTCGAAAGCGCGTTCCTCCCGCCGTGCTTCCTCGTAAGCTTCCTCTCGACGTATTGCGTGCTTGACCAACTTATCCAGCTTTGTTTTCTCAGGATTATACCCGCGTTCAATAAGGTACACACGGATGTATTGATGAATCCCTTTCCAGAATATCTGGACGAGCTGGAAATCCGTCACGTCCGGGAATCGGACCGCTAGCTGTTGCAGGTCGCGTACGAAATCGCGCACGCGACTGCGACCTTGTTTTGCATGCTCGAGCCGCGCGCGCAGGCGTGCTTTGTAGTCGGTCGGGAAGCAGTAGTCAAACAGGGCTTCGTATAATAATTTCATCGTCCATTCACTCTGTTTCGTCGCGACATGGCGCATGAAAAATTGACTTGGCTTGCCCGATAGGAACTGCACGACTATCTTGAGCATCAGACGATCTGAGAGGCCATTCAATTGGGCCCAGGTGTCAATCTCATATGTCCACTGGTCAAATATATCCAGATCGGCCACGCCATTCCATACAAAGGGCTCTTTTATTTTTACCCCAGCAAGTGCTTTCCTTAGCCGCTTGCGGTCTTGTTTTTGCTTCGCGCGATGTCCCTTCTGCGAGCGAGTTTTGCCTGCACGCCTGCTAGTGTGCGCTTCACGACTGTGTGTGCTACTAGTCGTACTAGTCCGCGTAATGTCACTCTCATATTCATGTACATCTGTATCGCTATTGCTGCCCGTGCTGCTAGAACTAGAGCTGGAATCTGGCGGTGATGAATACCAGTCTTGCGGGGGCACCCGCCCTCCGCCGCTTCCACCACCTCCCGCGGTCGTGGATCTGAACCACCCTCCTTCCGGAATCTGTGAAGAATCTCGTCGGAAGGCGGACGGGGTTTTCTCCCGGTCTGGGCGATTGTCCTTTGTTCGGTGCGGGTCTGGTGCGGACTCTGGTTCGGGCTTGCAGCTCGCGAAACGCCGCAGAAATTCGCGTTGATCGGGCTCCCGCGGGACAGATTTTTGTTTCTGTGTACCGGTATATCGTCCGTCTACACCGGCAGGCTGTTCATTCGGCTGCTCGGGTTCCATTTCGACTATCATTGCCATTGCTGAGACGTCTGAGTCGAGTTGGTCGTGTTTGGATTGCTCTAGTCGCGCTGTGATGAGCGAAGCCTTGATGGCAGCCTCCAAGGCATGATCATCCGAGCTTTCATTGTCCGAGCTGTCAATCTCAGACCAGAACTCATCGAGCAAAGATGATTCTTCTGAATTTATAGTAGGTAAACTAGGTATTATATGACTATGGATAACGCTTCCCCAGGACTCGGGGATAGTCCCTAGCTGGTCTTCAGTGTCGCAGAGGTCGAACCAGGTGGCAAAGTACTTAGTTTGCACCTGGAGCGCATTCGTCTGCGCAGCCATTGGGCCGGCGGTCGGCGTATCTCTGGTTGAGGTCGCGCTTGAGGCACCGCGCACCTTTTCCACCGTAGTCCACCCGTCTGCCTCGGGGTTATTCCCTTCCTCAGGCGTGCGCGTGTCTACCGACATCGCGCGCGGCCCGAGCGCCAGCGGCTGCGCTGGTTCGCGCCCTGTCGCAGTGGATTGGGACGCCGCGTGGCTCTCGCGCGTCCCCGGTAACCCGCCCTCCGTTCTCGGCCTGGCCTCGGTCGCGCCTTTGTCTTCGCGCTCGAGCCGTACTGGACGGGCTTGGCCGGCGCGCGCTGCGCGCGCGGCCTTGCGAGTAACCCGTGCCCCCGCCTCTGCTATGCGCCCGTATTCCTCTAAACCCCATTTCGCCGCCAGCGTGAGGTCGTCCGTCCCGTATAGGGGCGTCTTGGGGAACGGGCGGAAAGGAGAGGCAGGCGTATCGGGATGAATAAGATCGGGGGCGGACAACTCACCTAGTGCCTCGAGCCCTTCTGCGCGCGATTCCTCTGAGTCGGCGCTTGCGACAGGGACGGCCGCCTCCTTCGAGGTCCGTATATCGCTGCGAACGTTCGCCTTGCTTGACATGTCGGATTTTTTTGCTAGAAGATTTTTGTACCTAACGACGTGCGGGTGATCAAGCCGACGCGTTAGTGCGAGAGATACGAAGGAAAGAAAGTACTCAAAAAAATGTGAGGTACGCGGCGGTCCGGCGGAGACTTATCGGAATGTCTTCGATGGTCGGGCCGGATTCGTCGGGTACACACGCTGAGTCTCTCAGATGGAAGAGTTGAGTAGGGAACGTCTTCGTATCCAAGATCCTGCGGGTCCTCCTAGTGCGAGGACCTGCCTATATACATGAGTGTCGGAAGAAGGGGGCCGAGGCCTCGGAGTAATGAGTCAGAACAGGAAGAGGGTCGGCCAATAGAAAGAGGAGAGATAGTAAGCAAGGAAGAAGAGGAAAAGAGTCGGAGAGAGGAGTCGGGCGGGCGAGGGCTCGTCCGCCGCAGTGCGCGCGATAGGATCTGCGCGCGCTGCCTTTTTTGGTGGGATGCCACGCGCGTCATGGCTCGTCGGCTAATCGCGGTTAGTAAGCGCCGGACTCCTTACATGTGCGCAGCTTTGTAGACCGCGACATGTTCATGCGCTACTATGGAGGCGGCATCGGCCATCAGGGCTTACGACAGAAGTCCGACAACTCAATCGAGGACGTCGACGAGGAAGAACCGGAGCTGGAAGACCTTCATTCCGTCCAGCCAGTCGACGGTTCTGAAGACATGGAGGAATCAGACTCGGACGACATGCCCGTGGATCAGCTAGCGCAAGAATTCGCCCTTCCCGCGGCGAAGGGCGAGAAGGACCTCCTAGGTATCCTCTTTCCAGAGCTCACCGCCGATGAGATAGATGCCCTTCTCGGAAGTTTCGAGGCCGCCGAGAATGCCGAAGAGGATGCTCACAGTGACTCAGACGCTGATCTCGATGCTGACGACACCACACGCGACGAGGACGAAGCCATTGGCATGGTTCGGCCGGTCGAAGACTTCGGGGCGGACAGTGATGCGGGACCCGATGAGTACGAGGTCGCCGGCTACGCGCCTTTGTAGTATGTATCATTACTGTATCAAATACATTCCGATGTCGGTACAGTCCATCTGGAGCCGTTTCGAATGCGCCCGGCCGCATCGGCGGCCATGTTCCTTAGTACTAGTTTTGCATAGGCTGGCAAACATCTAGCCTGCCGGCTGACAGGTCTGCACATATGGCCAGGCCAGGTATTGTTTACAATCTCGCGCCCTACGCGGGGAACGTTTGCCATGCATGGCAAACGCCAACCCTGCTCGATGACGACTTGCAAACACGGCCATGCTTTGGCGGGCGCTACAAGGTTTACGACTTTTCCCTGATGTCGGGCTTTCCAGGACTACACCACCTGGTCGTTCGCGGATCTCTCATCTCCACGCGGTGGCTCTGCACTGCACTCCGGGACGACGCGCTCGTGCTTCCCAGTCTTCGCTCCTGCCTGTCCATCTCGTTGCCCGCTCTCATCGACTCTCCAGGGTCAAGTGCGTAGCCCGTCCACATCTATCAGATGGCCCCGTCGACGCCTCCCGGACGCGTTCCTGATCACGGGTCTACTCCCCCTCTCCTTCCGCCCTCGCATGTGCTCCCGATCGACTCGAACGTCTGTCAGCCTCCCGTTCTCCTGAACATATCAGCCATACGACCGTATCTAGTCTCTCTGACGTCTCTCCGACTGGTATCTCTTCCATCGCCTCAGTCCCCCTCTGGGGTCGATGGTCTGGCAATAGTCTACGTTCTGCCACTCGTGTTGCCGCCCCTTCGTCCGGTTCGCTATGCGGATACCCTGGCTGGCATATGGAATGACGGCTCTCCACATCTATCTCCGTATCTCCTCTCCATATACTCACTGCTAGCCGTTGCCGGACGCCCCTCTGATAGTGGTTCCCCATCATACATATACGCCCACGGCGTAGAATCAAGCAGCACGGTGCCCGGAGTGAGTGCCGCGTGGCCGAGCTCAATGACTAGCCATGCGTGTTCGCAGTATCTGTTTGTGAGTGCATTGAGCAGTGACGCATACGTACGTACCGTCTTATATTCGAGGGACCGACGCTTAGAGTTCAAGACCGGACTTCAGGTGCGGGCGTGCAGCACAGGACAGACAAACGGAAATAGGTGGAGGGTCGTTTATATGCGAGCCAAAGGTGAACACAAGATGACCCGCCACAGGCCCGGAGTAAGTAGCACGACGTTGTGGACCTATCGTGCTGCGGGAAGACTCGGGGAGAAGGAACAGAGAAGGAAGGAAAGGCAAGACGGGGAAGGGTATACTACGAGCAGAGGCGCGCTGAGAGCAGCCAACATCACCGAGCGCAGGGCGCGACTCGGTGCGGGCAGCACTGTTGACACGACGTGCGGGACTGCGCAACCGTACGAGACAAAAGAAAGATACAGGAAAGGATAAGAATGTGGAAATGAAGGCACAAGGACAATGAGAAAAACGCGAGGACCTCCTGCAGATCCAGGCTGACACTACTAGAAAGAAAGAATCTCGGGAAGCTAACAGAAAAGGAGAAATATGCTGACGAGCGGGAGACGGAGGGTGGAAGACGGGGAGGACCACGAGGCGACAAGGTGGTACGAAGGCGGCGGTCGAGTGGCGTGGCCGTACTTGGTGGGTTGAGTACCATCTGCGCGATTATGTACTCGGAGAACGACTCCCGGAGAAGGTTAGTCGCATTCGAGAAGGACGTTGACAGTCGACCGTAGTCGTAGCCGCGGACAGTAGCACCCGGCTGAGTGCTGGGAAGGGCGAGATGTCGCTGGTGAGGTTCGTGGTGGCAGTGATCTGCGCTTGCCTTCGGATTGTGGTGTTCGGTGTCCATGTATGCCCGGGGACAAGGAAGGCAGGGGACAGCCTCCGGCGCGAACACGATGGTCTGACTTGATGCGATCCTGTGGGACAGGACGGGAGCGGATGGAGAACCCCTCAACAGAACAGAGAGGAGTTGTTCGCGTCGCGGTCCTTGTCCGCGTTCTCGGGCATGGCGTCCGAAGTCGGGGGCAAACACATCGAGAGGTCCTTGAGGGCATTCGGTGTATGAATGCGGGGCGGTACGGCCGTAGTAGAAGGGTGGCAAGCGAGTCAGATTTGGGAACTGTCGACGCGGGGACGGCGCTTGGGAGAGGCGGTGGACTCCTCGCGAGGCGAGATGCCGACGGTTGAGGTCGGCTTAGGCAGCTATCGGTCGTGTGCTGCCAGGGGTCGCGCTGGTGTTCAGCCAACCCCGGCGGGAGTAATGCCGGACGGGTCGCGAGGGAAAGTGTAGTCGAACAAGGTGGTCGAGGGCGAAGGAGTTGTCGAGGACTGTAGGCAAGGGCGAGTCTGGCGACGGGTCTCCGTTGGAGCAAACTTGATGTTCGCCTCAGCAACTGGAGACACGACACTAGATGGAACCCAGACAGCCTGGTACGACAACATGCATTGGGAAACCTGAGGTATGTCAGCTCAGGGAGTTAGGATATGGGAAACGTTGGCGACGAACCTCTACACCAACTACATCAAGGGTGAAAATGCGACCAGTAGCGCGGCGGGCACGACCGAAAAGCTTGCGGACGAACACGGACACAGAGAAGGATGAGGCACGACGGGACAAGACGGGCAGGGGAAGGAACTCGACCGAGGTCCCTCTTCCCAAGACCACGAGCGTCGCAGTGAAGTCGAGCCAGGCGTCGCTAGATGTAGCCCGGAGTCGCCTGAGAAGAGAAGAGAACCACCAGAAGCGCGAACGCCGAACAAACACAGACCCAGGAGTATCGGCCTGGAGTTCGACGTCGACAGGGAGAGTCGCCCGAGATTGAGCCGTGTCAGTGAACGAGACACGCGAGCCCAGGTACCGAAGGACAAGGGAGACGATGCTGAAGAGGACTGTGACCTGGAAGACCGGAGGGAGGAAGGAGTTATCGCTGGTGGGCGAGGTTGTAACAGTTGTAGGAGCCATTGCAATATGCGACGTAGAGCTGTCGATGTTTCTTCGTGGGCTAGTGGGTGGTAGCAGTGAAGAACCAATGGCTGGGGAGTCCGCACGCTCGAGCTGGGATTATAACGGTGTCTCCTCGCGGTCAGCTCCCGGGTCAGCCTCCTTGAGCAGATGTTCGCTTCCGCCTCTTCGGCTCCTGGCTCCTGAGGAGGTCAGTCATAAGAGATGTGTACAGGACTATCGCGCGCATCTAGACTCCGGGCATCCTAAATAGATGGATACTGGTTGTTGTACCCCATGAATCCTCGCGAAGATGTGTCCGTGTATGCGCTCAAGGAGCGAAGCTCAAGCAAACTGAGTACACACTTTCGATCCCTTTCGACAAGCCTCTCATTGCACCTCTGCTTCAGTTTCCCGACGATGTGATGGCCGCCAGAGGCATGCTTCGGCAGGGCTAAGAAGCAGAAGAACGGCCGCCTGCCGTTCGCACAAGCATGGTGCGACCCATCAGTCGCGCAATCAAGCCAAAATCCACAAGTCCACAAGAACAGCACAGCCTGTCCAAGATATAGGGGCGTAATTGTGTGAACGGAGTGCAGTAGTTGGTTGAGTTGCTTGAGAGAAACTTGCACATTTGGCGCTAGGGTGATTTGGTCCAAGGCACGTGAGCAACGCGTCGCGTGTGGGCGTCTACACGAGTACAGCTGCGCCACAATGGCGCCCGGAGATCGATGTGGCGTCCACTCATCCACCACCTTCGACTGCAATGAGGACTATTCGGACATCCCCGCGGAGATGCAGAGCAGGCGTACTCACCGATACATGTGGCTGATCTTCAACAATTGCCGAAAAGCGGACGCGGCGATTGTGGCGCTACTGTGGGGGGCTCGCAACAACATATGGGTGGTCTGCGGTCGCGATATCCTGTGCGGCACAGACAACAGCAGAACTAGACGTGCGCCTTATATAAGGTGCGTACACAATATCACAGCGGAGTGGGGGCGGAGATATGTCTAAGGGGCGACCGGAAGTCCGCGGCGGAGCGCGAACCGCCTCCCATATCACGCCGCCCGTTCATGGGACCACCCTTTGTTCTTTCCCCCCATCCCCATCCCCCGCCCGCCACCTATTTTCCATCGTCGCTGAGGCTCTACTTGCCCTACACACCTTGCGTTGCACGATCGACCAACCCTCCCGCTGCAGGCGGTAGTCAATCGAGTTCGTCCACGCCGCCACCGTACCTGGGTGGCGCAACGACTCCGTCGCCGCGGTGTCCTCCCTACCATCATCGACCATGATCGTACCCGGTTGTGAAACTTCTCCTGCTGTGCGCATTAGACGATCATGTCTGCCAGCCGTCGCCCGCGGTCACCACCGAGCGCAACGCCACCCCACTGGTGGGCGCCAAGAGGGCCTTCGACGTGAGTCCATCCCCATTGTCAGGATATCAAATCATCTCACCTCCTCCCCCGCAATATACAAGTAGGGACGCGGTGCAGTTGCCGTACTGGCGTTGCACTCCGGTCACCTCTGTCGACTCTTGTCCTCATCGCCACCGGATCCGACGCCACATTCTCCGGCACGCACGTCTCCTTCCTCCGGGCTCAACCATGGATATCGTCGCATACTTCGTAATGGTTTATCGGAGCAGAGGACGGCGCACTGCTGTTGTGAGTGACATACCGTCGTCGCCACCGTCGATATGCTGACTGGCTGCGAGGATGAAGTAGTATGGACCTACAACCCCTCCGCGTAAGCTGCAACACGACAACTCTAACCGCGGAAGAGCTCGCCTTGTGGCCCAGCCTTTTGCCGTCCATCGGCCTCCATATCAGACACGCCACCGACGAATTATCCAGGAACGCGATGCCCGACGATTCACAATCTTCAAGGACGGTGATGACAGCGACGAAGTGGGCCTGGCTTCCTGAAGACATGACCTGCGATTGCGGAAGAATCCGCAACGTCGACGCGCCACCCGCCCTACCGTCAAGGACACGCGCATGCAGGCTCCGAGGCCAGCGCCCGGCTTCGACTGAAGTCGTACCTGCAAGCACTCTCCAAGTTGGGAACCGCGCCGCACATACCGGGTTCCAGGCCGGGCACTAATGCAATATGTGGCGCTGAACATCGCGGACGTTCCTGTGCGTGCGCCTGCACGCACAGGCAGTCGTTGTAATGAGCGCAATCACAGATGACCTGTGATTCTCACCGCGCATGATCCAACCGCTATCGAAAGAGGGCTTGCAAGTGGCGATGGGACTACACTGTCATCGGCGTAGACGTCGTCGCTTCTGCCAGAGAGGACAATACCCGACATACCCTATTGGGAACAAACCGAGATGCTTTGTTTGGGATGAACGACCGTATGCATGGGAGTTCGACATTTCCCGTCTGTGGAGAACAGGAAGGCCTACGGTGTATAACGGGTCAAAGGCGACTGCGACCGAGGATCAACATACCAAGGGGCAGAAACATATACCGGAAGTCGCCGTCCCATATCATGGCCCCGGCCAACGGGATCCATCGTTTCGAGGCTAAGCATGTGGCCGTGTGGCCTGGTCGGCGGTATGGACATCCTATGGACCGTCATCAATCTGCCCGACGACAGTATGGAACCGCCACTGCTGGGATCCGCAATTGAGCCCGAATGGACGAAACATGCAGGGGAACTGTTGACGGCCCATATAGGCGCACCTGCAAATCTATCGGCCAACAACAGCACAAACCCGACATTGAACCATCGAGATATGACGAGGCATCGTGCACATACGGGGCAGGATGCAACCTATCGATGATCAACACGCCATCAATGTCAAGGTGTAAAGTTACTTCCCGCTATTCTCCGCAAAGAGACAAGCCTGGGGACGCACTGGAAGAAGTGTACCACGCTGGGCCCAAAAGTGATGGGCCACAGTCGCTAGTTACCCCGGCGCATATGAAATCCCCGGTCACAACAGCAGAGTTGTGGGCCAAGGGATCCATGCGCGGTTGAAGCAGCCTGGATCCGGAATACATTGTTTACACGGCCGGCACCGCTACAAAACCCCGGCCAAAATCGATGCATTGAGGTAGTCCGTGATGGGCGGGAAGGCGTTGAAGGACACAGTGAGCCACAGCGGCCGTTTGATCAAGAAATAGATGTTTCTGCGGACCGGACATACAAAGGCCAACATGACGAAAGACGGCACTCAGGCTCGAAGGTGTCATCCCATCGGCAAGCGCAGAAAGGCATACTTCGGTGGGAATGGAGAGAGGCTATCCACATATAGTGAAGCACTCATAGCACAAACGCTTGGGGATCGGGCTTTTCCGCACGCCTAGGTTTTCCTAAGCTTGGCTTGAGGCATACGGAGTCATGTCTAGGCTATTCGAGCTGGGTCCCCGTTTATAGCGTCGCCAGGTTGTGGATATAATTGCTTGAGGGTTTATGGGCATGATTCGCAGGCATGACCAATCGGTCGAAAGAGAGGAGGTGGTGGTTACTGCGTTACACGTAGGATCTCGCACAACCAGCAAATGATGTTAGTTACAGCCGTGTACTCTCTCGGGTTGGGGTTGAAACGTTAACTTTTGCTTCTCGAGTTCTTATGCTGCTACTGTTGACGCTTTCGTTATGCCATATCCCGAGTGCCAGCAATGGCTTGTCATCACACCGTTCTTGTTCTCGCGATCAGAGCTAAAACACAGCAAGCATCCAAACCCAGTCGATTACACGAACTATACCGTATGTACGCTAAAATCACTTGGCACCAGGCGCCGCCGCGAGCTTCTCCAGCACGCGCTCGTACAGCGCCCGCCCCACAACCCGCACCGCCGCCACATCGCAGATCACGCCGATGTCGATCGGCGCGAACTGGCCCGACACGCCGCGCGCGACGGCGGTCCTGATCGCGTCCTGGACGAGCGCACGGAAGTCCGGGATGGGCTGCAGTGCCGCGCTCCCCGCGCGGTCCTGGGAGTGTGCGGAGAGGGACTTCAGGCCGCCGGGGCCAGTGAGGAGTCGACGGGCGGGCGTGGCGTGTGCGTCGGCGCTGTCGTCGAACAGCGAGTGCGAGCCGTCGAGGATAACGACCCGAGCGCCTGCCATTAATCTAAAGTCCAGAGCATGCCTACGCACTCCCGTTAGTATACCCCGCGACGCTACACCTAGAGCAAGGGTTACTCACCTCAGATCGCCGTACAATATACGGAACCAGCCAGCCGACTTTGCGAATGTGTCGACAGTCTCCCCACTTCGTGCAGCCGCAGCTCGGATATCCTCGAGCTCAGCCACAATGGGAAGTGTCTCGCGAAGAAGGCCCACAAGGCGGTGGAGCGCGGTGGCGAGCCGTCCGTGGCGCAGCAGATTCCGCATATACGGTTCGACATCCTCTTGCGGGTTATGTGAGGACCGTGGGTGCTCGCCATCAACCTGCATGTCGTCGTCTGGTTCTATGCGCCCAAAGCGGAGGTGGTACGAGCCGCCGGTGGAGGTAAGCTGGTCGGTACAGGTCAAGGAGAGGGTGTAATCCGCGGTGTAAGCGAATGCGACAGTTTGCAGGTCGAACGAGAGTAATCGGACGTCTGTCCATAAGTACTTCGACGACATCTGCGCCACTGAACAAAGTGTCTGTCAGCCAACCCTGTCTATCTGACGATTATATGCTGAGGACGAACCTTCGCGAGCGATGACGACCATCTTGGACACACGTGCCCACTCCTCCAGGAACTCGTCCACGCACTTGTCCACATCGTCCGACAAGAACGACACGATCGCTTCTCGCGTGTCGTAGATGATCCGTTTCGACGGACGGATGACCGACGACCCACTGGCCCGCTTCCCAATCGGCTGCTGCACGTACTTGAGCTTGACGCAGGTGACGACCTTCGCTTGGTCGTTCGACCACCAATTGAGCGGAATGACACGGATGTTCGGCATCGCAGCCTCCGCCGCTGGTGCGCCGGAGAGAATGTCGGAGGAGAGCACGCAAAGCGCAGGGATGGCGCGCGCGAGGGATGACTGAATGTGGGTGGCTTCCGAGACACCGGCCGTCGTGGTCGAGTTGACGTGCGTGTATGGGATGCCGCGTAGCTTGAACTGTTGCTCGACCTTCGTGTATGCGACTCGAGCACTACGACGACATGAGAACGGATTCTTCTATGGCAGTTAGCGCGGTCTGAACTCACCAGCAGTACGCATACAGCTCTCGTAGGACTTTCGTCTCCAGTCGAAAGCTACGGCAATGAGCGTCATAAATCCCACAACAGACGAGACCGACGTACCTAGCAGGAAACTGCTCCCCAGAGGCTGCGTTGGACTCGTCTTGACGCTTCCTCTTCTGCCCCGTTACTGGATCTGGAGGCACGCCGGGCACGATAGAGTAGTCGCCGCCATGTATCCGCTTGACGTCCAGCCACCCGATGTCTTCCATGATCATGTTGTTGTACATCGTCTCCCGCTGCACCTTCACGTTTATCAGTGCGTAGCGGTACTCGTTGTCCGTGATGACCAAGACGAGGTAGTGGCTGGGGAAGTTGGCCAGCTGGATATACAATGTTCCCCGAGCATTGGGTCCGAGCTTGGCGAGTTCTGTCGACAGGGCACCATCAGCACTAGGTCGTCATTCATTTTCATACAACTGACCTTCGGGGGCAAAGTTCCGCTCCCGGAAGCTTTGCAAGCCAAGGTATTGCACCTTCTGCTCGGCGAGATCGGTGATCGTCTGCAACAGCAAAGTCAGCATCCACGTAAGGATGGACATCAGGGTACTCTTACCGTGAGCCGTAGCCTGACGAGTGCTTCCGGTAGCATCCACGGCGATAGGTTCAGACGGTCTGAGATGGCAGCAAAGCGCGGCCCACGACCTGCCGCTGCGAGGTCCCCCGTATCGCGAAGGGTGAGGCGCCCTGTCCTGGGGTCGACTGTCACGATGACTACCTCGTCGGCGCATAGGTGTATCCGCAGTGAAGGTGCATCCTCTGATTTGCCAGGATGAGTGTGAGCAATGTATAATGGTTATATGCACCTCGACATACCGTTGGCGACAAAGGAGACCTCGTTGGCGAAGACATTCCGCGTCACAGGACCGCGCATCAGCTGGTACTGGAAGAACTTCATGATGCCCTCCGTATGTCGCCGGATGACTCTCCTGAGCAAACTCTCGAAGTCAAGATCATTCGGGTCCTGCCGTATTCATGTGAGCGGTGAATACTCGATCAGTCGGCAAGGGGATCCACGTACGATCGCCAGCTGGCTGGGAGGGATCTGCATGTCCTCGGGCCCGATAGTCACGCCGAGAGCGCCCTTTTCGGGCTCCCACTGCACGTCGAAGCGGAGGTGTTCAACCTCGTCCGAAGGTCGTGCGCGCTCCAACTTCGAACGCTCCTGCAGCTCCGCCAGCACGCGGGCTTTCGGCGAGCGCATCGCCTGTCTTCCCGTCTTCTCCTTCACCCGCACAATCGATATGCTGAGCTTCCCACCCAGCATCGGCATACGATTTCGTGCCTGTGCGGGTGGTGGCTGTCCCGGGACCGTTCGTGGTGGTTTCCGCACCCAGTATGAGACGACCATCTTTTGTCGGTTGTTGGTCATTTCGACGGTCAAAAAGTCGGCCCAGCCAAGAGAGCGCATACGCTCAGCCTGTTCGCATATCAGAACGGGTCTGAAATAGGTGAGCGTAGCGTGCTAACCTGATACCACAGGATCTCGAGCTGGTAGGAAAGGGACATCATCTCTGGCATCCCTGTGTCAGGGAGGACAATCGGGGTATGGGTCATCACTTACGGAGGAAGTTGAACACGCGCACTAGCGGCGCATCTACAACGCCTTCTGGGAGCTCGGGCCGTGGTGGCGCCTCGACGCCCGGGGGTGGCGGCTGGTCGGGAGGAAGATAGAACCCTAACCGAGCGTCTGCCTCGTCGGTGATATTGCGCTTCAACGCACCGGTAGGAGTACGGGGAAACTCTACTATCGTTGGCACGTCGCGTCACGGAGAATGTGTTGTGAATCTTACCTTGCATCCCAGTCTGGTCGCCACCTACCTTGAACAAGAACGAGACGTCGACGAAGAACCATCCGTCGTTCTTACCAGCACCGCGCAGGCATAGCGATGCCTCGAAAAGCTTTGGGGCAGTAAACCATACACGGCCGTCCGCTAACCCAATGTACAAATGAGATTCGGCACTTACCCACGCGGTCGTTTTGCCTACCTATTCGATACTGAGACATCTCCCATGGGACGATCTCGGATATTCGAAGACGGTATCGCATAGCGTCTTCGATATCTGCGAGCGTTTTCGCCACTTCCTCGTCGGTCAGCGGAGTAGGTGGAATGATGAGTTCCTACGATAGTCGACGTTAGCGTTGTCACATTCATGCGGTAAGCTCTTAGGATCGCTCCATGACCAGACCAGTAGCTATGGTGGAGGACCGAGTGCAGATATTCTGAATTGACAGGACACGCACCTTTATACACGTGGGTAGTCGGCGATAGGTCCCAGTGGTGAGGACGTCCAACGACGTCAGTAGGTCGTGATTCCGTAGCCTACATATCGTAAATGAGCCAGATATCCTGAAAGGAATCCAGGAAAGGCAAAGGTCTTGACGGCCGCGTTATGACCCAATCCAACACGACGCCACCGGGCGAAAAGCAGGAATTACGCACCTAGCAGGATCCAAGCTCTCTTTTCCGTATTTCAACCCCATGACAGCCTCCTCAAACTGTCGGTTTTGGTCCATCAGGAAGGCTGTGATGTTCTGGGTTGTAAGGTGAGCACTCTTTCCTCCTTCCACACGCATGCGGAAGGTGTACCATGGCCTTCTGCACGACGCTTGCATCGCGGGACCACTTCGCTATTGCGTAGAGCTTCACGACCTGCCGCTTGATCTTGACAACCCAGTCCGCAACGTATCTCTTGCGAGCGGCGTCGGACATGTGGGGCATACTGCCGCAGACACGATGAGACCGGCCGCAGATATCCCGCCTGCAGCACGCACTCACGTTTCGGCCATCTCAGTCAACTCAGCATACATCGTCTGCGACAGACGGGAAACAAGCTCTCCTAACGGCACTTGGCCGTCCATTACAACTGGGAGCTCCCGCTCGAGCTCCTCCAGGGAGGGTTCATGCATCACGGAGTCGCCATTTTGCATATTCGGGGGATGGTGGGGGGAAGTGCCATTCACAACGAGGCCGTTCACGGCCGGTTCCATTGCGTCGTATGTGAGGCTATGTCATGTAAAACCCAGAGAACAAGCGGCCGACGAGTGCGTGGCCGGAGTTGGTGGGGAGGGTGGTGGTGGCGGGAGACAAGAACAATGCCCGGTCTGCACGCGCGAATCGAGCCCGGACGCGCATTAGACGCCCATGGCGTAATGCTCCCGAGAACTAGCGCCTGTGATCTTTCAATCTTTTCTGCTGTCTCTGCTGGCAAACTACGCTGCTACGAATCCAAAGTCTCCTCCTGGCAAAAAACGTACGATACGGTGCACAGATGCGCTGACGAGCTCGGCACGCGCAACGAATCAGTCGTACCGGCCCAAAAGAACGGCCATCACGCGAAAGGTCGTATAACGATCTAGGTGCCCAACTCGTGTTGGCCAGCATGGTGATTACTGCTACATGTACGTCTGACGAAGCTATACCGGTATGTCATGATTACAGACTATACGAAACGTGTATGTATGGAACAGCGCGATATGGGATGAGTGGGTGAGAAGAAGCCGAGATGTTCGACAGCAACACAAGGTCTCCCGGGCGGCGGCGGACGTCCGCGGGCTCGAACCATCCAGCTGCCGTTCCAGCCAGACTCGAACTGCGCCCGCCATCGCTCAACCTCCGAGCACCGCGGGACTGCACGAAAACAACCCCGAGAGCCAACGTGATCGCCGCCCCGGGGCCTCCACCAACGAGACCTCCGGCGCACGTCCCACGACTCATCGCAACAGCCGGAGCTGCTGTGCGACGACGATCGAATCCTGCGTGAGCCGCTTCCCCTTCTTCTCCAGAACCCACTTCCGCGCGTATTGCTCGCTGCCGCCCGCGGCCTGCTTCTGAACCCCCCACGAGCTCGGCGGAGGCGGCTCCAGACCGCGTGCAGGGCTCGACCGTGCCGCGAGGTTCATCGGCTGAGTGCTGCGCCCGCGCTCGCGTTCACGTTCACGTTCACGTTCCCGCTCGCGCGCGACGCCCCGGTTGTCGTCTTGGCGGCGGGGTGTAGGAGGGAGGCCTGGCCTGGGCTTCGGTCGTGGGGGTGTTGGTGCACGTACCGGGGCGGAGACGGGGTGTGGCGGGGGCGTGTCTAGTGGCGGGTGAAGCTGAGTGGAAGAAGTAGCGACAGTCACGACGACCGCGCGAGCGCGCATGGGCATCGGTGAATGTGATGGGCCCGCTTTAGGTACGGATGCTGACACGGGGGCGGCAGTCGCAGTGGGTTGCGAGGATACGGGAGAAGGGTGTTGGCGCACAGGTTGGCTCGCCACGGGGGCAGAGGCAGGAGTCGCCTTCGGTATTGGTAGCGATTCCGCTCGCACCAACGCGTGATCTGCGAGATGGAACGAGTCTTTGGGCGGTAACGGAAGAGGAAGGGGACGCGACTTGGTGCGTGTATGTGAACGCGTCGCGGATTCGGCGGCGGAGGGTCGCGGCGCATGTTTAGAAGTCGCCACCGATATACTCCTGGAATGCGTGCGCGCGGGTGGCGAGATGACTATAGGCTCCGCCGTAGAAGCAGACGGGAAGACAAGGACATGCGAACCATTCCGCCCATGCGACTGTGACCGCGATGACGACCTTGGGGGCGGGATGATTGCCTCAGGCAGGTTGGTCAACCCCGGAAGAGGCGGAGGCGTTGTAGGCAGAGGGCGTTGTCGCGTGCCAGGAGATGTCGACTTTGATCGTCCAAGATCCATCTGTGTTGTTGAAGTCGACCAAGAGCTCTGTGGATAGTGGCGTTCCCAAGGGTATGGGTCCGCGGCGAAAGGCGTCTGGGGAGGAAGAGGGGGAAGCTGGGGCACGGTTTCTACGTCCCCGGGCATGGTAGGTCGCGCTGCTTTATGTCGGCCGCGGGGTTAGGAGCGTGAGCGCAGAATAACGAGGCGAGCGGAGAAGCAGCGGGCCCGGAGAACAAGGTGTGGAGAAGCGCATCTTAGCGCGGTGCCTGGTAGATATATCGAGTGCACAGCGGTGGGCCGGGTCGAGTTTTGTCTCGTCTTGGGCTCGACAGTCGGCACTGGGCAGCTCGCCAGACACAGGCGCTGCTACGTGATGGGGCGACACACGGAAACGTGTTCTGATGCCGCCCCCGTGCGCAGTCGCTAGGGCTGGGTCGCGATGACGATGCAGAGAAGGCGGTCCGGCCACTCCAGCCGCCAGCGCATGCACGGTGGTTTGACTGGCTGCGCGCCCGACGGTGCGTGAACGGTGATGCTTTCGCGAGGCGGTGAACGTTGTACCAGATCCAGCCGTCCGATTCAACTGTTTCCGGATTTGTTTGATTAGATCAACTGCGCCGATATCTTGCGGCACAGCGATGCGGCACTCGGAGGGACTGGCACGACGTAGAGGCACTGTGTCGCGGCTATCCGTCGAGCCTAGTCTCGGAGGTGTCTCCCGCTCTGAAGGTATGTCAACAAGTTGCAGAACCCAAGATGAGTAGACGACATACCCCAGAATGCGTACATACAGATCGAGGACTCGGCGATCACCGTGGCCTGTTGTTGATTAGTGCGGTCGAACACCCCGGCACGTTCAACAACCAGGTACCAACGGGGAGCAGCTATTCTCTTACCCTCTAACCGCGCCGGTGCCGAGAGCCACTAGGCCCGCTGACGATGTCCGACAGACATACACATGTCCAGACGCCAGTACTCACATCGCAGCACCGTTGACAGGTGGTAGCAACCGTCGTTGCACACCCGGTGTGTTCATGACACCGGCTTGGCATGCGGCACTAGAGCCGCCCAAGGAATGGCAACCGAGTACGCAACACATGCAATCTCCTTCTCCAGATATGCATGTCGTCGTCGTGCTTCCTCAGGAATTAGAGCAGAGAACCGTCGACCTAAAACACTCGTCAGGATCACATCGTATGATAGAATGGAAGGTTACCTGCCTACCGCACACATGCGCTGCATATCGCGGCATTTGTTACTGGAGTCCGGATGCAAAGCATCGTCGAACGGTGTCGACGCACCATGCGGGGACGGGATGAAGACGGTCACAGAAGGAGGTAGCCGGAGAGAAGGAGGCCGCAGCGGCGCCAGCCAAACTGTGGCGTGTCAAATTGTGCTGCTGGCAGGGCAATACACAGGCGTATACAACATCGGAAGAACGCCGAAAACCAAAGGGGACCACCATGGAGACAATCAATGCGCTGTAACTTAATTATTCATATGCAATAAACGTTCACGATAAGATGAATAGATGACGGCGGTGGCACTGGCACTGGCAGCGCCGGGGGAGGTATCGTCATGTTGGCGGCCAGGAATATGGAATCGGGTCCTGTGCGTGGCTGAAGCCGGACCAGAACGACTGGATGGAGGAGGATATAGAGCAGGTAACGCTAGCCCATGCATCGGCAGCAAGGCCCTTGAAACCGGCGCGTTGCAGGCTGCTGAAGGCCGTGAAGACGGTCCATGGGGGACATGAGGGTATCGCGCGTGGTGTGGTATCGGGTTTCACGAGGTAGCGGTAGAGCTCCGGGTTGAAGGGATCGTAATATGTCGTCAGGAATATCTTCCGGGCTTGCACGTGGGAGTAACTGAGTTTGGGAGAGGCATCAGCGGGGGGGGGGGGGGGTAGTCACAAAGCGGCCAAGATGCAGTGACGCACCGATACATGATCGCCAGGAGAAGGAGTTGAAACAAAACCAGCCAGAAGACGAGGCGCCAGCTGAGGCGAGGCCCAGTGGGCTACATAGGTCGTAAGTACGTGGGACTGCAACCGGACAACGACCATTGGGACGTACTGCGAGAACCTCCTTGCTCTTTTCCTGCAGGGGCGCATACTTGCTCTTCAGCTCGACACTCGAACTCCGCATCGCCTCCAGCGTCTTCGAGATCCTCTCTCGCTGCGCCCGTGCAGCGTTAGACTGCTCCTCCAGGGAGGCGTATGACCGGATATCAAACACGGCTTTTTCGCTCGACCTAAACAACATGTCAACAACCAAACTGCAGAGAAGGTCAGATGCACTCGTACCTGTCAGCATCGCTCAACTCCTGCGCCATGGAAGCGAGACTTTCCCGCATGCGGTAGAGGGTCTCACTCCGTGACAGCGGAGGGTCCACAACAGAATCCTCTACGACCGACTCCTCTATCTCCCTACCCATGGCGTCCACCATCCTGACCGCGCTCCGACTGCGAGGCGTCGCAGATGACGACGAAGCACGGGCCTCGCGCTGCGGTGTCGCAGGAACGACAGCATGTCCGTTCGCCGGCTTCACTTCAGGAGCTGCCTCGGAGGTCGTCTCACGCTCCTGCACCGCCGTTGGAGCGGGGCTCGTTTCGACTTGCTCCCTGCCGTACGCATCCAGCATACGTATGCTTGGCGACTTCTGGCGAATTCGCCGCCGGAGCGAGGGCGGTGTGGGCGGGGAGCTCGCGGATGACTCTGTGGGCGCGACGGAGGACGTCGACGCGTCGCCGTTCTGCAGCGCAGCGATGCCCCACGGGGTCGTGCCCGACTCGTTCTCATTCCCGCATGCCTTCGCCGACGACTCCGCGCTTGAGTCGGCCGAAGGCCGCTCGAACGTCCCCTCAGACGCGGTCTCGGATTCGACATCGAAGCGGACTTTCAGACCCCCTTTCTTTCTACCCGACGTGTCCGGTGCGGGCGTGTTGACCCAGCCCCCGGGCGGCGCTGGGGTTTGAGGTGGGAGCGAGTTGGCCCTGGAGAGCGTCGCGGGTGGAGTGGCCAGTCCGCTATCAGATGAAGGCGAGTGCTGTTCAGCGGGCGGTGCCGACCCCGCACGCGCGATGGGCTCCTTCGTCGACTGCCGAGATGGCGCCGGAGTGGCGAGCCAAGCGCCCGGAGGTCGTGGAGTCTTCAGCGAGGTGAGATCGCCCTGGATATCCCTGCTCTGCATGACAGGCGTATGGTCCTCTTCGTCTTCAGACGAAGGTGGGCCAGGAAGATCTGGCATCCCTCGAGGTGGTGGAGGTGTCTCAAAGACTGCCTTCGGCGTCGAGAACTGGGGTCTTCGTGGAGGTGTCTGCAACGAGAACATCGGTCCCGCAGGAGGAGGGGTGGGTGGTGGGGATGCCAACGACATGTCGGAGTGTGACTGCTCATCGGCGGCCTGAGGAGCGCCGCTCCCGCCTCTTGACGGTGGCTCAGAGGCTGGAGTTGTCGACGCCTCTGGGGGCGGCAATGGAATAGGTTTCGCCGTAGGCGTGCTCGTAACGCCGACGGCTTCATCTTCACTCGCTGCGAGAAACGATCAACAAGGGTATACCTGGGGCGCACCTTCATCTAGCTTACCTGAAGAAAACTCGTCACGGCCGTTGACGATAGGCACTGGAGGAAGCTCGTCATGAATCTCGCTGGAAACCTCTATGCGGGGAGGAATCGCGCCAACAGATTCGGCCAATTCGGTTACGCTCCGCTTATGGCTCTTCTTCCTCTCTGACCGACTGGAAGTAGCGGATGAGTCATGACCGCCCTTTCTAGGAGATGGAACTGGAATATGACTAGGGGTAGCCACGGCGGCGGAAAGAGACGACCGGCTGGATTGTCGCGAGAGAGGCTTGCGCGGTGAATCCTGGTCGAGCTCCAAAGGAGGTAGCTGTGCCCTCCTTTGCGGGAAGGACCATCCGAAATGCGACTTGAAGCCCGCCAGAGACGAGTCTGTCTCATCCTGAGAGGGAGGTTCCGCAGGTGGCTTTGGTCTCGCGCGGGGTGACGGTTTGTTATCCGCAGTAGAACGCAAGAGTGGCGACGTGGGCCGAGCAACTTTCTCTTTGGGCGTCAGCTTACTCGAGGACGCCAGGTTTGGCGCCTGAGTTGTGCTGTTTGTCCGACTGCGTGGCGTTGTTGTCGTAGACTTGCGTGGACCCGTGTGCGGAGGCGAGCCGGCCGGTGATTTTGGGAGCGGTGAGAGTGATCGCCGGTGGTGAAGACCCCAATGTGGATGAGGAGAGTTCCAGTTGCGCTCGCGCTGATGTTCAATCTCGTGCTCGACCTCGGGCTCTGCGCTCTGTCCAGATATGGAACCCGCCGGAGAGTTTGGTCGGCTTGAGCTCGAAAGGGAGTTCGACGACCCGTGCCTGTGTAGAGTTAGCCTATTGGGCGAGAGATACGACGCCGCAGAATCTGGCCGGGTCGGCGTGCTGTGCGTGCGAACGCGCTCGCTCTTGTTGAGGTTCAGGCTCGATGATGACCGGGACAGCTTCGGATGCGGCTTGTTCCATTCTCGTTCTCGCTCCTTGGCGCGTTCTTGCTGCACGAACTTCGCGCGATCGTCCTCTGTTGATCATTCAGTCAAACGTATAAACGGTGCCGAAACCAACTTACGATCCGCTCGAGACGCAGCCGAACTCGCCCGCGACGACCGCCCATCGTCCGTGCTCACAAGGGAAGCAGCGCTATCTTTCCGAGTCAACCGATGCGCGGGACTTGCGCGCCCGTTACTAGGTGAACCCCACGAATGCCTATGTGCAGGATCCTTCCGTACTGGGTGCCCTGGTGACTTCGGAAGCGGAGAGTTCCACCCGCGTTCACGCTCGTGCATACGTTCTCGGCCCACTTCGTCCACGCGTTCTTTATCTACTCATGGTCAGACACGCGGCTGCGCTCATAAGAGCGGATGACTTACAGTCGGCGCCCGACTGAGACGAGCTCGCGCGCGAAGCTACGGTCCAGGGTGAGTCAGACTGGGCGATTTTGGGAGATCGATACGCACAAGAGGCATCCAAGTCTTCGCTTCCTCGTCGAACAGGAGGGAGATTGTGCAGAGAATGCGACTTCGAGTGTGAACTCCAGGACACAGGACGGGCGGGAGATGTGGCTTGAGGTCGTGGTGAGTGGCTCCCAGAGTCCCTCAACGAGGGCGTACTGCGTCTGTGCCTTGGTGCAGGAGTTGCGGGGTCGTAGCTGTCCATGCCTTGGAGCGCCTTCTGCATTTCCGAGTCCTGATCGAGGAGGTCTACAGGGATGAGAGGGATACCAGCACACAAGAGGCAGCATCGCTTACTAGACTCTAGGTGTAGGTGCGCGGATAGCTGGAACGTGCGCATCGGGGTACTAGTGGCGAATGGGGGTGTGAAGGAGATTTCGCCTGCTGCAGCTCGCTGCATGGCGGTATCCGTGCTGGAATTTGGAGGCGGCATGGACATGTCCATGACTTGTTCTGGGAGGGATATGGGTTGAGTGATCCTGGCTTGTAGGAGTCGCAGACGTACGTTCTTTGGGTAACGTTGGCATCACAGAGGTCGACCCATCGAGTCGCTGTCGTAGCGCATCGAATGTGGACGCGGCCGACGAGGAACGGAAGGACCGCTCAGAGGGCTCGACGAGTTCTATTGCACGGGTGAGCGAGATGTCAGTTACCACGCAGAATGTGGACTCACTGGACTTCTCTGCCTCCTCATCGCTCAGACTGCG